>CM061139.1:202601195-203201195 GCA_030789695.1 Scilla litardierei
ATCACTCAGCCTGTCCACCCCACCCCACCCCACCCCCCCAACCCACCCACCCACCCACCCACCCACCCCCCCCTCTCTCTTTTTTTTTTTTTTTTTTTTTGGGGGGGGGGGGGGGTTTCCGATGATGATGGTGATTGACACTGCATTGCTACACCAATTGCTCTCTTTAGAAGAAGAATATCCTCTTGGGTAAAATTTTAAAAAATTAGGATACCAAGTGAGAGTAGCTAGGATCGAATGGGGAAAATTGGGATTGAGGTGAGATCCAATCCAATTTGAGAGGTGGGTGGGGATGGAGTTTAACATGACATCAAGCCGCGCGCGCGCGCGGGGGGGGGGGGGGGGGGGGGGGGGGGGGAATAATTAGAGGTGTAATAGGTTTTACCTTTTCCCTCTCTCTCTCTCTCTCTCTCTCTCTCTCTCTCTCCCCCCCCCCCCCCCCCCCCCTCTCTCCCTCCCTCCCTCCCTCCTGCGGCTCTCATAGCAGGCCAATGAGGAATATATATGGGTGTTACATATGAGAAAAGCACATGAAAGAAAAATGGGCTCACTCCCAAATTGGAAGAGTTGGAAGTATTTAAGATGAAATCAGATTGGAGAACTCGGGTTGCAAGTGAGAATTAGTTAAAAAGAAGTATAAAAATTGAGATTGGGTTACAATTCATCTCGACTTGGGAGATACAAGAAATCAAAAAATCTATTTGTATTTGTCTGGATTTCTATTTGCATGTCATTTGTCAGCTAAACTACCAGAAGCAACCTCCTTTTTTAAGCTTTCATTAGTACCATGTTTAATCACAGTATGATGCGTCCAACCGTGATGGTTATCACTTAATCACTTGCAGTGTGTTTTAACTTGTCTTTTGCTATGAAATGATAGGACTAAAATTCTTATGTTTTTTGAGTCTTGGCCACTAGAAAACTGATAATTTGTTTAAGGTGGAGGTAGCAGGACTTGTTACATCATGTAGGGGTTTGTTATGTGAAATTGTAGTGGGACTTGAGACTTAGTTTTCTGAATTCAGCCATTTATGTTCGTATCCTCTAAATCTCAGTTTGTACAAAAAGACAAGAAATAAACAGAACAAATTTTCAGCTATAACAGGAACATGCTTCTTTTCTGCAGAATTCTTACATCTCTAGTTTTCCGGGAGATCTGAATGTCACAGATGAATTGTTGAACACTCAATCAGTCACTAGGCAACTCCTTGACCAGATTTCTCTTGCAAAGGCTTATCTGATCATCTCCAAAGAAAGCAACAACCTTCAGTTTTCAGGGGAACTTAGTGCCCAGATCAGTAAATGTCAGGCTCTCCTTGCTACGGCTGCCACACGGGGATATTCGTTATCCGTTGAAGAATCCGAAGCTGCAATCCGAGGGATGGCTCTTCTGGTCTACCAGGCCCGCCAGCTCCACTATGACAGTGCAATTACAATCACAAAGATGAAAGGTCAGCTTCAATCTCTTGTGGAAAAATCCAAATCAGAAACAGAGAAAAGCTCAAAGTTTGGGCAAATAGCTGCTGAAGAACTACCAAAAAGCCTTTACTGCCTTGGTGTCAGGCTAACCATGCAATGGTTTAAGAACCTGCATCATTACAAAAGAGTCATAGAAGCAAGGCAGGCTTCAGAGAAGCTTAGAAACAATAATCTCTATCACTACTGTATCTTCTCTGATAACATCCTTGCTGCATCTGTTGTAGTCAATTCCACAGTAACCAATTCAAACCATCCGGATCTTCTTGTTTTCCATTTAGTCACAGATGAGGTGAACTACACACCAATGAGGGCATGGTTCAACATGAACAACTTCCGAGGTGCCATCATTGAGGTCCAGAAGGTTGAAGATTTTACATGGCTTAATGCATCCTATGTTCCCATCCTAAAGCAGCTCAAAGAATCCGACACTCAGAGCTTCTACTTCTCAGGCAACGGGGACAGTAAAACTCCAATCAAGTTCCGGAACCCGAAGTACTTGTCCATGTTAAACCACCTGAGGTTTTACATGCCTGAAGTGTTCCCTGCATTACACAAGGTAGTTTTTCTTGATGATGATGTCATTGTACAGAAAGATCTGTCAGAGCTGTTTTCAATCGATCTTAATGGTCATGTTATTGGGGCAGTTGAGACTTGCATGGAGACATTTCACAGGTTTCACAAGTATTTGAACTTCTCTCATCCGTTGATTAGATCCCATTTTGATCCCGATGGTTGCGGGTGGGCATTTGGGATGAACATCATGGATCTGAGGGAATGGAAGCGGAAGAGTGTGACAGAAAATTATCATTACTGGCAGGAGAGGAATGTTGATCACACTCTATGGAAGCTTGGGACATTGCCTCCAGGTTTGCTGGCCTTCTCTGGGTTGGTTGAGAAGCTGGACCCAACGTGGCACGTGCTGGGGCTGGGGTACAAGGAAGTAGAACCATCTGAAATTCGGGAAGGTGCAGTGTTGCATTACAACGGCAACATGAAGCCATGGCTCAAGATTGGCATCGAAAAGTACAAGGGTTTGTGGGATAGATATGTGGATTACTCACACCCAGTATTGCAGCGGTGCTTTGTCCATTAGAGCGGTTGACCATGGAGATTGTTATTTCTTTGAAAAGCGGGAGGAGATTTGACACTACTCAGTTATTCAAATTTTTTGGCTACTAAGGTAGTTAAGTTCTCAGTAAGGTCAGCAGGGGATGATGACAGACATCCAATGGCTCAGGTTGCACATATGGTAGCTACTGTCATCCGGATGGCTGGTTGTTGCAGGCCCTAGATGCAGAGACGTGAAATTTTTTTAGCATTATGAAATTCAATTCTTTTGCCAATTGTAAAATTTAATTTTGAGCAGGCCATATAATTTATCTCTGTACCCTTGTAATTTTTTGCCCTGCGCTAACATGTTTAATATAAACGCAACATTGTCTAGTATAGACACAATCATGATGCATGTTGCTATGTGTCTTCTTTCTGAGTTGAAATGCATGGTGTGTGCCATGAATCGAGAAAGTTGAAATCTGAAGAGCACTACATTTTTCATTATTGCTCCCAAATATTACATGTAATTTACAGGCAGAGCTGTGTAGTCTCTCCTTTTTTCGGTTGAACATTGCTAAAAAAGGTACTGACGTTTCTTTCTTTTCTTGTTTTTCTTGTCACCCTTTAAGTTGGAACTGTTCGTATCGGACATGCTATTTCCAGCTGATATTTGCTTTTGATTTGACAGACAAAATCGTACAGCCTTGAAAGGGATGCCATCCTGTTGTGCATGCGGATATCATCTGGCAGCTCACTGATTTCGTCTTGTTCAGGACAGGTTCGCTCCATCAATCTATCTTGGGGGATGATGATATCCTGAGATAAACACACATGATATTTGTTGTTGTTATTAAAGAATTTGTAAGATGAAAAAAGAAACAATGTAGCCATATTTACAAGCTGTGATTTCATCAACTAATGTTATTCTAACAAGTGTTGATTGTTGCCAACAATAAGGAGATATCTTGGTGGTCGCAGAATGAGTTGAAATTAGGTACTTTGCCATATATGTGAGCTTAGTTAGAAGGCAATCATAGGATGGACACCTTTTTTATCGGAAAGCAAAAGAACAGCAGGAGTGAGGACACATGAATCGTGAAAACACGATGCCTTACAAGAAGGTCACCAATCTTAATACTGCTCTCGCCTCCAAACACTCAATTTCGGAGTTCCAATGGAACCGCAAGAAACCGGAAAATCATAGGGAGCCAGAGGGACACCCATTTTAAACTGCCTTCAAACTTCTCATAGTTTTTCCCCTTTTAATTTGCTTATTATTATTATTCAATAAATAGCTTCATTATATCTTGTTTTTGCATATCATTGTTATTACATACGACCCATCACACCCCTTCATTTAAGAGTCCTCTTTCTAACTCTCTTGTCCTTCATACCCACACACTCCCTCGGTCGGTTTGCTACAACTACGAGAAAAAAAGACGAGACAGAAATAACAGTTGCTGGGTCTGCTCAGAGTTAGGATCATGACAGGAGTGACTCTTGCGATTCGTGACGTGAGTTGCAGTGATCCTTATATGATCCTCAGAATGGTCAAGCTGGTAATTTTTCTCTGATTTTTTTCCTTTCTTTGGGGTTTTCTCCCCGTTGTTGTTGTGTGTGAGATTTATGCTGTCCTGATGGTTTTAGGAGATGGGCACCTTTTATTTTTTGAAATTAGGCTTGTTTTAGGAGATGGGCACCTCTTCTTAACTTTCGAAGCTTAACCTTCATGACACATTTCTTTTTTAGAGTTTTGAGTCAAGCTTGGTTGAGAGATTTGGATCTTTCAGAATCTACAACAAGACCTTGATCTTCACTTGGGAAGCTTGGTGGTATTTATTTTTCAATATTTTAAATAAGCATGTCCTTAAAAAGAAAGTAAATTAGTGTCAGTTATTATTGTTTTAGGTTGCCCTTCTCTAATTTAAATCGTTCCTGCAGAAGTTTTCATTGAAAACTCATGTGATTAAAAACAATTGCAATTTGGAGTGGAACCGGGACCTAACATTTCCTGTGAAGAATTCTTCTATTCCTACCAGACTTGTAGGTATTTTCTAGTTTTTTTTCCGTATCTCGCCAGCTTCCCGTATATCTGAATGAACAAACTATGTTGCATGAATACGGGCACAACACACCGAACTGCAAGAAGTTTTAAGAAATACATAAGAAAATTCATGAGACATGTGTCTGGCCGATGTCTAACACCACATGGGTTCATGAAAGTGTGAAGGAATTAACCTGGTATAATAATGTTATTGAATATTTTTTGACGATTATGTCAAAAGTTGGTAAGTATAGGGAAATCTAAAAAGTATCCTCACCCGGATGAGATAAATATCCTGATTACGCCATTGCACACCCCCTCCCACAAACAAAAACATGCACACAAACCAATCGATGCTTGAAAGTAACTTAGGTGCACTAAAAACATAATCACAAGTCTAAAAAATCGGGATAATGTAGAATATATTTGATTCTTTGCCCAAAACGAATAAAATCTAATTCCTATTATCACTTGCCTTATTTTTTGAAAAATACTACAAAGTTTCATGGCTTTCAAGTTTAATACCCATAAATTTTTTTGCCCTAGTTAACACGTAAATTTTCAAATATTTATGTTTGTTCCCCTCTAAAATTTGATACTTTTACCATCTAAGTGAAATTAAATTTAATGAGACTTTAGTCGCTTTCTTCTTCCTCAAAATTTTCCCTATGTCACTAAAAACCCACTATTTTCCATCTCTCTTTCATCTTCATGCCACTTTCTTTACATTCTCTTCTTCCACAGTTTTATTTTCAAAATTTGCCCTTTGATATTGAAATTCAGTACGCAGTAAATAATCTAACGATCAACGTAAAAAACACACAGCATGCAAGGACACACAAGAATTGGTATCGCAGTTCGGTGCGCACACCTACATCTGCGGGGCCACGCCCAGAAAATAGAATACTTCACTAAAAAGATTGGAGAATACACATTCTACAATTCACGCATTAATAAGGAAGAACACTCTCATCCTTCAAACAAACCGTGAGGGGATGATCGCAATCAACCCCGTGAAGTATTCTTGGCAAGCTCCCCTTGCCTGCAAGCTCCCCTTGCACCACCGACTTGATCAACTCCCTTGATCCTGCGTGTGCAGCCGTCGGCCTCCCTTCCGGAGAATTTCTTTCAACTTTCTTCAGCAAAAGCGTTAACTTAGCCGCCAAACGCTCCAAGCCCTAAAAGGCCAGAGCCCCGCAATCTTCGATTCAATCTCGATCCCAGCAATCGAACCTAGATTCGATTCAATCAACAGCAATGACCGCAGCGGCTTTAACAAGAAGGAGATCCCGAAGGATCCGTAATAGGAAGTTGTTAGAGTAATAATTTGCCGAAAATCTCTCTTCAACCGTTTCGCAATATGGTAACAGGAGATTAAACCCAATCAACTCTAAAACAGTTAATAACCACCATAAGTGCCAGATGTGCAAGATAGAAAATATCAGAATGCGTGAACGCCAATTGCACATCCTGAATCTGCAGCCAATTGACGCAAGTAGACATATTCTGTTGAACATCCCAGTACAACAAACTGTTCAACAAAATGTCCAACATTCTCAAGTGCCACACATGACAAGTCCGCAACCAAGAATAACCACAGGATAATTCCTAACAATCTCCCCTTTTGTCATTTGGTGGCACAACATACGGTATGAAAGAAGAAGAAGGCAATTGTGCAATTGTTAAACTTTCAAACCCCTTGGAGACACATTGCATCATCAGTAGACGTCCAACAAAACATTCAACAAGACGCTAGACATCCAACAACACGATCAACAATTCTTTCAACATAGCATCGAGCATCAGATAAGAGAGAAATCACACGATCAACAATTCTTTCAACATAGCATCGAGCATCAGATAAGAGAGAAATCATACCGCTTCTCCCCTTTTGCGCCACAAAGGACAAACACCTCATAAATCCGCAGAGGGACCATTCCTTAGAGAAGACAGCTTGCTTTGCAGCAACTCCTTGTGACGATTCAGAAGTACCCGCTGACTTTCAAGAACCAGAAGTTGATCATCAATATTCTGTAGAGCAGTCTCGAGAAACTGAATATCAACCGCACTCGCAGAGGAAGCAGTAGCTTCAGTAGCAGGACAGGGTGGAGGAGTTTGCGAGGCTGGAGGCACAGTGAAAGACGGTTCAGCAGTAGGAGGTGGAGAGGATGTCGAAGACACATTATGAAGAGAGGGGACCAAGTCAGTGATGTCATCCATTTTTCCGGCCACAGACTTTGCCGTATACGAAATACTCTCACAAGATGAAGGAAGATCTGACGAGGACAGAGGCACCTTTTGAGCTAGGAGCAACATAGATATAAGAGCTCCATGGGGTAACGAAGTCCCGGAGGTGGATATCTCAGCAAACGATAAGATAGAGTCAAAAATAATCCGGCCCAAATTAAAAACCTGAGAGGTTCCAGCAGAGAACAACAGCCTGCACATATCTCGAGTAACCACAGACACATTTGATGTAGGAAGCCAGTTCCTCGTGGCAATCCTGTAGAGAATAAAAAACTTGGCCGTAAGAGCAGATGAAGGAAAAACCGATGATTTCGTAGGCCAATTCTGGAGCTTCCCCGCAGTCACAGCTCGAATCAGTCTATCAAACTCGACTTCTGTAGACTCTCCATAAGCAGGAGCAGATGGGGGACATTTCCATTCCAACAATTTATTCAGAGAGGAAGGAGAAAAAGTAATTATCTTGCCCCGAACATAATTTCTACAATGCCAACGTGAGGAGCCCTCTCCAGCAGTTTTGGATAGATTACAGTAAAATTCCCTGACTAACACAGGATAGTAGGAACTGAAGCACGTGGCAGCATGGAACAATCCGAGAGACTTCAATATAGTTGCAATCTGGGTCTTGTCAAACGAGACTATGTTTAGAACCTTTTCAGGAAGTAACGATCTCTCTGAATAAGATGGCCACCGGTTCTTGCGAGCTTTGTCGAAGAAAATTCTGCTAAAGGCATCCGAAGAAGTAAATGACGGAGAACGAGAGGAACTTGAAGTTGAGATTTTTGACCTCTTAGACGGAGAACCATCATCATTACACGAAGGAGCAGAGCGCTTCTTGGAGCACGATCGAGCCTTGCGCATAAATGAGGACAAAGGAGGTTCAGTAGGACCAGAGGCCTCAGGTGATGCACCCTGTGTTGCAACATTTTGTGCAACAATATTTTCAACACTAGCATCCTTGAAGGAATCAGGGACAATATCAGTTTCAACATTAAGTCCCACATTGTCCCCACCAACAGCTGTAGTATCTTGACTCAGGGTACATTTTTCTAAAGTGATTTCAACATTTACCTCACAACCAGCAGTGCCACATCCAGACACAACATTGGCAGTGATCTTATCTGAAACAACTTGCATCTCACTAGCACCTGTTTCAGAACAATTGGAGAGATCCTGAGGAATTTCAGAAGATTCTAAATCCATAGGAGTGGGACCAGGATCTTCAGAGACATTTAGAGACTGAACTTTTTGAGACATATCATCAGCAAGTGGCATGTCTTCCACCGTGTCTTTCAGAAATGACTCCTTACTACTGTCTGCACATTCATGATCAACTATCTCAGAGTCTTTTCCAGGCTCAGAAGCATCTTGAGATGAGAACTTAGGCACATTTTGAGAACACGCATTCACATCACAATTAGGGTCATTGATCATGTTCTGAGATCCTTCATCCACAGACATGGGTGATGTAGAGACAGGTACCTCTTCCTGACAAGGAGCAGCATGCGTTTTCTCATCTCCTAGATCACCTTTCTCCACATCTTCCTTGTTTCCCAGCACATCATCCTGCCCAACAGGATTCTCAGAAGGAAAGTAAGACGAAGACGCTCCTGAAGTCCCTCTGGACTTAGGCAAATCAGCAAACACCGGGGAGTCTTCAGAATCAGAGATGTCTATTACATCAACTTCAGAGATTTTAACAAAAGATGTCGGGTTCCAGGTGCGAATGACAACTTTTCTATCTCGAGGAACTCTAACACTCATAACTTTCCCCAAAATCTTCTTACGCATCAGACCTTTGAAATGAATATGCGATACATCCACGTAAGAGAGATCCAATTCTTTTCCTGTTCTCCGCAAATACCAGAACCAGTCTTGAATAGTTACCGGATCAGGAAAACTTTCATCATCATCATACACTTCATCATCCTCGGAATTTTTGGGGAGGGGAAATTCAAGAATTGGGGAAAACTTCACCAACTCTAAATTAGAGACTTTAGAAGGATGCATGCCACCAAACGAGGAAGAGGAGAGTGATGGAGAGGGATTACCACTGGAGGATCTTGGCATAGGACGAGAAAACACCCCTTTACGTTTAACCGAAGAAGACGAGGAAGGCGGAGCACTTTTCCGAGCGGATGTCGTTCGTCGAGAAGACCGACGAGGGGGCAGCGACGACTCTTCCGACTGATTTCTTGTCATTGAAGATAAACTGGGAGAGGCTTCAACCAAGCCGATTTCAAGAACCCTAGATGAGGGGTTAGGAGAATCTTGGAGAAAATTTGAGTAGAGGAAAAATGCGCCTTGGGAACGAAAAGAATCAGAGGGGAATAATAACGGGTAAGGAAATAAAAGAAAACCGACCCGTCAGCAGAGATCCATAGACCCTCATAATGTTGCAACATGATGTTGCAACAAATATCTCAACACAGGAAGCAACATTAGATACGACACAGCCCTAGGGCTTGCCGCAATTCCTCAAATCTGGCAGAATCAAGAGGCTTTGTAAAAATGTCTGCTAGTTGATTAGCTGTAGCAACATACTCCATAACTAGGGATTTCTTCTCAACCAGCTCTCTAATAAAGTGATGTCGGATGTCGATATGTTTCGTTCTAGAATGCTGGACAGGGTTCTTGGAGATATTTATAGCACTCTGGTTGTCGCATAAAATAGTCACAACTCCTTGTTCCAGACCATAGTCTATCAACATTTGCTTCAACCACATCAATTGTGTACAACAACTTCCTGCATCAATATACTCAGCCTCTGCTGTAGATAATGATATGGAGTTCTGTTTTTTACTATACCAAGACACCAGATTGTTTCCCACATAAAAACATCCTCCGATGGTGCTTTTCCGATCATCTGTATTACCTGCCCAGTCAGCATCACTATATCCTGAGACAAGAGTATTCGTATCCTTTGTATACCATATACCATAATCTGCTGTTCCGCTGATATACCTGATAATCCTTTTTACGGCGACAATATGAGATTCCTTAGGGCTTGCTTGATAACGAGCACAGACTCCAACGCTAAAGCTGATATCCGGTCGACTAGCTGTTAGATATAACAGACTACCTATCATGCTTCTGTAAAGAGTGACTTCAACACCTCTTCCTCCTTCATCCTTAGAGAGTTTTTCAGATGTACTCATGGGAGTCCTTACATGTCTGGCACTTTCTAAACCAAATCTCTTGACAAGATTTCTAGCATACTTGCTCTGAGAGATGAATAGACCATCTGGACACTGTTTAACTTGGAGCCCAAGAAATACATTCAACTCACCTACCATGCTCATTTCAAACTCCCTTTGCATGAGATTAAAAAACTCATGCACAAGTTGTTGTGATGTTGAACCGAAAACTATGTCGTCAACATAGATCTGGGCAATCATCACACTTGATCTTGTCCTATGAACAAATAAGGTCTTGTCAGCTCCTCCTCTTTCGTATCCCTTCTTGAGAAGATATGTGGTCAATCTTTCATACCATGCCCTTGGAGCTTGTTTAAGCCCATACAACGTCTTCTTCAGCTTGTACACATGATTTGGAAGAAACGGATCAGCAAAGCCTTTGGGTTGTTCAACATACACTTCTTCATTCAATAACCCGTTCAGAAAGGCACTTTTCACGTCCATTTGATGTAGTTTGAAATTTAAACTACAAGCGACCGCAAGTAATAGTCTAATAGATTCCAACCGTGCTACAGGAGCGAATGTCTCATCGAAGTCAATGCCTTCCACTTGGGTATACCCTTGAGCAACAAGCCGGGCTTTATTCTGGGTAACATTTCCCTTCTCATCTGTCTTGTTTTTGAATATCCATTTTGTCCCGATGACATTAGTTCCTTTTGGTCTTTCCACAAGACTCCAGACGTCATTTCGTTGGAATTGATTTAGTTCCTCTTGCATAGCTGAGACCCAAGATCATCACCAATAGCTTCCTTCACATTTTTTGGTTCGGTAGTAGAAAGAAAACAAGCATACCCAGCAAGATCTCTGTAATTAACACGACTGATGCCTCTGGTGCGACGACTATCGTGAACGTCACCAATGATTAGCTCCGGCGGATGGTCTCGTATAATCTTCGTAACTCCCTCAGCACCTTGAGCACTTTCAGCTTCTTCTTGAGTTGACTCCATGGTGGCAGTATCCTGTGTTGCAACAATTTGTTCAACATTGTTCTGTATGGACTTGTTTGTTGCAACATCTCTTTCAACATGAACTTCATCCTCATTTCTGTCTTCTTGGACTCCTTTATCACCAGTTAGAATACATTCTCCCTGATCAAAATCATCAACAACAACGTTAATGGACTCCATCATGACATCAGTTCGTTCATTCAACACCCAGAAGGCACGACTCCTTGTTGAATACCCCAAGAAAATTCCTTTGTCACTCTTGGTGTCGAACTTTCGTCTTGGTGTCCGATCTTGCAGAATGTAGCACTTGCTTCCAAAAATGTGAAAGTAGGAGACATCAGGCTTTCGACCTTTCCATATTTCATATGGAGTTTTCTCAGTCTGTGGTCGAAGATAAACCCTGTTGATGGTGTAGCATGCAGTATTAATCGCTTTAGCCCACCACTTAGTATTCACTTTTCGGGCATTCAGCATAACACGAGCCATTTCCTGAAGAGTTCGATTCTTTTTTTCAACCACTCCGTTTTGCTGAGGAGTCTTAGGAGCCGAGAATTCATGTCCTATACCTTGTGCTTCACAGAATTCAGAGAATGAGTGATTCTCAAACTCTTTTCCTTGATCACTTCGGATCCGAATGGCTTTCCCTATGTTGTCTCCTCTTTCTACTTGAAGACGAGTACACAGTTTTTTGAAAGCATCGAAAGTATCTGATTTCTCCTTCAGAAAATCCACCCAGGTAAAGCGTGAAAAATCATCAACACAAACAAAAATGTACTTCTTACCTCCGACACTTGTTTCTGAAGTGGGTCCAATCAGATCCATATGCAGCAGCTCCAGAGTTTTTGATGTTGTGATATTCTGCATTTGTTTGTGACTAATTCTCTTCTGCTTCCCCAATTGGCAGGCTTCGCACACTCCTTTCTTCTTGATTAACGTGGGCATTCCTCGGACAGCTCTTGCTTTGGAGATTTTCATTAAGGTCTTGAAGTTAACATGGCCTAACTTCTGATGCCACTGTTCAGATGCATCTGTGGTGATACTCAGACATCTGTTAGGTTCTTGCAACAGGTAGCAGTTGTTACTGGATCTTTTTCCAGAAAGAATGCACACTTCATCACCATTAAACACAAGACATTCGTTTTTGTTGAACCGAACCAGCAAGCCTTGATCGCACAGCTGACTTATACTAATGAGATTAGCCTTTAGATTTTCAACATGCATCACATCTTTCAATTTCAGAGTTTCTGTCATATTCAAATTACCTTTCCCAATAACTCTGCTTCTCTGTCCATCCCCGAAGGTGACATGACCTTTATTTACAGCAATGTACTCAGACAGAAGACCCTTGTTCCCTGTCATGTGCCGAGAGCACCCACTGTCAAAATACCACTGATTCTCCGCAAAGGTAGCCAAAGATGTGTATGCAACCATACTGAACAGTTCCGACTTCTTAATCCATTTCATGCTTGTCTGTTGTTGTAGATGAACAATATTTCTTCCTTCACTCACATGCTTCATGCGCCTGAAACACCTCCAATCATTGTGTCCTATTTGTTTGCAGTAACCGCATATAAGCTGCCTAAGACTAGTACCTCTTCGGTTCTTTCCTCGTGATTTGGCCTCATCATGTGAACTCCTTTTAACATGTTCCTTAGCATTGAGACTACTCCTGGTCTTGGGTGTGTGAAGATGACTTCCTCTGTTGTAACCAACTCCAGTTCGATCTCCAGCAACTTTTCCCATGTTGAGGATGTCATCAAGTTTGGTTTTTCCAGAGTTCCATCTGTTAACAGTGCTTTCTGCCTTCTCAGCTCTCATTACGGCTCTCTTCATGTTTCTCTCACAGTTTCGGAGACTTGCTTCAGTCTTCAGAAGTTTGACTTGATATGCATTCTTCTCACTTCTCAACTTAGAGCATTCATCTTTCAGTTTCTTGTTGGCTTCACAGATTTCCATCCATTTGTAGAACATAGTTTGATAGGCTGTGCGGATTTCCTCATCATCAACATCTTCTTCACTCCCAACTTCTGATTCAACTTCATTGTCAGAATTAGCATCATTTGTTGTAACATTTCGTACAACATGCTCTCCCTTGTGCTTTGATGTTGCAGCACATGTTGCAACATTATGTTCAACAAGACTGACGGACTTGCCTTCAGTTTTGTCATTCAGAATAGCCGTGAAAGCAACATAATTACTGGTTATGTCTTCATCTTCCTCACTACCTCCAGAGTCTTCATCGCTCCAAGTGCTGGCGATGGATTTCCCTTTTAGCTTCTTTAGGGTGTTTGCACACTCTGCCTGTATATGTCCGAAGCCTTCACATTCTCTACACTGTATTCCCTTTCCTTTGTTTTTAGACTCATACCTTTGTATGGGACGACCAGCATTCCTTTCGCCTGCAGGAGGTCCTGTCCGCACCTTTTTATTAATAGCTTTGAAATTCTGACCTTTATTGCTGATCTTTCTCATCATCTTGCTAAAGTTTTTGGTGAGAAGCACGATATCATCTTCGAGTTCTGTCTCATCATCAGATTTTGACAGTTTACTGGCTTCAATCTTCAAGGCAACACCCTTCTCCTTTTTGTTTTGTTTGAGATTCATCTCTCATAGGTCTGTAGGGATCCCATGAGTTCGTCCAATCTCATGGTCGATGTGTTCCTTACCTCCTCTATAGCAGCAATCTTTGCTGAAAATTTATCTGGCAGGGACCTTAGAGTTTTTTCAACAAGCTTCTTTTGTGAATACTTCTTACCCAGTTGGAATGCCTGATTAGCAATATCCCTCAATCTTCCATTGAACTCCGCAACCGTCTCGTTTTCGTTCATCCTTAGATTTTCAAACTGGCTGGCGAGCATTTGTAATTTTGAGGCCTTAACAGTGCTGGTTCCTTCATGCACGTTTTGTAGAATGTCCCAAGCTTCTTTAGCATGCTCACAAGTTGATATAAGCTTGAACTGCTCTTCATCAACGGCAGTAAAGATGGCGTTAACCGCCTTAGAGTTTCCTAAGACAGCACGTTCTTCATCAGAACTACAGTCTCGCACAGGTTTGAAGCTCTCTTTTCCTTCTTTGTTGACTTCAACCGGAGGATTCCATCCTTCAACTGTAGCAACCCAA
The DNA here is from genome assembly GCA_030789695.1 of Scilla litardierei. Classification (NCBI taxonomy): domain Eukaryota; kingdom Viridiplantae; phylum Streptophyta; class Magnoliopsida; order Asparagales; family Asparagaceae; genus Scilla; species Scilla litardierei. The sequence continues at coordinate 202,615,280 of CM061139.1, forward strand.
GCCTTTTCATCCAAGGACTTGATAAAAGCTCGCATACGAGACTTCCAATAGGTGTAGTTCGATCCAGTAAGCAGAGGGGGACGAGTGACCGAAGCACCTTCTTTTGTGTTCATGATCAGCGTACTGACCTACAGGATCACATCCACTTTGAAAGAAGGTCAAAGTATAGAAGATGACTCGCTCTGATACCAAATGAAATTCAGTACGCAGTAAATAATCTAACGATCAACGTAAAAAACACACAGCATGCAAGGACACACAAGAATTGGTATCGCAGTTCGGTGCGCACACCTACATCTGCGGGGCCACGCCCAGAAAATAGAATACTTCACTAAAAAGATTGGAGAATACACATTCTACAATTCACGCATTAATAAGGAAGAACACTCTCATCCTTCAAACAAACCGTGAGGGGATGATCGCAATCAACCCCGTGAAGTATTCTTGGCAAGCTCCCCTTGCCTGCAAGCTCCCCTTGCACCACCGACTTGATCAACTCCCTTGATCCTGCGTGCGCAGCCGTCGGCCTCCCTCCCGGAGAATTTCTTTCAACTTTCTTCAGCAAAAGCGTTAACCTAGCCGCCAAACGCTCCAAGCCCTAAAAGGCCAGAGCCCCGCAATCTTCGATTCAATCTCGATCCCAGCAATCGAACCTAGATTCGATTCAATCAACAGCAATGACCGCAGCGGCTTTAACAAGAAGGAGATCCCGAAGGATCCGTAATAGGAAGTTGTTAGAGTAATAATTTGCCGAAAATCTCTCTTCAACCGTTTCGCAATATGGTAACAGGAGATTAAACCCAATCAACTCTAAAACAGTTAATAACCACCATAAGTGCCAGATGTGCAAGATAGAAAATATCAGAATGCGTGAACGCCAATTGCACATCCTGAATCTGCAGCCAATTGACGCAAGTAGACATATTCTGTTGAACATCCCAGTACAACAAACTGTTCAACAAAATGTCCAACATTCTCAAGTGCCACGCATGACAAGTCCGCAACCAAGAATAACCACAGGATAATTCCTAACAGATATCTTCAGCTATCCTTTTAATAAACTCAAATTTAAGAAAAAGAACCAATTTCCTCGATTATCTTTCTTAACATCCCCACCCATTATATAGTTTTTATCCAATTGATGTCCTGCACACATCAATATATTTACTAGCAATATGGAGGTTAGCTAGCTAAGAAAAAAAAATTTCCCCTTAGCATCACAAGTCTACACATTATATTTTTTTTCGACAATAGGATCCGTTTATTTTTTATCATCATGTTCTAAAACTTTAACCCACTAATTTTCAAGTGAACTCGTGTGATTTTACTCATTGAAGCTATTGCAAAAAAATTTATTATGAAAGAGTAAACACATTAGATTTACTTGAAAATTGGTAGTTTGAGATTTTAGAACATGAAGAAAATGTTCATTGGAAAAAATAGGAAATGAAGAAAATATGAAAATAGGAGTGGGGTTTTGATGCTAGCCATGGAGAAAATGAACAGATCAGATCATTGGAAAAAATAGGAGTGGGGTTTTGATGCTAGCCATGGAGAAAATTTTCTCCTTAGCTAGCAGATGCCCATTTTTCATATGATTGACCTATAACTTATAAGGATATGAAAATATGAAACTTTACAGACAGATTCTGCTAAATGCAGCATTAGTCCAGAATTAATAACTTCAAAATTAACAATTGCAAACTACAATCCAGTACTTACAAGCGAATCAGGATGATGCACTAACTGCAGAATCAATCCAGCATCATATTCTGCAAATTCAGATTTTTTAGACCGAGACCCAGACCTTATAATTAGTAATTTTGCTTCACAACTTTTATAAATAAAGTTAAAATTAGAAATAAATCACAGAAAATTCTTAAATATTATAAAAGCAAATTATTATGTAGGTTAATATGTTGGGTAATAATAGGAACTGGCTAGGTATGAAATTTTACTAAATTAATATTTACTTCAAACATATCTTAATAGGACCTTGAAATTTTACTAAATTAATATTTACTTCGAACATATACTTGTACACACACAATACACACATAGCAAATGCGAAATATGATGTCACATGAGAGAGCTTCTCTTCCATGGTTGTCGAAGAACAAAATTTTAGATGATTAGCACCGTTAAAATCTATCTACATATTCACAAACATATATAAAATAAATTTGTTCTCTTGTTGTTTGGACATATATCGGATCATTAAAAATTTAATGGCTTTGCGGTAATAGAATTTAGGGGTTAAAAGTCTTGGGTTCACTAGATATTTGATGTTTTAACTTTTAAGGTTTTAGAATACGAAGGTCAACTTTAATTGTACCGATCATTTAAAAAATGTGAAGAGGACTTTTTGAATGCCACATGAGAGGATTAATTGAAGCTGAGAAATATGTATAAAGATTTGATACTATAAGCCTCATCGGTATTGATGGTCCACACGGGCATATCTGCACTTTTAACTAGTAATGGAATAATTATTAAGAATTCATATGAGTTTCTCCAACTCATCTCTACTAGCATAATCCCTACCTCTTCTGAGAACCACTCTGCACAACCACATCACATTATTAGTGCATATATGAGTAATTTGATTGAGACTTTCAGTTTGCATTTGGAATAAATGGAAGACTTCTTGTTTAAACCAATTTCAAGAAATTTGATATGATTTAATTGTTGATAAAAAACCGTTGTCGCCCCGTGGAACAACAAGCCCTAACAACTAGTTAGAGAGCTAAAGCTTGAAATATTGGGTCACACAACAAACCAAACAACCAATCACTCTTCGGATCTTGCGTAAGCAAATTAGTAAACGAAATGCAACAATCTCAATTTGCAGAAAATAAATGAGGCGGAGGATTTTTACCCCGGTTCGGTTGCGAACAACCTACTCCAGTATTTCGAGACGATCCACTACTAATCAAGACGAGCACACGAGCTTACACCAACACCTTCTTCTTCACACTCTTGTGAGTAACAACTTAGCAATTCCAATCACCCACAAATCTCACAAAGGAAGAAGGAGAGAGAGAGAAACACTAGAAGACCTAAGCTCTTCTAAACTCTCACAAGCTCTCAAGAAAAATGCAAGCAACTCACACTATCTTTTGCTATCTGGAAATGGCAGCAGCTTAAGCTCTAGCTCTCCAAAGAAAAACAGCACCCCCTTTCAATCCTTTTGTTTTCAGCTATCTAGAGTTTTCAAGCATGTATGCTTTTTTCTCCTATGGAAAAATATGTGACAGCTCTCTGTTTCTGTCCGTTGCTTTTGGCCCCCCAAAACATCTCCTTTAAGATCCCAACTACAATACTAAGAACCTGGGCCCATCAACTGTTCAACTGAAGACTTTTAATAGCACAAATTTAACAGTCTACCTTGCTACAAAAATCATCAGCACTCCATCCAAGCTCTACCTTGATCACAAATCCTTGGTCACTCCACGGACCTCATCGTCTCGGAATCTGTGCCCTTTGGTGCCACACTCAAGCTAAACAGATCAAGCTCAAGCAGGTCTTGAGCTTGATGGCAGGAACGGGCTTGGTGAACATGTCTGCAGAGTTCTTCTCAGTTGGGATCTTCTGAAGCTCTATCTGCTTGCTCTCCTCCATAGAAAGCAATCACGGACCTCAATGTGCTTCGTCCTCGAACTGTACGTCTGATGTTTTGCAAGATGAATAGCACTCTGGCTATCGCTGAAAACCAATGACAATCTCTGCAGCAACCCCAAATCCTCTAGCAGACATCTCAAATACTTGGCCTCCTTCACCGCTTCCACTGCGGCAATCAACTCGGCCTCAGTGGTTGACAACGCAACCACCGACTGTAGGACTGATCGTCACGACACTGCAGCGGTGCCCAACGTAAACACGTATCTTGTGGTCGATCTCCGACTGTCCCTGTCACAAGCATAATTAGAATCACAGTATCCTGTCAGTATCACACCGTCACCTCTGCCATAGTGCAAACCGACACCAACTGTGCCTCGTAGATATCACAATATCCACTTGACGGCCTGCCAATGCTCCTTGCCTGGGGGTCGCCATATATCTGCTCACTACTCCCATGGCATGTGCAATATCTGGACGCGTGCAAACCATCGCGTACATCAAACTCCCAACTGCACTAGCATATGGCACCTGAGACATAGCCTTCTTCTCATCCTCGGTGCTCGGTGACTGCAACGCCGAAAGCTGAAAGTGAGCTCCAAGAGGTGTCCCCACGGGCTTCGCACTCTCCATTCCATAAAGGACGAGCACCTTCTCAATATACCCCTTCCGTGACAACCTCAACTCACCCTTCCTCCTATCACGGGATATCTCCATCCCTAGGATTTTCTTTGCCTGGCCCAAATCCTTCATGTCGAACTCCTTGCCCAACTTCACCTTTAGCTTCTTGACCTCCGACATGTTTGAGAAAGCAATCAACATGTCGTCAACATAAAGTAAGAGGTAGATGCGCGAGCCATCATCCAATGTGCGCACATAAACACACTGATCCTTCACGCTCCGCTTAAAACCTACACCCATCATGAAGCTATCAAATCGCTTGTACTACTGTCTGGGTGACTGTTTCAACTCGTACAAGGATTTTCTCAACCAGCAGACCATCCTCTCTTTGCCTTCTACCATGAACCCCTCTGGTTTTGTGCATGTAAATCTCCTCATCCAAATTACCGTGCAGAAAAGCGATCTTGACATCGAGTTGCTCCAACTCCATGTCCATGGATGCTACTAGTGCCAACAAAATACGAATGGAAGTGTGTCTCACCACGGGACAAAATATCTCATTGTAGTCATCTCCCTTCCTCTGTGCAAAACCCTTAGCCACTAGCCTTGCTTTGTACCGTACATCACCACCATCTTTGGTCGAGCTTTTCTTGACCTTGTAGATCCACCTACATCCAATGGCACGCCTCTCATGTTGTAGAGGCACTAACTCCCACGTGTCATTGTGGTGGAGAGACTCCGTCTCTTCCTCCATAGCTCCTTGCCAATTTGCTGTATCACTCGAACTAATGGCTCCACTGTAGGTCATAGGCTCCTCGTGCTCAATGTTTAAGGCATACGATGCCATGTCGTCAAAGGAGAAAGCTGTGTAATCCCAAGCTCCAAGTCTCTCGGGCGCCTTCTTGGTCCTCTTGAACCTCCACACCTCAACTGCAACAAATTCATCACGTACTTGAGCTGGGATTGGTGTGTGCATATGGTCCTCAACATGGACCTCATCATGTCCCGCAACGAGGACCTCGAACATCGGCTCCTTACATGGTCGCCTCTGGAATAGGATCGGGAGATCAATCGTCTCTGGTGCGGTCTACTCGGGTGACTCGTCTCCCTTCCAATGAGTATGCTTCGCCCTGAGCATCACAGACTCATCGAAGGTGACATGCCTACTCAAAATCGTCTTACGGCCCACCGGGTCCTACAAGCGATATCCTTTCATGCCATCGCCATATCCAAGGAAAATGTACTTCTTGGCCCTCGGATCCAACTTGTCGCCCCTCTCATGTGCATATGCCGGGCAACCAACGATGTGTAAATAAGAGTAGTCACCAATTTTTCCACTCCACTTCTCTTCAGGAATTTTGTAATCAATCGCCGCCGATGGAACTCGATTCACTATGTGCACGGCGGTAGTGAATATCTCACCCCAAAATTCCTTCTCCAAACTAGCCGAGTGCCTCAAGCATCACACTCTCTCCAACAACGTACTGTTCATCCTCTCTATAACCCCGTTCGACTGAGTATCCTCTGGTGTAGTAAAATGACGTCGAATCCCATGGGATCTGCAGAATCCTGTGAACTCCTTCGAGGTGTATTCGCCTCCATTGTCGGATCTAAGGACTTTCACCACCTTGCCAGTTTGCTTTTCAATCATCGCAAGCCATTGCTTGAACATCCCAAAAGTTTGATCTTTTGTCTTCATCAAGTACATCCAAACCTTTCGAGAATAATCATCGATGAAGAGGACAAAGTACCTAGCCCCACCTCCTGATGCTACAGGACACGGCCCCCAAACATCGGAATGAATGTAATCCAGTGGATCTCGGCTAGTGTGCTTCCCCGTGCTGAACTGCACCTTTGTCTTTTTCCCGTACATACAGCTTTCACAAAACTCCACACTCTCATCACTAGCCCCAATCAATTTTCTTCTGCGGAGAACATCGATGGTCTTGTCACACGGGTGACCCAAACGATAATGCCATAACTTTGCTGAATCTCCATCATTCGAGCTGGTAGAGGTGGCATCGGCTTCGCCTTCTACTATGGTACCTTGTAGGGCATATAGATTCCCTTACCTTTCTTCCCATCATCACAACCATGGCTCCTTTGGATACCCTCAGCTGGACATTCTCAACAACTGACTTGCATCCAACATTTTCCAACACACCGATGTATATCAAGCTCTTTCGAAGATCAGGGACATGCCTCATATCTGCTAGGGTACGCACTATGCCATCGTGCATCTTAATCCGGACAGTTTTAACACCCGCGGTCTTACACGCCGCATTGTTCCCCATGAGAATAGAGCCTTCGTCTTCTTGGGAACGGTAAGTGAAAAACTAACTCCGATGTGGAGTCATATGGAAAGAACACCCACTGGTCTATCAACCACGCAACTTGTGCCTCACCGGACACCCCCGCTGCAAACATCTCTGGATCTCTACCCCTTTCACCGTGGCCTCTGTCATCACGGATATGCATGTACTCCAAACCCAAGGAAACTGAACCAGAAGCATCATTGCCTTTCTTCCCAAATCTATTGGGGGCATTAGTTCATCCAATAGCCTCTCTGCTTGCATATGAAACACGAGCTGTCCTTCCTATCACAGGAATGCCGAGACTTCGGGCGGTCCTTCTTCTTGAAATGGCCTTGACCTCCTCTCATATCCTGCCTCACTCTCACGTGCAATGCTTCATCGCGGTTTCCTCCAAAGTCTATACCTTGGACCTTCTCACCTAGCATCTCGGTATGGAGCGCCGCCTTCACATTTTCCACGGTAAGCGTTGTTCGTCCATAGATCATGGACCGAACAAATTGGGAGAACTCCTCAGGCAACAAACATAACAAAATCACTGCTTGTTGCTCATCTTCGATCTTGACATCCATTCCCCGCAACTCCATCACAATCCGATTCAACTCATCTATGTGATCTTTTACCACCGATCCGGGCTTCATTTTCAGAGTGTACAGTTTTTATAATAAGTATAGGCGGCTTGAAAAGGATTTCTTCATATACAACCCCTCTAGCTTATTCCACGTATCCTTGGTCGTAGACTCGGCCAACACCTCTCTCAAGACGGTGTCGACTAACGGTAGCTGGATGGTGCTATACGCCATTCTCTCCATCTCAACCCTCTGTGATGTCGTCACATCCTTTTCAATGTTTTCCTCATCGAGCACAATCTGAAAACATTTCATCTGCCTCAAATAATTTTTCACCCTCGACTGCCATAACCTAAAGTCATTACGGCCGGTGAACCTCTCAATGTTGAGTGTCGCTAAACTAACCATCTTCGCTACACAATTTCTCCACAAACAACCGAGTGCTCTGATACCACTTGATAAAAAAACCGTTGTCGTCCCGCGGAACAACAAGCCCTAACAACTAGCTAGGGAGCTAAAGCTTGAAAAATTGGTTCACACAACAAACCAAATAACCAATCCATCTTCTGATCTTGCGTAAGCAAATTAGTAAACGAAATGCAACAATCTCAATTTGCAGAAAATAAATGAGGCGGAGGATTTTTACCCTGGTTCGGTTGTGAACAACCTACTTCAGCATTCCGAGACGATCCACTACTAATTAAGGCAAGCACACGAGCTTACACCAACACCTTCTTCACACTCTTGTGAGTAACAACTTGGCAATTACAAGCCCCCACAAATCTCACAAGGGAAGAAGAAGAGAAAGAGAGAAACACTAGAAGACCTAAGCTCTTCGAAACTCTCACAAGCTCTCAAGAAAAATGCAAGCAACTCACTATCTTTTGCTCTCTGGAAATGGCTGCAGCTTCAGCTCTAGCTCTCCAAAGAAAAACAACACCCCTTTCAATCCTTTTGTTTTCAGCTCTCTGGAGTTTTTCAAGCCTGCAGACTTTTTTCTCATATGGAAAAATATGTGACAGCTCTCTGTTTCTGTTTCTGTCCGTTGCTTTTGCCCCCCCCCCCCCCCCCCCCCCCCCCACCCCCCCCCCCCCACACACACACACACACACACACACACACACAAACAAACATCTCCTTAAAGATCCCAACTACAATACTAAAGACCTGGGCCCATCAACTGTTCAACTGAAGACTTTTAATAGCACAAATTTAACTTTAATGTCATTTATGAATTGTAAAATTCTAGATCATAGCTTTGTATATGTATGGGATTTAATCCCATACATATATGACTGTTTACGCTCTTGGGGTATCACAAAACCTATTTAAAATGCATATTGACTGTTCAAACAAAAACATGACATTATATGATATTGGATATGCATGAAAATATAGGTGTGCTTCAACATGTTCAGAAATTCGGATATGAATTTGGAGGTGTCCAATAACATTACCATTACCATATTGATATTCACTTACACAGATATCAGATATAAGAATACATGCATTAAAAAGATAGCCACGAAATTGGGGGTCCCGGCCACCACAAAAAAAAACACACACACAAGGACTGAGCTGAAAAGACCAGAAGAACCTGGCATAAAGACTGCACTAATCCACGAGTTAGAATGATTCTTGCATTAAGCACTCAATCCATCCTGTCAGTAAGTCAGTCGCACCTATAATATACAGATAATATCTGAACTTTATAACGGGATTCGTAGAAGGTTTGTGAAGCATAAAGTTAAACTACTTAAAAACTGTTGTATAGAACAACATTGAAGCAAATTAGAAAGAATTCGAACTAAAAGATTTTCGTTGACACACAGATATAATTTTCAGGGATATCTTTGACTATTCACCCTGTAATGATGCTCTTATCAGAAAATTGATTTAAAATGCACAATTAATGCACAAAAATAGCTTGATTCAAGCATTAATATAAGTTTGTAATTGTCATTAAAACTGGCATAAGCAGGGGCCTAAATAGGCATACATAGTACTGATCGAATATCATACAACCTAAATTATCCCCGGATATGGCGAAATGAAGTGCAGAAAGACTTAGTTAAGCTCTCTCCATGAATATCTCAGCTTCCAGATGCTGGAAATCGAGAATTTCATTAAAATGTACAGCTCTGAAACTGTAATCATCTTGATAAGTATATAAGATCACCACTTCTGCTCTGGCTGATGCCCTTGGCCTTAGCATGATATCATTAATGAAATCCAGTCTCTCATCCCAATTGGTACCCACACAAAATTCATGGGAAAATACCACGATAATATGTTCAAGGTTGATAGCACTCCGCAGTAGGAAGTCGAGCAACAACAACTCTTTCAGGATTCCTTTGAAATTGTTTATCTTTATCATATTGAGCTTATCGAAGGTTATGTTGGGGAGGTCCTGTAACTTCGGTGAATTGTCTCTCCTAACATAATCCCAGCATGAATTTGGTAACTGCAAATTAATCAGCATTTGCAAGATCAGTCAAGAAAACTTGTAGTGAAAACTGCTGGTAATTAGTTAAAACTAAAATTTATGGAGTCTCACAACCTCTATAAACAGCCTCTCGAGATGTGGGAGTTGACACCGCTTGAAGTAGTTGTAGATGTGATTGAACTCAGAATAGATGTTCATTAGCAGCTGCAACTCCTTAATATGTTCAAAGGGAACACAAGGAGTATTCCGCGATCCAAATATAAGCTGAGGAAACACATACACAACAGGCATTAGTGAATTACAGTATCAACTCAACTGATCATCATGAATAGGTTTTGTACATAATAAGAGTTCATACCGAAAGGCTCATGCCACAAAGCGTCAGAACTTGCACCCGTGCAAGCCCAATGACTGCTATTTTAGGAGTAAACCTCATCAGCCAAGGGTCATTTGTAGGCGCCATAAGAATGACATCTTTGAGAAAAGGCATGCTATCAGCCATAACAAATATATTGGGATAGTTTCCAAAGAAGTGGAATACATCAAGCCTCGGAGCTGAAATATTGATCTCTTTTGTCTTGCGGCAATATGCTATTATCAGTTTCTTAAGCCTTGATAGTGTAGCCGGAACTCTTATATGCTTTAGACACACACATTGCCTCAATTCCAACGACTCCAGTAGAGAGCAGTTTACGATCAGTTTCTCAAGCATAAAATCATTGATATTAACTTGACGGAGGCATAATACTTCTAGGCAACTGAAATATCTGAACTTGAAGTATCGCTGCAGTCTGCAGAAAATTAAGGTCAAGCTCATAAGAGCACTATTGCACTTAAACAAACTCTCTTTCAGTTCAAATTTCTTTACCCTCCCCGCTAGCTGTTTTCTAGGATATCGTCCCATTCTACCTTGAGAGAAGTCCAGGCGAAACTCCTCTACTCCATTTTTTACGGCTTGCTCTACCCATTTAGCAGCCATCTCTTCATGTGTTTTTCCAGGATAGAAGTAGAGATTGTATGTCACGATCTTTTTGTCACCATGCTGTGTCATGTGTTCTTGAATCTCATTCGCTAGTACTGTTTGATCTTCAATGTTGTCAGTTGCTCGTCCAAATATGAATGTTGTCGGATACGGGAAGCGGCTTGCCCAGAGGTCCTTCCACTTAGAAGAAAGTACTCCTGTCCTTACAGCGTATTTGCGGGGAAGAAATGTAAGGATGTACAGGCGAATCATGTCTGGTAACTCACTGATTATGTCTTGGGCAGGACATGATCGTTCTATTGATTGACCTTGGGTCATAATGTAATGCCTCGAGATAGATCAATGTAATGTTTGTTACTTTGTTCTGCAAGTCCAGAAAGTTTTATATTCTATTGAACATTAATAAAAGATTCATGAGAAACAAGAGACGTAGTGGATATAGAAACAATCTGTAATTTCATAAGCATAGTTATTCACTTATTTGTGAAGTAAGGTGAATTTATGGTGGTTTCACTACATAATGAACTTAGTAAGTTTTGCAGTGAACTTGACTTTGAAAAAAAAGCCATTAGAAAATGCCATCTTTAAACAAGTTCTTTTTTCTTAACCCATGTCTTCATCTAATTATTCCACTTATTCAACTCTAATTAAAGAAAAATAACCTGATTGTCACTTATTTATGTTGATATCATGCTGACAGTTGCTTGCTACATTAGATGGTGTAAATGGAAAATATTATCTCATAGTTTGAACTAGACACAATAGCGACCATATATGACCATCACATAAATGAACATATAGCTCTATGAAAAGATACCAATTGAGATTTTTTATAGTTAGCCAGAACATGCTCTTCTACTCTAACATAATTTTAATTACCTTGAATATATTATTATTATTATTATTTGAAATCACCTTGACCATATTATGACATAACTAGATACACAAAAGTTCATGCTCGATGCAAAAGATGCAAAATTAATTATTTAGGCAGGAGTGGCGGATATTTAAAGATGAAAGTAAATTAACTAAAGAAATCTTCCTTCTGTATACTTCCGTTTCTTGCATAAGTACAAAAATGATTACATTTGATTCCTAAAAGGATCACCTAATGTTTAGCATTACCCAAACATCTTCACTTTTAATTTTCATCGATCAAGTTTTTCAATGTTTCAACCAATATAGTAAGAAATTTACATCAATTAAAGACAAATTAGTAAGATCTTTTTGGTCTTAACAATTTCAATTTGTGAATGAACCAAGACAAACTATAAAATATAATAGCAGCTAGAAAAAAAGTAGTATAGAATATTTCTTATGAATGCTAGCACCATGATCTATAATCTGACAAGACTATCATCTCAATAATATCCTTAATAAAAACATAGATAAATAAATAAAGCAAAAACAAGTAGTCAATAAACAAGCGGAAAGTAATAAACATAGAATTCAAAGGTACCTATACTTGAGAATATGTGTGTTGAATTTTTCCAATTCGAATAGAAAAACATGCATATGATTTTAATCCATCTTGAACTATTTCATCAATATTGCTACCAAGTTTCTCTCTCTGAATGATGAAAAGGATGGTGTTGGGGTTCTTGAAATATTGTTCATAAAACAAATTTGCTTTAATTGCAACCTCCACTTGGCATGTACTTTTCGACCTATTTTATTCCACGCGTCACGGACTTGCCCAATTTAGATTCATAATAAGACAATGCAAATAAATATGTTTTCACTCTATTTCAACCTTTTTTGGATGAAATAAACGGAAAAAATGTTTTCACCTGGTACACACACGTTATTTCAACTTTTTTGGGGGGTAAATAAAAGGAAAATAACCTACTCCATACCGAATCTTATTTTTAAAGCTTTCAATAAAAATTAGGTTTTGTGGAATAGATCCCTTGTTCAAGAGGGTTTATAAGTTTCTGATTAATGCTTTGGAGGTCTATGTGATGTTTTTCTTATTCTCACTTCAAACATAGATGTTTCCTATACAGTGTAGGAACATAGATGTTTCCTATTACCGTGTATGTTATCTTTTACCATATGCAAGGAGAAATAGAAACCACCCCCCCAACAAAAAAAAACTAAACTAAACGGAAAACTAAAAACTAAAAAAACCACACACACAAACACCCTCCCCCCCAAAAAAACCAACAACGAATCAACAAAACAAAACAGTAAAAAAGAATAGTTAAGTAATCACCTGCAACTAGAGATCACTCAATGGATATTGATGCATGATTCTCTACGAAGCAGTCAGCAATGCGAGGAACAAGATCAAAGATCCTCCATCACACACACACCCACACATCTATATATCTATATTACATATGATGACCGTTTTGAATTCTAGGGCTGACTAGGACAAGCTGACTATGACAAAAGGATTAATAAAAGAACGACAGAGATTTAATCTTGAGGAATGAATGATTGAACTGAGATTTTGTGGAAAGTTTTAGATGGAAAACATTTCTGGGAGATGAAAGTTTTTTAGGAATAGCAGAGTGCACACAATTAATGCATTTGAAAAAAAACTTTACATTGCACTTAATGCTGCAGATCGAATTTGTGGAAAGTTTTGGAGGAAAAAACATTTCTGGGGAAATGAAAGTTTCTGAGAAAATGAAATTTTTTGGGGAATGACAGTTTCTGGGGAATAGCAGAGTTCATGCAATTAATGCATTTGGGAAAAAACTTTAACTTGCACTTAATGATGCAGATCGAATGCTGTTGTAGATCGAATGATCTCTCCCTCAACCCAGCGTCTCTTCGACACATGGGGCAATAAGATGTGAATAATTTCCCGCGTCGAAGGATTCTGCTAAATTTTTTTACGCTAATTTGGTGTTCTGTGTCGAAGGCGCCCGTGCCGAATTTGTTGTTCCTCGCCGAAGGCACTCATGATGCTAAATATTTTTACGCTAATTTGTTGTTCCGAGCAATTTTAGAAAATAATTTTTGGAAACAAAGATTTCGCGTGTGAAAATCTTAAATGAACCGTGCCCGCGGGCACAGTTTATGACTAGTCTATATATAATTCGGGATTATTAATTATTAATATTTCCTTTCAGATTTACAACTTTCTACATAAACATATTAATTTGTTGCATAAGTTATCTATAATTGAGTTAACTGTATCTCGATGCTCCAAACGATACATAATAATTGTCAATTGAGGTAAATGTATCTCTTCGATTCTTCAATATAATAACTGTCATATTTGTTACCATATTTATATTCATATAATTTGCATCTTTCCCAATTAATCTATTTCATCATTATATGACCCACAAACATAGCGACAATCTGTTTCTTTTCCAATTAATCTTTTTTGTTACTTTTTTCTTGCTTGGTTGGATGGATTTGTGCTATTGTGAATCATCTTTGTAAGATCACGACATAGCGGTTGTTGGGTAGCTATTCGCCGCGGGAGTTTCCGATGCGCGACCGGTCGCCTCGAACCCCAACACAAACAACATGATGAACGGATGTGTATAGATATCAAGTCCAATTCTGATACAAGATTAAGATATAAACAAATTCAATTACTGTAGTCTAACTTTTTATTGGCATAGTTAATATGTTTTTTTATTCGTTGGATTCGAAGAATTGTGTATATCATGCTCTGGATTCAAGAATATTATGAGAAAACACGCTTAGTTGTTGTTTTTGGACAAGTTGATGTGTGTGCTCTCAGGGAGAGATCCCTCGTTCTTTCTGATATTGCCAATATTACCACTTCATACTGAAAACAGTTATGTTCTGAATGCAAGTTTTGACATGAATTTGGAGTTGAATATAAATAGTAGATTTTGATTTTGAATTTCTGTTTATAATTGATTCCAGAATACTATGCTCGTTTTTCACGACATTATGTTAGCACAACTGAGTCTACAACATACAGCTTAATTTATTTCTGTACAAACCAAACTGTCTAGAAAATAACTGATGATATCAGTATTTGCTGTTTATGATTCTACAACTGACAAGATGGCTTCAGCAGGACACAAGCAGACCGAAAGCAATATAATGGGTGAAATTAATATATTACATAATCAACCCATTTATCTCAAAGAAAAAGTACTCAAACACAATCATAGAGATAATAGATATATCAAATTTATTACCAGGATTCATAAAATGTTTCAGGAATCATAAAAACTAGACAATATAAATTTGTTTAACAGTAAAAACTAATCCTGATGCAAATTCAAAAGACTTAATAACCAAACAGTTTTTCCGTATGTCAAACCCAGTTTGTTGGTTCACGGGTATAAAATCTCGGTGTAATCTTCGAATGAACCGGCCGGAGTAAGTCACGATCATCTGATGATGTATACAACATTACCATATCCACATCCTGTGATGCCTTTGGCTTTCCCTTGAGATGATCAAACAGTCTGGTGGCATCAGTGATGGCCGCATCGTGCTTGTAAAGGAATGCCAAGATAATGAGCTTAAGGCTGACGGCATTTTGCAATAAAAATCCCACTAGCAGAATCTCATTCACATGACCTTTGAAGTTGTTTAGTTTTACAACCTTCAGATTGGTCAAGTTTAGCTGGGGAGGTTCTTTTGCTACGAGCCCAATAGATAGATTCAACTCAGGGTCAGACCATGAAGTTGGAAGCTGCAAGGCCACACACACGAATTAAGTTAGCATAGAAAGTCAGTAGGCACATAACATTTTTTTGAGAAATAGGTGCACTCATTTCGTCTCTTAGATCCTCTTTGCTTTGCTCCAACATTTTTCTCATGTTGATGGATACCAACTATCAAGTATTCTATCTTTTAGCAAGATAACTATGATTAGCAAATGATTCTTATTCTGAGTACTAGGATTGAAGAAATTCAGGATACATAGTCATAAATTCACTATTACTAAAAGAAATATTATTTCACTAGTTGGAATAATTTGTTTATGTATAGTGATTTACAATTTTTGAAGTACAAAAGAATTGCTCACATAAGAAGGAAACATTGAAAGATTGCTATGTTTATATGTTCTAGCGAACATGGAAAGGTAGCATGAAAAAGAGAACCATGAAAGCTAACAATAATTTAGAGTACCAACAATAAGAACTTCAGTATTTAGCAATAACATACACCTATTACATCAATAAATATTTGGCCATAAGTCCAAAAGTCGTCCTCAATACTTTCAGGGCTAGTCTTTTAAAGTTGTGAATTTGAACAATTGTCATCGTTGCATGTTAATCAGAGAATGCAATGTCTAAGAGGACATCAGAACATTTTAAAGAAAGTTTTAAGTATCAGCAGGTAAAGGAGATGCAATAAGAAATTGAAAGAGATGATTGTGATACCTCTATGAACAGCGTCTCAAGTTGTGGCAGATTTATGTGCGTAAAGAAATTGTATATATTGAGGAGATCAGCATTGTCCATCTTCTCGATACGCAGCTGCAACTCCTGAAGATTGTTCAAGTTGGTGCCCACAACATTGCCTGATTGAAATATATGCTTAAAAAATTACAAATCACGAGTTAGTAAAAAGTATTGATCATGTTCTCTGTTGATGCAGATGGCTAATAGGCATGTTCTTACATGAAGACTTGAGCTGCAGAGTGTCAGCACCTGTACTTGATCAAGTTCTACCAACAGGTATCCCCAGTTGTTGGGGCTTTCCCCAAAGTCACTTTCAGTCGACATAACAATAACATCCAAGAGAGAAGGAACGGGTCCAATTGAGAAATTGCCCGGTAACTTCCCGAAGAAATGGAACGTTCCAAGCAATGGAGCGCCAATTCGAATTTCTATGACGCTATGGCAATGCACAACAGTCAGTTTCTTGAGCACAGAATAAGGACTGGTGACTCGAATCCGCCTCAAGGCAGTACACTCTCTGAACTCCAACGACTGGAGTAGCCTGCAGTTAGCTAGCAATTTCGTTAGCATTGCATCAGTAAAATTGACTCCCTGAAGGCTTAAAGACTCAAGACGGTCAAAGTATCTGCACTTGAAGCTACGGCTCAGAGTGCAGAACTTCAAGCTCAATCCGATCAGAGAGGTACTCAATCTGAACGTGTCTTCGTCGAGCTTATACTTTGTTGTCCAGCTTGAAAGCAGGCCCGTCGGTCTGGAGCCCAAGATTCCCTGGGAGAAGTCGAGATGCAGCTCCTCGGCGCCATTTTCAATGGCGCTTTCGATCCAAATCGTCACGACGTTCTTGTTCCAGATCTCGGGATGGAAGTAGAGGCTGAACGCCTCGATTTTGTTGGTGCCATGGGAGATGAACACGTGCTGGATTTCGTTTGCCAGTTCCATTTGATCTTCGTAGTGAATGGTGGGGCGTCCAAATTTGAGGGTGGTCGGGTGGCTGTATCTTTGCTTCCACAAGTCTTTCCAGTGTTTCGAGAGAACCCCTGTCCTGATTGCATATCTGCATGGGAGGAGGCCGAGGATTTGAAGACGGAGAGCGTCTGGAAGCTCACTGATCCTGTCTTCCCCTCGAAAAGCTCGGCCGGCATCTTGGTGGCTTGCCATATCTCTACATTTTCAGAATAATTCAAACATGTTTGCGCAACTTTGTGTGTGGATAGCTAAATATGTGACATATGAACCATGTAAGCATATATATAAAGAATTTAATCTGGTTAAATATGCGTGTTCATATCCCTGTTCCCAGGGATCTGCATGTATAATTCGCATTGCATGAAATTGTATAAAATGACATACGTAAGTAAGGTGTGTATACAGGGCAGACCTAAAAGTACTTTCATCTATGCAAATCAAATCTTAGCCTCCTTTTTGTTTGTCCATCGGAATTCACCGCTAAGCACGCATGCGAGGCCGTCTGTTGGGATGTGAACGCCCGCTGTTGGGATGTGAACATAGTCCCACATTGGTGAGTAAAGGAGATTCTTGGGGGTTTAAAATATAGCTAGGATTCTCCATTGGCCTGAGGAAGCAGGGAGATGCCAACTGAGCTAGTGATCATATTTTCCTCAAATAGGAGGAAACCCCTAAAAAAAATTTGGGTTAATTGCATAAAAATACCCCCACGTTTGGGCCACTTTCACGTAAATACCCTCAGGTTCATTTTGTGACAAATTGATACCATGTAACGGAAAATGGGATGCCGGTGTTAAATTGGACCATTTTACCCTCTCTCACGTTTGTGTAAATACCTTCACGTTTGGGCCATTTTTACGTAAATACCCTGAGGTCTCTTCTCTCTCTCTACCATCTCTCTCTCTCTCTCTCTCTCTCTCTCTCTCTCTCTCTACTGATTCTCTCTCCTCTCTCTCTCTACAAATTCTCTCTCTCTCTCTCTCCCCCCGAATCTATATATATATATATATATATATATATATATATATATATATATCTTTCTCTCTCTACCGATTCTCTCTCTCTCTCTCTCTATCTCTCGATCTCTCTCTCTCTCTCTACAGATTCTCTCTCCTCTCTCTACAGATTCTCTCTCTCTACACCGAATCTCTCTCTACCGATTCTCTTTCTCTCTCCCCCCAATTCTCTCTCTCTCGGGTGGGATGGTGCATGGGGTGGGTGAGTGGGTGAGTGTGCGTTCATGCGTGGGTGGGTGGGTTGTGTGTTTGTGGTGTGTGCATTTGGGGGGGGGGGCTGGGGTGGGATGTGTGCATGGGGTGTGTGCGCGTGGGTAGGTGGGTTGTGTGCTTGGGTGTGTGTGTTTGGGGATGGGTGTGTGCATGGGTGGGTGGGTGGGTGTGCGTGGGGTGGGTGTGGGTGGGTGTGCGTGGGGTGGGGTGGGTGGGTGTGTGCATGGGTGTGGGTGGGTGGGTGCATGGGAGGTGGGTGGGTTGTGTGCATGGGGGGGTGTGTGCATGGGGGATGGGTGGGTGTGGTTGGAGGGTGTGTGCGTATGGTGGGGGTGTGCGCGTGGGGTGGGTGGGGTGTGTGTGCTTAAGGGGTGTATGTGTGTGTGTGCATGGGTGGGTGGGTGGGTGGGTGTGGGCATTGGGGGGTGTGTACGTGGGGTGGGTATGTCAGCGTGGGTTGGTGGGTTGTGTGCATGGGGTTTGTGCGCATATGGGGTGTGTGCGTAGGGTGAGTGTGTGCCTGGGTTGGGGGTGGGGTTGCGTGGGGGTGGGCATGTGTGCGTGGGTGTGTGGGTTGTGTGCATGGGGTGGGTGTGCGTGCATGGGTGGGTTGTGTGCTTGGGGTGTGTGCTTGGAGTGGGTTTGTGTGTGGGCATGGGGTGTGTGTGTGCGTGCACGCCCACCCTGATGCGCGTGCACACACCCACACACCCAATGCACACACCCACCCCATGCACACACAACCATGCCCACACCCACACCCCACCCACCCCCATGCACCAACCCACCCACATGCACCAACCCACCCCCATGCACACACACACACACACCCATGCACACACACGCACCCAATGCACACACACACCCACCCACCCCATGCACACACACCCATGCACCAACCCACCCCAATGCACACACCTACACACCCATGCACACACACGCACCCAATGCACACACCCACCCACCCAATGCACACACACCCATGCCCACACCCACCCCCCATGCACGCACACACCCACACACAAACCCATACACCAACCCACCCTGATGCGCGTGCACACACACCTCCCCATGCACACACACACACACCCAATGCACACACCCACTCCATGCACACACACCCATGCCCACACCCACACCCCATGCACGCACACACCCACACCCTATGCACCAACCCACCCTGATGCGCGTGCACACACACACCCACATGCATACACACCCAATGCACACACACCCATGCCCACACCCACACCCCATGCACGCACACACCCACACACAAACCCATGCATAAACCCACCCCAATACACACACATACCCACCACATGTACACACACTCCATGCCCACACCAACCCACCCACCCATGCACACATCCACACATGCACAAACTCACCCACCCCATGCACACACACACACACCATGCACACACCCACCCACCCATGCACACACACCCTCCCCATGCACGCACACACCCCCCCCAAATGCGCACGCGCACACACCCCCCCCCAATGCGCACGCGCACACACACCCCATACCCATGCACCCACCCACTCCAATGGACACACACACCCAACTCAGGGTATTAACTTATAAAAGGTCCAAACGTGAGAGTATTAACTTATAAAAGGAACATTCAGGGGTAAATTTGTCCAAATTTCTGTCTTTTGGACGGAAAATTAAAAAAAGGTATCAACTTAAAAGCGTCGGAAAACATTTGGGTATATATTTTGATGAAAATAAACGTCAGTGTATTTACGTAAAAATGGTCCTAACGTGAGGATATTTTTCTGTAATTTACCCAAAAAAATTCTACAATTTCATGCTTCATCTACCTGAGAGATCAAGTTGTTTGCTCTACTAAGTAGCTTCTTTTAGTCAGTTTGATCACAGTCGAAGCTTCTTCCAACCTCTTTTTGTTGAGTAAGTTCTTATTCCCTTTCTTCTCTATTCTTTTTCATCAATCTTCCGATGTCTTCTATTACCAGTCATTCACGTATCCATCCGTGATCACCACTGCCAACTACTACGAGATCTGATGACAGATCCTATCATCAGAAAGCAGAAAGCTTTAGAGTTCAGTCCCAAAGATTTTATCTTATGCTTACCCAACATCTCTTTTTTCCTAAATATCTGAAACCCTTATCATGGCTTATCTTGAAGAAGATTTGACTCAAGATTTTCCTCAAAGAAGAAAAGGATGTCACTAGACGTTCACAAAAGGCAATCACTCCCTTGAATTTGATCACAAAAGGTAAAAGTGGATATTAAGCTTACAAATACCGTAAATCTAGAGGATATCACAGTAATAATCAAGTACGCAATGATTTCTTAACCCTCCGCCTCCCTTTGCTGGCCAAAGTATCGTTAGTAGTAAAGAAAATAAGATAAGAAGTCTACTGGATAAGTGCTTTGATTTCTGCTCCAAGACTTCATGGTGTTATTCCTCAACCTACTTAATGTTCATCTAATCCAACTTGTCCTTAACACCTTTGGATGTGTGATGGCCTTCATCGTGCTCTGCCAAGCATATACGATTGATCCATTATCTGAAGTATTCTACAAGATGTTCCACATATGTTGTCCACACATTAATTGATGCAATTTTATTCATGTCAGATTATTCTTCTTGGGGCTATCCAGTAACAACAAAGAGTGAACACAGTAGATTCTACTTATGAAGAGCTTGGCTGTACCGTTTCTTCCACTTCATAATTTACAAGGCATGATGATAACTCAGGGATTCAACAATCATTCTACAGATTTGATGGTTATGCTAAAAAGCACACCAATGAAGCAGAAAGAGATTAGCCACATCTTCACTGATGGACAGCTCTATTGAATATTGAGTCACCCCAATATAGGTTTTAATGATGAATAAACATTGTTGGATATTGGCCATTAAGCCCAATATGGTTTTGATGATGATCACTACATTATATTGTTACTAATGACTTTACTTGTTTAAGTCATAGATCATCTAAAAAGTTTCTTGAAGCTTTTAGCATAAGAGCGAAATCTGGACGTAATTAGACAATGGGATGCTTGGGATGATGAATCAAAGGGAAGAATATTGGTTGTAGGCAATGTCAAAGTATGAATGAATCTTGAAGGTACTTTTATTCTCTCTTCATGTATTTTGCTCTTTCTTTCATAGAATACTTGCAAGCCTTGAATAGATGATCACACACACTCATATACATCATGCTTCATGTTAGGCTAGTGTTAGAAACCCTAGAAGGCCATCCCGTCTGGTTCCTTGGCCAAAACACACTTATTGGTGTTTTTGGACCAGGACTAGACGTCTGGTGTGTCTGTCTTTTATTTAGACATGCACAGCCTTCGTCAGACGCCTGATGACTATATATCAAATGTCTAAACAGTATCCTAGATGACTAAGTGGTGAAGTCAAAACGTCTGATTCTCGAGTGTTGGACTTTATGTTTTCTGTGTCCAACCACTAGCTCAGCCGACTGAAGAAGAATTATTAGACGGGTGAACAGTATTTCTGGCGTCTAACTAATCTTATTCAGACATCTGACTCTGCATGTTTCCATCCGTTAGACTGCTTTTTCTAGTCGTTAGGCTGCTTTTTCTAGCCATTATTTTTGGCTTTTAGTGGGCTATTTTGAGGGCTTATTTAAGACCCTTTTGAGCAGAGATTTTGGAATCCATCCACATATATTGAACTCCATTATAGAGCCAAAATCCAAGAGTAAATCTCCTTTCTTTCTGTCTTTCTTTCATACACTTGAGAAAAGTATTGGGCTGAGATTCTTGATCAAGAGAGAAAGCTTCCAAGTGCATTCAATCTCATCATCAAGCACTTGATTTACACAATTGCATGCCTTCAACTTCACATAAGTAATATCCATTCAAGGCATAGATAAGTGTGTAATTTGTTTATTATTTTGTTTTACCTAGCTCTCGAGTTGTGCGAGCATTTGGAGTGGTCTCAACAATGTCACTTGCTTGGGATTGTTGCCCTTTTGGGCATTATACTCTTGTTATGGGAGAAGTGTAACTGATGCACAAGAATATGGTGTTGGTTGTTTGAACTCAGGTTTGCGTGTTAGTGGAATCCATAAAGTACAATTGCAACGTGAGACTGGAGCAGGATTGCCTTGGATAAGGATCTGAAGTAGGATATGTCTCTTGTGTTTGCATTTGCATTGACGTCATTCTCTCTTTGTTGTTGTTGTCTAGCATCTTGTTCTTGTTTCTACTGTGTTGTGTGCTAATTTTTAGTAAATTTTAATTACGCACTTTTTGCTTGTCATTACATTATTCACCACCATCTACTGTATGTTATGTAGCCACCGGTCCTAACAAATATTGTGTATGTTAATGATCTATGAGTATATGTATATAAAGTGGAAGATCAAATAGAAGATCAAAGTTAATCAAGGCCTAAGAATATAGCATTCAAAGAAATCAAAGACGACATGAATTTCAAGGACCACAGCAAAAAAGCTTCAAGGAAAATGTAATTTTGATGTAATTTTATATGTTGTTTAGATTCTACGTTAAAACCTTGTTGAATCTCTCTCTCTCTCTCTCTCTCTCTCTCTCTCTCTCTCTCTCTCTCTCTCTCTCTCTCACATAGGAGAAAATGTTTGGAAAAGTTTTGAAAAGATTTTCTAAGTTTTCATGGCCTAAACATTGAGTTTTTAAGCCTATTATATAGCTGTCCAGAAGTATCCTCTAGTCGGCTAATAAACCCAGAATATTTATGGCTATCAGCATGTCAGATTAGTCAACCAGGATGCTCTTGTTAGTCGGCTAATTGCTTGATTAGTCGACTAACATTTGTGCTCTAGTAGACTAATTCAAAACAATAAGCTAGAAATTTTCTGACTGACTGACTAGTCGATTAGGCATATGGATTATTCGACTAATTAAGCCATTAGTCAACTACTTAAACCATTATTTGACTAATTAGTCTACTCTAGTAAACTAATAACTAGTTATTGGTCAAAATAGGATTTGCACAAACTAGCCCTTTATAGCCATTTTGAGTGTGTTTTTGGGATTTTGTTTTGCACTATTTTTTCAGGTATAAACAGAGAAGGATTCTCAAGTATTTTATATCAATGAAAAAAATCATATTTTTGTGAGAAACCTCTATCTTGCGTTCAAACGCTCTGTTTAGAAAAGTCCTCTTTTTGGCCATTTTGCTCAAAGTTTTTCAAGTTTTTATTGGCAAAATTTCTGATCTTCAAAGCCTCAGCTTTCAACATCTTTTGAGATCAAAGCTCTTATAGCCTCACTACCACACATGTGCTCCAATACATGACTATAGATAAAATTATACTCCATCAAAGATTATAAGTATTTCTCACTTTTGTGAGGGAAAGGCTCTCAAGTGTTAAAAGGTTGGATATTCGAGTTTGTTCCATTGATTAATCCATACACCGGGTTGTGGTGTAGTGGATAGAATGTACTTGCCTTTCAGTTTGGAAGAAAGTAGTGGAAAGCTCAGGGGGACCTTGGGAGTGGAGTAGGTCAGGGGATTGACCGAACCAAGACATGTCTGTGTGTTTGCGATTGTTTCTCTCTTTGTGTTGATTAATTTTCTTACAAGTACTTTTGTAACGACCCGCTCTCAGGGGGCCATTACTTATTTGATTTATTTGCAGGTCTGCAGATCACCAGTGAAAAAAATATAGCCATGATGCAGAGACGTACAATAAAACTCAAACCAACGTACATTATTACAGTCCATAATTGAAAGTACAACACACTAGAATCTCTCGCACTAAATACATGAAAAGTAAAGCGGAATGGAAATACGTAGAAAGTACATCACATACACTTCAAATCTTAAAGTCGGCAGTCTCAGGATAGAGCTATGTCTCTGCGAACTCAGGAGTGCTTATGTCAACCTGTGCGGCGTCTGTGGTGCCACGAAGATGGAACCATAGGTAAGTCACAACAATTCTAGCAATAGAAATAGAGTAGTGCAAAGGTATGGAACATGCTATAGTAAACAATTAAAGATGATTATGCAAGTGCAAAAAGTAAGGTAAGAGCAGACATGCATGCAAGAGCGATAAGTAAAGTATTGGTGGCTGCTCAGGTGTGGTGAGTAAAGTGCATCTAATGCATAAAGTAAAAGTGACTGTGCAAGTGCGAAAAGTAACGTACAAGAGCAACAACTGTGGCCTGTCATATGTAATATGGTAGCAACAATATTTTAATCAGCATGCAATGTGATGACAATAGTAGGATAACCAGGTAGATGTAGTAACAATAAAAGGACAAGTAGGCAGTAGTAGAGCTAAAAACTACGTGACTTATATAGGAAAGTATAGTGTGCAACCATTGAGCCCATCTTCTGCCACGGGGCGCTCACCCAGGCGGATCTCACTTCACTTTAGGCGGTACATTTCATTTTAGACGGTTGGTACGGTACGGTGCAATGTGTAGATGGCTCGCGGTCGCTCCCACACTTTCTCTAATATAAGTTACCCCAAAACCCCAGTTCAGTGCCAACTACTTTCAAGCATTTAGTTTCGATAGGATGTTCCAGCAGTATGATGTCAACACGGTATATCATTCACTCATTATGTTTCAATACGGTATGTCAATCCGTTGTTCCAAAGGTAAAGATGCTAATGGCGGTTGTGATAGACTGACTTACCTACCAATAGAGTTATGCACAATGGTCCCACTCCAGAGATATTGAAAGGCATTAACAACACTCCAAAGAGCTTCGCTTGTTGAAAAGTCAAGGTAGAAGCCTCAACAGAGAATGTCAGTCCTGAGCAATGGTTTGAAGTCCAACAATATGATACCTATCCCATGCTTCAAGCATGCGGTATTTCCATTAAGTACACTATCTAAATTTCTAAAGTTAGAATTCAATGTAACTTACCAGTTTCGAGGTTGTGGTAGCGAGCCGGGACTAGATCTAGAGCTTCCAAGGATGCTGGTGCATGAGAATCGGTACCTGCAAACACAAGAAACAATCGGTTGAACACACTATTTCTATCTATTTAGCTTGATCGTTTTGATTTTATAATCGATTGAAACGGTGCCAAAAAGCGTTCTAAATTTTTATACAGGCTATATATGAGGAATATAATTTTACCTAAGAATGAAATATTTTTCTGAAGCCTCTGGTAATTTTTATAATTTTTAAAATATCAAAAAGAATTTAAAAACTAATTTTAATTAGTTATCGTATTTGTTCAATAATTTCTTCTGGATGAAATACATATCAGAATGTTTCAAGTGAGCTGTCAAAACGACCGTCTCGAAGAATACTACGACATATAAAATTTTCAAATATCCGTTGCCGTGAAAATATCAAGTTATGAATTTTTAAGTGAAAACAACGTATTTAAATTCTAGGCTTAAAATTCGCTGGGAAAAATCTACTCGTCTGATTTAGATGAAACTAGCACCAATGGGTCCAGAACGTCATCTCTGATTTACTGGACCTGGTCTTGTATTTTTCTGAGGCCTATAGGATTTATTATAAATTTTACATCAGAAAACCTACTTATATAAATATGAAATACCTATGAAAATACGTTATACGCGTATTATACGAAAATACGTTGTAAAAATACATATTAATAATACGTTGTCACCTCTCCTCTTCGATACGCTGCTTGGGGGGCTCTCGTGTGCTCGTACGGCGGCGGAGCAGAAGATGGCGGCGGCGGTGGCGACCTGCAGCGGCGGCGGCGACAGCGGCGGGGCAGTGTCTGAGCAGCGGCATACGGCGTGGGGGCTTCGAAGAACGGGAGGCGCTCGGCAGGGTGCAGTCGGAGAGGGAGCGAAGGGAGAGCGGGCGGCGGAGGCGCCGTTGTGCGGCGGCGAGGCGGCGTCCGATAGGCGGGGCGCTCTGTCGACGGTGAAGTGGCGGGGTGGGGTCGACGGAGGAAGGCAAAGGGAGCTCCGGGGCTGTTCGGGGGTGCCTGGGCGGTGGAGTGAAGCGGGGAGGTCGGAGCGGTGGTGGAGCGAGGTTGGGGCAAGGGAGGTCCGGCGAGGGGCTCTCGGAGCAGCGTCGTCGATGTGGAGGCGAGGGTGTGAGGGGGTCTCGACAGAGTAGGGAAGACGTCAGATGACAGAGGACACGGCGACTCCGATGGTGCTCGGTGCGGTGGGCGAAGCAGTGGGACGGAGCTCAATGACGAGGCGTGGCAGCGGCGGCGGCGGCTTCGTCACCGTGAAGGTGAGAGGGAGAGAGAGGGTCGGGCTGAGAGAGAGAGAGGGGGGAGAGAGAGAGAGAGAGGTGGGTGCGGGTTCTTGGAGGAGGAGAAAGAGAGAGAGAAAGAGAGATGAAAACGCGGGGAGAGGGTGAGTGCCTGGGTTAATTTTGAGAGGGGGAAGGGTTAGTTTATATAGGTTAGAAATACAAATTTTTAATTAGTATGGTATTAATTTGGTGGTGGTTTGAGATCCGAAAAAATCGGATCTCACCCATTTTGGGCAGGTATTTAAGGGGTGGTTATTGTAATTAGGTAAAATGTAATTTAGTAATGGTAATTAGTAAGAGTAAAAAGTCATTAGAGTATGTAATTAGTAAAAACGGAGGAATACAACCCCGTTTTTGCATACGACTCCGAAAAATTATGAAAACATAGTCACGGGTTTGTATCGTCGTAAGGATCGTGAATACAAAGTCCATTTCAGGGTTTGAGCTATGGAGATACGAGTTTTGTGCCAAAACATTTGGGATGTGGGTTTGCAGGTTCTAAATCAATTTGATTTCAGAAAATTACGAAAATAAAATGGAGAGCACTAAATGATCATAGAATCATACTGAAGAAGTTTGAAAACATTTTGATGATGTTTATATAGAAAATTAATTCATACAGCTAAAACAGTAACAATTGAATACGAATTTTTATAAAAATTAATTAGAGGTATTTGATGATACTCAAACGTACTGAAATACACCATAACTAATTTGATGCTTCAAAATATTTTTTATAAAGAATTTTGAAATCATTTTTTGATATAAAACTCTTGACTAACCATTATAAAATACTTTTAAAATGTGAAAATACGTGAAATGCGTAAATAATCGTATTGACGAATACGGGTCGTTACAACTTTATATCCTGCTGCTAATTATTTGTAAGTGTTTATAATTGTTGATTAAGATTCATCTTGGTAACATAAGTTGAATTCTTAGGAAAAAGTCTTAGAATTTTTATTAAGTTTTATAAAACACTATTCACACCCCCTAGTGTTTCTACTTGCCATCAGGTTCCCTCACATTTGGTATCAAAACTTTATTGAAAGATGGTGTCAACAGTCAGATCATAATTTTCAGAGCGTCAATCCATTACTCGTCCTCCTTTGCTCACCGGAACCAACTACAGATGTTGGAAGAACTGAATGATGATTTATCGCAAGTCCATATCCTACGATTTTATGGAGCACGGTAGAGATTCCCTATGTAAATCCAACAATACAAAGCACGTAATCAACTGAGGCAGAGAAAGCCAAAGATGCCTTGAACGCCAACTCAATGAATGCATTGTATTCTGTGGTTGATAATATAGAGTACAACTGGGTTTCTATTGCAACCACAACACACCAAATCTGTCACATCTTTAAAGTAACACATGATGGTACTAACATGGTTAAAGAAATAAAAATTTATCCTTTTGCCCACATCTTCGAACTCTTCAAAATGAATAAAGGAGAATCAATTACAGAAATATACACCTTCTTTATATGAAGATCATCAAGGGTTGGGGTTAAGTCCTTTGTGCATTGGACCGGCTGATTGTCCAACGCACGCACAGCCATTGGATTAAATTTAAAAAACACCGGATTAAAAACAAAACCACTTTGTTTCTCTCTCATCTCCCCCTTCCAATTAACTCGCTCAATTCTCTCTCTCCCCCCTCTCTTCTCTTCTCTTCTCTTCTCTCTGCTCTGCAACGAGACAACCAAACACATGGCCAAGCCCGATATCCCAACAACAGTGGTTGTTCTCCATGGCCCCCACAGTAAATCAGAAAAACTGCAGGGGGCTAAACCCTTGGGAACAAACAGAGGGGGCAAATCCCCCAATCGAAGCCCTAGGGCCGAGCGGGTAGCGGTAGGAACCCTAGCGCTGAGAGGTGGCGTGGATGGCAGCGGGAAAAGCCCCTGTTTCGAAGCCCCAGGGGGTTGCAAAAATACATGGCCGATGAACAGAGTTGATTCTCAAGCCAAGTCCCATTCTTATAGAGCAAATTCAAATTTACATTGATCTGGCTAGAAGGTGGCTCGTGTAGAGCAGAGCGAAGTTAAATGGAAGAGGGATGTAAACTTTCATCTCCCTCGTTGCAGAGCAGAGCAAATGGAAGAGGGAGAGAGAGAATTGAGCCAGTTAATTGGAAGGGGGAGAGAAGAGAGAAAAACTTTTTAATCCGGTGTTTTTTAAATTTAATCCAATGGCTGTGCGTGCATTGGACCATCAGCCGGTCCAACACACGAAGGACCTAACCCCACGTCGATCATCAATACCCTTATCGGGATATGCAAGATCTACACACAAGCAGAGTTGGTAAGAAAGAATCTCTGATCTCTTACACCCGAGTGGGAGAGAAAAACCATAACTATAGAGTAAATAAATGATCTCTCCAAACTAACCATGGAGAATCTTTTTGGGACCTCATGCCATACGAGCTATAAATTAAAGAGAGGAAGGAACAAGTGCAACCCAAGAAGAATATGCTTACTTTTAAAGCCACCTCAAAGATGCGAAAAATAGAACACTACATGGGGAATAGTATTTATGCAAATTATAAAACTCTCTAGAAAATTCTACCTAAGACATTAATTAGAGTAACATAATTAAATCTTAATTAACACAATAGTACTTGCAATAGATAATGAAATGTGGGGAAGCTAAGCCTATTGCAAGTAAAACAATCAAGCACAAAGAGAGACAAATGAAAACACAAGTAATTTACCATGGTTCGGGTACACTTTACCTTACGTCCAGCCACTCGTCCTCTCAAGGACAAATCTATCAAACATGTTCCAAATGGAACAAAGATTACAACACTTTCTTAACACCATAACTCGGTGTAGGACAAAGCACACCTCTCATCAAGAGAGGAAACACCTCACTCAAGAGTGAGAGAATATTTATGAAGCTCTTTTACATATCGCCTTTGAGTTGAAGCTCTTGTGCTGATGTGGCTATAGTGATTGATCTCTAAATGATGTGGAAAAGGAAGACTTTTGAGATTAAAATATTGGCCAAGAAAGTTTTTGAAAAGCTTTTTAAAATTAGGCCAAAAGAGAGGGGGTTTCCTTTTGAAAAATAATATTTCGCATGAAAATCTCTTTCTTAATTGCTCATTAAATCATAAGAATAAATATGGAACAACCCTCAATATATAGGATGCAAACCTGGTCAAAACAGATTATCAAAAAGCCCCTCCAACTGTCAAAACGGCTAGTAAAAACTTCTCGTTAGAGCTCAATGGCTAGTACTAGTCGACTATAGTTCATGTACTAGTCGACTAATCAAGAGCTATTCGACTGGTCCATACACTACAGTCAACTTGGCCAGTTCAGTTCAGAAGCTATTTGAGCTCTCTATATAAGCTAATCAACCATAGTTTATTGACTAGTCGAGCATAGTTCAGTGACTAGTCGACTAGTCCATGAACACTGGTCAAGTAGTTTTCTATATGTGCATAGCCATTGCACAAATTTGCCCAGTCGACTAGGTATCTTCAACTAATTCTAAGCATTTTCGTTTATGATTTCACTTTATTGAATATATGCTGCATATTATCATATTTGACCCTCATATTTCGGTCGTTACCACATGCTAGCTTCGACTAAACATAGTTTAATGGCTAGCACTTAACTTGGTTAAAGAATCGACTTGTATTTTGCCTAAAGTGTGGTTCTTTCCCTAGTTGGGGATTCAACCAACACATCCTTCTTATCATTCAGTACCTAAAGATTGCTAAAGGGTGCCCCTATGCACTAGCCTCAGTTGACCACCATGCAAAGGTTAGAACTTCAATTGATCGAAGTGTAAACATGTGGTTTGTCTGAAAGCATAGTCATTACCCTTTAATTGGGAAACTATGCATTCCCTACATCATGTGCATGAGGGCAAAGTTATGCATTGTCCCAAAGGCATGATAATGCATTTTCCTGGTGACGAGTCTCTACGTTTGTTATCCGAAGATAATTTTTTGCATTGCCCACAAGTAAATCTAAACCTATCCTTTTCGAAGGTGAATGTTATCCAAAAGTACTCTTTATAGTACTTGAAAGAGAATATAAAATATTTTTTACTGAAGTTGGACGTTCTTTAGAGATAACTCACTAAAGGTAAATCGAAATATTTTTCCCCAATGGTGAGTATTATCCAAAGATAACTCTTAGCAATGCTCAAAGGAGAATCTAAACCTTTATTGCCCAAAGACAAATGTTATTCGGAGATAGCTATTTGTAATGGCTGAAGATGAATCTAAATCTTTTTTTTACCCAAAGGTAAAATGTTAATCGAAGATAACTCTTTACGGTGCCTGAAAGCAAATCTAAACCTGTATTACCTGAACACAAAATGTTATCTGAAGATAACTCTTTCGTGATACCTGAAGGTGAATCATTTGAGACATGAAGGGCTAAGAAAGATGAGATAGTGAGACAAAATGACATTAGAGTTTTTCATATCTTTCCTCTTTCTTTTTCTTTTTCTTTTTCTTTTTCTTTTGTTTGGGGTGGACGGTGAATGATTATTTTTAGAGGTGATTGGGTGTGAAATAAAAAAACTAAAAGGAAATCACCTATGTGTCTACCTTTACTTTGTTCAAATGCTTAGGCATATTCACATTAACATCATCAGAGAAATTTCTGTTTTTTTCCTTTTATATCTTATTTGTCTTTATCATATGCCTAGTATGCATCAGGAAACTCTAATGTACGTGAAAGTTCTATATCAACTATCAATTATATATCCATTATAAATTCACATCAGATGTACTAGATGTGAAATTTTTTAATGAATGATACATTTAGGTTTAAATAAACATGCATAATAATTAAAAAAATTCAAAGAAAAATGAGAAATCGCAACCTCTCTATCCCATGTTATTTAATTTCTTTCTACAATAATGGGACTAAAAATAGAAAAAGATAAAATTCCAGTCAATTGGGAAATATACCAATTGTAAAATTAATAGGGGGCAATGGTTACCAAACCAGTATCCTTGTTGATTGAATTTCCTAATTGACTCATTCTCTTTTCAATCCAACCAATACAAATATAAGAATTGGGGGAAAAATTGAAAAAAAAAAACTTTGACGATAGCTATAATTAGTTATTCTAGAATAAATCACGTTGAATCTTGTAAATAGTCACCAATTAGGCAAAACTCTATGTGTAAATTAGTGTTCTTAATACTACAACCAACCCGAATATAAACAATTTGACGAATAAATTGAAGAAAAGGTTTGAAGATACCTGTAATTAGGTGGTAATTTCTTGAACAAATCAAATCGGAGCAAGCCAACAAGTTACCAATTGGATATGGAAGAACCCTAAGCGCTCATCGGATACTATGGTCTCTCTCTCTCTCTCTTATAAGGTAAACCCCCGCAACCCTAAATAGGAAGGGATAAACAGAAGTAACATGAGTGGGCAAGGTTCTTTGTATTTACACTTACTCGGTTATGCATTATTTGTGTTGTTACAATTAACCTACGAATTCTTCAATTTTATGATGGTTTAACGAAGTACATAAATTCTGTATGTGCTATATAAGCTTAGATATGTGTTTCACAAATGATATATTTTCTAACATATATACTTTCTTTCGGAGCATACTTGCTAAGTTTATCCATCTCCATTCCTCCATCCATCTCTTAGGAGACAATCCATAGGATTGGAAATTCGGAATCGGTGATATATATAAAGAAGGTTAGCATATGCATTGGTGCAAAAATGCATGAAAATCAAGAAATGGTATAAATGTAAGGATCGCATTACCCTTGCAATACTAACAATAACACACTAGAGGGGGGGTGAATAGTGTAATGGCAATAAATTGTCCAATTAAAATTAAACTTGCAAATGCGGAATAAAAAATGCAAGAGGAAATAATTGACACAATCAATCCAAACGCAAACACAAGATTTTACCCTGGTTCCCAAACTTGGGTACATCCAGCCACACAAATATTCACTATAATCCTACAAAGAGAAGTGAATACAAATCCCACAAAGAGATACCTCACCAAGAGGATTTTGCCCTACACAAGGACCCAACCAACCCTACACATGGGTCAAACTCCCACCTAGAGAATTACTAACTCCCACTCAGAGAATTAGGATTAGTCCTACACTAGGACACCAAACTTCCACAAAGAGAGTTACTCACACAAAGAGAGTTATTCCCACTAAGAGAATATCCTAATCCCACAAAGAGATAAACTCCCACAAAGAGAGAAAGACTAATTCCCACAAAGAGAATTAGTGTTACAAAGAAACACCAAGTAAAATAAATACTCTTATCTATGCCTTGAGATGCTTACTCATAGATGAATGCAATGCATGGAAGAGGATCTCCAAGTGTTGAGATTTGCTTGAAAGCACTTGGATGATTTCCCTTGAGCTGGACTTCAATGCATGAAGAGGAATGAGAGCTCAAAGAGGGAAATGAGAGAGTTTGAGAGTGGCTTAATCACGGCTATAATCTGAGCCACGACAGTTGACTGATGAAGTCAATACAGTCGACTGTAATTAGGATAGGTGCCTGAAAAACCTTCAGCAGGCGACTGCTGCAGGGGATGGAATAAAACAGAGAGCTGCACTCTTTCTCCCAAAATGCATATAGGCGACTGATGCCAAGAATACAGTCGACTGTAAAATAGTCAGGCGATTGTAAATATTTTATCAATCGGCTGCTGCAAGAGATGGAGAAAAACAGATAGAAGCAGAAATTGCACTTACGCTACTCAGACGACTGTTGACCAATTCACATGCGACTGTAAATATACAGACGACTGTAAACTGAGCATCAGTCGACTGATGTGAAAATCTCAAGTAGAGTCAATAGAAATGTTGACTTGATCCGTGCATTACAGTCGACCGTAGAAGGCTCGACAGGCGATTGGAAATAACCCAGTCGATTGTGAATCCTTCAGCAGGCGACTGCAGGAGAACCAGAAACTCCAAATGAGTCTTTGGTCAAGATGAGCCTATTGGGTTGGATTCTATGATAATCATAAGGCTCACTAAGATGGTTGAATGCATATGCATGTATAAGTAGACCATCTAACAAGGCATTACAATAACCTAGACTCAAAAGAGAGAGAAAGCAATAAAGAAAATATTACATGGATTACATTACTTTCCTTAGAGTCTATGTCTTCAATCTTGGTGCCTTGATGCTCATCATCATCTCCAAGCTTTGGCACCCCTTGAGTCCAAGCTTTGGCCCTTCTCCACTTGATGTCCATCCTTGCACCAAGTGTTTAGTCTCCAGAAATGATATTCTAGAAATGTAACAAAGAGACTAAAACAAGAGAGTCATTAGCAACAACATAATGTTGTGATCATCATCAAAATAACATTGGTATGAAACACCAATACTCAACAATAAAGACTGTTATATTTAAGATGACTTCATTAGAGCTGTGGCAATGGTAGCAAAGCGCACAAATTTATTCATTATGTCTTGTATATGTTGGGGACAATGGAATTTGTTCGATTCCCATCGAAAACCATTGAAGTGAGCAAAACAAATCAGAACAAAACAAATGCACCAAGTAACTGATAGCTATCCGTTACTTCTTAAAAATTGTAACTGCTAGCTTTCTGTTACTTCTTAAAAATTGTACCATATTGATAGGAATTGCAAAAATGTAGACACTTCTTTCAATCATCAATTAAACCCAATTTTCACAATACAGTGGTAATCTATCAAAACATAAGAGCAAATTCTTGCTCAACCAACACCATGCAAGGAATTTAAACTCTCTCTTATGTTTTCTTACCACACTTTGCCACAAAAGTTACCCGCTTCATATAGATTTAAATTTCTTATTTTCACTTCTCAAGAATCCTAATTCTATTTACCTCTCTAAAAAATTCTATTAGATCTCATACTACCAATTAAAATTCTAACTTAATTCTAATTATGACTTCTGCTAAAATTGGAATTCTATTTGGGATTTAGGTTGGATTTGGACATCCTAACACATTTGAATTATTTTACTTGTAACTTTTTCATCCGACTTCTTATTCATGCATAATGCCACTATACCTTGTCATAATGCTTGAAATTCCTTTACATGCTTCTTCCTCTCTCAAATACAAGTGCTCTATCTTTTTCCCCAACCTTCATCAGTTTGTGAAACTTTTCACTCTCCAAGAATACCAACATAATCTCATCTACTCTTAATGTCTTCTCATCCACTAACATCATAATCTTTAGATTCTCAAATGAAAATAAAAGAGATTTAAGCAATAATAGGGCCTTATCTCTTCATCTATTTTTATTTCCAGTGTTTTGTAGTTGAGTGCATAATTTTGGAAAGTAGTCTAAGTGGCTTCTCAAATCTGCACTCTCTATTATCTTTAACTTATATAGCTTAATCTTCAAATTTGGCAGTATATATGTCCTTCAATTTCTTGCATAACATCATTAGAGATGTCTCACTCACCACTGCAAGTCAAACTTTTGATGATAGAGAAAGGGAGAACTTTTGCTTATCTTTTTAAAATTTAAATTCCTCGGTCTCTCTAAATTTTTTTCTTTTTATTATAGAGATCTTTAATAAAACAGTATTTATGCCAAATTATCCTTCCTAGTACCATGTTATATGCATAAATCTTTCTTATCATCAAACAACTCGCATCGACATTGGACCAATACTAAACTTCAACATCTTCAATATGATCAGTATATTATCTAGCGATTTTTTGATCTTCACAACTGCTCTCATACCACTTGTTAAGGAAAACAATTTTTTTGAGTTTTTTCCAAGATCATTTGGAAGGCACAGAATTAATAACAAATACATCAATAAACTAGAAGCTTTATTGTCTTTACAAAGATCATATTAGATTAATGAGAATTACAAAGATGAGACATTTATCTCAACCCTTACCTCCCAAATCATAATATGATGAAAATCCATTAAAGCCTAGTAGCAAATTCATGCTTAGCTATTGCCCAATAAGGAGGCAATAATTCTCTCTCTTTTTTTCTTCCCACACTTTGCAACAACTGCTCTCTTAGCTTTAGGTTTCTTTAATTTCATGTCTCAAGAATTCTAACTTTATCAGAACTCTGCCTCTGTCAAGAATTATATATATTAGAAATATTACTTGATACAGCACTGGGACGCCCAATAAGCACCTGGTTGGTTATTTGAGCAAACATGCCCAAAATCCCAATAAAGCCCACAACTTTGGCCCAACAGCCTGGAGGCCCTCATGTGAGGCCTATCGTTCCATCATTTAAGACGACAGCTCAGCTGACCATTAGGCTTATTCATTTAAGGCATTAGCTCAGAATGAAGGCATTCAATGACTGACCATTAAGCTATCCATTAATGACGACAGCTCAAACCAGAAGCAATAATGCAGTTTAAAAGCTCGGACATTTCCCGTTAACATATCTAAAAACCAATTGCATTTAAATAGTATCTTGGACAATGAGAGAGATGAGACTTTTGGGACAATTTATAAGAACCAATAAAGTCAGATACTCCTATACTAGTATCTGCTCTGGCCTAAAATTCTATATTTTCTCCATTGCTCTGTACAATAACTATCGATTGAACTCCTAATTAACAAATCGGACATAGTTACCTTAAGCTTCCTTTGAGTTACTATCTGACTTAAGTATCGAATGGGATTAGGTCAGATCCCAGATCCAACCCTCCTTAACGAGCTCTTCGTGTCATGGGAAGCTGAATGTAGCCCAAAAATAGCTCGAACTTGGCTGAAATAGCTTGAATTGAGGTCTATTCAGCCTGGGTCAGCTCATCCAATACCCAGTTGGCTGTCAACGTTATACTACACCAGCTACTACAACTGTACCATCATCCAATAATATCGATCAATGGTGAGAAAACACATATAAATATTTGGCGCCGTCTGTGGGAAATTCGAGTTGACATCCACATCTTTAGCCACATTGACGATGACACGACCCACCAATCAAGGGCCTGAATTTAAGGCCAATTACCGTAGGGACGACAGATGATCGACATAGAGAGATCCATCGTAGGCGAAGTCACAGCCCTCATCATTGGTCTCATGCAGGCCTCAAGAGGAAGGCTCGGAGAGATAGCCTCTGCCATCGGAGCTCTTCCAACAGCTCGGATGAGGATCAAGGCAACTCTTCTAGCACTTCCAATAGATGGCTTAGGAGATCCAGGCACCTAGATGACGTACAACGACATCGCTCCTCGTCGTCGAACTTGGATGAGGAGCAAACCCCCTTGAAGAAAAGAATCATCTCGACCCCACTGCCGCCCAAATTCAAGATGTTGGACCTAGAAATATGATGGCTTAGGTGATCCGTGTGAACACATCTAAGACTATAAAGGAGTGACGGAGATATATGGGGCCGACGACTCCCTCCTCTGTCAGGCTTTCCAAACAACTTTACGAAAGGATATGAAGGAGTGATACCATGGACTTCCCAATCGATCTATTGGGTCATTCAAGAGCTTGACCCAAGTCTTCTGCCAATAATTCATGGCAGTAAGAAGGAGGAATTAGAGCTCGGATCACCTATTCATCTTGGTGCAAAGAGGAGGAGACATTAAGAAGCTTCCTGAAGCGCTTCAATTCAAAGAGACAGAATTTCGAGAGCGAAGTTTAGAGATGACCATCACTGCACTCGAGAATGGGCTTGAAGTGAAGACTTAATGAAATCTCTTCATCATAAACCGCCCCACAGCTTGGATCAGCTCCTTACCCGAGCGAAGCGGTATATGATGGCAGAGAGGGTGTTGTGCCAAGTTCGATGCTCTTCCATATCTTAAGGGTTGGTGCCACAGGAGGCTGATTATGTCACTAGAGAGATCAATGAAGGCCTCTGTGGAAATCACAATGAAGGGAGGACGATCACTCTAAAAGTCTTGAAACATTGCTATTATCGGCCCACTATGGTCGATGATGCAACTGAGCATGTGTGAAAATGTCGGGAGTGTCAAAAGTTTGCAAAGCACATATTGGTTCCCGCAGCCAACCTAATTCCAATTATTACCCATATACATTTCGCCAAATGGGGACTCAATATATTTGGTTCATTCACCCCTGCAAGAAGACAAAAGAAGTTCTTACTCCCCCAACATACAGACTCTCAACAATGGACCATGGAGAGCTCATATATCCTTAGAATGCAGAGCATCTACAGAGTTATTATCAATAAAGAACAAGTAAACCGAGTGCAACGGCCTGTTTTCATCAACACAATTATTCACATATTTAACCTATTTTCAATTTTTTTATTGGCTCGTCAGGAGTTTTATACGATTTCGAAAATTTCTTATAAAAATATTTTAAAGTATCAAACTAGTCATGAAGTATTTTAGTAAGTTCGGGTTACCTCAAATACCTCTAAATAATCTGATAAAAATTCATTTTCAGTTATTACTGGTTTGGCTTAATGAATTAATTTTCTATACAAACATCTTTAAAACGTTTTTAAACTTATATAGTATCATCCTATGATCATTTAAGGCTCCCCAGATTAATTTCGTAATTTTCTGAAGTCAAACCAATAGAGAACCTGCAAACTCGCACCATAAACGTTTTGGCCCAAAACTCGTATCTCCGTAGCTCAGATTATGAAATGGACCTCGTATTCGCGATCCTCGCGACGATACAAACCCGTGGGTATGTTTTCGTAATTTTTCGGAGACGTTTAGTCTCAAGGGCAAAATCGTAAATTTTCAGTAATTATTTTACTAATTACCATTCTTAATCAACTTCTTAACTTAATTAACCACCTACCTAACCTAGCCTTAGCAGCCCAACACAAAAAACGTGTAATCACGTTTAACTTTTCCCTATACTAGGTTCATTCCCCACCAAACAAATTGTCAAACCCCATTAAATACCCTAATTAATTCATATATTATTATAGTATTTCTTAATTACTATTAAAACCCCATCTTAATCCTCTCTTCTCTCTCTCTCTCTCACGCAACACAGGCCACACCCATCTTCGTTCTCCTCCAAACGAAACACCGACCCGTCCCTGTAACACCCCCTCTCACCCTCTCTCTCTCTC
Source organism: Scilla litardierei (assembly GCA_030789695.1). Classification (NCBI taxonomy): domain Eukaryota; kingdom Viridiplantae; phylum Streptophyta; class Magnoliopsida; order Asparagales; family Asparagaceae; genus Scilla; species Scilla litardierei. The sequence continues at coordinate 202,653,617 of CM061139.1, forward strand.
TCTCTCTCTCTCTCTCTCTCTCTCTCTCTCTCTCTCTCTCGACCCACGCTCAACCCCGCCCGGTGCTCGCCTCTGGCCCCCTTGAGTGCTGCCTCACCCCGACACTGGCGAAGCACCTCCCCCAGCTTGCCAATGCCCTTCAACGCCCATGCCATCTCCTTCGACAGCCCCCCCCAGTCCGCTCTTCTACCTCGCCGCTCCGTCACAGTGACGCGCAGCCCCGTTGCACCGAAATCAGCCCTCCTCCAATCCGCTCCAAGTGCAGCGCCCACACACCCCGCCTGAGCTCCGATCAACCCCCGACCTCGCCGTAGCTCCACCCTCCTCCGAAGACCTCTCCGACGAGGCGCTCCCCCACTCGGACACAGACACCGCCGCTGCAGCCGCCCTCTGCTCTCGCCCGCCACGCTCCGCCGCGAGTTTTCGACGAACGCCGACGAACCCACAGCTCCGTTCCTCACTGACGCCCAGCCGTGTCTGCCCGTCGACGTCGCCTCCGACCTCCTCCACGCCGCACCCCGGAGCCCACCGTCGGCGCACGCTCGCACTCGCCGCCGTACGCACGAGCCCCCGGCGACGGAAGGAGCGAGGGTGAGAAGTTTATAAACGTATAAAATTAAGTGTGTATACGTATTTCCATAAATATAGTATTTTATAATTAATTAAATAAGGATAAATGGTTTTTAATTCATAACTAAAAATATAAGCCTCGGAAAAATGTGGGACTACCTCCAGAAAATCAGAAATGATATTCTGGATCTAATGGCACTAGTCTCATCTCAATCAGACGCTTAGTTTTTCCAGAATAAATTTTTAACCCTAAAACTTAAATACGTTATTTTCACTTAAACATGTGTAACTCGTTATTTTCACGTACACTGATACGTGAGAAAAATATATGTTGTAGTACTCTTCGAGACGGTCATTTTGACAGCTCACTTGCAACTTTCTGATGCAAATTGCATCCAGAAGAAATTGTTGAATAATTACATTACTAATTGAAAAATAGTTTTTAAATTGAATTTTGAGCTTTGAAAAATTATAAAAATTACTATAAGCTTTAGAAAAATATTTCCTCCTACTATAAAATTATTTTCTACATATCTAGCTTATATAAAAATTTAGAACGTTTTTCGACATCGTTTCAATCAGTCTTAAAAACCGAAACGATCAAATTATTTTAGTTAGCTAGGAATGTTCTATTCTCTAATCGATTATTTTTGTGTTGTAGGTACCAATTCTTGTGCACCAACGTCCGTAGAATCCCTAGATCAAATTCCGGCTTGCTACGTCGATCTCGAAATTAGTAAGTCACGACTAATTCTAGAATTAGAAAATTAGTTAGTGTCCTTGTACGAACTCGTAGAATATCACCTATAGCCTCAGAACAGCTACTTGACTTGAACCGAACTAGAAACCTAATCTAATAGAAAAGTAATTGACTACAGATTACTTTACCAATTTTCAACTTTGGCGGTTGTAGCACACAACTACCAACTTGGGTAAATTGTGTACTAAACCATACTATCACGTGCTCGAAGCACGGAAGTGACACCTCTAATGTTGGACTTGTCTTTATCCTCTTTTCCTTAGTATCTAATGTGCTTTGGCACAGTCCGCTTGGAACGAGATTCCTACTTTCTGGTTTTCAATAAGAAAGTCAACCAGTTATCTTGGTTTGACTAGTAACATATGGAACAACATATGGAACATCTGGTGGAACATCCCGTATAACACTTGACACTTCATAGGGGATTTTGGGGTAACTCATAGTTTGAGAGAGTGCGGGAGTGACTGGAGTTTGATCTCCCGTCCTGTTGCCTGAGTTTCGGCATCCCGTCCTGCTGCCTGGGTTTCGGTAAAATACATGTACCGCTGCCTATGTTCCGGCATTCATCTGGGTCGCACCCAGGCAAGAGATGAACACAATGGTCACATATTGTACTCTCCGACTTAAGTCATGTAGTTCTATAGTAGCTTGCATGATCACTTTTACTTTACGCATTACAGTCACCTTTACTTTTGTGCAGTCACAATACTTTACTTGTCGTACTTTTAGCTACAGCAGTAGCACGTTTCACTTGCCTAGACTGCTTTACACTTGCACTAACACAGTACAGTGGTTCTCTCCTTTCAGTTCAGTTTGCCTTTACTTTTCAGTTGTGTACAGTTGTTGCTCAGTACTTTACTTTTCACTCTGGTCTGCTTGTACGTAGTTACTTTTGTCATACTTGTGCACTGCTTATTTTCTATATTTAGAATTGTTGAGAGTTACCTGCGGTTCCATCTCCGTGGCACCGGAGCCGACGTGCATATGGAGGTAGATGCTCTTGAGCTAATAGCGCCAGAGTTCGACCATGAGACCGTAACTTCCAGAGCTATTTTCAGTTGTTTACTTTCTTTCTTTCATGTACATTGGTTGGAACATGTTTTACAGTATGGATTGTAATAATTGGACACTATTTGAGTATTTTTGTACATCTCTGCATCGTGGCTATTTTGGTTTCACTAGTAACCTGCAGGACCTGCGCAAATATCAAATAAGTAACGGGCCCCTAGGAGCGGGTCGTTACACCGAGAAAACCCTTTTGCAATTTTTTTATTTCAGTTTCTCTATTGTTCATTTCAACAAAGATTATATCTTGTCGAGCTAATATATCTCCAAGAGAGCATTAATGGGAAAAACTTGATCGGCTTTTTCCATTTTACTCTCTCTAAAGTGCACATGTCAAAAGATCAGTGTGGATACCTTGACAATTACCTCGCGGACTGATCTGGCTATATGATCGGGAGTCGCTTACGCAACCGCCGCATGGGCCGATCTAGCTATACGATCGGAAATCACTCTCAGAATACCTCGCAAGCTGATTTGGTTATACGATCAGAGGTAGCCGCGCTCGCAGGCTGATCTAGCTACACGATCAGTGATCACTCTCAACTGACCTCACGGGCTGATCTGGATATACGATCGGGTGTCACATACGTATCTGAAGGGTTTTGTCGTACCCTTAGGGCTCAGATATGTGCCCGTCCTACGTGGTACAGACAACAGAGGGGAAAAAATCACAGCGGGAAAAAACAATAGCTAAACATTTTAGCTAAGGTCCTAAGGCGAGCCAGAACCTAGCCAGGATCTATGCCGACTTGGGGTGAATCTGACCACCCTAAGAAGGATCTATACTACTACGACATTATTAAAATTACACTAGAAAGCTACTAAAATGACATACCTGGAATCTTGGCCTTGGAGTAGGCAAGATGTACCGCACCACCTTCTTACGCTCCGCGCCTCCAAGCTTGAGCCGCCTTTCAAACCGCACCGCATTGCGTCTCGCCATGAGCTGAACCGCTTCCAGAGCCGCACCGCGTCTCTGAGCCAATCAACCGCCAAAGAAAGTTTCACTTGAGCAGACCCACAACAGAGATTTCTGGATCAGATCCAAACTCCTCGTTGTCTTGCTAGGACCCGATTGGAGGATAGAAAGAAAGAGGAGGAATTAAGTCGTCGATCAAGCGTGCTCAAAAATAAGGAGCTTCTCGAATCGGTGACTTGGTGCAAATTTTCTCTTGGGTGTCCACCCCTATTTATTTAGGGAGCTAGACCCATTGCTCGTTGCACAAGCAATGTGGGACTAAATTTGTAATGCCCGTTAGTGGAAAACACTGTTAGCGTGTGTGCGTATAGCAATTTTGTTGTGTGTATAGTAAATCCATACATGTAGGGCTATCAGGTGACTAAGATAAGCTCGGGTATATCAGTGAATGCGTGTGGCTGGCTAATAAAACGAAATTATTGTTGGCATGCGAACAATGTTTATTGGCGTGCTTGGCGTTATTCGTTGGTGAGCGTGTAAAGTGAAACGGTACATTCAAGATAACTGGTGATGTTGGGATAGTTATTCATGAATGTTACTAGTATTATTGAAGTTTGGTTGGTTTTGGTAATGTTGTTGCAATTTTGGTATTAGTCTTGTCATTATTGGCGATGTTGATTTCTATTATCATTACCGTTGTTAGGGTCTGAGTTAATTTTAGTAGCTAGCTAGTGTGGGTTGTTGGGCTTGGTGTTGGGGCTTGATGTTGGGCTTGATTATGAGATGAGAAGAGGGGGATAAGATAATTTTTAATAGAATGGCAAACTTGTAAATACGTAGAACTCTTCACTTAACTCTTTCTTCCATTTTCCTTCCCCATTTTCTTCTCCCCCAAGCACCAGCCGTAACCTACCCATGCCAGGCCGAATTCCTCTACTTGCTGCCGAAATTGAGGGGGGGATTGAAGAAGAAATGAAGAGGAAAAAGAGAGGTTTGAAGCCCTAATCTTTTCCCCTTCCATCTCCCTCAATTTCTCCTCTTTCTCTCATCTCCATGGCCAAACCCTTAACCCAAAAATCTGTCAAATCTGGCCGAAATCTGTTCTTGCCTTTTTCCTTCAATTTCAAGCACGATTTCCCTTGTTTTATGCTTCTTTTGAGCCCTAATGTTAGCTAGAGCTATATGGGGGAGTTTGGAGCTAGAAGGAGGTGATTTCAAGGCCTAGGATGATGAATTTTAGAGGGGTGATGCTCAAATACGGGATTCTTGGAGCTTGGTGGGTTCTTGGAGGATTTTTGGGTGAAGCTCATCATTTTTGGTGGTAGGATTCCAATCCCAATTCATATGTTTCATTTCATCCCATATTGAATCCAAAGTTTGCATCTTTTAGGGTTTTGTAGCAATATTTTGGTTTGATGCATTCTAATTTGAATTAGGATGCTATGTTAAATTATTGGGTGCAATAATTACCTTTCATGTTGCCCTTATATGAATTGTTTCAATAATTAGGAGTAATTGCTCTTACTTGAAATTGTTCCTACATGTTGAAAGGTTGGGATATTGGAAAATTACTATTCAAGTTACTTATTATAAATTGTTAAGTATGCCAATTGTTTCAAGTTGCATATGGAATCCACTTGCATTTCAATATATGTCTTAATTGCATTTCGACTCAAGTGGTGGAATTTGTGTGTGTATTGCAACGTGGGTGGAATTGCACTCATTTGTTGGAAATTGTTGGAAGCTTCATCCCCAATTTTAGTAACTAAGATATGTTATGCCATTTGATGTTATTTGATGCTATGAAAGAGTTTAATGTTGCTCATGAATGTTTTGATTTACTAATTTTGTGTAGTTGCTCTCTTTTTGAATGTTGGAAGATATTTAGTTAAAATTCTTAGTATGGAAATGTGAATTAAGTTATAATGAAATGAGTTGTGCAATACGATGCTATGATTTAGATTCATGATGCAATTGGTTGATTAAATAAAATTGCTCTCTCCCGGTTATATTGACTAAAATGAAATTGCTCTCATCTCATTACATTGAATGAATGAAATTGCTCTCATTTTGGCTTGTTGGAAATGATTTACACAATTTAATTTGCATGAAATGAGGTTCATTTAATGCATGGAATGAAGTTTAAATGAAATGTAAATGAGATGGGAAAAATTGGCGGTGTGGTGTTGGATGCACGTGGAATATGGAATGTGTGACATGGTCACGTTAGGACACGAGGTGGAGTGCACGGGCATGGACAAAGTTGCCACGGTAGGAGGCGGGTGAAGTCGCCGTGGGCAACCTCTTGATACCATTAGGTGGCTCCACGTGATAACGGAGTAGAATTATTTGCACGCGCACGCCGGCTCACTCATGGGATCCCCATTGCATTGCATGGCATCGTATTGTTTGTGACTCATGTGCATCATGGCGTCATTGAGCATTTGTGTGAATGTGGTGATATACATGTGTGATTGTTACTTTATGAGGATGAACGTTGCCATGAATGCATGTATGCTTGAGAGGGTTGTATGTTGGTTGGTAAATGTGGTTGTTAGTGTAGCAAATATTCTTATCCTTGTCGTTGTGTTGATATTGTTGGTGGTTTGTTGGTGAAGTTGTTTGGGGGGATTCCATCTTATACCTTAATTTTCAATTGGGGGCTTGGTGGTAACTTTAAAGTGAAGATGTTAATATTCGTTAAGGATTGAATTCTTGAAATGGAAGGAAAAAATGATGGGCCATTGAAATCTCATTTCTTTTCCATATCTTTTCCATATCTAATTTTGGGAATGAATCTTTCATTCTAATGCGTATGCGAATCTTATACATTGCTTATAATGTGACTCTTATAAGTGACTCCATATTTAACTAAGCCCCATTAGTAACTCCCTTAATATTAGCCATTTTATTCAAGTTGCTTATAATAACTTGATGTAGTAATCTCTACTCATTGGAAAGTATTAGTTTAGGGGCTATGTCAATTTATGTAGTAGGAACCCCAACGTGAGAAATAAATGTTGTAATCATACTTGAAGTCCAAATGGAAGCTAACACCTTTTAGTTCTAATGTCTTATATGTGTGGAAGGTGGTGCCTTCCATGATCCTTTAACAAAGTTAGCACTTGAACCGAGATTGCATGATAGGGAACTTGTGGTATTAATAAGTAGCGAGCGTTTCACCTATGTGGTGTGCCAATTTAGGAATGGTCAAGTTGCTTCTTGGTTGCATTTTGTGGAATTTGGTTAAAGCTAGTAACTTTTATGCGGAAATAAGTTTGCATCAATAATGAATTCTTAATGTAAGACTTCATGTTGGGAGTAATTTGTGATGAAAGCTATGGTCTCATTATTGCATCCTAATGTTGGTGGCTTTAGGGTTGAAGTCAAGTTAATGTTAGTAGCTTTTACTCACGCATTATTCATGTACCGATGTTTAATCTTGTGTCTACCTCTTGAATGGAGACTTGAAAGTGTTGCACTTATATACATGTTGGCTTGTTGGTGCTAAGCCATTTATATCACTTCTCCTATAATTATTGAGCAAGGTTATAATTTCTTTGGTTATAGCATGTTTCTTTCATTTTCCTACTTTGTTGTACTTGGGAAATTTTGGTAAATACAAGAGAAACTCTGCCGAAATTTTTCCAAGCATTTCCATAACATCCTAAGCACTAGAAACTCAAGCTAGGTATACCACACCAAATGCCACGTGCTACTTTCCTTAAATTCTCCACGCTTTAATGAATACCCATTTGGAAAATTAGTATGAAAGAAAAGTGAGCAAGAGGGTCTTTGACAACTTCCAAGATGGAAGATTAGAGAGTGTAAGAACCTCAGTCACAATCACCGACACAACTATCATCACCGACAAATTCCTAATTGCTACTTTAAACAAACCTTGATTTCCAAATCCGGTTGGTTCCATTTCAATAGAAGGGTGTGGGTTCCCTTAGCAAAGGAGTTGTGGTGAACATTCCAATTTAAAGAGGAATTGTAGTTTGCTTGTCACTACTAGCCATGTACTTGGGATGATGTTGCAATGCTAAGTTTCAGTCTCCCGATATTGCAGTTCACTTATTATCTGTAGTACTCACATTGTTTTGCAGGATGTCCTCTTGTCGCAGGTATGTGTTTTATTACTGATACCATTCACATTTTCATATGATTCGCCATGATATATCATGAGTTAGTTTCCCGTTTACTGCTTGGCGCATTGCATTTTTTTGTACACCGTGTGAGTTGGGTTTGGACATCCTACTGGGTCACGCTGTGACGTGCCCCGTTGTTATTTTTCAGGTGTTGGCTCGTGGAGTTGGAGGCACACTAGTCCAGTTGGTTGGAGTTGAGGATTTTTCAGAGAGCGAGAGAGTTTTGGGCAGTGTTATGGTACTTAGCAATTTGTGGGTTTATGTTGTATACTTGAGATTTGTATTATTGGTGTTAACTTTAGGTAGTCGTGTGTTTATATGTATCAGTGGTTAATTACATTTTCAGGTTGAGCTGTAGTCCCTTTTGTGTTTTGTGTCTGATATCTGGAGTGCTACAGGTACTATCTCAGCAGTGCGCAGTGGGCCTGCCTGTGTTTGAAATCTTGCATTTCCATCGTAACACCCGCCTCTTCGGGAGTACCTGATACAGACTCGTACATATCGGGTATCCGGGGAGCGGGGCGTTACATTTGGTGGCCCATGCAGGTCACCGCACTGCGGCTGTATAGGATTAGTACGTGTAGTACCCCAGTGTGAGAGTAGTCGAGTCCTAAGGTGGGTAGAGTCCAGCCTTGGAATAGGACTTGGATATCAGAAGCTTAAGGTGTAGAACCCCTGAGAGTGGACATGAGAGTGTTGATTGAATATATATATGTTTATGCATGGGTGTATGTATATATACTTAGGTATTGATCGCTATGTACGTATGGAATGGCTTGTTGAGTATATTGAGACGATATACTCCTATGCATAAGTATGAGCGTACCTGACTCTGGTATAGTGTACTTGAATTGTATGTGTTAATAAATGGTTGATATATGAGTAGCATGTAAGCTGAGTTATATACTTGACTGAGATGAAGGTAGGGTATGGATGTATTAAGGTATGGATGTACTGTGTTGTAGCTTGTTCTGTGATTGACTAGGGTAATCTTGTTATGAGTGGGTGTATATGACGAGTATGTGACACAAACCTGGCTGTGCGCTGGTATGCTTACACCTGAATGTGGATGGCTATAGTTCTATGTAACTATCTAACGTGTATTGGTACTGATATGGTGAATTTTGTGTGCTGATACACCTGCGAATGTAGGATGGATATTAAGGGATATATATACTCGAGTGTCTGTGTATATAGGAGCATGTGTTTAGGTGTTAAGGTATAGCAGTCTATGAGTAATGTGTATCGTGGATTCTGTAACTGATTGATCTTGAGGCCGTCTATAGCTATGGCATGCTGTTTGTATTGGTATAATGTGGTAAATATGTACATAGACGTGGTGTGATGTTTGTATGGATTCCTGTGTTCCACTCAGATATGAGTGGGTATGCCCTGGGCGTATTAGAGATGTGTGTTTGATAGGTGTATATGTGTAAGCTGCATACGGTTGCATGTCTGGTTGTAAGCGGGTACGCTTGCACCGATGTTAGGATAAATATAGTGATATCTGGGTGTATGAATGTGGATGTGTAAGACTCAATGTATGACATATGTATGGATGTTTAAATGTGTACAAAGCGACATAGGTGGTGGTATGTCTCAGGATGGCAGTGTAGGTGAGTATGTTTGAAATGTTACACTTGTGTGTAATTGTATGTGTCAGGATGGCAGCGTGTTGGTATATGAATGTGCTTTATCTATACGACAGGGTAGAGTGACCCTATATATCTCTATTCACCTTCAGCTATGTCCTAAGGTAGAAAGTTCGAGGACGAACTTTATTTATAAGGTGGGTAGATTGTAATGCCCGTTAATGGAAAACACTGTTAGCGTGTGTGCGTATAGCAATTTTGTTGTGTGTATAGTAAATCCATACATGTAGGGCTATCAGGTGACTAAGATAAGCTCGGGTATATCAGTGAATGCGTGTGGCTGGCTAATAAAACGAAATTATTGTTGGCATGCGAACAATGTTTATTGGCGTGCTTGGCGTTATTCGTTGGTGAGCGTGTAAAGTGAAACGGTACATTCAAGATAACTGGTGATGTTGGGATAGTTATTCATGAATGTTACTAGTATTATTGAAGTTTGGTTGGTTTTGGTAATGTTGTTGCAATTTTGGTATTAGTCTTGTCATTATTGGCGATGTTGATTTCTATTATCATTACCGTTGTTAGGGTCTGAGTTAATTTTAGTAGCTAGCTAGTGTGGGTTGTTGGGCTTGGTGTTGGGGCTTGATGTTGGGCTTGATTATGAGATGAGAAGAGGGGGATAAGATAATTTTTAATAGAATGGCAAACTTGTAAATACGTAGAACTCTTCACTTAACTCTTTCTTCCATTTTCCTTCCCCATTTTCTTCTCCCCCAAGCACCAGCCGTAACCTACCCATGCCAGGCCGAATTCCTCTACTTGCTGCCGAAATTGAGGGGGGGATTGAAGAAGAAATGAAGAGGAAAAAGAGAGGTTTGAAGCCCTAATCTTTTCCCCTTCCATCTCCCTCAATTTCTCCTCTTTCTCTCATCTCCATGGCCAAACCCTTAACCCAAAAATCTGTCAAATCTGGCCGAAATCTGTTCTTGCCTTTTTCCTTCAATTTCAAGCACGATTTCCCTTGTTTTATGCTTCTTTTGAGCCCTAATGTTAGCTAGAGCTATATGGGGGAGTTTGGAGCTAGAAGGAGGTGATTTCAAGGCCTAGGATGATGAATTTTAGAGGGGTGATGCTCAAATACGGGATTCTTGGAGCTTGGTGGGTTCTTGGAGGATTTTTGGGTGAAGCTCATCATTTTTGGTGGTAGGATTCCAATCCCAATTCATATGTTTCATTTCATCCCATATTGAATCCAAAGTTTGCATCTTTTAGGGTTTTGTAGCAATATTTTGGTTTGATGCATTCTAATTTGAATTAGGATGCTATGTTAAATTATTGGGTGCAATAATTACCTTTCATGTTGCCCTTATATGAATTGTTTCAATAATTAGGAGTAATTGCTCTTACTTGAAATTGTTCCTACATGTTGAAAGGTTGGGATATTGGAAAATTACTATTCAAGTTACTTATTATAAATTGTTAAGTATGCCAATTGTTTCAAGTTGCATATGGAATCCACTTGCATTTCAATATATGTCTTAATTGCATTTCGACTCAAGTGGTGGAATTTGTGTGTGTATTGCAACGTGGGTGGAATTGCACTCATTTGTTGGAAATTGTTGGAAGCTTCATCCCCAATTTTAGTAACTAAGATATGTTATGCCATTTGATGTTATTTGATGCTATGAAAGAGTTTAATGTTGCTCATGAATGTTTTGATTTACTAATTTTGTGTAGTTGCTCTCTTTTTGAATGTTGGAAGATATTTAGTTAAAATTCTTAGTATGGAAATGTGAATTAAGTTATAATGAAATGAGTTGTGCAATACGATGCTATGATTTAGATTCATGATGCAATTGGTTGATTAAATAAAATTGCTCTCTCCCGGTTATATTGACTAAAATGAAATTGCTCTCATCTCATTACATTGAATGAATGAAATTGCTCTCATTTTGGCTTGTTGGAAATGATTTACACAATTTAATTTGCATGAAATGAGGTTCATTTAATGCATGGAATGAAGTTTAAATGAAATGTAAATGAGATGGGAAAAATTGGCGGTGTGGTGTTGGATGCACGTGGAATATGGAATGTGTGACATGGTCACGTTAGGACACGAGGTGGAGTGCACGGGCATGGACAAAGTTGCCACGGTAGGAGGCGGGTGAAGTCGCCGTGGGCAACCTCTTGATACCATTAGGTGGCTCCACGTGATAACGGAGTAGAATTATTTGCACGCGCACGCCGGCTCACTCATGGGATCCCCATTGCATTGCATGGCATCGTATTGTTTGTGACTCATGTGCATCATGGCGTCATTGAGCATTTGTGTGAATGTGGTGATATACATGTGTGATTGTTACTTTATGAGGATGAACGTTGCCATGAATGCATGTATGCTTGAGAGGGTTGTATGTTGGTTGGTAAATGTGGTTGTTAGTGTAGCAAATATTCTTATCCTTGTCGTTGTGTTGATATTGTTGGTGGTTTGTTGGTGAAGTTGTTTGGGGGGATTCCATCTTATACCTTAATTTTCAATTGGGGGCTTGGTGGTAACTTTAAAGTGAAGATGTTAATATTCGTTAAGGATTGAATTCTTGAAATGGAAGGAAAAAATGATGGGCCATTGAAATCTCATTTCTTTTCCATATCTTTTCCATATCTAATTTTGGGAATGAATCTTTCATTCTAATGCGTATGCGAATCTTATACATTGCTTATAATGTGACTCTTATAAGTGACTCCATATTTAACTAAGCCCCATTAGTAACTCCCTTAATATTAGCCATTTTATTCAAGTTGCTTATAATAACTTGATGTAGTAATCTCTACTCATTGGAAAGTATTAGTTTAGGGGCTATGTCAATTTATGTAGTAGGAACCCCAACGTGAGAAATAAATGTTGTAATCATACTTGAAGTCCAAATGGAAGCTAACACCTTTTAGTTCTAATGTCTTATATGTGTGGAAGGTGGTGCCTTCCATGATCCTTTAACAAAGTTAGCACTTGAACCGAGATTGCATGATAGGGAACTTGTGGTATTAATAAGTAGCGAGCGTTTCACCTATGTGGTGTGCCAATTTAGGAATGGTCAAGTTGCTTCTTGGTTGCATTTTGTGGAATTTGGTTAAAGCTAGTAACTTTTATGCGGAAATAAGTTTGCATCAATAATGAATTCTTAATGTAAGACTTCATGTTGGGAGTAATTTGTGATGAAAGCTATGGTCTCATTATTGCATCCTAATGTTGGTGGCTTTAGGGTTGAAGTCAAGTTAATGTTAGTAGCTTTTACTCACGCATTATTCATGTACCGATGTTTAATCTTGTGTCTACCTCTTGAATGGAGACTTGAAAGTGTTGCACTTATATACATGTTGGCTTGTTGGTGCTAAGCCATTTATATCACTTCTCCTATAATTATTGAGCAAGGTTATAATTTCTTTGGTTATAGCATGTTTCTTTCATTTTCCTACTTTGTTGTACTTGGGAAATTTTGGTAAATACAAGAGAAACTCTGCCGAAATTTTTCCAAGCATTTCCATAACATCCTAAGCACTAGAAACTCAAGCTAAGTATACCACACCAAATGCCACGTGCTACTTTCCTTAAATTCTCCACGCTTTAATGAATACCCATTTGGAAAATTAGTATGAAAGAAAAGTGAGCAAGAGGGTCTTTGACAACTTCCAAGATGGAAGATTAGAGAGTGTAAGAACCTCAGTCACAATCACCGACACAACTATCATCACCGACAAATTCCTAATTGCTACTTTAAACAAACCTTGATTTCCAAATCCGGTTGGTTCCATTTCAATAGAAGGGTGTGGGTTCCCTTAGCAAAGGAGTTGTGGTGAACATTCCAATTTAAAGAGGAATTGTAGTTTGCTTGTCACTACTAGCCATGTACTTGGGATGATGTTGCAATGCTAAGTTTCAGTCTCCCGATATTGCAGTTCACTTATTATCTGTAGTACTCACATTGTTTTGCAGGATGTCCTCTTGTCGCAGGTATGTGTTTTATTACTGATACCATTCACATTTTCATATGATTCGCCATGATATATCATGAGTTAGTTTCCCGTTTACTGCTTGGCGCATTGCATTTTTTTGTACACCGTGTGAGTTGGGTTTGGACATCCTACTGGGTCACGCTGTGACGTGCCCCGTTGTTATTTTTCAGGTGTTGGCTCGTGGAGTTGGAGGCACACTAGTCCAGTTGGTTGGAGTTGAGGATTTTTCAGAGAGCGAGAGAGTTTTGGGCAGTGTTATGGTACTTAGCAATTTGTGGGTTTATGTTGTATACTTGAGATTTGTATTATTGGTGTTAACTTTAGGTAGTCGTGTGTTTATATGTATCAGTGGTTAATTACATTTTCAGGTTGAGCTGTAGTCCCTTTTGTGTTTTGTGTCTGATATCTGGAGTGCTACAGGTACTATCTCAGCAGTGCGCAGTGGGCCTGCCTGTGTTTGAAATCTTGCATTTCCATCGTAACACCCGCCTCTTCGGGAGTACCTGATACAGACTCGTACATATCGGGTATCCGGGGATTGGGGCGTTACAAAATTAAACAAAGAGGATTGTAATTAAGTTAGTAAGCCTTTCTTAAAGGCCTAACTTCAACCAATTAATTCTCCCTCACCATTGAGCACTAAAGACAATACAAGTTATCATTTCGAAGAGCTTCGAATGGTGAATGCGTAGGAACAAACGGCGACGAATTTTGACTTCGTTTAACCCCTCAAACAATTGCCCAAAGATGGGCAAAAAGTCACTTTTCTTAGCCGTCGTCAAAGGTTTCAAAAACCGAACAGCACTTAAGTTGTGGGTGTACCCGCTAAGCCTTACGGGCGCACCCGCACTCATTGCAGGCGGGCGCCCACAGTGGGCGTGCCTGCCCGCTCAGCGGGCAGGCCCGCGTGCCCACAGCGGGCGCCCGGCCCGCTCAGCGGGCCGGCACTAGCTGCCCGAGCAGGCGCCCCAGCCCGCCAAGCGGGCCGGCGCCTGCTGGTGGAAGCGGGCGCGCCCGCCCGCCTTAACGTGCGGGCCCCGTTTCGGAAGCAGGTGCGCCTGCCTCCCTTGCGGGTTTGCCTTTCCCAAAGTGGGTCTAACCCACTTTGGCGCTTCTCTGTTGTTTCTATGTTTCTGGGCTCATTTGAGCTCCGATTTCAACGCAATTTCTTCCTGTGGATTCCTCAGGAAGTCCTCTTCAATCCCAAATGCTAAACTCTTTAGCTTTTATGCTCACAAACCATTTATGAGCCTAATAATTCCATTGCATCAAATGCATTCCTCTTAACGTTCTTCCTATTACTAAGACGTAAATACTACTCGGTGTGAGACCCTACAGCCTGACCATGCTGCAGGTTGGGACTCGAAATCTCTAGACGACAGTAACCACGAGCAACAGGTGTCGTCCCTGTTTCAATCATACTTATGTGGCCCATTGACTAAAGTGTCGTCAGGATCACTCTGACTGTGTCAGCGATGTATACCACAGTTTTAGTCCCTTCGTCATTACTATGTCATTGCATAGCCTAGGGTATGGTTTAACCATCAACCCACTAGCCAGTATTGGTCAGTATACATCTGTCTTTGTTACATGCACGTTGTACTTCCTATAACGCACCTCGGCCGAGGATTATCACAAAAAACCGTATTAAGCCTGTGACACTAACTTCCCTTTAACGGAAGAGACGAATCCCATCTTAGTCATCTACTTACCTCATACGCTTCAGGTGTCACCCAACCTATGATCTTTCAGCAGTCCTAGCCTCGAAGCTAGGTCATAGGTCTAAGTGACACTATTCATGAACAGGTTTGTACAAATGACTTCAGGTCTTAAGGACCATCTTGTCTAGCATCACTCTAGAGTTATTAATGACAGTTTAGTTAAAGATTAACCATTTAATAACTCTAATTTGGTCGTTCAGTGAACTCATTCTCCAATGAGCACATGTGCCTTGTCTCAGACTTCGCCAGGCCGAATGACTATGGGATCATCATTACACTTAAGGTAAGACAAAGACACAGTGGTCTATTCGATGTGCCGATATCTTATTCTCGACACGTCTATAACCACGAATCGTTTAAGACTCAAATTCTTATTGGTCAATTACTTTCCACAATCTAGAACTTCATCTAGATACGCAATGACCTCACTTTAAGTCTAAGGAAATTGTCTAAGTATATAGTTTTCATTATTATACTAGAACAATTAGTACTGTATGATTATGTAGAACAAAATGTTTACCTTAGGATAAGTGCCTCAAGGGCATACATCTTCCTACATCTCCCACTTGCACTTAGGCTATTTATCCTGGTATCGCATACCGCTACAATATATCAGTCATACCGGACATCATATGTCAAACCTAAGGGTGGATCTGCTAATGCGTATCTATAATGCATTTTAATGGAGTCTTATTTATACATCACTTGATCACACCAGGTTGATCCTTCGAAATTGCTTTGGATCTCATCCAACAATTTTCCTTTTTGTATAGCTAACGATTAGCTTATACATTTTGATGTAGTGTTTTTTTCATTTCTATAAGTCAGTCGTGGCATCTTTCAGTTATTCCCGTGTCAATTATGTCAAGTACATAAATGATACCCAAAGTTCTATATCTTTGACATAATCAAAATAAACTTTTGATTTGATGTCACATATAGAGTTTAATAAATGGGACTTATAACTTAGTCCGAAACGGAACTCTAAGTCTATATGCCAGCTCCCACTGACTTTGAGAACCTTCTGGTTAATTACTCCGACTTAAAAGTCTAAATCTCATTTAGAAAATATTAAGTCTAACCAGTTTATTAGTGCTTAATAGGAATGCATCGTGTCGGGTTGTTTTTGACGAATGAGTCATACCAAGATCCGTTTATAGGAATCTTGAAGCTAACTAACTCAGTCAAAATTTCTTGCACCGTTCTTTCCTCTAACTGTATTAATCTTCTATCTTGAAGTAATAATTGAAGCTCAATAAGAACTATTCTTATTGACCGTATAAGTTAGATCACATCTGTTATACGTTACTGGAACCTACATTTACTTTGATTAGCAATATATCTATATATATGTATGTGTACTGACAACTTCCAAATAATCACATTAACATAGAAGTTTTCACGACAGCTCAAGAAATTTTCCACACCAACTTTAAACAGCCATATCCATAGCAATCGGCCATGCTCATCAAATCGCATTTGAAGACAGAGCATAAATACCAAGGATAACAACCAACAACCAATTCATTCATAATGAATCAAGATTTGTTCACCAACAAAATAAATATTGAGCGACAACTGCTCAATCATTGTTTTGAAACAAAATTGAATCGACACATTTATTTAAATAATAAAAGAGTGTCAACTTCTTCTTCTTGATGTTGTTATCTCCTGAAGTTCATATACGGCCCTAGCAGCAACGATTACTCTGATGCCGGCCGTGAACTGAACTTCTCCCATCCCTTGCTTCACCTTAAGCACATGTAGACATTATACAAATGTATTAGTAAATATATTGGTATCTCATACCATATATCAAATCTTAATGAAAATTTTATGCTCTTAATAAATTTGTACCTGAGATAGAGGCATCAGTATGCCCCTTCTTCTCCGCAAGGTAAACCTTGCAGTTCCTCTTCCAATGGACTGGCTTAGGGCAGTGGAAGCACTCGGATTTCAACGGAGCCTCTTTCTTCTTTTTCCCCTACTTCACCTTGGTTGGTTGTGGGACCTGCATCTTCTTACCTTTGCCTTTCGGCTGGTCAGAAGAAGCAGAGCCAACAACCAACACAGTCGGCTTCTTCTCAATCTCCTCGAACTGCCTAAGCATGTTCAGGAGACCAGGAAGATCCGTTTCAGTACTGTTCATGATGAAACCAGTAATGAATTGTTTGAAGTCAAGGGTTAAAGACGTCAGGATAATGTCCACGCTCATTTCATTTTCGATGACAAAACCTAAATGGGCAGCATCTTCTATGTACCCGATCATTTTTATAACATGATTTTGTACCGGGCCCGTCTCCATCTTAGTTCCCCAAAGGTTACAGGTGGCTTCAAACCTGGCAGCTCTTGACCGCTTGCCATACAACTCCTCAGTATTCAAAAGCATGCTACGAACATCCATATGTTCATGCTTCCTCTGTAGCTCGTTGGTCATCAAAGTCAGAGTAAGGCACGCTCAAAAATCAGGAGCTTCTCTAATCGGTGACTTGGTGCAAATTTTCTCTTGGGTGTCCACCCCTATTTATATAGAGAGCTAGACCCCTTGCTCGTCGCACGAGCAATGTGGGACTAAATTAAACAAAGAGGATTTTAATTAAGTTAGTAAGCCTTTCTTAAAGGCCTAACTTCAACAAATTAATTCTCCCTCACCATTGAGCTCTAGAGACAATACAAGTTATCATTTCGAAGAGCTTCGAATGGTGAACGCGAAGGAAAAACGGAGACAAATTCCGACTTCGTTTGACCCCTCAAACAATTGCCCAAAGATGGGCAAAAGTCACTTTTCGTAGCCGTCGTCAAGGGTTTCAAAAACCCTAACAGCACTTAAGTTGCGGGCGTGCCTGCCTAGCGGGCAGGCCCGTGCGCCCACAGAGGGCGCCCGGCCCGCTCAACTGGCCGGCGCCTGCTGCCCGAGCGGGCGCCCCTGCCCGCCAAGCGGGCCGGCGCCCGCTGGCGACAGTGGGTGCACCCGCTTCTGAAGTGGGTCTGACCCACTTTGGCGATTCTCTGCTGTTTCTGTGTTTCTAGGCTCGTTTTAGCTCCGATTCCAACACGGTTTCTTCATGTGAATTCCTCAGAAAGTCCTCTTCAATCCCAAATGCTAAACTCTTCAGATTTTATGCTCACAAACTATTTGTGAGCCTAATAATTCCATTGCATCAACTGCATTCCTCTTAATGTTCTTCCTATTACTAAGACGTAAATACTACTTGGTGTGAGACCCTACAGTCGAACCCTACTACAGGTTGGGACTCGAAATCCCTAGACGACATTAACCACGAGTAGCAGGTGTCGTCCCTGTTTCAGAATCATACTTACGTGATTGGCCCATTGACTAAAGTGTTATCGGGATCACTCTGACTGTGGCAACGATGAATACCGCAATTTTAGTCCCTTCGTCATAACTGTGTCACTGCATGGCCTAGGGTATGGTTTAACCGTCAACCCACTAGCCAACATTAGTCAGTATACTGGTGGGCTCCAAAAGGTGCTTCTCTCCAGCGCAAGAGTCCGTACAAGTAGTAAAATATGGGAGTCCAGATGTCGACTCCATAGGAAGAAATCTGTTGCAACCACAATTCAAATCAAATAGAAATCCTACGAAAAGAAACTAACCACTTCAACAATGATGGCGATGGTGTGAAAGTGCGTGATGGTGATGTGCGAACAAAGAAATTCGTGTATGAAGATATCTATAAAAAGTATGCACATGGTATGGGTTCGTTAGGATCAATGATTCGTATTAATTTGGTTGATGAATATATCACAATGAATTCTCTTTTTGAGAGCAATTCACAGGGAAAATATCCAATATAACTCAATGAATTCTCCTTTTGGGAGCAATTCATCGGAAGATGCCCTTTTGGGGGTTCAAGTAAAATATTCAATAAGATCGTCGCTAAAGTTATAATACGATATGAAACTCTCTTTTGGAGAGATCAAAACTACGGTATGAAACTCCCTTTTGGGGAGATCAAAACTCACCCTTTTGGGGCGATCATCAACTAAATCAATTCTTTTGGAATATGAAAAAGTCGATTTACGAACAAAGATTATAATTTTAACAACGTTTAACGATTTAGCACAAGGATATTCAACCAAACTAACACAAATCACATCACCTAACTACTCCATACCATGCACAACAGAGATTTAGCTACTCATAATGCAGAAATAAACTAGATTCATAGCAAAATACTTCACGTTCATGGCAAAATACGATGAAAAACACTAAAATACGAGGTAGAAGTTTAGAAATATATCACCAAATCTCCAAGTTTCGACTTCAAACTCTCTGGAAATAATAACAATAGCCTCTGGAATTTTTCAGAATTTTACAGAGGGGAAATACTGCTCCTAGAGCCCCAATACGCCCAAAATACGCCCCAATCTCCTTGTATACGCTCAAAAATCCTAAATACGCTTATATAATAAGCATTGCGGGTTTAAGAAGCTTATTGGGTTCACTATCCGCATCCGAATTCATCCCAGCCGCAGATCCATATCGGAGCAAACTTGGGCCGTTGATCCAAGCGGGATCGACCCTCGCGCTGCCACGTGTCCCCGAAACGGATCAGCTCCGCTGTTCGCGTCCAAATCGCTATGGCTTCGATCTCGTCCGTCCGATCGACATCGGACCGTTCAAATGCAGCCACGTCGCCATGCGTATTGCCGCCTCGAGTTCGAACTGCGGGGATGATGTCATCCATTGGATCGAGATTCGACGGTGTACAACGAACCACGTCGCCCGCTTCAGAATTTCGATCGCTCCGCCGTTTTTAGCCGTTCGATCGCGATCGTGTGGATGCCAAGCGGCCACGTCGCCCGCTCGTAATTCTCCGTTGCTTCGAGTTTGGACCGTCCGATCTGGCAGGGATTCGCTCGATGGCCGCCGCGTGTCCCCAATTTGTCGTCCGCTGAACGTACGCTTCGGAATCGGTTCGACCGTTGGATCTCAGATCCACGGTGTAGAAATGTCCGCGTCGACGCACGCTCTCGTTCGTTCGATCGTGATCGGAGGGTTGATGATGGGCCACGTCGCCGCCTGTGTTGCTGCTCGGAGATTTGTTTGGGACGATCCCAGCCGTTGATTTCAAGCGGGAATGCGTTGGATTGTGCCACGTGGCGGCGTGTGATTGGCCGGCGACCGTATTTTCGTATTTTGAGCGTATTTCTCCATTTAAAGTGTATTCTGCATTCAAAAATTCATAGTAATTAGCACAGATCTCAGAAAAATACAAATAAATAGTCGTTGGAATCGTGAGATCGAGACCAAGCTAGGAAAAATATAAAAAGTGCAGAAATACTTCGTTAATTGCTGTTTTGTGCTTAAATAGTGTGTTTTCTCTAATAAATAAATGTGTAGAAAATACGTATGAATTAGAGAACAATGTAGCATCACATGAGCACAAAATAGGGCTAAATTGGGGGTTAAATATGTAATATTGAACCCGAATCACACCCCCCAACTAGCGATTTGCTAGTCTCTAGCAAAAAGAGCAATTAATACGGATGAGTAATAAAACAATAAGTTCTTTCAAATTGCTCATGTCATGGCTCAATAATACGTATTCCAACATGATCTTGACCATCAATATACACATCCATGAACAAAATCAATCACATGATATTTTCTCTAATTTAGTATGAATAAATAACATGCCAGCATCATTTTGCGCAAGCGAAAGTATAACACGTCGTTATATTCCAGTTTTCTTGTTTCCAAGGAATTGGCCTATCAAAATAATCATTTAAGACATGGGTATTGAAGTTGCTTAGTATATTCACCATTTCTTTTCTTTTATTCGTTCCGCGTAACGCGCATCAAGCAACATTCGCAGAAAAAAGTATAACTTGGATCGCTCCATCAAATGAGTGAGGTTCCGGTCAATGGCTCCCAAATCAGACGATAATAGGGCATTATGCCAAAAAGGACCCCTCGAACTGTACTACTCGAGCCAACCAAGTTATTTATTAGTGACATACTTATTCATTCATTTTTCATCATTCATTTTTCATTCATTTTTCTTTTCATTTCTTTCTTTCTTTTCTTCATCTTTTTCTCTCTTTCTTTGTAAGCAACTCAACACCCATTCTTTGAATATAAACATTAGTATCAAAGGCCAAATTCCTCTTCAACTTGAAGACTTTTATAATAAATCGTGTATACTAAAGCTTTTTCATCACATTAGCATGCATGAAATGAATTCAAACTATTTCAAGATATTAATCATGGAGATTGAACTTTTCTTGAATAGTATATTGACGGTAATTCCATGAAGGAAAAATAATCAACTCAAGCCATAAAAAATTTTCAGAACTCAATTAATGCGTAATCATCCGTATTTGAGGCATGTGAAGAAGTTTTAAAAAGATGAGTTTTGGTGATTTATTCTTCTCAAAAAAAATCCTAAGGTCTCATACACACCCCCCAACTAAAGATGGACATTGTCCTCAATGTCGAAATGTGCACGAATTTATTCAAGCCAGCAACCTAGAAAGCATATAAAAATCTACACTACTGGAAAGAACACACCGTGATCAAATGGCGGATCCCGAATCTTTAATTGTGGAGGAAGTTGTTCAATTTGCTCCGTGCGCTCCTCAGTGATTATTTTTCCTCCAATGACTAAATTGGACCCCAGCAACACAACTCCAAGCATCTCTATAACTTGTTTACCAATGTCCTGCAAGAGATGAGTTATGTCAGTCCAAATTAATTTAAGATTCTTCTCAATAAAAGTATTCCAAATGTAGTCGTCAAAATAAGTGAAAGAAATTAAAGCAAATTGACGACTACTCCCTGAAAGATATGCACTACTCTCCGTACGATGCTCGATCAATGGAGAGAGGGATAAATGATTTTGGGACAAAACTGGAGGAGGGCATGGTTCTGACTCCATGGCGATAATCTCAAAACTCTTGTCCCTAGCTGTCTCCTCCTCTCGTTCATCCAAAATTGCTAGCTCGTCCTCTCTTTTGCACACACTTTCTGCCATGTGTATATTTATATTCGTGTCCTCAACGTGACATGGCTTGCTCGATTTTCCTGCAATAGAAGATAAACTCGTATTAGATTCTTTAAATTGAGTTTCAAAAGCATTACCTTCTTCTAAGCAAGTGGCAATCAAATTAAGATCTTCAATGGATTTCTGAATCTGCCGACTCTGAGCAACGAAATTCTCTTGGAATTGAAGGGATGTGGCCTCCTGTGTCTGAATAATCAGGTAAGCTTCCTCTTTCAAGGATTGCAAAGGTACGTCTACGCTTTGCTCTTCTTGATCAAGGCACGAAGGCTCCATTGAATCGCTCTCTGAAGTCTCTTCCATGGTTTCTTCATTTTCTTGCAGAGACTCCATGTATTTCCACGCCTCTGTTGGCGTCATGACACCCAAGAATTTCTGCAGCTGTGGTTGTAGTCCATCTAGGAAGAACTCCATAAGCTCTTCATTTGTGTACCCATGCTGCGGATAGCTCGATATAATGTCTGTGAACCTCTTCCAGGCCTGAAAGAAAGTTTCACAGTCAGTTTGAATAAAATTAACAATTTTGAGCTTCTCCATTCTATGTTTGTGTGCATTAGCATACCTTGCATCATACAGATTGTTTGTGCAATAGAAGTTCATATATTCCATTTTAAAAAAAAATTAAAATAAAATAATAATAAAAAGTTTATGTACAAAAAAGTGGAAAGATCTCACCGAAGGTCCTCTAAATGAAATAAACCGTAGTCACAAACCATTCCTCCCCGGCAACGACGCCAAAAACTTGGTGGGCTCCAAAATGTGCTTCTCTCAAGCGCAAGAGTCCGTACAAGTAGTAAAATATGGGAGTCCAGATGTCGAATCCACGGGAAGAAATCTGTTGCAACCATAATTCAAATCAAATAGAAATCCTACGAAAAGAAACTAACCACTTCAACAATGATGGCGATGGTGTGAAAGTGCGTGATGGTGATGTGCGAACAAAGAAATTCGTGTATGAAGATATCTATAAAAAGTATGCACATGGTATGGGTTCGTTATGATCAATGATTCGTATTAATTTGGTTGATGAATATATCACAATGAATTCTCTTTTTGAGAGCAATTCACCGGGAAAATATCCAATATAACTCAATGAATTCTCCTTTTGGGAGCAATTCATCGGAAGATGCCCTTTTGGGGGTTCAAGCAAAATATTCAATAAGATCGTCGCTAAAGTTATAATACGATATGAAACTCTCTTTTGGAGAGATCAAAACTACGGTATGAAACTCCCTTTTGGGGAGATCAAAACTCACCCTTTTGGGGCGATCATCAACTAAATCAATTCTTTTGGAATATGAAAAAGTCGATTTACGAACAAAGATTACAATTTTAACGACGTTTAACGATTTAGCACAAGGATATTCAACCAAACTAACACAAATCACATCCCCTAACTACTCCATACCATGCACAACAGAGATTTAGCTACTCATAATGCAGAAATAAACTAGATTCATAGCAAAATACTTCACGTTCATGGCAAAATACGATGAAAAACACTAAAATACGAGGTAGAAGTTTAGAAATATATCACCAAATCTCCAAGTTTCGACTTCAAACTCTCTGGAAATAATAACAATAGCCTCTGGAATTTTTCAGAATTTTACAGAGGGGAAATACGGCTCCTAGAGCCTCCAATACGCCCAAAATACGCCCCAATCTCCTTGTATACGCTCAAAAATCCTAAATACGCTTATATAGTAGGCATTGCGGGTTTAAGAAGCTTATTGGGTTCACTATCCGCATCCGAATTCATCCCAGCCGCAGATCCATATCGGAGCAAACTTGGGCCGTTGATCCAAGCGGGATCGACCCTCGCGCTGCCACGTGTCCCCGAAACGGATCCGCTCCGCTGTTCGCGTCCAAATCGCTATGGCTTCGATCTCGTCCGTCCGATCGACATCGGACCGTTCAAATGCAGCCACGTCGCCATGCGTATTGCCGCCTCGAGTTCGAACTGCGGGGATGATGTCATCCGTTAGATCGAGATCCGACGGTGTACAACGAACCATGTCGCCCACTTCAGAATTTCGATCGCTCCGCCGTTTTCAGCCGTTCGATCGCGATCGTGTGGATGCCAAGCGGCCACGTCGCCCGCTCGTAATTCTCCGTTGCTTCGAGTTTGGACCGTCCGATCTGGCAGGGATTCGCTCGATGGCCGACGCGTGTCCCCAATTTGTCGCCCGCTGAACGTACGCTTCGGAATCGGTTCGACCGTTGGATCTCAGATCTACGGTGTAGAAATGGCCGCGTCGACGCACGCTCTCGTTCGTTCGATCGTGATCGGAGGGTTGATGATGGGCCACGTCGCCGCCTGTGTTGCTGCTCAGAGATTTCAAGCGGGAATGCGTTGGATTGTGCCACGTGGCGACGTGTGATTGGCCGGCGACCATATTTTCGTATTTTGAGCGTATTTCTCCATTTAAAGTGTATTCTGCATTCAAAAATTCATAGTAATTAACACAGATCTCAGAAAAATACAAATAAATAGTCGTTGGAATCGTGAGATCGAGACCAAGCTAGGAAAAATATAAAAAGTGCAGAAATACTTCGTTAATTGCTGTTTTGTGCTCAAATAGTGTGTTTTCTCTAATAAATAAATGTGTAGAAAATACGTATGAATTAGAGAACAATGTAGCATCACATGAGCACAAAATAGGGCTAAATTGGGGGTTAAATATGTAATATTGAACCCGAATCATATACAGCGGTCTTTGTTACATACACGTTGTACTTCTTACAACGCACCTCGGTCAAGGATTATCACAAAAAACCGTACTGAGCCTGTGACACTAACTTCCCTTTAACGGAAGAGACGAATCTCATCTTAGTCATCTACTTACCTCGTATGCTTCAAGTGTCACCCAACCTAAGATCTTTCAGCAGGCCTAGCCTTGAAGCTAGGTCATAGGTCTAAGTGACACTATTCACGGACAGGTTTGTACAAATGACTTCAGGTCTTAAGGACCAGCTTGCCTATCATCACTCTAGAGTTATTAATGACAGTTTAGTTAAAGATTAACCATTTAATAACTCTAAGTTGGTCGTTCAGTGAACTCATTCTCCAATGAGCACATGTGCCTTGTCTCTGACTTCGCCAGGCCGAATAACTATGGGATCATCATTACCCTTAAGGTAAGACAAAGACACAGTGGTCTATCCGATGTGCCGATATCCTATTCTCGACACATCTATGACCACGAATCGTTTAAGACTCAAGTTCTTATCGGTCAATTACTTCCCACAATCTAGAACTTCATCTAGATACGTAATGAACTCACTTTAAGTCTATGGAAATTGTCTAAGTATATAGTTCTCATTATTATACTAGGACAATTAGTATCGTATGATTATGTAGAACAAGATGTTTACCTTAGTATAAATGCCTCAAGGGCATACATCTTCCTACAGTATCCACCCTTATGGGTCGATCTACATATATGATCAGGGATCACTCTCAGAAGACCTCACAGTCTGATCTGGCTATACGATTGATGGTAGCCACCCTCAGGGCTGATCTAACTATACAATCGGGGATCACTCTCAGCCAACTCGTAGGCCGATCCGACTATACAGTCGGGGGATGCTTACATTGACGTCATTACAGGCCGATATAGCTATATGATTGGGGATTATTCTTAGAAGACCTTGCAGGCTGATCTGGCTATATGATTAGGGGCAGCCGCCCTCACGGGTCGATCTAGCTTTACGATCGAGGATCACTCTTAGTCGACCTTATGTGCTGATTTGGTTATACGATCAGGGGCCACTCACACATCTGCTCTCATATGCCGATCTAGCTATATGATTGGGAATCACTCTAAGAAGACCTCGCAGGCTGATCTGGCTATACGATCGATGATCAAACTCGCCAATCTTGTGGGCTGATCTGGCTATACGATCAGTGGCAGCTTACGCAACTGCCCTTACCGGCCGATCTAGCTATATGTTCAAAGATCACTCTCAAAAGACCTCCGAGCTAATTTAGCTATACGATCAGGGGCAACTGCCCTTGAAAACCGATCTAGCTATAAGATCGGAGTTCATTCGTAGCCGCCCTCACAGGCTAATCTAGCTATGTGGCTGGAGTCATCTCTTCTCTGTTATTCCAA
The DNA here is from genome assembly GCA_030789695.1 of Scilla litardierei. Classification (NCBI taxonomy): domain Eukaryota; kingdom Viridiplantae; phylum Streptophyta; class Magnoliopsida; order Asparagales; family Asparagaceae; genus Scilla; species Scilla litardierei. The sequence goes on from CM061139.1 coordinate 202,679,549, forward strand.
GTAAGCATGCTCGGTTGCGATGATATCTGTCACGCCCCGCTTCCCAAAAATGTGGAGGCGAGACGTGAGAAGGTCCGCTCAGACGTGGAGCTGTGAAGCTTCGGTCTGATAAGCGTATAAAATTCAATTGGCAGGTCCTTACAACGCAATACGAAACAACGATAATAATAATGAAATGAGACAATAAGCAAATTATTGAATCTCAAAATATCCATAAAATAAATTACAATATCACAGAAAAGCCACCAGGCTCAAAAGGAAAATCTAAGGTTATACATGGCCAACAAAGTACAACATACAAGCAAAGGTGCCACGCACCGACAACTAACAGCAAGCCTAAACAAAGGAAGAGGACACAAGCGATCTCTAAGACTGGTCACCACAGACCACAAACTCCTCCTCGGCAACCATGGGCTCAGCGCCAGCAAACACTACGCCCTCTCCAACGAACTCTGGCTCAGGATCTAACATGTGTCACCCAAAAGAGTAAAGGGGCACATGTCAGCAAGTCTAAAAAGACTTGAGCAAGGAAACTGAAAGGAAAGTAAACTAACAACCTAGCAGTTATAGTTTGATGCATAGCATGACAAGTTTAGTATGTGAGTAACCAATAAGGTAAGATGCAAGTGACAAGTAACAAGTAGCAAGTATGGCATGGATGACAAGTTTTAAGAGTATAAACACGGACAAGTACAAGTCAAGTAAATCACGTCAAGTAAACACGTCGTGCACAAGTAAGACATGGTGTAACAATAAGTGCAAGAGAACAATTATCATGGCATGTCAAGAGTAGCCAAGCTACTAACAATCTCGATCTTTTAACTAGTCACGTTTTCAAGTTATTTGTAGATGTTTACGCCTTACAGCTGAACTGTTGGACATTCACACTGATTGGCCGCTTAACACTACCCCAGAACTAGGGCTGTTGACGAACGAGCTTGAACGAGCTTGAACAGGGAGCTTGGTTTTGTTCATGAACAAAATCAATGTTCTAGCTCTGTTCGTTTACTAACCGAGCTCTAAAATCATGTTCAAGCTTGTTTGTTAAGCTTACCGAACGAACGTAAACGAACATAAACGAACATTTACCGAGCTTGTTCACGAGTAGTTAATCGAACATTTTGTTCGTTAACAAGACTTATCGAGCTTGTTCGTGAACATGTTCAGGAACATGTTCGTGAACACACAATCAATTTTGTTCATGAATAGATTTTCAATCAAACAAACGAACGTCAATTTTTTAATTAGGAATAATAATATTTAAACGTAATTGCCAATGACTAAATCAATTAAATAAAAGGATTAAATATTTGCAGGACAAAAACAAATAAATCCAGCATAATAGGGATCTCATTACAAGCATTCATTCCAAGCATAGTAAAAAATATAGTATTTGTCTAAATTTACTATTTTCGGTAGATGTTCATTCACGAACACTTAACGAGCTTGTTCATGAACATCACTTAACGGGCTTGTTCACGAACACTTAACGAGCTTGTTCATGAACATAAATGAACGAACACAGTTATGTTCAAGCTCTGTTCGTTTACTAACCGAGCTCTAAAAATCTGTTCAAGCTTGTTCATTAAGCTTCCTAAACGAACGTAAACGAACATGTACCGAGCTTGTTCACGAGTAGTTCGTCGAACGTTCTGTTCGTCAACAGCCCTACCCAGAACCCAGAGTTTACGCCTTACAACTGAAGTTGCTGATCGAGCAGACTCCCAGTTGATTGGCCGCTTAACTCTTACCCCTCCCGCACGTAAACAAGCCAGGGTCCCTGCACACGATGCTCAGTAAATGAGCCAGGATTGCCACGCACAAGAGCTTGTTTTTAGGTTCACAATTTGGCGTAGGGTTGTGCCCGCGAAAAGCAGGTGCCTAGCTGGAAACAAGTAGATCGGGCATTGGCTATCGACCAACACATGTGGCCCGCTTCTGGAACACGAGCCAGGAAACATAAGTATTGTAGCGTGTGCTACGAATGCGACATTCAACATGGATAGCATGGCATGTGGTAAGGCGTACATGTAAGGAATTAAACACGGCAGTTTAATATGCTTGAACAACAAGTTAAAAGGGGTTGGACCTAGCTTCGTTGTCAAGCTAGATCAATTGAGGTGACGGATCTAGTTTTGTTGTCAAACTAGATCAAATAGGCATCTAGGCAGCTATCATTTCACTGTCTAGTCTCTTTTAGGCTACGGTACAAAAGTGGCCTAAAACATGGCCTAAAACCCTAGGAGGCAAGTTTCACTTGCCTGGCACCAAGGATGACGATCAACGAGGCACGTCACAAAATGTTAGACTACGGGGTTGGGATCGCTGCCATGGCAAAACAATATTAGAACAACATCCAACCTAGTTTATATTAGGGTTTCAATAAAAACACAATGAGGGTTATGAGAATATAAAAGGATCGAACACTACCGTATAGAAGTAGAAGATCGATGCCGAGCAAGCACGACGACGGAAGAACGATCCGGAGAACTACGGCTCAGATCTGGAAACGGGGAGAAAATCTGGAGAAATGGGATTTGTGGGGTTTTGGGGGTTGGAGGTGACCTAAAGCATGAAGGCCGGCCTAAATGGAGGGTGAGAGGGGCTCTTGAGGAAGGAGGAAGGGCTAGAGGAAGGTTGGGGAAGATCAGAGGCCTAGGGGAAGGGAAATGGCCAAGAGAAATGAAAGAAAGAAAAGAAAACGATCGGGCGTATTTATAGGGATGAACCGGCGGCCGCCCAAAAATTAGGGTTTCTGGGTTGATTAGTCGGTCAACGAAGGGTGGCTGACCGACTAGTTTGGGAACTAGTCGGTCGGTCGTTCAACTTTGACCGACTAAAATCAAACAGCGAAAGAAGGAAGAAATCTGGGAAGTGAATTAGTCGGTCTGTGAAGGCCCGTCGACCGACTAGTTTGAGACCTAGTCGGTCGGTGAGTGTTCATGGACCGACTAACGATAAACAGTAACTTAGGTAAAATTAATCAAAGGAACTAGTCGGTCTGAGAGCAAGTTCTGACCGACTAGTTTCACATCTGGTCGGTCGGTGGTTGTTCTTAGACCGACTAAGAGTAAACAGTAACTCCTGAATTATTGATTCAATGAACTAGTCGGTTTGAGAAGAGTTTCTGACCGACTAGATTGGAATCTAGTCGGTTGGTCCCCCTTCTTGAACCAACTAACGTGCACGAAAAGTGCCGAATTGAAGCGCGCAGCTTCGGGATGATTCCTACGGCTTCTAAGATCAACCTATAGCTCTAAGATATGAGCGATATGAAGCTCGTCATGAGTGACTTACTCCAAGCTCAACGATCTAAGGAAGAAGCTAGAAAATCACGACGAAACGATCGAAAACGAAAGCTACGGAGACGAAAACCACACAGAAGGAGAAAATCCACCAAAACATATATATAATATAGATAATCCAAATACATGAAAAACCAGTCGTTACATCCTACCCACCTTAGAATAAAGTCCGTCCTCGGACTTTCTAACATATCTAGTCGCTCTGGTGACTACCCTCAATCAGTATCACTTTACATTTCAACTAGGTATATTCAATACAGGTGCTTAAATATATGTACTAGGTAGTCAAACATTAACACTATTGATATGTACATATATATATTCACGAACATCATATACTTATTCCTATCATAGTCAGTCAGATGCATACACGTATTTCCATCATATATATACACACATCCCTTATGTAGCTATTACTTACCTAGCACAAACAATAGTCCATATACTCACAACCAATTAAATAGTTCACACCAGTAAATACCATCGTAATACTCTACGTTAGGTAGCTACCTATGAACAAGGCAATAAGAATACACTACTCCATATATCTCCTAGTATACATCCAATACCAAACACGTCAACACATGTAATCACACCACACCATTCTAAACTCAAGTTATTATATTTAATATACTTCCACCATCATTATAATTTCACAATTTATAGTCATTCAAACGCACACAGATACTTCACCATATATTTACTTCGAATATAGTCCTATAACTATATTCACGACACGCCGCACATACCATGGTCACCAATACTTATAATTAGGCACATACTTACCCGTGCATGGTGCACACCCACACACGCTAACATTTCATTCATATTTACCAATCATACAATTATAAACTCAGTACATCGACACACTTAGTTTTAGCTAGCACATATATATATTCACGCACGCAAGCCCCCTAATAATTAACTATACCACAAGACCAACACCTATAACTATATACTGGTTTAGTGACCCACAATCATGTGCGTAACACAACCGTACACAAACAATCCAAACATTATACATACATCATCCATCACTATACACCAACCACATACAAATACACCAATGTACATAGAGTACACCCACTCAAGCTTGAGTGAGACTCAAAATCATGGCAGAATATTTCCATATACATAACACAGCATCCATACATATACCAATACTATTCTAATGCATACACATCTACTAACATAACCATATACATATCATAATGTCAAACACCCTTAATATTTAAACAGGTAATACCACATATTTCGATCACTTCATATACCATGATAATATTACAAACATCAGCACACCTATAATTACAATACTCTCCCTAATAAATGTTGTCATCGTATAGTCACATACATGTATCATATATTCATACCATATCCATCCATCTATAATTGGCACATCAATACACTTACTTCATCCATTAGTTAAGATATGCAGTAGTCGGGTATACCTCGTGGTATACACGCATACGACATCTCATAAAAATAAGTAATACCAATCAAACAATTATAATCCTACTATCATATGTATATCACACTTATACTCATGCAGCTAATACATAACTACCTACACACAATATACCAATACCAACACACATTCAACTTCATATGCACCATGAAATTTAATACACTACGACGGCACATCAAATTACACTAATGGGGCCCACCAAACTATATTAAGGTTGACACGGGCGACGACAAGCTCTATTGGCTAGACAAAAGGAAAGCAACTGAAATCAAAAGCGTAACGAATAGAAGGATCGAAAAGCATGAGAACGGTCGTGTAATGATGTAATGATGATACATTAGGATACATGGAAAATAGTGTGTAAAAGATACAAGTTAAAATGAAGAGTACGAAACCGGTCGATAAAATGAGTCGTTCGAAATAAGGTTGAGTCGTATATTAATAATAAGAAGAAATGTTTTATTTAGCTTATATAAAGCTATCACGAGTAAAAGTAAATCATTTACACGAACATACATGGCATATGTTAGAAAATGTTATGCGGCAGTAGTTTAAAAATTTTGGAAAAAGTTTCGAGATTCAAGGAATGAAATCAGATCAAATATAGTGTGGGGAATTTAAGCTCATGCCAAATATTTTTTTTCCAAGTCTTAAAACTGAAGAGAAATTCCAAATAAACCGTATTGAAAGTACTTTTAGAGAATCCGGATTCGCCATCAGAAACTGATTTATACAAGGGTCTTAACGTACGAGCACAACGAACATAGTACTTATATACAAAAATAATTGAAGTTCTATTTTAGAAATCATTTTTAGGAATATGTATGATGAATGGAAAGATAATAACTTCTTAGTAGTATGGAAGTAAGTGGGATGATATATATATAGAATTATTAAATTGGTAATAAAGCTTTAAAACCGAATTATGGAGGTCTAAGTCAGGAAATGGTTTCGAAAAGTAATTAATTTTTTTTAACAAAAATCTGAATAGGGAAAACGTTGAGCATAAAATCAACTTGCTGAAAGCTGAAGTCCCATGTGACTTGAAAGGTATATAAGAAGTAAGCACGATGCGGCATTCGCATAAGTTTTAACGGCATAAGTAAGAAAAAAAATTATAATTCGGGTTAGGAAAAACAGAAGTACGGTTCAGAATAAAATTGGTATATGAAAAGGGGCAAGACATTTATATTGATATGAAAATATAGGCTGGAAAATATTATAAACTAATAATCAAAAATCTCGACAAAAATTTCAATGTTTAGAAAAGAACAAATAAATTTAAGTCGGCGAAAGACTATGAAATCTAATATATATATTAAAAGTTTTCGAACAAATTTAAACTTAGCGAAAGAGGAACATCGAAAATACTTTTAGAGGAAACTAGGATTTTCCACAAGAACAGGTTGGTATAAAGACTTGAAGTACGAGTACGACAAACTTATAATTAGTATATATTCATAAATCAATTGGAGTTCTATTTATCTTGAAAGAAGCATTTTAAAGTACGCATGGTAAATAGCTAAAATGAATTTCGCAATTTAGAAAAGGTGGTATATCGAATTATCGAAATAGTACTAAGGTTTTAAAATCAAGTGCAGACGATATATGTTAGAAAAATAGTCACAAGATAGTAATTTAAAATTACGACCAAATAGTCTTCAAAATCTAAGAATGACTCTTAGCTCAAACGGAAGTAATGGAAATATACTAAAAGAAGGTTTAGAACAAAATTTAAATCGAGTGGAAACTTTTAATAATGAAAAATTTGAAAATGGCTTTGGAAGAATCAAGATTTGCAACGGAAAAGATTTGAAAGGTCAACGATGATAGTAATAAGGGGATCATGAGAACCGAGGGCAATGAATGTGGTTGTGTGATGAATGCACCTAAATTACGATTCAAGAAAACTATGATGAAAATCTACGGTCAGTAACACAGAAGTGTAGTGACCAGGAAAAGATTGAATTAGAGGGTTCTAATCATCGATTGACTAAAGGTCAAGAAAAACTTAACACTAAGGCTTCCTAATGGCTAGAGTATATTAGAGGCCTCAGGGGAGGTTCTTAGAGAATCGAGATCATGTTCTGTTGGGCCCGAAATCGATGAACCCAAGCGAACGGCTAAAGAAATCATAGGAATCTATCATGGTCAGAGCTAGACAGGAACCACTAAGGTAACTCTTAAGACTATCATATCAATCACTGGCATGGAGTCTAACAAACAATCAGGGGCCTCTAACTAGCAAGCACAAACTTCTAACTAAGTCTCACTATAGTCCTGACCTAATGGATTTCCTACCAAGCTGGGACAGGTGCTCTAACACGTCTACTAGCCACCTAAGACATAGGAATGCAAAAAACCTAGACTCCGGGCTTATAATTTGGATGTTCTAATTTATTTAATGGACATTCTATAATTATTATCGTTGTTCCGATAGTTCGCATTTGCAAATGGACCTGCATGGGCCACCAATAAAACCTGTCACGCCCCGCTTCCCAAAAATGTGGAGGCGAGACGTGAGAAGGTCCGCTCAGACGTGGAGCTGTGAAACTTCGGTCTGATAAGCGTATAAAATTCAATTGGCAGGTCCTTGCAACGCAATACGAAACAACGATAATAATAATGAAATGAGACAATAAGCAAATTATTGAATCTCAGAATATCCATAATATAAATTACAATATCACAGAAAAGCCACCAGGCTCAAAAGGAAAATCTAAAGCCCATACGTGACCAACAAAGTACAACATACAAGCAAAGGTGCCACGCACCGACAACTAACAGCAAGCCTAAACAAAGGAAGAGGACACAAGCGATCTCTAAGACTGGTCACCACAGACCACAAACTCCTCCTCGGCAACCATGGGCTCAGCGCCAGCAAACACTACGCCCTCTCCAACGAACTCTGGCTCAGGATCTAACATGTGTCACCCAAAAGAGTAAAGGGGCACATGTCAGCAAGTCTAAAAAGACTTGAGCAAGGAAACTGAAAGGAAAGTAAACTAACAACCTAGCAGTTATAGTTTGATGCATAGCATGACAAGTTTAGTATGTGAGTAACCAATAAGGTAAGATGCAAGTGACAAGTAACAAGTAGCAAGTATGGCATGGATGACAAGTTTTAAGAGTATAAACACGGACAAGTACAAGTCAAGTAAATCACGTCAAGTAAACACGTCGTGCACAAGTAAGACATGGTGTAACAATAAGTGCAAGAGAACAATTATCATGGCATGTCAAGAGTAGCCAAGCTACTAACAATCTCGATCTTTTCACTAGTCACGTTTTCAAGTTATTTGTAGATGTTTACGCCTTACAGCTGAACTGTTGGACATTCACACTGATTGGTCGCTTAACACTACCCCAGAACCCAGAGTTTACGCCTTACAACTGAAGTTGCTGATCGGGCAGACTCCCAGTTGATTGGCCGCTTAACCCTTACCCCTCCCACACGTAAACAAGCCAGGGTCCCTGCACACGATGCTCAGTAAATGAGCCAGGATTGCCCCGCACAAGAGCTTGTTTTTAGGTTCCCAATTTGGCGTAGGGTTGTGCCCGCGAAAAGCAGGTGCCTAGCCGGAAACAAGTAGATCGGGCATTGGCTATCGACTAACACATGTGGCCCGCTTCTGGAACACGAGCCAGGAAACACAAGTATTGTAGCGTGTGCTACGAATGCGACATTCAACATGGATAGCATGGCATGTAGTAAGGCGTACATGTAAGGAATTAAACACGGCAGTTTAATATGCTTGAACAACAAGTTAAAAGGGGTTGGACCTAGCTTCGTTGTCAAGCTAGATCAATTGAGGTGACGGATCTAGTTTCGTTGTCAAACTAGATCAAATAGGCGTCTAGGCAGCTATCATTTCACTGTCTAGTCTCTTTTACGCTACGGTACAAAAGTGGCCTAAAACATGGCCTAAAACCCTAGGAGGCAAGTTTCACTTGCCTGGCACCAAGGATGACGATCAACGAGGCACGTCACAAAATGTTAGACTACGGGGTTGGGATCGCTGCCATGGCAAAACAATATTAGAACAACATCCAACCTAGTTTATATTAGGGTTTCAATAAAATCACAATGAGGGTTATGAGAATATAAAAGGATCGAACACTACCGTATAGAAGTAGAAGATCGATGCCGAGCAAGCACGGCGACGGAAGAAGGATCCGGAGAACTACGGCTCAGATCTGGAAACGGGGAGAAAATCTGGAGAAATGGGATTTGTGGGGTTTTGGGGGTTGGAGGCGACCTAAAGCATGAAGGCCGGCCTAAATGGAGGGTGAGAGGGGCTCTTGAGGAAGGAGGAAGGGCTAGAGGAAGGTTGGGGAAGATCAGAGGCCTAGGGGAAGGGAAATGGCCAAGAGAAATGAAAGAAAGAAAAGAAAACGATCGGGCGTATTTATAGGGATGAACCGGCGGCCGCCCAAAAATTAGGGTTTCTGGGTTGATTAGTCGGTCAACGAAGGGTGGCTGACCGACTAGTTTGGGAACTAGTCGGTCGGTCGTTCAACTTTGACCGACTAAAATCAAACAGCGAAAGAAGGAAGAAATCTGGGAAGTGAATTAGTCGGTCTGTGAAGGCCCGTCGACCGACTAGTTTGAGACCTAGTCGGTCGGTGAGTGTTCATGGACCGACTAACGATAAACAGTAACTTAGGTAAAATTAATCAAAGGAACTAGTCAGTCTGAGAGCAAGTTCTGACCGACTAGTTTCACATCTGGTCGGTCGGTGGTTATTCTTAGACCGACTAATAGTAAACAGTAACTCCTGAATTATTGATTCAATGAACTAGTCGGTTTGAGAAGAGTTTCTGACCGACTAGATTGGAATCTAGTCGGTTGGTCCCCCTTCTTGAACCAACTAACGTGCACGAAAAGTGCCAAATTGAAGCGCGAAGCTTCGGGATGATTCCTACGGCTTCTAAGCTCAACCTATAGCTCTAAGATATGAGCGATATGAAGCTCGTCATGAGTGACTTACTCCAAGCTCAACGATCTAAGGAAGAAGCTAGAAAATCACGACGAAACGATCGAAAACGAAAGCTACGGAGACGAAAACCACACAGAAGGAGAAAATCCACCAAAACATATATATAATATAGATAATTCAAATACATGAAAAACCAGTCGTTACAATATCAGTAAGCCATTGATGTCTAGTTCGTCTCTGCTCTCCTCGCTAAACTGCTCTAGCAATAGTGGTCGGGGCCACTTTTTCTCTATGTCTGATTTGGCCATGGACATGCGAGACGCTCTTCCACCTTCACAATGCACAAGCCCAAACTGTCGAGTAGGCACATGGATTGCATCGCGCCGAGCTCGGTCCTACATGACCTGAGACTTGGTGTTTTTTCAAGATTTTTTCAAGCATTGGAGTTGTTTCGAAGTCTTCTACCTAATGCAAAGGTTCTACTTGGCTCGGGGGGTCCTCTACGACCTCAGACAAGCTAATTTTGAAGCTTCCTATCTAAGTTTTGAATAAGACTTAAAGTATTCACATCACCCGACCTCAATCATCGCGACGGTCGAGCTCAGGAGATGTGGGCTATTGATACAACACTGGGCCGGCCCAATGATTACAGTTGTTTATTTGAGTAGACATGCCCAAAAGCACAGTAAGCTTCAGCCCAACAGCCTGGAGGCCCTCACGTGAGGCTGATCGTTCCATCATTTAAGACGATAGCTCAGCTGACCATTGGGCTTCTTCATTTAAGGCATCGGCTCAGAATGAAGGCATTGAATGACTGACCATTAACTCGTCATTAATGGTGACAGCTCATGCCAGAAGCAATAACGCAGTTTATAAGCTCGGACGTTACCCTCTAACATCCCTCAAAAGCAATTGCACATAAATAGTCTCTTCGACAATGGGAGAGGGAAATTTTGGGACAATTTCTGAGAACCAAAAAAGTCAGGTACTCATATACTAGTATCTGCTCCGATCTAAAATACTACATTTCCTCCATAGCTCAGTGTGATAACTATCGGTTGCTCTCTCAACAAATCGGTCATACTTACCACGAAACTCCTTTGAGTCACTATCTCACTTAAGCATCGGAGAGGATTAGGTCAGACCCTAGATCCGACCCTCCCTAACAAGATCTTCGTATTGCAGGAAGCTGAAGGTAGCCCGGAAATAGCTCGAACTTGGCTGAAATAGCTCAGATTGATGTCTATTCAGCCTGTCGTCAGCTCGTCCAAGTAACCAATCAGCTGCCAACATCATCATACGCCAGCTACTGCAACTGTACCATCATCCAACACTATCAAGGATGAGAAAACACACGTAAACACAGCTCGCATTTGAAAGCCTAAACCAATTCTAGCTCAAGCTTCTATTGGAACCGGAATAATGTTTGGGTTCGGAAAGGATTTGGAAAACCTAAGATATGTGGCTTACTTAACTTTGGCCTCTCAATATTAGTCTCCTTGCTTCACCACTTCAGTCCATAAATTTGTCACGAACACCGTAAGGCTTGAATTTGACGCACCACTCTTACACGTGATCAAGTGTAGGAATGAAGTAGATTAGCTTGCATCATTTTACACGGTCCCATTGGGTTTATTGAACTTGTAGTGTTAAGGCTTTACGCATTCTTAGTTTAAATAAAACGGAATTCTGCAGATAGAAAACAAGTCGTTGTAGTATAGTGGTGAGTATTCCCGCCTGTCACGCGGGTGACCCGGGTTCGATCCCCGGCAACGGCGTTTTTTTTATTTAATTTTATTTCTGTTAGTTTCCTTCTTATTTGTTTATTTTAATTTTTCTTAAATTTTTTATTTTATTTCCTAGCTGACCCTTACTTATTTTTTTCCCCCTGTTTTTTCCTATTATTTACATATGCAGTTCATAACAAACTCCTTTCCAAAGGGTTGTTGCTATCCTATTATCTAACCATTTAGGGGTTGATGGCTCGCATGAGAGAATTCGTGAATGCTAATGAAGCATTGGCTTTGAAGCACGGAACCAAGGCCACTGAGAAAAAAGAGAAGACCGAGAGGAAGAATCATACATAATATGCCATCAAAATTCACATGTGAATAGGAAATGGATGAACAGGTGTGGAGCTGGCTCTATGAGGTTGTTGAGGAACAGGCAGATAGCAGTTTGTCAGTGAATACTAACCAAGCTTAACTATGAGGAGGTAATCAGATTTGAACAAGTCCATAGAGAGTCCCTGTCTCCTAACATGCACAAATTTCAGTCCCATGCCCTGCCCATGGTTTTCCCAATCCCTTATCCACTGTGTTACTACTACAAGCATCTGCTAATCAAAATGAATGGCATGGCATTCACAATCAGCAGCAAGTAGCCCACCATCAAATTAAAAACATAATCAAAACCGGCAGCGATGTTCTCAGCACTGAGCCCATGTCCGCATGGCCCCTCGTTCACTTAATCTAATAGCCAAGGTTTGTCTTCATCCTTTGAAGTTATCGGTAGCTTACTGGACTTTGCACACCATCAATTCTCCCCAAAACCAAACTCTGACCAACTGATTTTTCGCTCAAAAGCATCGTCGGTGAGAATCCAAGTTGGATTCAAATTAGTATTTTAGTATTTGAGCGCTTTTTTCAGATATGATATTATTATTTGAGTTTATTTGAGTCCTTTTAGAATTAGTTGTTTGAGTCTATTTAAGAGTTTGAGTATGAGTCAAATTAATCTTTTACTTTGCCCATAAATATGGTTTTAAATTTAAAGACGAGCGTGGTCCAAAGAATCTCCTCGTGCGAGGTGTTGGAACCGGTAAGAGGCCTAAAACACTGTCATATTCTTAATTTCTTCTTCGTCAATTTTCCCACCACAACTTTGCTCTGCGTAGCACCGGAAAGACTGGAGGAGAGCAATGGGGAGCGCCCATGACAGGATCAGCGAGTTGCCGGACACCATCAGGCTCCAAATTCTCTGCCTCCTCCCTCGCAAGTCTGCGATCCGAACCAGCGTTCTCTCCTGGAGATGGAGAGAGCTCTGGAGGTTCCGGTTTCCTTACGCGACGGCCATCGTCTTCGGCGAAGAATTCGGCCGAGGATTTTCTCCAGAGGAGTTTGTCACGACTGTTGACCAGTTCCTGAGACTGAGAGGCAGCAAGAAGGTCGAGGTCTTCCATCTTTCCTTTCGTCCGGGCAATCAGTATCGGTCCGTTGCAGTGAGCTGGATCGAGTATGCGATCGGCAATGGAGTCGAAGAGCTTTATCTGGACTTCTGCCAGCTGGGAGCTGGAGAAGGAGATGGCTTTCAGATGCCAAGCTGCTTGTTTCATGTCGAATCGCTGACTGTTCTGTACCTGAGGTGTTGCGAATTTGGACCGCCTGTGAGTTTCAGAAAGCTCAGACATCTGGAGGCTCTGACCCTGCAGCATGTTAATGTCACCGACGACATGATCGTAGACGTCGTTGCAAACTGCCCGTTTCTTGAGAGGTTGGAACTCAGGCAATGCCCCCAGCTGAGATCGGTTCAGATCTCAGGACGTGACTTGAGGCTCAAGAGCTTGGTGGTCGTCAACTGCTGGAAAGCCTGTGAGATGGAAATCGTTGCACCAAGCCTCCGCTCGTTCCATTTCAACGGTGAGTTCATGAAGAAGTACGTGTTTGGGGATGTTTCTGCCCTCTCGGATGCCATGATGAGTTCGCTGGGTCGGGAGCCTGGAATTTGTCGTGCGAATTGGGTCGAGATCGTCGAAGATTTAGCCCATGTAAAGGTTCTCACCCTCTGCAGCAGAGCAGTGCAGGTGACCGATTCATTTGAAGCATCATCTTTTCATCTTGTTTAAATTTAGTCTCATGTATCGCTTTTCGCTGTTTCTGTTAGCAAATTGCCGTCTCAAAGCAGTCCACGGCGATGACGCTGGGAAATCTGAGAGAGCTGCAGATTCTGATGGACTTGGTGACAGAAACAAATCTCTCAGACATCCATGTCTTCTTCACAAAATGCCATGCTCCTAAACTGGAGAAGATTTTCATACAGGTACGTTGGCTTCCCTGTCTCTGTATCGTCGAAGATGCTCGACTTGTCTCATGCTTTCTTGTACGCAATTGCAGCTGCCGACAGGCACAAAATCTGCTTCGCTGACGATGTTCTTGAAAGCGCGATCAGAAGAGCCTCCTTTCGATTGCGATTTCAGCGGCCTTAAGGCGGTGAAGATCAACAACTTCAAGGGTTACAAGAACGAGATAGAGCTGGTCAGGTTCTTCTTAGAGAATGCGCCGGCGCTTGAGACCATGATTCTGGTCGCTTTGCAGGAACCAGATGCTGCGTTTTGGTCGAATTATGGCCCTGTGATGCAGCTGGATTTTCTGAAGCCGGTATCGGCCGCCAATGCAAAGATTGTGGTGTTCGCTGATTCACAAGATTCCAGTGGTTTGTTCCCGACGCATTATGATGTTTACTGTACGGTTTGATCTGTACCCAGGTGGTCAGTACTTCGACCCACTTGGGCTTGCTGATGATCCGGCCACATTTGCCGAGTTGAAGGTGAAGGAGATCAAGAATGGAAGGCTGGCCATGTTCTCCATGTTTGGATTCTTTGTTCAGGCAATTGTGACTGGGGAAGGACCATTGGAGAATCTTTTGGACCATCTCGATGACCCTGTTGCCAACAATGCTTGGGTTTATGCCAGCAAGTTTGTGCCAGGGTCTTAAATCTACTCTGCTCCTTAGTGGTGATGTCTCAAAAGGTCTTGATGGCATTTGTTGTAGATTATTACTGCCCTGTCGAACTTTAACATGATCAGAAGATCAGAGACATGTATGTCAGTTTCTTTTTCTTGTGTTTAGATTCTTACATTGATAAAATCTTGAAACTGTATTTACCCAAAGAAAAGTTTGACTACTGTGAGGACTGATTGTGTTTTAACAGAGAACATAGCATTACAACCTAAGATGTGTGTAGTTACTCCATAAATACTACATATGCTCACGAAGCAGTGACAGACCTTATTTATAATTTAGGATTGATCCATTGCTCTTAATATGCTGCAGAAAATAATTAAACATGAAGTTGCATTCAGAGAATTCCAGTGTCTTCAACTAAGAGAGCCTAACTAGGATTTAAAATGCTGTTGGATGAATGACTTATCTATTGTTTATAAGTTGTTTCACAAAGCAAACATAATAGATCATAATCATGCAATTTTCTAGGATATTTTATGAAGTAACCCCCATATTTCACCTTGCAAAATTAAAAAAGAAACAAAATAGCATGCATTTGTGGCAGTCCAGCTTTGCAGTGCAGCCAAGCATCTGTTGTACAATTTTCGCCTCAGTGGGAGAGAATACTCACAGTTCTTTCCATAACAAAGAACCAATATTTTTCGTATGATGTTCCCATTTTATCTCTTTTAGTAGTTCAATCTGCAAACAACCACAAAAAATACAAACTCTTCAAAAAAGGCAACAAGGTTGAAGACTGCCTGTTCCAAAGTGAATGCATATTAATGAATAAAAGAGATCCAGTTTAGAATAAGGGAAATGAAGTGAATGCGTTTTAATTTTGAACTAAAGAAGCCTTTCCATGATGGTGCCATCGCCTTCAAAACGAAAAAAAACTGAAAAAATATATATATGTGGAATATCCTTTTCCACTTACTGCCATTCCAGTCTATGGCAATAATTCAATTATTGTGTTTGTCTCTTGCCCTTTAAATCATAAGCTCTACATTATGTCAAATATATTATACCGATAAATTCTTCCTCAGGGATGTCGTCTTACCTCGTTTGATAAGAAACAGATATATTGGACCTCTCTCAATCAACAAATATGTAATGAAGCTGGCCTTTCTATGACATAGTGCCATTTGCCTTAGTTGAAGCAAGATTAATCTGTAGGATTCAGCTTCGTGTCCCATAGTAAACATTCTCCTACCCGCTTTATATTAGACTTCTTTAAGGTATAAGGTGCATCATTCTCAGTTTAGGAATTCACAAATTTTCCTTGGCCAACCGGAACTTATCTTCATTCATACTAGCAGCTAAAATTGCATAGGGGGCCCCCTTAAGAGTTTCCATGCTGAAATCCAAATGCATCGATTCCATACTGACAAAGAACATAGGCTACGACAATAGCATCCTATGCTGCTAATACTCTTATATCAAGAGGCATTTTCATCATGCATGCTTCAGAATTCCTTCAAAGTGTACAGGGCCCAGGAACACATGGGCTATTACAGGTTCAACATAGCGGTGACTCCCGGGAGACCAACGCTCGCAGGTCAACTTGATGTCATCAGAAACAAGGGTCTTTTAGCTGCAACTAAATCAATCTGAAACATATTACCAGAAATACAGGTTACTTTCTGAAGCTTGGGGATTCTATGAAGCACAATAATCGGTGAAAGAGAACAAGGCAGAAACATGAGCAAGAGCAAAGAGTCCCAACTAAGAGACTTATTTTGGATTTATACAGAACTAATGAACTACTAATCACACGACATTGTAGTAATGGAAAAGAATAATAAATTTATTGGGTTATTATCTGAAATTTTTGCCGGGATGCTAAGTGGGCTTGACATTAACACCAAATACAAATAATAAAAGACAGAAAGAACTAAAGATAAGATGCAAAACAGTTGATCACAAACCTTTTGGATTGTCTGTCTAGCTTTCCGGTTCACCAAATTTTTCTTCTAGAATTGAAGTTAGTTGTGATGAAGTCATGCATTCACGTCTATCCTGCAACCTGCTTCAATGGTAAGCTTTCTGCAAATAGTTACTCAAAATATAACTAGGTTACTCCGGTGATTTATGAAATAATCTGTTCCCGAAACAATAAAGATGTCTTGTGAGATTGTAAATTCTTCCTTTTTAAAGGAATATATCAAAGCAACGCAAAGGCCCTGGATCAAAATACATCCCCCTTAGGAGTAACTCTTGAGAGATCATGGCATTACGATGGTGGATTCGGTGAATATATATACCATAAACATTAACAAAAAAGGAATATTTCTGTTTCAATACTCCTTTGCATGTACAAATGTCATTTCAGATAATGACAGACACTTTGCATTTTGTACCCATGTTCTAACCTCTACATTTACATTCCAAGCGGACCAGAAAATATCAGATAACTCACTAAACACCTATCAGATAACTCCCCTCTTTAATATATATACAGTAAATCACTCTCCGAGTGGTCCATCTCCCCCCCCCCCCCCCCCCCCCCCCCCCCCCCCCCCCCCCCAATTTTGTGCAAGCAAAGGAAAATATGGCCCATCCGCTTAGGATATACACACATCCCTTTCCGTATCATTGAAGACCCAACCACAGTATGATATAGCATTTTTGTAAGCTATTTAGATGTCCTCATGTTCCACCACTTCCTACGGGTCTTTGCCATTTCGAAATTACCGAGCTTTTGAAGTTCAACCTTCGCCTCACGTAACTTAACCTTGTAATCCTTCTTCCAAGTGGCAAATCTGACCTTCAGTTTCTGAAGTTCCTCGTCTGAGTTGGTGTTGGAATGTGACTGCCCAGACTTCACCTCAATGAGGAATCTTGCATCATCTTCGAAAACCTTTTTTTGTTGTTCAAAATCTTTCACCAAATGGCTAACTGTGTTCTGCGTGGTACCAGAGTCTCTTGGTACTATAGCTGCAGGAGCATGAGGTTGTTTGGTGCCTTCAGGTGTCTGAAACTCCACAGACGTTGCATCCGCTGAATCAAGATAATGGCTGTTTGGCGATATATCATGTCTGCATGGTTGGCTTTGTTTGTCATCAGCAGCAAGGCTCTTTCTGGCTGCAGCTAAACTCATCTGCAAACAGAACACCAACTTCGTTAGGAAATTCATTGAAACCCTTCCAATGATCATTTCATGATATCCCTAAAATATTATACAAGAATAGAAACCCCCTTTATGTTTCATACTTCTAGTGGAGAATAGTGAGAAATAAAGAGTAAGATGATATGACTTCTCTGAATTCTGATTTGTTTTGAATTAAGATTGAAAGAACTTCTGATTCGTTAGTTAAATAAAGCTCTGACTTGTAGATCTGCAACAATTCGTAAGCTGTGGTAACTGATGAGTCACAGCTTTAGACAGAACTAACAGAGAAACCTACCTGTAAAGATGTCATCTGCTTTTGCCACGTCTCTTCCATGGATTTCATTTTTGCTTCGTAATCAGCCCATTTTGTCTCACACTGATGGATTTGCTGTTTCAATGTGAGATTTTCCTCTTCTTTGATTCTCAATTCAGTTTGTGCCTTCAAAACCTGTCTTTGTAAATCGTCCACCACTGCATGTGGTACTTGAGATTGCTCCTTGTTGGTATCCTACAATTCACATGTACACATGAAACCATCATAAGATCTATGTATACTTAAGCAGGAAACTTGAAACTGGCAAACCATGCTTTTACACATCAACACTCTTATTTCCCTATTTTTAAATCTGCCAATCCATACCCAAAAGAAGCATCGAAGGGAAAGATCATGAAAAGAAAGAGATTATGAAATTCACAGAAAGTAATTAATTTGACAATGGATGAAAAATAATTAAAATACAAAAAAAAACAAATCACATGCCGTTGTATGATATGATTAGTATACAAGGACATGTGTGTCGAGCACTGACACAGACATACTTTTCTTAGGACCGATCCACTCTAATCCGATATTAGTCATATTTTATATTTAGTCATATTATATATAGTTATATTATTTATATAATAAATATATAATATAAATAATATAACTATGGAAAGAATTATGAACTATCGATAATAGATAGTTCATATTAAATTCTTAGCTAAGACCCAGTAGTTTCTTGAATTCCTATACATTATTTCTGTTATGTGAGCCTGCTTAGCTCAGAGGTTAGAGCATCGCATTTGTAATGCGATGGTCATCGGTTCGATTCCGATAGCCGGCTTTTTTCTCTATCGATTTTTTTCATGATTGATAATCTCGCCTCCCCCTTTGGAGACACAACAGTCCTTAGAATCCTAGCCACGAGGACACAGGTATATATGCATGGTGTTATTGCACTAGTATCTATTTAACTCATATAAATGCATGCATTTGCCTTTACGAAAGCACCCAGTAATAAAATGATATATACTCCATTTGCTCGCCTAGAGGAGATATAAATGCTTAATCTATACACATTATTGAGGTGAATAAACATTTTGCATTTTTAGACGCGTCCAACATGGATAGTGTGTCATGTCCAAAAGTGTTGGACACAGCAAATTATCGTTAGGGGAAGTGTCCAAGATATTATAGGTTTTATGTGCACTGGCAAAGCCATTAGCATAAAAGATAACTGCTAAAGTAGGCAGATGAAAGCAACAACTAATCTAGCAAAGATTTTTGTTCACGTTGCCAATGTAAGCCAATATTAATGGAAGGCACCACAATAGGACTTATGAAGAGGAAACGTAATTACTCAATAAAGCAAGAGGAAAATTGGATAGGAATAAATAAACCATAGGTCATCCTCGTAAAATTTTGATAGCAGTATCTAATTTCAAATCAAGTTGATTGGTTTTTGTAATCCGGATATTAGCAAAAAGGAACTAGAATAGGAAATTAAAGCTGGCTTCTGCTACAAAAGCTTTACTGATGCCATCAAATACCACCAATTCAAATCACATTGCACGGTTTTTGTACTCCGGATATTACCAAAAAGGAACTAGAATATGAAAATCAAAGTGGTTGTTTAATACAAAAGCTTTATTGATGCCATCACATACCACCAATTTTGGCTGTTTGAAATCGGGACCACCATTAGCTTTCGCATGATTGCTCTTTGGTAATTTCAAACTTTTGGAATGACTTGAATGCTTTCTTCTCTCCAGCCACCCACGGATAACTGCAAATGAATTTAATTATTTAGGCCAGATACTAACTTGTTAATGCAGTTATTGGTATTGGTGCTAAGCATTACATGACTGCAATGAAATAACTCCATTCTTGAGCTCTTGGAAATAATGTCGAGCTTTAAGACCACGAAAATGCTTCTGAACGCATAGAATTCCTTGAAGAGTTCGGTGTCTGGCTTCTTCCAGATAAGCAATCTGTAAAACAAGCATAAAAATCACATGTTACAAAAAAACTACTTATCACATGAACAGCAATGTTGAGAAAAGAAAGGCCAATATTTGATTAAAACTAACAAACAAGATAGTCTCATGCTGACAGATATATTTGAAACAAGTGGACATCTAGACGTGAATTCAACCGAAACCTACGGAAAATGAAACAATGGGAAAATGAAACAAAAAACGCATGGGTGGAAAAATTGAATGAAAATATTTGAATGCTGGCAGCATGTTATGAAAACAATGGGAAGTTGTTCAGATATACATGCATACAAGGGGCCTCACAAAGTATAGGAGAACATTTAAATTTAAAAACAGACATTATGTTATGAGTATTTTGCTAGAAAAGATAGAGCAAATCTAGAAATAAGGGGAAAATAATTAGGTTAACTGTCAATCCAGTACCGAGATTTACGATATGAGAACATATCTGCCCGGAGTCGTCAATATGACTTTTGTAATTAACCACAAATCTCTTAAACTTGGAAATGTTGAATCCTTATGATGAAGTATCTAGCATATTGCCATGTGAATAAACTTAAGGGGTTCTGTCGTCAAGAAACAATTGTATTGAAGAAATTATAAATTTTACTAGTCTCAGAAAAGCTGACCCCATTACAAAATCAATTATTGACGGTCCAATGAAATGCACTTCAGAAAGAACAAATCTCGAAACATTTTGCTTTTGAAGCCATGAAATTTCCTATTCTAAATGTCACTGGCATCTATAAATAAGGAAAGAATGCACAGCTAGTTCAATTAGTTTATTTGTTTTTCCTAAAGAACCCATATAGGAATTATTGACAATTGAATTATTTCTATAAATAAGGAATTTCTTCAACAATTGTATTTAGTTGAAGAAATTATAAATTTTACTAGTCTCAGAAAAGCTGACCCCATTACAAAATCAATTATTGACGGTCCAATGAAATGCACTTCAGAAAGAACAAATCTCGAAACATTTTGCTTTTGAAGCCATGAAATTTCCTATTCTAAATGTCACTGGCATCTATAAATAAGGAAAGAATGCACAGCTCGTTCAATTAGTTTATTTGTTTTTCCTAAAGAACCCATATAGTATAATCATATGTATGCTTAAAGGACAATAACCACAACAATTATCCAGTAAACAAGAAGAGAACCCCAAATTCAAGCTAACCTCCCAGGGATATTTAACTTAAAGATAAATCATGGGAATATTTATTTATTAGAAATATAAATGAGAGGAAACTTGTTCTTTAAACGTAAACAGAAATTAAAAGGTACAATAATAAATGAGGGGAGAAATTGCCTGTCCTGTGCGGAAAAAAATTTTCATGTAACCAACTTGATACATGTCAGGAAGGACATTGAAGTGCTGAAGAACATTGACCGAGACACTAAGTGGATCCTGAGATGAATTATCCCGCAAAAGGCAAAAGCCATACCTGAAGGAACGTGGAAGGAGATTCACAAAAATTATTATGGACATCACATACATTGAAGACTCGTAGATAATGAAGGCATTAACTACCTTTCAGCAAACTGTTGGTGTGTCATCCGAGTTGGATACCCTGATCTTGATATTCTAACAACTTCCAGTACTCCACAGCATCTAAGCTGTTGTAGGACTAGATTATTGTCAAACAATCCGGGAAGATGCTGTCCATTAGGCTTAATGCATCGTATGAAGTGGGGAGTGGTGCTCTCCAACTGTTGCATCAACTTGAACAGTTGGCCCTAAAAGCATAACAAATATGGAATAAATTACATTAGCCGTTATCTCATGATGAGATGTGTGACAATAGCATGCACGTATCCCAAAAACATGGGCCAGGTCTAGTTGAATTACTGCTGTTAAAATGCAGTAGCATATTTAATTTGTTTCAGAAATGACAAGATGGCTAATTGCTAGCAAGAGTATACATCATACATGACATGCAAAGTACATAAACAAAACAAATAAACACTAGTATTACCAAATGCCCAGTGCAAGCAACGACATTCAAAACGTATGATATGAACTTCTAAAAGAAAAGATATGTTTATTGTGCATAGTCCATAATTCTAGAAGATACAAATAGAATAGAAATATTTAAAATTACATGACAAAACTTTTTTCCAAGTCAACAATACCTTGAAATTCGTCACAACACTCTGATTCTGTGCATCAGCTCCATGGAACTTTTGTAAAGAGCTAAATGGGTTTTGCAGTTGATTATGCATATGAGCGGCAAAGAACCGAAGAAGTTGAGAGGAGCATGACGAAAGAAGATCAATGGAATCGGAATGAAGAAAATCCCTATTTTTCTCCAAGAAACCAATGGTGTTGTACATAACCTGATATCAAAAGACTGTTGGTCATTAATGCAAACACCTTAGCATTGACAGTAAGCAACTCTTATCATGGAACCATGGTCACATAACACAAGTACAACCCACGAACCCAATAAAATTTTGGAAAAACTGTAACACTCTTTGTTCTTTTCTAGCAAGATAGCAGAATTTAAATGAAAAGGTGCGACCTATACGACACCTCATAGGCTCATGCATTCTTAACATGAGAAGTTACGTTGATTATTGTAATTAAAGATTGACAATAAGAAAAACAATATCAGCCACGGCATTATCAACTAGCCAGAGGAGTACCATCTTGCTTAAGTAACTGGTGAGGAAACAATTTTATAATGAGAGGTGCAACTAGGTGAGCCTACATATATTCCCCACAAACTAAAAAATTGTAGGGTGTGTATTGCCAGAATATATTTAAGGAAATGCCATAAATGCTAGCAAGTTCTATTAAGATTTAGCAATATGAGAAAATTGGTCTAATGCTATGTATAAATGCAGATTGCTGATTTATCAAGTACAAATCAAGTCTCAAAAGCAAGTTGTCACTGCATCTCATAGGAAAATCTGTAGGATTTAAAACAGTGGGAAAAGGAAAAGAAATGGATGACTAACCTCCCCAGCAAAATGGCAAATTCTGAAACCACCACCTCTTTCCCCTTTGAAGCAGGCATTACCACTCAGTTGTTGCTTAAGCTTATTGGCAAGTGTTATATCGGTTGCTTTCAGAAGAGTTGACTCTTCATCCAATAAAGAGAAAAGGCCTACAGATTTCTGCCATGCACAGAGAAGAGAATTCAGATGTACAGTCATGCTAAAGATATCAAAAGATGTTAATTGCAAGAACTATCCCATCAACTATGGTTTTATATACATGAAAAGGTTTTCAAAACTTGGTATCATCATCACAGACATCATTATGTAAGCCTTCGGCACAAAGGAAGGTTTTCCATGGAGAACTACTCTATACTCATTACTCAGAACCTCGATGAAATTGTGGCAAAATCTTACAATTAACGTCAACCTCTTTCAACCCTTGGAGTTGGATCCACATTCCTAGCCATGAAGAAAGTGGACAGTGGTGGGCTTCATTTAGATCCTCATAGGATAGTAGACATTAGCATGGTATCTATTTGGTGATGCAAGCAACCAGAAGACAGCAGCTTCTATTATATTAAGAGAAAATTCTAAAGGAATAATTTTTTACATGGAATGGCATTTTTCTCCATGGCATAATAACAGGAGGAAAAGTAAAGGAAAATTTTGACATGTAATAAAGGCATGAAAAATGTATTCAAGCTGATAAGACCTTAGGAGAAACATTGGTTAAACCATGCTAAGTCTCCTGTAAAAGTACTATTTTCACAAAAAAGCAAAACCAATGGGAAAGGCTATTTACCAATCTGTAAAAATATTATCTTTCCATTTCAGCAAGTCATAACATGAATCCCACAAGCCTTATCCTTATATATAATTAATCAAAACAAATAAAGTCTAGTCATCATTAGAAACTGATAAAACAGTTTGATTGGGGTTTTTTAAATATATATCAAGGTATGTGGCCATCAATAGATTAGTAATGCTGGAGACTACATTAATTAAATTGGAATTAGGAAGACGCTTATAGGATTTAAATTTGACAACTACTGCTATTAGTTTCTAGCATCAATCAAATCAAGTTAGAAGCCTTCTACGAACCAAGTCATAAAGCAACGCTCAAATTTTTTTAGAATACTGCTAATGTATGCCTTGATGTGTGGTCAAGCATACTTAAGATTTTGGTATCGTCATGACAGGATCTAAGTGAGAAGATTTTAAATCTCATGTTCAAGAAGAAGTTAGTATCATCATAATTGTCCATATACTCGGATTAAATGTTTGAAATCTCAGCTTCGGTCGCGGTATTAGCCGGTGATTTGTAATATCAGTATCCCATGTACCGAAAGTTTCAAGTGATATGTATAAAATATATCGAACTTTATGTACGTTTACCTTAACTTAAAATAGTTATTAGTTGCACATAGATCTTCATTTTCAAAGAGTGTTTTATTTATACATTGATTTTTATCGTCAATGAGTGTTTGTTTCGTTCATACATAGATTTTCAGGTGATATGTGTCGAACTTTATGTATCGGTTACCTTAACTTGAAATAGTTAGTAGTTGAACATAGATCTTCATTTTCAAGGAGTGTTTCATTTATATATAGATTGTGTTTGTCATCCACGGCATTACCTTGCAGTTTGTTAACCCATTAGATCACGGGCCAATGTTTTGAACCTTGATGTTGATTGTGAAATGAGATTTTTTTTAAATACATTATATAAAATAAAATAAAATTTCAATTTTAATTTACTACAACCTTGAATCTCATCTTATATAGGTTATTAGTCAGTATATGTGGTATCTTCCAATTTCGATTAAATCTTATCAATATGCTTGAAATCCGATACGATACGGGAAATACATATTCCGTGTCAACCAAGATTTCCAAGTTTTCAAACGTTGCTAAGAACACTGCTAAGAAAACAAAGGAAGACCTGAAAAGCACTATGTGGTCATCATTACATATAGAATAGACATCAGCACATTTTGGGGCTGCCTCACACAGGGTACCAATTCCTACGACAACAAGTCATTGGTTTTCGGTGGGCTCCCTTAGTAAAAGTCCTTTAGTATTCCTCCACTTACAAAAATTCAATTAGTATAAATTAACCGATTTGTAGTCTTTCAACTAAAAAGAACTACTACAACCATCCATAATATAAAATATGAAATTAATGTTCAAAGTTATATTATTCATAGGAATACCTTTTCGAAAAGATTCAGACACTCGGTGTTGTCCACAAAATCAACATTGGTCCAGTCAATCCCATTCTGGGAATACTCCTATAAACAAGAAACATAGATTAGAGAGCTATTTTTAACAGAATACATCAAATAAATATCAACAGAAGAGAATCACTATGCGGCTTATTAGAGTATGTTATGTATTGAACTTCAATTTTCTGAACCGACAGTATAACCGTATGTGAAACCACCCAACGGGGAAAAGTTTCTGAACTCAAAAACAGACAAATTTATTACATTAGGTGCCCAGTTTGAAACTTAAAAATCTACTTTTTCTAAATTAACTTTTGGATAAATTGCCTTCCAAACATATTTTTAGGATGGAGAAGTGATAGAATATTTTTTTGTCAACAAAAGGGCCGCAAATAGATTTCCCGCTCGAAATATACAAGATTGTCTCTCCTTGAACAATATACAATGCAATTGATTAGCGCTTCATACAAAACACAAAAGAAAATAAGACATTGGTTGTTTAATGATTGATGAGTTTCTACTTTCTACAAACTAAATAAGGAACGGGCATAATCCTTGCTTTAGCAACGTACAAAGAATATATGTTGAGTGAGACTGAGTTCAACAAATTTCTTACAGTTCTAGAGAAACAGACATGATTGTAACTTTAATATTGAAACAATGCGTTCTTAGAAATCCTAATCACATATTCTAGGATGTTCACCTCCTGTTCAAGTTTAAGCAAATGCCGAGTGAAGTGTTGCTGCAATCTCTCATTTGCATAGTTTATGCAAAGTTGTTCAAAGCTGTTCCTCTGCAGCATTAGATGATGTAAGTTGGGGTTTAAACTTGATGAAACTTGAAGTGCACAAATGCAAAAGGCACAAGGAAAGGACCATACATTAAAAGATTCAAATCCATAGATATCCAAGATACTAATGGATCTCCCTGCAAAGCCCTTTCCTACGTGAAGGGACTTGTTGAGTTGTTTAACAAGCCAGTCAAACAAGCATGCATATATTGATTTTGCCAATGCATCCCTGGTGTCTATTGCCTGAAGGTAAAAGAAATGAGTAAAACAACAGTTCCACAAGTTTAAAAAATAAGGTGACAATATAGGTTGCAAAGCTATTTACAGACCTGCGATAATGTCAGCCTTTGCACAATACTTTCATCTCCTCCTTTAAGTGTTCGAGTTGATAAAGCCAGCATCAAGTCGGAAACTTCACAGCCCATTAACTTTGCTGCATTAGTTACTCCTGCATAAGATTTATGTAAGCACCAAGTCTCTGTGTTTATATAGGAATAAAGAATGCATACAAACGTTAGGTGAGATCCATAACCATGTTGAAAGCCAAGTACAAGATGCCAAACTATCTACATGCATAATGAAATTTTTAAATTTTAAATTAACGATATATCTATTTACTTCATCTTATTTATTTATCTCCATATGTGAATCTGTATAACATTTCTTTTAGAAAAACGGAAAACAAAAAAGATTTAGGCGTGTACTGCTCAACAACTAAAAATTCTTTCTTGCTACAATGCAAGAAAGAATTTTAGGCGTGTACTGCTCAACAACTTAAAAGATTTGTGTTTATATTGAGATCCAGAACCATGTTGGAAACCAAGAAGTACAAGATGCCGAACTAGCTACATGCATAATGAAATTTTTAAAACTTAAATTAACGATATATCTATTTACTTCATCTTATTTATTTATCTCCATATGTGAATTTGTATAACATTTCTTTTAGAAAAATGGAAAACAAAAAATATTTAGGCGTGTACTGCTCAACAACTAAAAATTCTTTCTTGCTACAATGCAAGAAAGAATTTTAGGCGCTACTCAACAACTTAAAATTCTTTCTTGCTACAATACAAGAAAGAATTTTAGGCGTGTACTGCTCAACAACTTAAAAGACGTGTGTCTATATTGAAATAAAGAGTACAATGCAAATGTTTGCTGACATTCAAAACCATATAGGAAGCCAAGAAGCACAAAATGCTGGACTATCTATATGCATAATCAAATTTTAACAATTTAAACAAATGACATAATCTCTATTTATTCATCTAATTTCCGTAACTCCGTACATGGATTTCTATAATTTCCATTTTGAAAAATGAAAAGCAAAAAAGATTTAGGCATGGACTGCTTGACGACTTAAAATCCTTTCCCGGCTACTTCCTTCTTCTCAATTTCTCCCTCATGCGTGCATTTCCCTAAAAACATTTTCCCTTTGTTTAAGCGTTTGACCGGAAAAATTGACATTCTAACCCCCACCCCAACATATCCACCCAAACACACACCCCCACGAGGAAAGAAGCGGGTGAAAAATAAAAGCACCACCGTCACCAAGCTAAAAGTGGGTATCCTCACTACCTTCTAAAACACAGAACCCGCTTACAACCTGACAACACAATTAGACTATGGATGCTAAAATGAACCTAACCCGAACTCGGCCTCCTTAACTGGATATGGGTAGAGGGCTAATCGGATCGGGTCGCATCCAAATCGACCCGGACGACCCGGATAAAATCCGGATCCGGTGCGGGTTTGACCCACCAACCCAGATTGACCAAGATTCTACCCGATTTATGTTTTCATATATGTGTGTGTGTGTGTGAACTAATGGGTATCATACGCCATATGAGAGAGTGTCTCATATGCGCTCTCACATAAAGTGGTCAAGTACAACAAGTACAAGTCCATGTGGGCTTGTACTTGCGCCTTTTATGTGAGAGGGTATATGAGACACCCTCTCATATAACGTATGATAGCCATTATTCTCATATATATATATAGGATTTAATGTAGAAAAGGTGGCACCTGATCCAATGGATCAGGTGCTAAGACACAAAAAAGGTGGGAAGTACAAGCCCCCACATGGGCATGTACTCGCTGGGTCCCACCTTTTTGTGTCTTCCACCTGATCCATTGGATCAGGTGCCACCTGCTCTACATTAATCCCATATATAACCTGACAACACAATTAGACTATGGATGCTAAAATGAACCTAACCCGAACTCGGCCTCCTTAACTGGATATGGGTAGAGGGCTAATCGGATCGGGTCGCATCCAAATCGACCCGGCCGACCCGGATAAAATCTGGATCCGGTGCGGGTTTGACCCACCAACCCAGATTGACCAAGATTCTACCCGATTTATGTTTTCATATATATGTGTGTGTGTGTGTGAATTAATGGGTATCATACGCCATATGAGAGAGTGTCTCATATGCGCTCTCACATAAAGTGGTCAAGTACAACAAGTACAAGTCCATGTGGGCTTGTACTTGCGCCTTTTATGTGAGAGGGTATATGAGACACCCTCTCATATAACGTATGATAGCCATTATTCTCATATATATATATATGATTTAATGTAGAAAAGGTGGCACCTGATCCAATGGATCAGGTGCTAAGACACAAAAAAGGTGGGAAGTACAAGCCCCCACATGGGCATGTACTCGCTGGGTCCCACCTTTTTGTGTCTTCCACCTGATCCATTGGATCAGGTGCCACCTGCTCTACATTAATCCCATATATATATATATATATATATATATATATATATATATATATATATATATATATATATATATGAAGTAAATATTTTATGTTTAGCAAGTTGTTAGCTAGTTCAATTGGTTGGTGTTGTTCATGCATGCGGTCGGTCATGAGTTATGAGTCCTGGTTATGTGATACTATGTTTATTTCAACATAATTTTTTCCAAAGAAAAACTGTTTTGATTTTTATGTATCATAATGTTTAAATGTGTTAAATAATTTAGATCTGCATAGCACGACAAAACCTCTCAGCTTAGTTGGTTCGTGCTTTGGCCGTGTGAATGATGGATCATGGGTTCAAGCCCTGTTGTAAGATGTTTGTATGAAACATGATTTTTTTGACTCAAAAATTAAATGGAATTCAGATCGGGTTCGGGTAACCCGACAGTCCATCGGGTCGGTTATGGGTTTCAAGAACCTGCCCTAGATACAATCCGGATCAGATTCAGGTTTATCCATAGGACATGTTGAGGAATTTTTCGAAGAGGCATACAGGGAGTTCCCTTTATTTCTCAATTTCTCAATAGGTGCATGTTGCTTAATGTAGTATCAAAAAGATATCATCATATAATATTTCAACTCCTAACGAGAGTTTTTAACATCCTCATTTCATCGTCTGAATTGATCCCTACCAGGTTCTCTACCCTCGTCAGCATCTGTAACATGTAGCATTCCCACTCGCCGCCAAGACAATCCTGATATCAGAGTTTGAAGCAGTAAAAAAAGTCTTGCCTTCATCACCAACTTATTCTACAAACACGTTCAGAAAACAGTTGCAACCTCCCTGTAATCAAGCTCATATAGTATACTGCTGCCTCTCCCCAAGTTCAAATTCATGTAAATCTTGCCCTGAACCTCACTTACATCGAGAACATGAACCACATTCCAACTTGATTTTCCTGCCCTCACTGTGGCATCCCAAGACTGCACAACACAGCTCCTAACTCCATGTAACATCACCAACTTGATTTTCCTGCCCTCACTGTGGCATCCCAAGACTGCACAACACAGCTCCTAACTCCATGTAACATCACCAATAACCTCCTGCTACCTCTAAAGTCTAATTTAAAGGCCAAATCTTAAGCCACTATCCACACAAAGTAGAAACAATGTTCTAAATTCATGTAGCCAACAGTCTACCAAATCAAAGAAGCTTTTAAGTAATGCAACAGAAAACAAACATTAGAAAGTATCATAGGTTAAATTGTATAAACTAGGGAAAATATAACCAAGATCCCTTACACCAATACAACGAACAAACATGAAACATTCCGTACCTTCGCTTAAATCAACTTCTACATGATTTTCATCGTCAACCATATGGAATCCAATGTTTCCCAGCCATAACACGGTCGCAAGCATAGAAAATGCATTCTCTTGATCTTCCTTGCTGATTTTAACAATATCCAAGGCCTCCTAGACGGTTGTAAAGATTGAGAAAAAAGAAGGGGAAAAGCAATTGCTTGAAAGTAAGTGAAAAAAAAGGATAGTAAACAAACTTAATAAGCCAATAAAATTATAGAAAATTCCAGAAATTTACCATCAACATGTGAAATCTTTGAGCATCATCAATATCAGCAATCGTCAAGCAATTGCTTTGCTTCAAATATTCATACTCATCAGCTGTTTTCAGCTTCAATTTCTCTGCAAGTAATATTGAATCATTTATTGGATACTACTTGGGAAATGTATATTAAAAAGGCAAGTACTTCATTACACCGCTATTTCATATATAAAAATTATCATGCTAATGGAGCCATAATGCTCTAAAAACATGACCGCAACAGAACAAGAGGTAAAAAATTTATTAGAAGATGGAAGAACTTTGATTAATTGTTATAAACTTGACTAAGTCTGGTTCAACTAAACAGTTCATATCTCTTGTTTAATTTTTAAACAAGGAAGAACTCGGAATATTGGTATCACTTGACGGAATGCAAAAAAGAATATTGTCCTTGTCTTTTGTTATTTAATTATAATCAATTCAAAATTCAAACCTCTATTAAACAACTTCAAAAGGAATGTGACTATACCACAACTATTTTGGAAAAGAATGGAAAACTCTCATCTGTTAGTGTGGTTGCCAAAAAAACAAAAAAAAAGTAGTACATAAACAATCCACTATTACCTCCCTCAACAAATGAGCCTTTAGTAAGAGATTTTTGAGTTTAAAATTTCAATTCAGAAATTAGTAGGTGATTCAATACTGCAAAGATCATAAATGAAGTACCTTTAAGATGAGGAGGAGCTCCTGCACAAAGTTGATATAAAACATGATATGATCTTTCTCCATTTGCTCTCTGCACGACCCTTGACTGCTTGAACCAAATGCAAAGTTCTTAGATCTTGCACAGTATGATGTAGCTAGATTTAATATCAATCATGATTGACATACCTTCTCAAGTAGAACTGCTCAGCAGGGAGAAAAAAATTTATGAACAAAACATGGAAAATGAAAACTAGTCAGTTGCTTCAAACAAATGTTTTAGCATCTCAATGGCCCAAACATAAGGCGCTGTTTAAGACATGCTTACAAGTTTGGATCTTAGCACCACAAATTAATCCAGCTGCACTAAATTGTATTTCAATT
This sequence comes from Scilla litardierei, assembly GCA_030789695.1. NCBI lineage: Eukaryota > Viridiplantae > Streptophyta > Magnoliopsida > Asparagales > Asparagaceae > Scilla > Scilla litardierei. Next base: position 202,710,666 of record CM061139.1, read on the forward strand.
AGCTTTCCCTGCATCAAATAGGATGGCATTAATTATGCTTAACATATATCAACAAATTAACTGCATTTCTTAGAGGAACAATCCCAATAAAGAAAGGAAGAACTGAGTAAGTCATAGATATTGGTTTGCGTCCCGCAATTTAAATATTTGGGTTGAAACTCACAAATCGGCTAGAGTTATCATTTCTTAATGTTTTCGCATTTCCGAATGACTCCAGAATCAAGTTGGTCTGCAGAACCTCCTCTTCTATACCGCTACCACTCCCAAGAGTAGCCAGATATTGCATAGCAAACTTTGCTGTTTCAGTTTTCCCAGCTCCACTCTCGCCACTGTAGTAGAAATCATGTGAAATGTGGTCAAAGCATATATTGATATAGTAGCAGATACACAAGTAATTCCTAGAAAAGAGATATGTATAAGATGCATCTCTAAATAAACTATGAGCATTAATTACCTTATGATGATTGACTGATTTTTCCCATCTGCATTTACAAAATAAATACTATGAATGCACTGGGAAAAAAATTCATTTGCAGCACCATAAGCTACATAAAATTTCACCAATAACTTGATTAACTTGGGAGAATGTTTATAACCTTTCATCATTTCACTGTAAGCGGTGTCAGCTGTTGCAAAGACATGTGGACTGTCCACAAGTTTCTTCTGCATGTATGCTGCAACAAAATCATTTCCATAAAGTGGCACCTCTTTAAATGGATTTAGAGAAACCAGAACAGGCCCTGCTTTTGTCTAGAAGTAAAAAAGGGCACAAGATAATTAATGAATGCAAAAATAATTAGTTAATAAAGAATCGAAGAAAACTCATTAACATCAGTTCCTACATAAATCATGTCGCGTGAATATCTGGATTGAAGGTTATGAATAACAGAAGGTTCGTTTAGGTAACTAAGCTGAATAAGATCGCCGACACTGTTGAGAATCTCTGGGTTTGCCGGTAAGAGGTTTTCTGTTGATATTGTCAAAACCTGGCAAGAGAAACACCAAGCTCAATAAGTGCCATTGAAATCACATTCCTTCAAAGCTGGAAGATTAAACTCTTACCTTGGCATTAGAAGACTTGACACGAGCAACATCTCCTGAAAGTGATTGAACATTCCCCTCCTCCCACTTTCCATCTGGAAGACAACACCAGACTCGAAGATCCTGAAATGCCAGCATCATTGGAATTAATTGCCACTATAGAACCGAAAAAGATGAAATGGGAGAGGAAAACAATAATTGAAACAAAACAGCCGAGTATAGACATGTCAATTTTGCAGAAAACAGATAACATAATCATTCATAATGAAGAACCATAAGCTACAATCGTGCTGATAATTAATATTCCATATACTAAATATTCTCAACCAACCACCTTATAAACCTATTTATTTGTCATCGTCGTAATCATCCAAAACTTAAATATCTCAAAATGCCCCACAAAAAAACCATTAGAGCAAGATTTAAAAATAGGCTCTCAATTGGGTATCAAATCTCTATGAACTGTTGTTAAAATCTTGTCTAAAGCAAAAGTTAGAGGGTGTCTCTTCCATAAAACGTTAACATTCTTTACTTGTGACATCCAAACATCAATTATACCACATCATTGATTATAAACAAAGTAAGAGAAATCGATAATAATAATAATAATCAATTTTATGTAAAGTAAATGCTAGTTATCAATCAATCAAATCAGCATAAATGAGGTAACTAGTGTTTCCTTATAAATTCTGATGCCTTCTTTTCACTTTAAACATATAACTGGAAATAGCAATAATCAAACTGATTCCCATTTTGTTACTTCAATAAATCATCAAGCCATCATGGAGGTCTACATCATAACATGCTATATTAGAAGCAGAAAAATCAGAAATATGAACTAATCAGATCATATACCTTTCTTAGAACATAGTCCAACTTCTCCCTGTCCACAGTCCTTGGTGAGATCGATGGTGAAGTGGAAGATTCCAAACATCCGAATCTGTCACGTCTTCTTTCCTGATGATAGCTCTCCAACTCCGGCATCTCGGAATATGGTGACTCCTCCGGCTGCTCCACATTCACAATCTTCCTACCTCCAAATATCACAACTTTCGGAGCCGCCATCTTCTTCTGTTCATTGTTAAACCGATAGCTTTCAATATTGAAATTTGCTGGCAGCGACCGCCTGAAGGAAGGCAGCCGGCCTTTAGAAACCGGCCTGGCCGGCAATGTCGGCATTGAATCCTCTGGATTCTGGTCTTTCATCTTTAAGGAATCCAACATTACCTCTAAAGAGCTCCGAACAACGGTTGGACCCATCGCCGGAGCAACCAACATGGAAGCCCTATAGCCCAATTCCAATAGCACAACAAGTTTCTGTCGTGGGAACAAGACTTACCCAAGCTTCAATTTTGAAGCTGGAAACCGATCGAAGGAGGGGAAAAGCTACCAACTTTATGTAAGAATTCAGAAACCCCAAAGCCTAAAACCTGACCAGCGAGCAAATAACACCAAATCCAGACCAGATTACGGAGATTTGGGGACTGAAGGGGAACTGATGAGCTCGGAATCGTATCGAATGGAGTTGAAAAGATTGGACCTTTGCGAAACAATCGAGGCGAGAAGGAAACCCTAGAGGCTAAAACGATGAGGATGAGTCCGTTGGGGAATGTGGGGGACAAAAAGCAACGAAGGCGCTCCCTTGCAAGAAAAACTTTAATTTTTTTTATAAAAGGGCTTGTTGTTGTTTGCTTCAACAACAAAAATTCAAATTTCTGGTTGGTGGGACCCACCTCATCTTCAACAGCCAGTTCCAGATCGCCATTTTCTCTGTTTTCTCTCCATCTCCGCCAGTAAGAATATGAAATAAAAAAAGCCTGTTTTTTTTTTTACTTTTTAACCTCTAATTAGAAAATGGTTATTTGTAGGGCATAAAGTTCACCGTAATCACAGACAATGCCATCGCCAGACTGCGGCTAGCTGTCTCGCTTCGAAGGGCAATACCGTTAATTTGTTGGAAAACAATGGCCAACGGGGTGCAAACGCCGTTACGGAAGTTTTCTTTTGTACTTAACTGTCTGCACCCCTACTCATAGGGGTGCATTGACTTTTGCTTTCTAAAATTAGCAAACCTATTAATTTAGTTGCCAAATAATTCTAATTTTTTGCTATTTAAAGTAAAATCTGACACTAAATCCTATATGCACCCCTATGAATAGGGGTGCAGATAGCAATTGCCTTTCTTTTTATCTGTTCTGTAGCCGTTGTTTTGTCGTGACATATCTCACATTGTTTTGGACGTTTCGATGGAGCGCACCCGGACTTAATTGCCCCCTCAATTCTAACCATTAAAAAGGACAGGAGGGTCCCACCTATCGAGCAGTGGCAAGGTGTCAAATTACGGGTCACGAAATCATGTGTGGTCGGCTGCCATGGGAAGACGGCAGCAGGGATTTGTTTTGGCCCCGTATTTAATAGTCCTGTGTATAGCGAATAACTATAGTCAATATTGATTAACTATATTAATTAAGGGTTTTTCTCGTATTAGTCCCTTAAATTATGCGTAATTTGATATTAGTCCCTTAAATCTTAAGTCATTAACCTAAATAGTCCCCCATCCTATATTCTGTTAAATAGTTAGATTAATTAACAATTAATTAACAATTAGTGTTAATTAACACGTCGGCACTAACAGCCACGTCAGCGCTAACGGAGCTTTTTAACGGAAAATTAGAGTGGGGGACTATTTTGATTATGGTTAATGATTTGAGGGATTAAACTCAAAATTCGAAGATTTAAGGGACTAATATCAAATTATGCAATATTTAAGGGACTAATATGAGAAAAACCCATTAATTAACTAGTATCGCCATTTTTATTTTTATTTTTATAAAAATCATGGATACAGATTGCTTTGTGTGTAAAAAATGGAGCATATTCTTTAGTTATGAGTCCAAGGGCCCCCATCACTTTAAATGGATGCACCCACCCATTTGTTATCCTTCGAACTTCGGTTATTAAATACAATTATAGACTTTCTTTTCCATTTTCTGGTTGTGATGTTGACTCCATAGCCCTAGCTCTGATGCTGACACCGAAGCCTCAAGGAGATTCAAAGGCAGTTAAAAAACATCTAAAGCATATAAAGAGAATATATCCACATAGTGAAGATATGAAAACCTATGTGCTTTTATTCATACTACTAATTGGGGGCATTACTTTTCATAGCTATCAATATGGTGATGCATGGCTTATCATAGCGGGTGACTAACTTTTGCTTACCTTTAGTAAGATAACCATACAGAAAATCACTCAACTGCAGAAGAAGCAAGGTGATTCAAACTAACTGGAAGTCCAACTTCCCGACGTATAAGCAGTTTGAAGTTGGCAAAACAAACATTCTTGAGGGATAAAAACTGTTAAAAGGAAAGTAAGCATTACATTCATTCCTCTTCCCTTTTAGGGGTCGGTATCATTTCTGGTGCTATACCTATAAGTAGTGTACAAGCTATTTTGATGTTTTCTCCGTCTGATGCACCACTAAGAAACTAATATGACAGGAAGAAATGAAAGAGACTCTTTTTAAAGACCTAGAAAAAGAGGTTAAACTATGAAAATTGGATCGGGCTTTAGGTCAGTCTTTATTAGCCCCAGCAAATTCGACAAATGGCCATCGATGTAAACAAAACTAAAGCAATGACTTCCTTTCTTACGCGAGGGGCAAGTTTGATAGAGTAAACATGACCTTACCATGCTTCGGCTTGGGCTATTGACCCCGATCTTGGCTTCTTATAAAGATGAGGTGATCAAAACACAGTACCAACGACCATATAAAGCAGAAAAGAAGGAATCGAAACCGAGAGCACAACACAACTTCAACTCAATGGCCCCTTTTTTATAGGTGCAGTATGCATACTACATCTATTATACAATTAAGAGATGTTTTTGAACGTTTGCAATAAATAAGACAAACAGGTTGATAGAAAGACGGCTAGAATTTAATCAAAAGGAATCAACGGTTAGAATAAGAATTTGTGAAAATTTTAGGAATAAACCCTGAAATATTTTGGAGGGATAGATTTGATAGCCTTAATATTTGGAGGAAACTAAATATGGATGGAATTAAAATTTGGATAACTAAAATTTTGAATTTTAAGTGAACTAAATCTGTAGTGGTCTAATTTTTGGGGGAACTATAATTTTGAGGTGAATTAAACTTTAAGTTAAAATTATGATTGAAACTAAGTCCAAATAGAACTAGAAATTTAAATTTTGAAGAAAAGTAAATGTTAAGGGAAATAAAGGTTGAGGTAAACTAAATTTTTTGCAGCGGACTAAATTCTTTGGGGTGGGGAACTTAATTTTAGTTTGAATATGATTAAAAGAATTTGTTTGGTGAAACATTTTTGTACGAGGCCTGTAAGTTTTTTCGGAAGCGATTTTGAAAAGACTACAAAAATTTGTACGGTGAAATTCTAAATTGCTTAAAATTTTTTTGGAAGAATATGTTAAATGACACAAGAGTCATGACATATGGTCACATGTTATGACTAGTAATCTTACGAGGTATAAGCCTGTCCTGACCCGCCATTTCCGTTTGCAAGTGACGTCATCACGGCTCATCACTCAATTTGCGATTGGTATAAATAAAGATGAAAGCTAATAAATTTTCAGCTTTCAAAATTTCTTGTAGACCAAGCAGGAATCTAAAGTCAGTACTCTTCCTTTCGTTGCACTAGTTGTCAGGGTACCTGTGTTTTGATTGATGCTCGCCTTCTGTCTTTTGTTCTCACTAGTTCTCAATTTAGTAGATGGTTATTAAAGATCCGGTGTTCATCCTAATGGTTGAATCAATCGGTTGCCTCGGTCCGAGCGGAGACTAACTCCCTCCAATCTGTGGAGAAATTTAGCGAGAATCAAGCAGAGTAAAGCGGCGAAGAACAAGAGAAGTTGTCTGGGAGTGGGAACTGGCTTTTTGAAATCAACGGCATGCACCCTTTTCCTCTTCTTTAAATGAATGTGATGATCACCACCATCAACGTGCCTGCACTTTTTTCATGCAGCTCTTTGGATTACAATCTGCAACCTCGCATAATGATGGGCGATGATAAAGTCGGTATGCATGCCAGTGGCATTAAACAATTGCTAATCTCATCATTATCTTCTCTTTAATCCTTTTCTAAAAACCCTTTGGCCGTTGCAGCTCATGAGAATGGATGGCAGGTGTGGGACAATCGCTTCTGTTCAAGTCTCAGAGTCAATATTTTTTTTTGAATTTGGAGGCAACATGTGAACATAATTAGGGCTTATCACTAATTATGTTTAAATGGAAGCCCTAATCTGTACAGGCTTTCGGAACAATTGCAAATAAATAAATAAACCTTAATCAACAATAGCTTGCAAATAAATATATGAATAAGAGTTGCAGAAGCTAAGTTAGTTGCAAGGTTATAAACATTTGCAAATAACGATAGGAATAAGATTTCTGGGAGCTAAGTAATTTGTAAGAGCACAAAGAACTGCAACTAAAGATATGAATAATAGGTACGGAAGCTAAGTTATTTGCAAAAATATAAACAACAAGCACAGAGAGAGACAAGCACAACAACAAACGATTTACCCTATTTCAGGCATACTTGCCATACATCTAGCCGTACGTTCTCTCAAGGACAACCCTACTAACACGTTTCAAATGGAACAAAGATTATAACACGTCTTAAACACAGCACCTCGATGAAGTACAAAATGCCCCAAACAAGCTCGAGTCAAATTCCTCTCATCACGAGGGAAAACACCATGCACCAAGGCAAGAAATACTTACAAAGATCTTTTTACATATAGCCGAATGTAGAAATTCTTGTGTAGAAGTGATGTGGCTATATGGCTGATCCGTTGATATCCAAATGATGTTGCAAATGAAGCTTTTGAGATCAAAAGTTGGTCAATAAAAGATGCCAAAGAGAGTGTTTTCGTTTGAAAGAATTAGGGTCAAAAACAATTTTTTCTCTTGAAGGTTTTCTTCTTAAATGATAATAAATTCATGGAAATAAATGTTTAACAACCCTATATATTTAGGACTCAAAACCGGTTAAAACAGATTACCAAATGCCCATCCAACGATAAAAACGGCTAGTAAAAATCTTTCCGTTGGAGGCAAATGGCTAGTTTCTAGTCAACTAGAGTTCATGTATCCGTCAACTAGTTAATAGCTAGTCGACTATTCCATTCACTCTAATTGACTAGGCATGTTTTTCTGCAGAAGCCATATAGGATATGTTATTTCTAGTTAACTATAGTTCATTGATTAGTCGACTAGAATATTGCTCCTAGTCGGTTAGACCATGAACATCGGTCGACTAGTTTACTGATATTTCACTATTAAAATTCAGAAAAGAGTTTAAAACATTTTTAAAAACATTTGTAATGTGTTCATAAGTGTGTGTCAGCTTCAAAAAAGACTTTAACATTCTACCAAAACAAAAATAAAATTTACATAAAAAATACACATATACTTGAAGCTCTTTGATACGGCACTTGATCATAAGCTTTGCCTTGATTCCCTTGAACTTCGTTGTTTTCGTTGACTCCAAACACCCTTGATTGTTATCATATTTCATTCATACAGTCATGAAATTATTGACATCCAATATGTTCGATCATCATCATAACATTCCTGGATAGCTAAATATTCAACGCTAATGTTGGCCACGGACCCGAAAATATTCGGGTCTTAATGAAAGCCCTGATCATAGTCTTCTTTTTGCAATGGTCGGGATCAGGGCCGTGCTTCTTCTGGGCTGTGCCAAGGGTCTCTCCGGCCGGCCTCGACCCATTTTCATCCTTAGCGGTACGAGCACACTGCTTAGGAATAGGTCGGCCTACCCAACTCACTTCGAACGACGAGTCCAAACCTTGCTCGCAGTCCACGGGCCATCCGCTATATTGACCCAAGTTCATAAGATTGTTCTTTTTGCGACCTGCTTGTGGAAGATTTGGTGTGCACGATGCATACGAGTTTTTACTCTAGTGGAGGTTGTTGCTGACGAGCTTTGGTCTTCTAGACATATTGTGATTACTGCTTATTAGGTGTCTCGTGTATTTGAGACGACTCTAGTTATCCCTTTAGATACTTCTCTCATTTGTTGGTTCCCGCCTCCTAGAGGGATCATTAGGCTTAATGTTGACGGTGCTAGCAAGGGGAATCTTGGTCTCTCAGGTGCAGGGGGCTTTTTCGTGATGAGTCGGGACTTGGTTACTTGGTTTTTCTGCATTCATTGGCGTTGGTACTATTTTAAACGTGGAACTGCAGGCTCTCCGATGGGGATTGAAATTGCTTGGAGGAATGGTTTCCAGGAGTTTGCCTGTGAATCGGATTCGCATGTGGCCCTCTTGCTTATTAGTGCACCAGATATTACTTTCCATCCACGGCTAAGATTAATTTTGGATATTTGGAACTTTGCGTCGAGATTTCGTATTTGCTCCTTCCGACATGTCCTTCGCGAGGCTAACTTCTGTGCCGATGCTCTTGCTACTATGGGGTGTAACTTAGATGTAGAGCTCCAGCTTTGGGATCACCCTCCTGCTTCCTTAGCCCAGTTACTTCTTATGGATGTAAAGGGGTCGGGGTTTTCAAGGAGGTTCTCCTTCTGATTTAATGTATTTTCTCTTCCGATGTATCAAAAAAAGAAGGGGTTTTCTCATATTAGTCCCTTAAATCTTGCATAATTTGATATTAGTCCTTTTAATATTCGAATTTTGAGTTTAATCCATCAAATCATTAACTATAACCAAAATAGTAACCCACTCAAATTTTCTGTTAAAAAACTCCGTTAATGCTGACGTGGCTGTTAATGCTGACGTGTCCAGCTTGTTCGCGGCGGCAGCGACGATGATGAGGGGGATGAGGAGGAGGGGCGGAGGCGGCGAGGAGAGGGAATGGGAGGATGGGGGGATCAGCGGCGGGGAGGAGGGGGATGAGGCGGCGGGGGGAGAGCTCTCCTGGTGGGGGGAGAAGGGGGGATGAAGGAGGAGGAGGGGGGAGCGGCGGTGGGGAGGTGTAATGACCTGTATCTAGCAATACACGTATTTCCACATCTTACGTCTCTTACGTAATACTATTACAAAAAGGTTCAAATACGTCCGAAGGATTTGAGAAAAAAAAATAGTTTATACAATTTTAAAATATGACTTTGAGTTTAAATATTTTTACGTATAATCGTATATGAATTTGATGCAAATACAATCTTAAAATGGACTTTGTATTCGTACTTCTCGCAAGGATACGAACTCATGGCATCTTCGTAATTTTCGGAGTAGGTTGTGAAAATCGGTATTTGGTGTTTAAAATAGATTACTCTTCCCTAATTACGTTTACCTTTCTACCGTCTACCAAATATTTTTACTAATTAGTTTTTACTATTCACTAATTACCCTTACAAATCACTAATTACATTTAGTAATTACTTTTACCTTTCACCATGTAATCTTTACTAACTATTTTCTTGCTAATTACTTTTACCTAATTACTTTTACTAATGACTATTTCCTAATTACTAATTACTAGTTACATTCACCCCTAATCATTTTCTAATTAATACTAACCTACCCAATTGAATCCCACCGAACATGCAGGTGAGATCCAGCCTCTCCCTTCACTTCTCTCCCCCACATACAGCTCCCTCCCTTCAATTTGTTCCCCATTCACCGTTCGTATTTCAATAGCAGCAAACACAACGTCGACAAGAGGCAATAACACAGGATCAATCTTCATCTCCCTGCCATCTTCCTCCCCTCTCGGATAAACCCAATCCTCCCTACAAATTCTCCAAGCCAAAACAAACAGACACAAATCAAATTCATCCCAAACCAATTCTCCAAACCAAAGATCTGTTTAAACATATTTTCCCAAATCAAACACTCACAGATCAACACAAATCTAACCCAAACCCTCCACCAATTTTCCCAAAACAAAATCAACCCTCCGTTCATTCTTCCCAAAACAGAATCAACCCTCCGTTCATTCTTCCCAAAAAACCTTCACCAGATACAAATCAATCCCCAAACTCAAATAGAAAATCTGGAAGAGGGGGAAAACCAAACAAAATCTGAAATGAAACTTCAGATTCATCAACTTCTGATTCAAACCCACACCGTTTCAGATTTGAAATCTAACAAACCCTCCATCCTCTTTCTTCATCTTCTCCTCCCTTTCCCTTGGCTGGCCTCCACCCTCACTTGTCGCCGACCGCCGCCTGAGGGTAGCCCGCCGCGCCCACAGCCGCCTGGGAGCGCGCGTCGCCCGCGCGCTCGCACGTCTGCAGGCCGCCGGACGGCCACCAGGCGCATCGGAGAGCGCACGTCGCCGCCTGGGAGTGCCGCCGTGCGCCGTAGCTCCCCTCCCGCCGTGCGTGTGTGAGTCTCCTTCCTTGTTGCGTGGGTTCCCTGCTGCAAACAATTGAAAGAAGAAAAAAAAACGGAAAAAGAGAAAGACAGGGAACGACAGAGAGGAGTAAAGAGAGATAGCCTTTAATAAACAATAGAGATATAAGAGAAGAGATGGCAGGTTGTAAAAGAGAAAGAGATAAGGGAGAGAGAGTGTGAGGGGTATTATGTTTAAATAATGTAGTAGTAGGTGTAAGTTGGTGGGGGTACTTAAGATAATGTTAACCTTATATTAATCTTGTAATTACCTAGCATTAGGTCAGTATTAATAGTTGTTAGTAATAGATTTAAAAGTTAACTTGTTAGTGATAATTTCAGCATGTTAATAATTGATGTTAGGATAATAATAGTAGTGTAAAATAAAGCTCGCCATGTTAATATAAGAATGATGTAACACAATACAGACATCGTCCTAGCCAGAGAGCCCGATAAAATTAGACAAACCCAATTTAGGGATTAAATCGGTATTTTTATTATCTCACAATAAATCTAATTCATTGATTTGCTTAACCAAAACAGAGAACCAGAAGTACCAACACTTAGTACCCGTCAAGACAAACCCAACGGCACCAAAATCACCGGAATCAGGCAAGTATGCAATTTATAGTGAATTTGTGAATGTTAACACTCTTTAGTTTTCTGCATGCAAAGTTCCATAACTCAGTTTACATGTCGTACTTGTCAAATCTCACACTCAGTACTTTTGTTAAATTGTTGTAAATATTGTTCGATACTCTTGCAACCATGGAAATTATCGTGTAAAGATAAATGGTCACATTATTTAATTGCTGCATGTCTCAAAATGACTAACAAGAGAGTGACATCGTGAAATCGTGCGCCTCGAAGGCGAAATCGTGACTTTCGTGATGTCATGTGAGTTGACTAGGCTGGCTCGTGTTCCAGCACAAATATTGGGGTGGGGTTAGGGTTGTGCGGCCACTAGGCGTATGACGGGGTACTCTCTTCAAGGGCACCACCCGTATGCGGTGGGTTAGCGCCAAGCACGGTAAGCCCCCGTGTGAAGAGCGACCCACTCATCACGTCCTACCGGCGAGAACCCTAATATAGATGTGTGACACTAACTTGAAACTTGCAAAAGTGAAATTGTTACCTCAGTGAAATTGTTATCTCGGTAAAATTGACGTGCTCTACTTTACTCGTCAGATTGTTTAGAACTGCATGATAGGGTGCATTTACTTTAAAATCAGCATGCTTAAACTTTTGTTGCTATCTCGTTTAATTTATAATTGCCTCTAAAAATTCAGTATAAATTTGTATATCTTGCCTTGGGTTCTAACATCTTTTTGCAGACCCTTGCTGACATACATTCATGTTTTTGGATGTATGTCAGATCCCGAGCCATAGCACCAGGAGGGCTAGTTGCGATAGCTGAACCAGTAGGCCAAGGATCGTTGACTAGTGAACCGTCATTGTAATTCACTCATTTGTTGTACGGGTCATAAGACCCCCACTCTCCTTTCTCCATTCTTGTAATTCCATTGAGACGGTTGAGATTGTAATAATGTTTTTCTTTTATCTGTGTTGTTTTGAGTAATGCAAAGCAAGAACCTGCAGTTTTCACACAGACGCTTATTGTGTAAGTCAAGGAGGGAAGAAAAGCAAAAGTACCTCCTCCTTACTTGCACAAGCGGGCCCGTTCGCGTCCTCGCTCCCAAGCCCAATGGTTAGCGGGGCGTGACATGTTTTAGTGGTGGCCCATGCAGGTCAATGCTCATGCAAATTACTTTAAAACAGCATGGATAATATTACAATCTTAATTCTCCTACAACACCTTCCCTAGAATCTTCTAACCCGATCAAATTAATTAGAACATCATAGTCCTAAGATTCCTGATCCTTAGCCAACCAAATCAGTACATCCTTGATTTTTAATCTCCCTTTATTTTACATTCCGCTTTTGACCTTAGAAATCCATCGTAGCCTTTTTAACGTGTCATTTCCTACCCGTACTCACAATCGATCATCCTATTCTAATCCTTGCTCTCGATCCACGTGATCTTCCTGACAGCCAACATTATCCTTTCGAATCATTCACATTACTATACCGATTCTACTTTCGATATCCCTTTCGTGGAATTCTCGCCCAGTTTTATTCCGTTTAAAAATCTTTAGTATATATCTAGATCTCATACTCTCCAGCTGACTTAAATTCATTCTTTGATTTGAAACTTCCTCGTCGTAACCCTTAGTTACTATCTCGCCACGAATTTCTAGCCTATAACATCCATACTCGTATATTCACCATACTTTTTTTTCATATGATAAACTTCATTTAAAAAAAAACTTTACTTCTTTTCACTAGTTCAAATATAGGGATTTCTTTTCTTACGATGCTACTAGCATATTTCAAAACAACCCATCATATATGTTTTTTTTCAAAATACTTTCTTTACTAAATCTATCTCCATTTGCATTCGCAAAGCAATCGCTGCTTCATTATACTCCTTTGTATGTTACTCTTCTCATTCATTACTTAACTAAATTACATTTCATGTTTTAACTTATACCATTTACGCATTTCGTTATTTTCCACATATCTGTCATTCTCCTTAATTATTTGATTAATCATGACTATTTTATGGTATCTAACCAACCTGACTCCCTATCCATGCCTCACCTGAACCCATTCGTCGCAAATTTGATTCATTACATCAAACAGCTCTGTATCCTACACTATCTCTTGGTTACCACCTTAGTGCATCTATTTACTTTAGCGAGATTAGTTCTAAATTTGCACGTTATAACCTTTTCTTTAAAATGTTTACTTCTACTTTTATTTCTATCATCAACAGTGTTAAATTTTGTTATATGTTATACTGTTAGAATGATTAGATATAATTATTGTTATTATTAGGGGATTATAATGATGTAAGGTGTAGTTGTGTTGATTATTTACAATATGATGGATGGAATAATGTGCTCAAGAATTATATTTCACATTTAGTATATACCCATTCATAATGGCGTCAATAGGAATCCATACTATGAGTGGTGCACATGAAGACGAGTACATATTGCGGATTTGGAATTCATTTAATAGCAGCTGAGAGTAGCCTTGCAGATATTACCTGATTTATGATGACGATAATAGAGTATTTAACGTAATAAGACTTCATCGTACGGATAGCAAGATGAAGACGTCGAAAATGATAGATAAGTTGTTACGAATTGATGGTTGCGTTAATTGATCTAAGTTGCTTGAGATAAGATTCAATGAGAAATGATGAGATGTGATTCAAAAATTTGTTAATTAGGTGTTTAAATTTATGAGTTGTCACGAGAAAGAATGTGTTGGGAGCAGAGCAATTATTGATTGTAAATGGTGATGTATACTAGGCGTATTTGTAATTGTCATCATACATTAGAAATTGGTATGTCATCAGATATAAAGATAAGAATGGAGTTGGAAGATGTCTTCATCGTAGTGTTGCAAGTTAGGTTATACAATGGACTAAGTGATGATATATAATGGATAAGACCACTTAGGAGAATAAATAATTTTGGAGAATTTGGCTATAGATGAACTATACATTAGAGATTTCACAGGAAATGTTACTGCTCTAATGTCAATGATAAGTGAAGGTTGAAGAAATTTGCAAATGGTATTGATTGAGGATATTTAGTGTTTACCTTCAATGGTTATTTTGTACAAAGTATTGATTATTTTAAGCGAGAACTTTGAGTTAGAATTCGAACGATAAGGTCGGATCTATAGCTAAGTTTTATGATATGATTATAATTGTAGCATTATTCGGTGATGAGACGGGTAGTGATGATTTAATTGAGGAATACTTGATTGAGATTACAGGTTTAGCGTGCATTATGTTAGAATATAGGACTTGCAGTTGTAAGTATACACACACACATACACACACACACACACACACACACATTGTTATTCATCACTCATCCTCATCACTGCACATCTTGGGTATCCGTCACTAGTCTTTTCTCTTGCCCACTAACCATTAAGGCCATCGATGGTGCTTAGTCACCCGAACCTCTTTTTGAAACTCAATCTTAACCTCGTCACATGTATCACTTCATGGCTGATTTTCATTGCTTCGTCTTGTAATATTTCCGATCATGATTTACCTCTTAGAAACACGATGAGATACATACGTATTATCGGTATGAACTCAAATCTTGAGAAATTCCGAGGACGGAATTTTTTATAAGGTGGGTATGGTGTAATGACCCGTATCTAGCAATACACGTATTTCCACTTCTTACGTCTCTTACGTAATACTATTACAAAAAGGTTCAAATACGTCCGAAGGATTTGAGAAAAAAAATAGTTTATACAATTTTAAAATATGACTTTGAGTTTAAATATTTTTACGTATAATCGTATATGAATTTGATGCAAATACAATCTTAAAATGGACTTTGTATTCGTACTTCTCGCAAGGATACGAACTCATGGCATCTTCGTAATTTTCGGAGTAGGTTGTGAAAATCGGTATTTGGTGTTTAAAATAGATTACTCTTCCCTAATTACGTTTACCTTTCTACCGTCTACCAAATATTTTTACTAATTAGTTTTTACTATTCACTAATTACCCTTACCAATCACTAATTACATTTAGTAATTACTTTTACCTTTCACCATGTAATCTTTACCAACTATTTTCTTGCTAATTACTTTTACTAATGACTATTTCCTAATTACTAATTACTAGTTACATTCACCCCTAATCATTTTCTAATTAATACTAACCTACCCAATTGAATCCCACCAAACATGCAGGTGAGATCCAGCCTCTCCCTTCACTTCTCTCCCCCACATACAGCTCCCTCCCTTCAATTTGTTCCCCATTCACCGTTCGTATTTCAATAGCAGCAAACACAACGTCGACAAGAGGCAATAACACAGGATCAATCTTCATCTCCCTGCCATCTTCCTCCCCTCTCGGATAAACCAAATCCTCCCTACAAATTCTCCAAGCCAAAACAAACAGACACAAATCAAATTCATCCCAAACCAATTCTCCAAACCAAAGATCTGTTTAAACATATTTCCCCAAATCAAACACTCACAGATCAACACAAATCTAACCCAAACCCTCCACCAATTTTCCCAAAACAAAATCAACCCTCCGTTCATTCTTCCCAAAACAGAATCAACCATCCGTTCATTCTTCCCAAAAAACCTTCACCAAATACAAATCAATCCCCAAACTCAAATAGAAAATCTGGAAGAGGGGGAAAACCAAACAAAATCTGAAATGAAACTTCAGATTCATCAACTTCTGATTCAAACCCACACCGTTTCAGATTTGAAATCTAACAAACCCTCCATCCTCTTTCTTCATCTTCTCCTCCCTTTCCCTTGGCTGGCCTCCACCCTCACTTGTCGCCGACCGCCGCCTGAGGGTAGCCCGCCGTGCCCACAGCCGCCTGGGAGCGCGCGCCGCCCGCGCGCTCGCACGTCTGCAGGCCGCCGGACGGCCACCAGGCGCATCGGAGAGCGCACGTCGCCGCCTGGGAGTGCCGCCGTGCGCCGTAGCTCCCCTCCCGCCGTGCGTGTGTGAGTCTCCTTCCTTGTTGCGTGGGTTCCCTGCTGCAAACAATTGAAAGAAGAAAAAAAAAACGGAAAAAGAGAAAGACAGGGAACGACAGAGAGGAGTAAAGAGAGATAGCCTTTAATAAACAATAGAGATATAAGAGAAGAGATGGCAGGTTGTAAAAGAGAAATAGATAAGGGAGAGAGAGTGTGAGGGGTATTATGTTTAAATAATGTAGTAGTAGGTGTAAGTTGGTGGGGGTACTTAAGATAATGTTAACCTTATATTAATCTTGTAATTACCTAGCATTAGGTTAGTATTAATAGTTGTTAGTAATAGATTTAAAAGTTAACTTGTTAGTGATAATTTCAGCATGTTAATAATTGATGTTAGGATAATAATAGTAGTGTAAAATAAAGCTCGCCATGTTAATATAAGAATGATGTAACACAATACAGACATCATCCTAGCCAGAGAGCCCGATAAAATTAGACAAACCCAATTTAGGGATTAAATCGGTATTTTGATTATCTCACAATAAATCTAATTCATTGATTTGCTTAACCAAAACAGAGAACCAGAAGTACCAACACTTAGTACCCGTCAAGACAAACCCAACGGCACCAAAATCGCCGGAATCAGGCAAGTATGCAATTTATAGTGAATTTGTGAATGTTAACACTCTTTAGTTTTCTGCATGCAAAGTTCCATAACTCAGTTTACATGTCGTACTTGTCAAATCTCACACTCAGTACTTTTGTTAAATTGTTGTAAATATTGTTCGATACTCTTGCAACCATGGAAATTATCGTGTAAAGATAAATGGTCACATTATTTAATTGCTGCATGTCTCAAAATGACTAACAAGAGAGTGACATCGTGAAATCGTGCGCCTCGAAGGCGAAGTCGTGACTTTCGTGATGTCATGTGAGTTGACTAGGCTGGCTCGTGTTACAGCACAAATATTGGGGTGGGGTTAGGGTTGTGCGGCCACTAGGCGTATGACGGGGTACTCTCTTCAAGGGCACCACCCATATGCGGTGGGTTAGCGCCAAGCACGGTAAGCCCCCGTGTGAAGAACGACCCACTCATCACGTCCCACCGGCGAGAACCCTATTATAGATGTGTGACACTAACTTGAAACTTGCAAAAGTGAAATTGTTACCTCAGTGAAATTGTTATCTCGGTAAAATTGACGTGCTCTACTTTACTCGTCAGATTGTTTAGAACTGCATGATAGGGTGCATTTACTTTAAAATCAGCATGCTTAAACTTTTGTTGCTATCTCGTTTAATTTATAATTGTCTCTAAAAATTCAGTATAAATTTGTATATCTTGCCTTGGGTTCTAACATCTTTTTGCAGACCCTTGCTGACATACATTCATGTTTTTGGATGTATGTCAGATCCCGAGCCATAGCACCAGGAGGGCTAGTTGCGATAGCTGAACCAGTAGGCCAAGGATCGTTGACTAGTGAACCGTCATTGTAATTCACTCATTTGTTGTACGGGTCATAAGACCCCCACTCTCCTTTCTCCATTCTTGTAATTCCATTGAGACGGTTGAGATTGTAATAATGTTTTTCTTTTATCTGTGTTGTTTTGAGTAATGCAAAGCAAGAACCTGCAGTTTTCACACAGACGCTTATTGTGTAAGTCAAGGAGGGAAGAAAAGCAAAAGTACCTCCTCCTTACTTGCACAAGCGGGCCCGTTCGCGTCCTCGCTCCCAAGCCCAATGGGAAGCGGGGCGTGACAGGAGGATGTGGATGAAGGGGGAGGAGGCGGGGGAGATCGAAGGGGAGGAGGGGGGAGGATGGGGAGGAGGACCGGAGGGGGGATCGGCGGCAGGAAGGATGGGGGATGGGGGGCAGCGGAAGAGGGATCAGCGGCGGGGAGGAGGGGGATTGGGGGGTTATCGGCAGCGGGAATGAGGGGGATGAAGGGCGAGGAGGAGGGGGAGAGCAATGGCGGTGAGGTGGGGAATGAGGGGGAGGAGGAGGGGGAGGTGGGGGATGAAGGGGGAGGGGGAGAGCGACGGCGAGGAGGAGGGAGGACATCGGGGAGGAGGTCCGCCTCCCCCTCCCACCTCCCCCGCCACCACCTCCCCCGCCACCACCTCCCCATCCTCCCCATCCTCCGCCCCCCCCTCACCCCTAATAAGGGCTTAATTTTTGGTTAATTAATACTAATTATTAATTAATCATTAATTAATTTAACAATTTAACAGAATATAGGATGTGTGGACTATTTAGGTTAACAGCTTAAGATTTGAGGGATTAAACTCAAAATACGAAGAATTAAGGGACTAATATCAAATTACGCATAATGTAAGGGACTAATATGAGAAAAACCCAAAAAAGGGCAACGTTACTCACCAGTCACCAATAGGGATGAGAATGGGCATGCCCAAAGCCCGTTTGGGCTTCCAATTGGGCATGCAACATCATCATCCCTACAAACTCCTTCACAAATCTTAGAAGATTTGTGAAGGAGTTTGTAGGGATGATGATGTTGCATGCCCAATTGGAAGCCCAAACGGGCTTTGGGCATACCCATTCTCACCAAGACAACAATTTGTCTACTTAGCCGTGAAAGTTGGACAAAAGAATTGGGTTGGTTGTATATCGTTATATTTTGGTGGCCCGGTTAGGCAACGAGAATAATAGGCCTTTTTAATAAAGCCCAACTGGGCAGAAAATCCTAATTTATGTTGAACCTGTCCCTAATGAGGACTCTTGGGCTTTCCATTTTCCTCATAGCGGCAAAGTAAGTAAACCCTAAGTTTGTCGTCTCGATTCTTTGCGGGAGCTCATAAACCCTAGTTCAAGGGAATTCGAACGGACATGGCGAAGAACCGAAACAAGAAGAAGAACAAGAACGGCGCAGAGTCTATGGACATCTCGTCAGATGCTCCCAACGATGCATCTCAAGGTCTTCTCTTTTAGTCCCAGTTTCAGATTCCATGTTCGTTTTTATCCCATTTTTTGGTTTAAGCATCTTTTACCCCTTTCTTTTTGGTTGATTTTTTTTGCAGCAATGGACACATCAGAAGGAAATCCCTTGAAGGCATCAGCAGGAGATGCCTGCAGGTTGGTAGTTTTGGTGAATTTATGAGTTTGGTGGTAAATTTAGAAACGTTATGTGCACATTAAGATTTTATTAGGTGCATGTTTGATTCTGAATATATGAATGTGTTAGATTCTCTAAAATTTACATAATTTTAACGTACGTTTTGGCATGGCGGTGAGAGATGTAACCATTGTGATTCTGTCTTGGTATGCTAATTTTTAATCATTTCTATTGTCACCCCTTAATGCAAAAAAGAAGGCATCAATGGAAAAATAAATTCTCACTCATACATAGACGATTTATATTATTGATGAAGACTAGAAGCAAGACTTTTTAATAAGGATTGTGGCTTTTTCACGATATATTGAATAAAGCAATCAGTGAATATAGTGCCATTCTGTCTATTTGCGTGAGAAACCAGCCAGGGATATTAATTTATCACGTATGTATCATGAAATAATAAACAATCTAGCATAGTGCAACTTTACAGCCATGGAAGCCGTTTAGGCCTGCTTAAGCTCATCGGAAACCTCAGTTTTTCTTTTCAGATGTGCAGTTGTAATGCATTAATCGGGGTGGCTCTGTTCAGCTTCAACCTGATTGAACTACACCAAATCTGGACACGTCCCGACTCCCAATTAATAGTCAGGCTGGTAATTGTCAATTACACATGGGATGGCTAGCGATCAGGTTACTACAATAGGGCCCGGTTAACATGGTAACTAGTTATAAGTACTAAATACTCATTATTAAAAGAAAATTGTATCAGGTAGGTTTTGAATTTCAGACTCATGACCTCTACTGCAACGGTAAGATTCCAACTGCAAAAATGCCATCGGGCATATTTATTAGGTTTTTAAATAAACGGTTTACAAGAAAATATTTAAAGTAGGACAAAACAAGCGACACTACAGCTTTGCTTTGTCTGAGTTAGCAACTTGGCATTACCTCATTTCTGTTATGTAAATTAAATAATTTATATAAACATTTTATTGGGTAATCCATAATCATTACGGGTAAGAGTGTTCGATCCTAAACCAACCTTAATAGTAAATGGTTCAGGCGGCTTGAACTGAATGCAACCATGACGTGTCTATAAGTTGTGCCATACTCTAAAATTCTGGTTAGTCAAGGTCTTGGACCCTTGGTTCGAAATCAACCTTTCGTGTTGGATTGAGGTTGCACCCTTGGTTTTGGTGGCATCTAGGTTAGCGGTTCACCTGTAAGTGCTTGGATAGCTGCTTTTAAACACTGAGGAAATTATCCATTTTAAAGCTTATAATGATATAACCGATAGACTTATTCGTTATCCACATAAATTTTCCAGAATTGTTGAGTTAAGGAAATTTTGGCTTAGCCAGTTCTAGCTAGTACCTTTCCCGTCAAGGTTGTTGGCATTATGCAGGTTGGAACCTCATTCAGGATGGACCCCGAAGCCTGACATTCAATCGGCTTTAATAGAATCAGCTAGATTCGACCTCTAGAACGGTAGAGGCACTTAACCTTAGGCGATGATTTTGACCACATGCTGTGTTGTGTCTATGCCGCCGCATGATTAAATTCAACTGTTCATGTTAGGTTCTTGATGGAAAAAAGAAATATGTTTTGGGACCTATAAATAGATACATTGATATCCTTTTTACACTTAGCAAGAATTTGGGTTTTGCCGCTAAAACAATCGTTGTAACTCAAGCAATGATGTTACATTTTGATGAGTATATGCTTGGTCCAGCTTACGATGACTTCTCATTGTCCAAATCTTAGGTGTGAGTATGTTCGGAGGTCGCAACAATCGAAGAGGGAAAGCATTTCTCCTTTCAAATGATATCAGAGATCTATCATTTCAATGCCACAAACATGTAGGAGATAAAACAACAACCAAAGATTATAACTTGAATTAAATTTCTAATATTTTAAACTTGAAGATCATCATAAAAGGCACGTGCTATCAAGAATCATAAACTGGGTTCTAGTGCCTGTTGTCGGACTTATATTTACCTAGCAAACATATAAATAGGTAGATCTACAAGATACACATGCGAGATCCAATATTAAAAGAATACAACAATGAGAGAAACCATACTTTTTTCGCATTTGATCATTTAGCTCCTTGATTGCTGCAACTTTCGAATGATCTATTACACTTAATAACTCAATAATGAGACGACTTTACAATGTGTCGGATCATGACCTACTGGTCCACAACATGACAACAGGATTTCTTGAGATCCAACGATCTCTTGGCTAAAGCGGAGTTCCTATTGTGTGTGAAAAGAGAATGCTAATGTCTTTATTTAAAGGTTACCAGAGCCTAATGCTTATTATCACCTAAGAATCTAGCATGGACCGTTAGATTTGATCATGCGGTCATGTGGTGAAATATATCATATGGCCAAAACCCTAACCAAAGCTGCATATCGTAAGATGGCAACCATCAAGAAATCAGCTTTTGCTGCCTTTAATTAAGGTTGATTGCGGGTTGGGTTTTGGATCCATCCCGTGTTGAGTCCTGGCCTACATAATACCAACATATGTTCATCAAGGGCATTCCTTCGAAGAGCTGCCGGTTCAGTGTTAATGTTTTCCAAACAGTCACCAACATCGTGTAGGATGTGTTGGATTTTTCGATGCCAAATTTCATGGGGGTCATCATACAATATAATACCCTTTAAAATATCTACTATATGGACCCTACACACAAAGATCAATAGTTCTTTAATTAGGTTTTCTTGAAGTTTTATGAGATGAGCATTGCATATGTTATTTTCTCTAGCACATAAATATAAAATGAAACGCATTGCTAAATTTGTGTTGTTATTGATTGGAACTTTGATAGGTTCCGAGTTATCTTTGTTTCAACAAAATATAAGAAGATTTTTCTAATATTTTATAGAAAACATCTTGAAACCATTAGTGTTTGACTACCATCCTATAAGAGTTTAAGGAGTTAGATTCTGCATAAATGGCTATGGCGTAATTTCATCCCTTATATAGATTAGGTGTAGATTATGATGTTTCTCAAAAACACAGTATGTTTATTTGTGTATGATTCATTAGTTTTATGGGGTTTGATGAAGTGCCTGGTCGGATCAAAACCCTTGAACATATCCTGATTCGGGTCTTTCCTTCAAAATTCGTTCAATAAGGAATCCAACAACATGCCTGTTGTTGTGCAACATTGAATAATTATTGGTTAGATAAGTGTCGAGCATTGGAGGCTCTCCGTGCATAGCAATGGGCCTATTTAAGTAATTACGTCATTTGCTTAGACACCAATGATATTTCAATTGCTACAACC
Source organism: Scilla litardierei (assembly GCA_030789695.1). NCBI lineage: Eukaryota > Viridiplantae > Streptophyta > Magnoliopsida > Asparagales > Asparagaceae > Scilla > Scilla litardierei. The sequence goes on from CM061139.1 coordinate 202,732,982, forward strand.
TGAACCACATTATAGATCTTGTTTGCCTGATCATTGGTAGCATGTAAATGGGTTGGATTCGGATCAGATTCAAACCCAAACCCGATTGGAAATTTGGGTTTCGACTCAGGTTTAGGTTGGAATTACTTTTTTCTTATCGGGTTTGAATTGATTTGGGTTTAAACTAAAGTCGTGTAACTATTAATTGAAAATCTTTAAAGTCATAGTTCTATTTTATTATTTAAAAATTGAGAAAATTTATACATTCTTTTTATCAATATAATATAATGAAGCTATGTTTTTTATAACTTCATCAATTAAATTATCATGAAATTATATCATAATGATCTTCATTTTCATAAGTGTCATACTATTTTGCTTTAGCTATTGGGGTTTTGGGTTTATTAACATGTTTGCAAGTTTGGAAAGGTAATATTCGAATCTGATCTATAAAGATCCGGGTTCAAAATTCTAGATCCAAACCTGAAAAATACCAAAACAATCGGATTAGGCTTTTGGCTACATAGTACCATTTATTGTCACCACGTTTAAGTTACCATACGTCCAAGACGGTGTGGGTGCATAAGCATGAATGCCTAGTGCGAAGCCTGGTATTTTCTCACATTTATAGAGAACCATATGTAATATGGTCATGTGAACTTAATTTCCCATAGGTCTAAAGTAGTTGCTTTATATTTGAGCATGGTCGAAAACATGTTTTATAAATGCATTATGATGCTTAGAACTGACCAAGGCTGCAAATAGTTATTTCATCAGTTTTGGGAATTATATGAAGGATATGAGTGTAATTGACCATTGATTACTTGTACTTCATAACAGAATAGTGTGTCGAATAGAAATAATTTATACCTACTTGACATTGTAAGGTTAATGATGACATAGACAGCACTGCACATATCATTTTGTGAAGATGCATTGAAAACTATTGCCTGCATTTTAAACAATGAGTAATCTAGACATGTTAGCGTTGTTCAGGTTCTTCGAATTCCTGCATTGATGGATAACCACATTCTGCAGGATTACCTTTTCCTAGGATCAGTCCCTGTTGAGTAGAAGAGTTGTCCCCATCTTAAAAAAACTCTTGGATCTAACTCCTCACTTACGAGGGAACTCCTTTAGAAACTCGGCATCACGTGAATTGGGTTTGATTATCATCCTATCGTGCTCATCAAGAAATACATCCATTTAACTCTTGCAAGTAGAGCAATAATATGCACTAATTCTATTACGGACCTAACTTTTCGATGCAAATTGGAGGTGGTGTGCATATACCGTCAAGCCCTATGGCAGCAAATACAACACTGTCATTTTTTTTGGATAGAAAAAATGTCAGCATGATGGCATCACAATTGGACGATGATGGACAACCTTTTGTTATCAAAGCTTTTTTGTTGGGCATTAATGCGAAGGAATGACAAGAAGCCATGAAAGATGAGTTAGAGTTAAGGGGGACAAAGCAAATCTAAGACTTGGTTGATCTTTCTGCTAGACCCAAAGCCTTAAAAAATAAATAGGTCATCTGGTTAAGCAAAATTGGATGAATTGGTAAATAGATTTAAGTCAGGCCTCATGACAATGGCTACACTTAGTAAGATGAGATAGATTACAAGGAAACATCGTGTCAATTTGCATGAGAAAACATTTTTTCTAGTGTTAGGTTTGGGTCAATTTGCACAGTTTTGATTATCGTTGCACATATGAACGTAGAATTAATCCAGATAAAAGTTAAAGTTGCATTTCTCGATGAAGAACTGGATAGAAAGAAAATTATGGATTAACCCAAGAGATTTATTTTTGAAGTTGGGTGGATAATACATTGGTTCAATGTTTGATTTACGTATTGAAACAATTATTCAAGTTATACTCATGTATGTGTTTTCGATGATCTAAGAATAACATTGTGTGCACCGTAAGTGACCTCCTAGCAAATTTTTAATCCTTAGTTATGTCAATGACATATGTATGGCTTCTAATTAGGAGAGATTGTTGATACAACCAAGGATTGTCTTTCATCTCATTTCAACATAAAAGATATCTTTGATGCATCTTATATGTTAGGAGTTAAGATCCTTATGGATTAACCTGAGAAATTTCTTGGACTATCTTAAGATATTTACACAAGGAAAGTCTTTGAGAGTTTAAACTTAAACAATGCAAAACATATTGGCATTAATATTGCGAAAACCGGTGGTCATAGCTTAGACTATTGTCTCAAAGACTCAACTGGAACATAAGCAGATTGTGTGAGTCCTGTTTCAGTGAAAAGGATAGCATGATGTACATTTTTATATGCACCTGACCTGACCTTGCCTATGTTGTAGGCTTTGGGGTCAATACCAGTCGAAGTTCGGTCTCAATCATTGGATGACACACTAGCTACTAATTTGGTATCTCATGAGTATTATTTGATTATACCCTGTGTTATAAAAGATCAAGCTTGCAGCTTTGAGTATACACTGACACCATCTGGGCAGGTTATCTTGACTAGCACATTTTAAAATTGTCATGTGTTCTTACTGAATAATGGGGCCATCTTATGGCATGGCAAGTAGCAAATGATGTTGGCATTGTCAATGCTGAAAGCAGAGTATGTATGAAGCGCAAAGACAATGCATGAGACTATATTACTAGAATAATTCATGCTAAACCTCAATATAGTATCACATGTTTCAGATCCCATCATTTTGTATTGTGATAGCATGACGGTCACATGCTAAAAAGCCAAGTACCATATGTTAATCTAACACATTGAGATAAAGTACCAATTTATTAGAACTCACTAGATGGAAGTGTTTCTAGAGTTCATACCAACACACCAGATGGTTGCTAACCTAATAACCATTAACCATAGATTTAAATAGGATTCATGCAAATGTTTTAGTGTTTCAGAGATGGTGATGTACTCTGTAAGTAATAAATTTTATGATTTTTCTTAAATTATGAAGCTAAGTGTATGTTACAATTTTTATAACTGTTTAAAACAATGTCAAATATGTAGAAAATTTCTTGAAGAATGCAGAAAACTTGTTATAGGTTATTCTAATGACCGTTTCATCAATACCTATTATCAATGTCATGTATAAAGCTTCTCTTTATTAATTCCTTAATTTTATCATGTTATGAATTATGATAGAAAAGCTTTACTACACTTGGAGGAAATACTTATACAATTAGTTTTTAGTACAAAATTACTGCCATGTTTTTACTAGTCAAAATGTAGCAAATAACAAAAATGGGTTATATTGACCGAAACATATAATTATTTTTTATCACATCATATCAGCCATTTAGTATCGTTCAGGATCTAAAAACGATATGTTAGTGTATATATATTAATTGTACAAATGTATCTAAAACAATGTCTGAGTAACAGATGATCCATGGTGCATAACTTCTAAGGCACTTCAAGACAACGAAGTGGACTTCTTCATTGGCTATTCAGGACAACCAAGTATGCTTCTCGTCCAACGAATGAGAATGTCAATTTTGAAGGGATTGGAAGATACCATGACTAGATATGGTTACAAGGATCTGGGATACTTTAGATACCATTTGGCCTTATTTCATGTATCTTTTTTCAATTAGTCGGATACCTTTGTTCTTGCTTCACTTCGATGTTTTTAATTTAGTGTAGCTCAACACTTGTATGTTATCTTGATTGTCGCACAATGTAAGTGTATAACAGAGATCTTGATTAGTCATGTTCGACAAATCAACTATAAATTAGTTGTGTTCCAATAACTGTTTTTTACTTGTCTTTGTAGTATACAATGTCGATCCACATGGATTGCCTTGTGTGAACAAAATGAAAGAAAGCTACAAAGTTTAAAGAAAAATAGAAGCAAACTAAAATTTACGAGAATGAGAAGGAATAAGGAATGAATAAAATGATATGAGAGAAACATTTATGTGGAGTTGTGTTTCATAATCAGCAGATCAATTATATGGAGCCTCCTTTCCCACTTTTTAGAAGTCTGATTGGAAATCACACGAACAATAAAAATAACATGATGCTATTCTGTCAAGCAATCCATAAAATGGCTATTCTTTTTAAGATTCAAGAAAACTGCTTCCTTCCCATCTCATGTGTGTTTGTGTTATCTGAATGCTTGATTTAAAAGTGTCCTTTACACAATATATTTATATTATTCTTGGAAGGAGCTATGTTGGTTTCTTTCTTCTTATAACGCCAGACATGCCAAGAAGGAGAATGCGTGTCAGAATATTTATCAGTCACAGGAAAGATAAAGCAATCTGAATAATAAAGCCATTTGGGGAAATAATTAGAAGTGAAAATGTAGGTCTGAAGTTGAAACCTAGGAAAAAGGCAATTGAAGTCAAAAGCAATTTGGGCATAATTGCAAGTGTGTACTTCGAAGGATCAATCAATCATATTCCAAGCTGCTGATGGATGTACATTAACAAAATATGAGGTAAGATGGTTTTTTGGTTCTCCTTTTCGTCTTCATATCTTGTATAGAGTGGTAATGAAATGCTTTTTCATGCGTGCTAGTATTCACTTGTTATCCAATAGAGTCCAAGTGACCTAGTTTGGTCTGTTGAATGCCCAAACTATATCAACCATGGTTCAAATTTGATCAAAGCGGCCATATATATGCCCAAACTAGATCAACTCAATTTGTGTCATACTTGTTTTCACCATTATTTTATTTCTTTTCCTTCTCCGCTTCTGATTTTGCATTTGAAAGAGTATTGTAGCATTCGTATTAAATCCATGCTTAATGCTGGACAAGGATGGGTGTGTGCCAATGTATGGTGTCAAATGAGCATGCAACTCTATAACATAATGAATAGGGCATTTAAAATCTAATGGTGCATCATCTATTTCTTTTTCAAGTTTGTATAATCAGAGACGTTTTCATGAACTATACACAATTGCCGGCACTTGGTGTACTACTGTTATGTCATTATATCTTTACATACATTCTTGCACCATATGATACCAAGATTTTCTGTTATGCACGCATCACACATTCACCTAATATGTACATTGTATACAATTGTCAATATACCCAATTTTCTTATTTATTTCACCTTATATAAATGTATTTTGCTCCTTTTTTTAATAATTAACCAAAATTTGAAATAAATGATATCAGCTCACGACTGTTTGTATATGTGAGGACTAATTTTTATGCTTCTCAAATCAGGAAAATCAAGAAAGGAGTGCCAATGAAAAGGTCAAAGAATCTCAGGAAGCTAAAAGCAGTTGCAAAAGCAATTTCCAAGAGCGAGAAGTCTGAAGAAAAAGTATCGAGAAGTAAAAACAAAATGCAGAGGGTTCAATCTGCCAAGTCCTTGTATGATTAATTTATGTTTAGTTTCTAGTATGTCCATCACAGATAAGAGAAATTGTCTGCTGTTCTCTCAAACATGGTATATCTCTTGATTGTTGATATTGAAATATTTTGCTCTGTGTGTTTCCCTTTTTGATTAGTTGTTGAAAGATACCCTTTGTGCAGGGTCCTCATTTTATTGGCATATAAAGTTTACATAATCAGATAGTATTAAAATTTAAATCATCTGAAAAACTTCATAAGGGGATCTAAGTGAATTATATTATCCTTTTGGCTTAGCTACATGCTTTTTTACTTATCTAATTGTCTGTGCATGTTCATAATAGAGATCTGCTACAATATGATCTTTAAGAAAATAGAGTAGGATTTTCTGGTTCCTTACATCTTCTTTCTTCTGTCTGCACTTGCCTATAATTTACAACTGCTAAAATATTCTCTTGAGGATACATCAGGATATCTTTTTTTCTTACATATAAGAAATAATACTGTGCAAATATAGGAAACATGGTTGCCTTGTTGAGCTTTATCTTCATGTCCAAATCTCCTAAGCTGCACTGTACTGGGTCCAAATGTTTCAGTTCCCTGCAGTAGTGTTAGGTGACATATGTACCTTCTGTCTGCTTTTATTGCTTGCATGTTCATAAAGATCTCCTTTTGTTTATATTAAGTAATCAGAATTTGTTAAATAAAAGATGTTTGCAGATTATATTTTTCTGGATCTAGGGGTTGGTGGCATTCTTGTCACATTCTATATTATATCTTGTTAGGATCCCAAAAATAGTCCCACATCGGAAGTGCAAAAGAAAAAGAAATAGTTTAAGTATTAGAGGGCCTCTCCACCTAATACCAATTGGTTTTGGGTTGGATTCTCAATAATACTTAACAAATGGGGTGTGAGCCAAGTGTTATGAGCTTAGTATGGGATGGGCCCTTAGCATGGCTAGTGTTAGAAGCCTAGTATGAGATGAGTTTCTAACAAATGGGCTAATGTTGGAGGCCTAGTATGGGATGGGTCTCTAACAAATGGTATCAGAGCAAGTATCAGATCACCATGGATTTCATTGATGGCTTGCCGAGGTCCGAAGGTTACACTGTCATTTTTGTGGTGGTAGATCGGTTGAGCAAGTATGCGCTTTTCATTCCGCTGAAGCATCCATACACCGCCGTGTCAGTGGCAGCAGTTTTTATGCGAGAGGTGGTGCGGTTGCATGGTTTTCCAAGGGGGATTGTCTCTGATAGAGACCAGGTTTTTTTGAGTAATTTTTCGAGGAAGCTCTTTCGGATGCATGGAACTATATTGAAACGGAGCACATCGTACCACCCACCGACGGATGGTCAGATAGAGGTAGTCAATAGGAGCATTGAGACATACCTGCGCTGTTTCGCTTCGGATATGCCGAGGCAGTGGGCGAGGTGGCTTGCATGGGCAGAATATTGGTACAACACATCCTTTCACACGGCAGCCCAGATGACACCCTTCAAGATCTTGTACGGGAGAGATCCTTCCCACTTGGTGCACTTAGGTGAGCGGTCTCACAAGTGGAGGAGTACTTAGGTGAGCGGGATATGTTACTGGAGGAGTTGAAGCGTCATTTGGGAGAAGCCCAGCAGACGATGAAGGCGCGAGCGGATGGCCACCGTAGAGATGTCCATTTTGATGTGGGGGATAAGGTCTATTTGATGCTGAGATCGTATATGCAAAAATATTTGGCACATCGGCACAATGAGAAGCTATCAGCATGGTATTATGGTCCATATGAGATAGAGGCAAATATTGGCCATGTGGCGTATCGACTCAAGTTACCATTCTCTTTTGTCATTCATCCAGTCTTTCATGTGTCTCAACTACAAAGGACGATTGGAGATCACAGTTCTTTCCTCCTTTTGCCACATACTCTTAGCGACTATATGGAGATGCTCCTGGAGTCTTTAGATGTTACAGCGGTGCTACAAGGGCCGGGTCGTGTTCGTGAGGTTGCTCATTCATTGGCGCGGATTGCCAGATCATGATGCTACGTGGGAGCCGTTTGACGTCATTCAACAGCAATTTTCAGACTTTCACCTTGAGAACAAGGTGACTCTTTTGGGGGGGAGTAATGATGCGACACGTCTGCGTGTCTACAGCTGGAGGCACGCACGAGGCCAAGGGACGGCAGGGCCCACTCCCAATTGATTAAGAGGGGTATTTTATTAGTAGGGGTATTTGGGTCTTTCACAATTTCGGTTCGGGGGAGTCTGGGGGATAATTAGGGTCGGTTGCCCTCTTGTGTTGGCTTATGCTAATTTTGAGAAGAAACTCTTTTATTTTGATATCGTCGCTTGGGGGATTTACTCTTTGATTCATTAATTCAAATAGAGGGAGTTGATCTTCTCCTATACGCTCATTTATCTTGTTTCTTCGCATTTGATTATAAAATTCCATCTTTTAATCTTTCCACTCATAAAAATATCAGCTTTTGTTGTTTTCCCCTTGAAGTTTGTATCATATCTACTTTGTGCTTTTACAACAAATTGGTTCTTATTTCATCCATTCCTACAGTTAAACATCTTGAATGGCTTCCATTTGATTAATCGATCAATTTGTTTGTTCTTTCCTCAAAAAGTTTTCATCCAATCAATTTTTTGTTAAGTTTCGTTATTTGCCTCCATTTCTGTTACGGCTGCTCCTTTTTTCGTGAAGTAAATGTTTGCTGGGATAATTTGTCCTCTTCTCAAATTATATATTTGCTGGAATCTGTTGGCCTGTTGACCCTTGTGAAGGATGCAATCAGTATAAGGACTAAAGTTAAAATTTTATAGTTGTAATTCAAGTTGTGGTCCGTGCTTTATACTGCTGAGTCATAATAAGCGAGTATTAAGCTCCATAAGTTTCATAGTTTTTACAGTGCAGAAGTCTATAACTTTTTTCCTACCGTGGGCTGTAGTTCAAGGGGAAGATTTGGAAGTAAAATGGTATTATATGAGAGTCTGGACTCTTTTTTATTATGTGATAAGAAATCTGGACCATCAATCTGTCAACCAAATACTGAAACAATGAAGGGGGTTCTAGCCAGTTTACAAGGTTGCATTCAGGCTGCTTGCACCCAGAAATATGTTAGATTGATATCTGACGCCTCCCATGATGGCTAGCCAACCTAACCTTTTGCTTTTGGAATACTGCTAACCGCCCTGAAGGATTGCTACTTTTCTGTTTGATTGATCTGTCACTTCCCTACCTAGATAACCTTCTTTTTGGAATACTGGCAACCCCTCCTGGGTGATTGCGGGCTTTCTGTTTTGTTTGCCCAAATGTGAACAGATGTCTTCCGGTTTCATTTAAACTAAAATGCACTACCTCAATTAAAGATGATATTGCAGGTAAATATCCCAGTTGGTGGGGATTTTTGTCTGACCTCTATAGTTCAACTCAAACAGGGGATTTTAGGTTCTAGTAACAATGAATTTGTATGTGCATGTGTGCGTGTGTTCCAAACATGGAGTTATATATCAACTCGAACATTTAGTCAGCTAGAGGGTTTCAGATAGATCTCAAAAGCTTTAAATGTTTCTATTTTGAATAAAAAAGGATATGCGATTAAATAACACAATTCTGGTTCTCCTTCCTGTAATACATATGTTCCCCACATAAAAAATGTGTGGTGGCACAATCCTAGACATTTGGAATGACACGGTCACCAAATTGAATGTTTATGCTGTTTTTAGACTTTCCGGGTGGATGCCAAATATTGACAAAAGCAACCATCTAAGCTAATGGTAATCATTGTTTTGCATATACAGAATCGGCGGAACATGTTTTGAATTTCCCCCGGCACAACATGACAGTAGATTTATCCTATAGCGATTTCTAGCCCGACATGATGAGGTTTGATCCGACGTGTCACCTGATATTTTACTCAATATAACCCCAATGTGGTATTTTACACCAGACTTTGTGAACTATAATGATGTAATTATTCATGTATTTAATCATTTATTCTTTGTGTTTATTAGTTACAAGTTGAATGTACTATTTAATTGCATGACACGAATGTGCCTTTTTAAAGATTTTACACTTAGCTTTAACAATTTTATTTGATATCTCACAGCTAGAAAACTATATTTATGTTAAACTTATTTTTACTTAAATGCATACATCTTTCATCCGCTATGGTGCTCTATATTTACTTAATGTTTCGACATGTTGTGTGATTTTCACCATCCAACATGGAATCCCCTTAGGTGCCTGGAGTGTGCCTTCCATCATTTAGAACCTTGATAGTAGTATGATCATAGGTCACCATATGAATGTTAGATCTGTGCGCGGCTAAAGAGAGGAGGAAATTACTTTGCGCACAATAAGTGGATCTAACAATGAACTACCTTTACATGTATTTCTGGTATGGATTTAGCATTATACCAGCACTGACAATTTTTCTAGAGGAAAACTGGAGTGTTGAAACAACAATTTGCATGGTTGTTATGATATACGAATATCACTGCTAAGTTCGATCATCTCTAGGCCATATAATCTAAATTCTGTAATAATACAATCACAACTTAGCCGGTATTATTGGAACTTAGGTTTGCAACTGCCTATCCTAAGGTTGGTTAACGCCAATTGAACAACATTAAGAGTTCGGATTGAATGTAAATATAAATGATCTAATACTGTAAAATGTATGTTACATTTAAGGATTATTTAACTGTTTTTATTCTTAACCATACTTTTCAACTTCGTTTGTTGCATAAACAACCTTTTATTATATGATAGAACTGTTTAATTACCATCTTAAACTTTGAGCTGATTTCAAAAAATACCGTAAATTCAGAAACAAAAAAACAAAACTAGCATGAATGTTATTCAGAAGTTTCATAAAAACTACCTTTCGTCAGCTCGTTAGTTCTGTTAGCATGTGACTATCACATGAATTTTTAATACCTAAAAACCATTATCCTTATTTCTTAAAAGGAAAAACCCCAACCCTTAATTTTTCGTCATGTACGCAAATGGATGAAGATGATGAGGCTGAATAGAAACACGGAGGGGAGAATTGGGGTGTATTTAGGTTACGGAATAGATATGGAGGAAAAAGGAGAGATTTGTGATGGTTTGGGGTTGGATTCGGATTGGAATTGGGTGTTTTTTTTGGCGAAATTTGACTATTTTGCGGGTTGTTTTGAGCAGAGAAGGAAAGAAATTTTTTGGGTGAATTTTGGTTTGGCGAGCAAAGAAGGAAGTAGAGGTTTAGGGTTGTTTTGGTTAGGTTTGGGTTAGATTGAAGTGGTGTTGGGTCGGATCCAACAATGGGTGTTTTGAGTTTGGGTTTGGATGCGAAGAGAATGAAGGCGGATAGGATTGGGTTTCAAGTGAGGGAAGGAATGAGTAGGAAGAAAGATTACATAACGTTTTGGTGTGGGTTTAGAGGTAGAGAGGAGCCAGTGATATGACTTAGGGTTGGGGAGGAAGTAGAAGGAAGATGTAAAAGAAAATTTGGGTTTTCAATTAAATTAAATTTAATTGTGTTACTAAATTAATCTTAATATTTTGTGTGTTTTAAAAAAATTATAATTATAATAGCTAAATAATGACTTTTAATTTAATACCAATACTACATTAATTAATAATTATAATTCTTGCTTATTATGCAATCATATTTTTAATAATTTATTAATTTTTTAAAAATATTTTAGTAAAAATTCTTATTCCTATCATTTTAACATTGTTTTAGTAGGGATTCTTTATTTAAAAATGTTATATAACTTTTTAATTTGCACTTGATTTTAGTTTAGTCTATGGTATATGCATTTTTAGAAACACTTTTATGCATTTTTGTAAGAAATAATTTTATTATATTGTATTATTAATAATAAAAAGTTATATATTATTTAAATTAGAATGAATATTTAATTATCATCATCCTAGCCTTCATCCCAAAAATTGGGGTCGGCATCATGGACTAATAGAAAGTGTCGGAGAATGAATATTTAAAGTATAATTATATATCTGTAACGACCCACTTACGGGGCCCGTTACTGCTTGGAACATGCACAAGTCCTGCTAGGCACCAATGAAGTCAACACAGGCTACGTTGCAGAAATACGCCAAAATACTGATAATGAAAGTGGTTTTACAACCTTATTACAACCCAGCAGCTAACAGGAAAGGAAAATACAACAGAATTCAAACGATACATCAATCCACACTGAAAGCAACATAGCAAATCTCTCACACTCACTCTCAATACACAGGGTCCTGCTGGTCCTGCTGGTCGTACTCAACCACAAACTCAGCGTCTGCGGCCTCTGGTGCAAACTCCTCGACCTGTGAGATATCTGGCGAGTCCACCACAAAGAGAAGGGTCGCCAGGATCAGACGTAACTCAAAGTATCTCTATACATATATTGAAACAAATATACAAGCATGGCATTTTAAAAGAAAAGAGGTAAAGTACGAACAATAATAGTAAGGGAAAATGAGCAGAAAAAGTAAACTTCGCAGTTTTACAGCTATCAACAATTTCTAGCAGTTAAAAATGCAATGATAAAAGTAACTATGATGCGAGAGTCTAATTGTGCCTTTACCTAGACTGTGACTTATAATGCGGGGTGCAATGAGCAACCAAGAGGCCACCTCTTACCACGGGTGCTACCCGGGCGAACTATGCTATGAATACTATGAATACTATGCAATACTCTGTGATCTGTGATGGTTGTCACCGGCTACTATGATGGGTTGCTAGAACCCGCACGGTGACAACAAAGGCTGGACTAGTCGCTCCCGCACCCTCGCTATTATAAGTTACCCCAAAACCCAGTGTCGGTGCAATTTACTAGAATGTCACATTTCCAGTCACAATTTTCTGTCAATCAAGTCAAGTAGACCAATTTTGCTCCCTTTACGATACTGTGCAATTTACGATACGATACCGTGCAATTTTAGCTAACAGTTAAAAATGGAAAACACTGTGATAATGAAATAAATCTAAGTTGCATGCATTTGTTTTTGTTTTTAAGACCCATGCCAAGGGTACGATGAGTTACCAAGTCGCCTTGTCGTGAAGGCGCGTTTTTGAAAGGCGGTCGGTGTACCTGGTCCACACGTGTTACGAACGAGTTAGCTCCACGAAATAGTAATAGGCTAAGAGGCAAGTTACACTAACTTATAACTAATATAATAACCAACTTATAAAACTTAAACTCAAATGATAACATATATATCTATAACTAACTTAAATAATAAGTATCTTATCTAACTTATACCTTAAACTTAATATAAAAATTAACTTTACTTTAAACTAATCTTTATATAATAAATATTTCTTATAATAACTCACCCTCTCTTCTTTCTCTCCCTGTCTCTTTCTCGTTCTTTTCTTTTTCTCGTTTTTTTTGTTTTCGTTGCAGGGGCACCGGAGGGGAGATCAGGGCGGACGGCGACGACGTTCCGAGGGAGGGGGCACGGTGGCGCAAGGGAGGCGGCCAGGCGATGGATCGGGGCGGCAGGGGGCTCGGGGACGTGGCGACGGGCCTGGGAGCTCGGCGGGGCGGCGATCAAGCGGCGGCGGGCGGCGGCTTGCGGGGCTCACGGCGGAAGACGACGGCGGCGGGAGGCGGGATCTGCGGCGCGGAGGGCGGATCGGTGTCGGGATCAAGGCGGGGGCGGGTTCCGAGGCATGGCGGCTCAGATCCGAGCTCGGGGCGGCATCGGTGACTTCCAGGCGACGAATAGGGCGGTCGTGGCGGACGGCGGCTCTCGAGGGCGGACGGCGGCGGCTCTGAGCTCGGCGTGGGTGTATGGGCGCGGGCGACGTTGGGGGTTGATGGGTTTGATTTGATTTGAAGATTTGATATCAATTTTACCCTTCTTCCATTTGATTTTTGGTGGGGTTGTAGGAATGAAGATGATGGTGATTATGTTGGTGCTGTTGGGAGATGGAGAAAAATTGGATGGACGAGGAAGAGGTTGAAGAGAGAAGAGATTGAAACGGTTTATCTTTTCTCCTTCCCTGATGCGTGAGTGTTACAGAAGTGTGTGGAGGGATGGTGGCTGAAGGTGGAGAGTTGAGACGATGCTGCTGTTGATGTTGTTTGTTTGTTCCTGTAGGTTGGTTTAAGAATGAGGGATGGAGGAGACAGATTGAATGCGGGTTGGTTGATGGGTAGGGGCTGTTGTTAAGGACTTGACGTGAGATGTTGGATCTCACCAACAATTCGGTGGGTTTAAGTGGGGGTAGATCTAGGGTTATGGTAAGATTAAAGTAAGATGGTAAGAGTAGTGTAGGAACAGTAATTAGTAAAAAGAACTAGTTTAAAAGCAATTAGTTAATTAGTAATTAGTAGTTTAATAATTTAATTTAGTTAAGATAGCAAGTTAATTAGTAATTAAACTTTTAATTAAAAATCAATTATGGTCTAAAGATTTACGCCACGGTAAAACTAAAATATAGATGCGCTCGCGTCAACGTACGGACGAAAATCCCTCAGACGAAAATAACCGGATCAACGACGTAAAAATACGCGCACACAGCAGTCTAAAACACTACTAAAAAAAACAGGCCGTTACATCCTACCCTCCTTAGAATAATTCCGTCCCCGGAATTCTCTATAGGTCAGGGAAAAGGTATGTGTAACGTTCTCGCATCTCATCCTCTCGCTCCCAGGTAGACTCCCCTGGCGAGTCGCGACGCCACATCACTCTGACTAGCTCAATAGTCCTGTTCCTGAAGACTTTCTGGCGTTGATCAAGGATCTCTACGGGTTGCTGCTCGTACGTCAAGTCTGGACGAACTGCGATCTCTGAGTAGTCCACGACATGACTCGGGTCGCTCACATAGCGACGCAACTGCGAGATGTGGAATACATTATGCACTCCCTCTAAGGCAGGGGGTAATGCAAGCTTGTATGCCACCTCTCCGACTCGCTCCAAAATATCGAATGGCCCAATAAATCGAGGACTGAGCTTTCCTCTTCGACCAAAACGAATCAATCCTCGGTTGGGCGAGATCTTCAGAAAAACATGATCACCGGGCTGGAACTCCAGATGTCGACGCTTTGCATCTGCCCAATGCTTGTACCTGTCCTGAGCCAGCTGTAGCTTCTCTCTGATGACCCGAACCACATCCACGGCTTCAGTGATTAGCTCAGGACCAACCAACTCTCGATCTCCTACATCATCCCAGCTCAAGGGGGATCGGCACTTTCTCCCATACAGTGCCGCGAAAGGTGCCATACCAATGCTAGACTGGTAGCTGTTGTTGTATGCAAACTCCACCAAATGGAGATGATCTTCCCATGATCCTTTGAAGTCCAGCATACATGCCCGCAGCATGTCTTCCAGTATCTGAATAGTACGCTCTGACTGACCATCTGTCTGCGGATGGTAAGCCGTACTAAAACTCAAGTGAGTACCCAAGCTCTCCTGAAGGCTCCTCCAGAAACGAGATGTGAACCTGGTGTCTCTGTCTGAGACAATGCTGATAGGAACTCCATGCAGCTTCACAATCTCATCCATGTACTTCTTGGCCAATACTTCTGTAGACTGGCCCACTCTGAAAGGAATGAAGTGCGCGGTCTTGGTCAATCGGTCTACGATCACCCAGACAGCGTCATTCTGCTTTGTACTCTTGGGTAGACCAGTCACGAAGTCCATCGTGATGTGCTGCAATTTCCACTCCGGAATGGGCAATGGCTGCAACAAACCGGCAGTTCTCTGGTGTTCAGCCTTCACCCGTTGGCACACAATACACTTCGCTACGCTCCGAGCGACGCTTCTCTTCATGCCATGCCACCAGTAATGCTGTCGCAGATCCTGATACATCTTGGTACCTCCAGGATGTATAGAGTAAGGAGAACTGTGAGCTTCCTCCAATAACTCATCTCTAATGGCACCAGACGGTACACAGATCCTGTCCTCAAACCTCAAGGACCCATCTGCATGAATCTTGAACTCTGGTCTTTGGCCTGCCATCACCAGATCTCTAATCTTCCGTAGCTTCTCATCCTCCATTTGAGTAGACTTGATCCTCTCTACCAGGGTCGACTGGATATGCATGCCCATCAAAGATGCAGTCATCCCTGGTAGAATCACTTCTATACCCATGTCTCGGATCTCTTGCTGCAACCTCCACTGAGTCGTAAGGGTCATCACTGCTGGAAGACGACTCAATGCATCCGGTACAACATTGACTTTCCCAGGATGGTACTGAAGGTCAATGTCATAATCTGCCATGAGCTCGACCCATCGTCGCTGACGCATGTTGAGCTCCTTCTGTGTGAATAGATACTTCAGACTCTTGTGATCCGAGAACACCTTCACGTGCTCACCCAATAGGAAGTGCCTCCAAATCTTCAGTGCAAAAATCACTGCCGCCAACTCAAGATCGTGAGTGGGGTGGTTCTTCTCATGGATCTTCAACTGCCTGGATGCATATGCTACGACTCGACCATGCTGATGTAGCACGCATCCGAGTCCTTTGCCAGATGCATCACAGAAGACTTCGAATCCTCCTGATCGGTCTGGAATGATCAAGATGGGTGCAGTCGTCAATCTCTTCTTCAGCTCCTGGAAAGCATCCTCACATGCTTTCGACCAAACAAACATCACATCCTTTCTCGTTAATCGCGTCATGGCTCCCGCAATTTTCGAGAAGTCTTTGATGAACCTCCGGTAGTAGCCAGCTAGTCCCAAGAAGCTTCGAATCTCGGTCACCGTTCGGGGGACTGGCCAGTTTTGAACAGCGGCTACTTTTTCAGGATCAACAGCAATCCCTGCTCCGGACACCACGTGGCCCAGAAATGCCACCTCATTCAGCCAGAACTCGCATTTGCTAAGTTTGGCATAAAGCTGGTGTCTTCTCAGGGTCTCGAGAACCTTCTTGAGATGCTCTGCATGCTCCACGGCATTCTTCGAGTAGATGAGAATGTCGTCGATGTAGACTACAACGAACTTGTCCAAGTATTCATACAATACTTGGTTCATGAGACTCATAAATACCGCGGGTGCATTAGTCACACCAAACGGCATCACTAAGTACTCATAATGTCCGTATCTGGTCCTGAATGCAGTCTTGGGAACATCTTCATCTTTCACCTTCACCTGATGGTACCCTGTCCTCAGATCCAGCTTTGAATAAACGCTTGACCCACCGAGCTGGTCGAAAAGATCGTCGATGCGCGGTAGGGGGTACTTGTTCTTCACGGTGACTTTGTTCAGCTCACGGTAGTCAACGCACATACGAAGGGATCCGTCTTTCTTCTTCACCAGCAATATGGGAGATCCCCAGGGAGATACACTGGGTCGTATCCATCCCTTCTTCAGTAGATCATCAAGTTGGACCCGCAATTCTTCTAGCTCAGATGGAGCTAGACGATACGGTCCCTTGGACATAGGCTGGGCTCCTGGCATTAATTCGATGGCAAATTTAAGGGTGCGATCCGGAGGCAAACCTGTAAGGTCGTCTGGAAACACATCCAAGAACTCTCGAACCACTTCTGGTATCTCGGGCTCAACGTCCATCGCGGCTGCTACTGCTTCGGTCGACTTGGCCTTGTACTTCACCGGTCCCACAGATCTGCTCCCACTAATGAACTCGAACTTCGGATGATCAGGGATGTCGAAGGCTACCCTCCTTCGACAACAGTCGATGGTGGCATGGAAAGTTCCCAACCAATCCATCCCGAATACAGCATCAAAGTTCGGGATATCAATCATCATGAAGTTAACGAATAAAGCTCGCCCACAAATCACCACGGGGCATTGAGGATACCCACTGGTCGCCTTTATCACTCCGCCACCCGTATTGACGTTCCAACCGGTAGATAAGGTTGTAACAGGAACGGTATGGGTGCGAACGAATCGACTCGCTAGAAAGCAGTGTGATGCTCCTGAGTCGAACAAGGAGAGTGCGGGATTCCCAGCTACTAGTACGACACCTAGGTTCAAACACTAATCTAAGCAACCAATGCTAATGAAAGAAAAGATATACTAATAATGCAAGAATTATACATGTGATCACTTCGCCGGTAGCCTCGGCCTCTTCGACAGTCATGGTGTAAGCCTGGCGTCTCAGTGGTGGCTGCCTTCCCTGCTGGAACACCCTCTGCTGTGGAGGTAGTGGTGGACGCTGTGGAGCGATCCCGGTTGGTGCAGCACGGGGAGCTGGATCTGGAACCGGAGCTGGAGCTGGAGCACGTGACCTATGATGCGGGCAATTCCTAGCCACGTGTCCAGACTCTCCACAAACCAGACAAAGGCCCAGAAAAACTCGACACTCAGATTTGAAGTGTCCAGACTTTCCGCAAAAGTGGCAGACCGGGAGGGCCTGCTGCTGTGGTCCTGGCCTCTTAAACTGAACCTGCTGAATAGGGCGGTGCATCTGTGGCCGTCTGCTTGGCCCAGCTTGGGTCGGTGGGGGCCTCGCAGATGCTGCCAGCATGTGTTCTTACTTTTCCTCCTCTTCGACCATCTCATGGTTACGAGCAATGGCCAGAACTTCAGCATGTGTGGTCAGGCTAGCACCGACCATCATCCTTCGAATCTCAATATTGAGCCCCTGCTGGAACGCCGGGCTCGAGTCAAAGCATTTGTAACCATCTCTGGAGCAAACCTGCTGAGCCTGGAGAACTCAGCGTCATACTGATCCACCGTCATCGAACCCTGCTTCAGGTTGATGAATTTCTTCCTCATCTTGATCGTTGCGTGTGGGGGAAAGTACTGAGCGTTGAAGGTACTTGTAAATACATCCCACGAAATCGGTAATCCCAAGCGGTCTTCAACCGCCTGCCACCAGTCTCTAGCACCATCCGTCAGTTGCCTCTTGACGACAGCCACCCAGGCTTCTTCTCGAATCTGAGATGCTCTCAGATCATCAGTGATGCGCTTGAGCCATTCTTCCGCCTGAAGATGGCTCTCAGTCCCTGCGAAGGTCTTCGGGCTCATCCCTCGAAAGTGATAAGCACTTGGGTCAGCTCGTTGCTCTCTGTGCAAAGCCTGTTCTAAGGCCTGTCCAAGCTGCTGATGAAGGGCATACATGCCCCGCATGCAATCTTCTGCAGACAACGGTGCAGTCGGGAATGCTGTTGCACCCGAACCGTTGTTGGCTCCATTGCCAGCATCATTCTGGTTGGGGCCCTCATTCGGGTGGTTGATCCCGGATCCAAAGGCACTGTCTTCACTTCCCGAAGTGTTCCTTTCCATGGCTTATCTGCATTCCATAAGTTTTGATCAGTCTCATTGAGTATTTTATACGACATATTCTGAACTTCCTGTATTGTTCATGTGGCTTTTAGCGCGGACCTGCATGGGCCACCAAACTTGTAACGACCCACTTACGGGGCCCGTTACTGCTTGGAACATGCACAAGTCCTGCTAGGCACCAATGAAGTCAACACAGGCTACGTTGCAGAAATACGCCAAAATATTGATAATGAAAGTGGTTTTACAACCTTATTACAACCCAGCAGCTAACAGGAAAGGAAAATACAACAGAATTCAAACGATACATCAATCCACACTGAAAGCAACATAGCAAATCTCTCACACTCACTCTCAATACACAGGGTCCTGCTGGTCCTGCTGGTCGTACTCAACCACAAACTCAGCGTCTGCGGCCTCTGGTGCAAACTCCTCGACCTGTGAGATATCTGGCGAGTCCACCACAAAGAGAAGGGTCGCCAGGATCAGACGTAACTCAAAGTATCTCTATACATGGATATTGAAACAAATATACAAGCATGGCATTTTAAAAGAAAAGAGGTAAAGTACGAACAATAATAGTAAGGGAAAATGAGCAGAAAAAGTAAACTTCGCAGTTTTACAGCTATCAACAATTTCTAGCAGTTAAAAATGCAATGATAAAAGTAACTATGATGCGAGAGTCTAATTGTGCCTTTACCTAGACTGTGACTTATAATGCGGGGTGCAATGAGCAACCAAGAGGCCACCTCTTACCACGGGTGCTACCCGGGCGAACTATGCTATGAATACTATGAATACTATGCAATACTCTGTGATCTGTGATGGTTGTCACCGGCTACTATGATGGGTTGCTAGAACCCGCACGGTGACAACAAAGGCTGGACTAGTCGCTCCCGCACCCTCGCTATTATAAGTTACCCCAAAACCCAGTGTCGGTGCAATTTACTAGAATGTCACATTTCCAGTCACAATTTTCTGTCAATCAAGTCAAGTAGACCAATTTTGCTCCCTTTACGATACTGTGCAATTTACGATACGATACCGTGCAATTTTAGCTAACAGTTAAAAATGGAAAACACTGTGATAATGAAATAAATCTAAGTTGCATGCATTTGTTTTTGTTTTTAAGACACATGCCAAGGGTACGATGAGTTACCAAGTCGCCTTGTCGTGAAGGCGCGTTTTTGAAAGGCGGTCGGTGTACCTGGTCCACACGTGTTACGAACGAGTTAGCTCCACGAAATAGTAATAGGCTAAGAGGCAAGTTACACTAACTTATAACTAATATAATAACCAACTTATAAAACTTAAACTCAAATGATAACATATATATCTATAACTAACTTAAATAATAAGTATCTTATCTAACTTATACCTTAAACTTAATATAAAAATTAACTTTACTTTAAACTAATCTTTATATAATAAATATTTCTTATAATAACTCACCCTCTCTTCTTTCTCTCCCTGTCTCTTTCTCGTTCTTTTCTTTTTCTCGTTTTTTTTGTTTTCGTTGCAGGGGCACCGGAGGGGAGATCAGGGCGGACGGCGACGACGTTCCGAGGGAGGGGGCACGGTGGCGCAAGGGAGGCGGCCAGGCGATGGATCGGGGCGGCAGGGGGCTCGGGGACGTGGCGACGGGCCTGGGAGCTCGGCGGGGCGGCGATCAAGCGGCGGCGGGCGGCGGCTTGCGGGGCTCACGGCGGAAGACGACGGCGGCGGGAGGCGGGATCTGCGGCGCGGAGGGCGGATCGGTGTCGGGATCAAGGCGGGGGCGGGTTCCGAGGCATGGCGGCTCAGATCCGAGCTCGGGGCGGCATCGGTGACTTCCAGGCGACGAATAGGGCGGTCGTGGCGGACGGCGGCTCTCGAGGGCGGACGGCGGCGGCTCTGAGCTCGGCGTGGGTGTATGGGCGCGGGCGACGTTGGGGGTTGATGGGTTTGATTTGATTTGAAGATTTGATATCAATTTTACCCTTCTTCCATTTGATTTTTGGTGGGGTTGTAGGAATGAAGATGATGGTGATTATGTTGGTGCTGTTGGGAGATGGAGAAAAATTGGATGGACGAGGAAGAGGTTGAAGAGAGAAGAGATTGAAACGGTTTATCTTTTCTCCTTCCCTGATGCGTGAGTGTTACAGAAGTGTGTGGAGGGATGGTGGCTGAAGGTGGAGAGTTGAGACGATGCTGCTGTTGATGTTGTTTGTTTGTTCCTGTAGGTTGGTTTAAGAATGAGGGATGGAGGAGACAGATTGAATGCGGGTTGGTTGATGGGTAGGGGCTGTTGTTAAGGACTTGACGTGAGATGTTGGATCTCACCAACAATTCGGTGGGTTTAAGTGGGGGTAGATCTAGGGTTATGGTAAGATTAAAGTAAGATGGTAAGAGTAGTGTAGGAACAGTAATTAGTAAAAAGAACTAGTTTAAAAGCAATTAGTTAATTAGTAATTAGTAGTTTAATAATTTAATTTAGTTAAGATAGCAAGTTAATTAGTAATTAAACTTTTAATTAAAAATCAATTATGGTCTAAAGATTTACGCCACGGTAAAACTAAAATATAGATGCGCTCGCGTCAACGTACGGACGAAAATCCCTCAGACGAAAATAACCGGATCAATGACGTAAAAATACGCGCACACAGCAGTCTAAAACACTACTAAAAAAAACAGGCCGTTACAATATCTATGTATTTTGAAAGAATAGTATATTTTTATAATTATGAATTTTTTTGCAGCTTAAATGAATTATATATTTATAGTTTTATAATTTGTAAATTGTAATGAATAATTATTTTAAAAACATCATGATGTGTGTTATGCTTTTTACTAATAAATAAATCAAAATAGTTTATAATTTTAAATAAAATTCTAATTTATGAACGTTTTTATTCCTTTTATGATATTTTTATATGTTTTTAAAGATTTTTTAAAAAAATATGTTATAAGAAAAAAAACAAAACAAAAGAAGAAGAATAAAGAAAAAAGTTGGAAAATTTTGACATACAAAGAGTATACTAGTTTTTAAAACATGTCTAAAGGTTAGGATGGTTTTATGAAACTTTGTTAACAAGAGCAATAAACCTAAGCCTTTCTCAAAATAAATAAAGATTTGTGGTTTTTCTAAAGTTCAAGGTAGTTTTTGAAATCAATCTAAACTTTTAGATTTTGTTTTTGAATTTTGGACGATTATTTCATATCCAAGAATGTTTGAATGCACTTACGAGCGAGATGCCATAAGAGGAAGCAATGGTGCTATGTGTTCCCTTCATCGTATTGAGACATGGTTAAATTTATGTAAACTACCAAATTCTTTCATGTTTGTCTCTCAACATATTAAATTATGGAGGTTGAAGTAACACTATAAAACTTTACCTGTTTTCTCCTATTACTGCCACCTGTCGTCTTGTTATTGGTTAGATAGGCATATGATTTTTTTGAATTAAAGTACCCTTTGTTAAAACCCACATTAGTTTCTTTTCTTTTGTTTTTTAGTTTTTAGTTTTGGGTTATTTAGTACCGACCCCCTGTGTTTTCTCCATAATTAGTATCACCCCCCTATGGTTTCAATTATTAGTAAGACCCCCCTGATGTATCCAATTTGGACTCCTCCGCCCCCTTGTTTGGAGGGGGCGGGGAGTCCAAATTGGATACATCAGGGGGGTCTTACTAATAATTGAAACCATAGGGGGTATTGCTAAATACTGCGAAACCATAGTGTGCCGGTACTAAATAACCCTTTAGTTTTTATAGTTTTTTTCTCCCTTAATCATTGAAGCTCTTACATGATTGATGGACTGGGCTACACAGTATTGTTATACAACCGGACAGTTGTATCGGGTCGAGCAACAGAATCGAGCCGGTGGAGGAGGAAAGGGTGAAGAGGTGGTGGAGTGTGTTTTAGAATTTTTTTTTGGGATGACTATGATGTCGAAGAGGAAGATGATGCAGAGAAGGTAGTGGATTATGTAGAGGTCGGTGATGATGGTCATGTGATGATGCAGGAGGGGAAAGAGGGGAGGATGAGGGGGTTTTAAGATTTTTTCTGGGGTACGAAGATGTTCAGGAGGAAAATGATGATAATGATGAGGAGGAAAATGATGATAATGATGAGGAAGATGACGATAAAGAGGGGGAGGTGGATGAGAAGTAAGGCAGCGCGATGATGGTCGGGTGGCGGAGGAGGAGGACTGGGATGACAAGGAGGAGAGATTAATTTGAGGGTTGTTCTTTTTTTTATTTAATTTCATATTTTTTTAATCCCACAAAATAATACTTGGTAATTTTGTGCCTTTTGATTTTTTAAGGGACATATATGACATCCTCTATTTTTGATTTTTTATGCTAATAAGAATTTTGTATTTGTGAGAATCACAAAAAAGGGGAAAAACAAAAGAACAATGATTTAAAAAAGAACAAAATAAAAAAAAATCAAATAAGTTGAAATAGTGTTAAAGGTAAAAAATAGAGAACAGAACATAAAATATTAAAATTTTTGGAGCTCAAAATTGAAATTTTAAAAATAATATTGATTCAAAAATTTCGCCATACTGAAAGAAAAATGAAGATTTCATAAAATTTTGAAAAAGAACAAAGAAAAAATAAAAACATTAATAGAAAACTCCAGGCCAGAGATAAAGAAATCAACATCATTCATCATCAAATAAAATTTAACAAAAACTTAACATATAAATTCCATTAAATTTTTAATGATTATTTAAATAGAAACCTTATTTTTTAAAAAAAATAAAGAAAACTTGTGAAAAAAAATAAAAGACACAAAATTGTTAAGATTAAAATAAAACCGTGTAATGTAAAGAGCAAACCAAGATAAGAAAAAACAAAGCGAAAACCACCAAAATAACAATAAAAGCACAAAATAAACATCACAACAAAAAATGAGAAGATTTAAATAGAAAGATTTTAAAGAAATAACTAATCAGAAAAAAATAAAAACAAGAGAGTAAACAAAGAAATTATGAAAAAAGTAAAAGTGAAACAAAATGAAAGTTTAGAGTAGTTTTTCGAAACTAAAAATTTGATTAAGATTGAAGGGCAATTTAGTCATTTTACATTTTCTGTTAATACCATTGTGGTAGTTTTATGAAATAAGGAAAGTTTAATGAAGTTTAATTTCCATAGTTTAATGTGTTTTAAATTTAAACGTAAAAGAATTTGGTAGTTTATGTAAATTTAGCCATCAAGGCGAACAGGATCTGCATTTTTGTGACTGTGGAAGGGGCCGAAGGGCTCAAGATTCCATCCTGTATTGATGTTGTCAAATATTGAAGAAGATTTCAAGGTTTTTTTTCCTGGATCCTACAAAATGGGGCATCACTCTACTTATGCTTACATTACTCTACTTATGCTTGCATTATCCTTTTGACAGCACATGTTGGGCATGCATTTTCAAGAACAGAGAATACAATATTACTACTTCTATTCAGAACTACACACTCGGTACTGCCATTAGGTTTCATATTGCTTACAATTTTTCGTTTTGGGTAATTGTCATTTTCAGCCCCATGAGATCATCCCAGATTGGTGCAACTTGTTTAACTACTCAATTAAAGATATGCTTCTGAACTTCTGATTTCTTTGTTTGTTTACCTTGAATGGCTTAAAACAATCAACGAGTTGTTGCATGTCCTGTCTAATTCGTTGAGTCTGAAAAATTCAATACCTGTTGTAGTTTAAAATCTTCTAAGCATCAAATTGCTTTTGTGTTGCCATCAAAATTTCATGGAATTTGCTATTTAAAATTAACTGCTCCTTGCTGATCATTAGTTTATACGGCTCAACTGCTTAACCTGCTTGTTTGACGCTGACATTTGCCCAAGGCCTCAGCTTTGTTTTAGGAGACCCCTGAAAGCGGCTCTTTGTATTAAATTAAGAACAGAATCATATTCAATTAGTTTCTTTTTGTAAAGTTTTCTTATTAGGAGCTTTCCTGACGACTGTTACATTGACATTAGTTGCGCCTTGACGTCTCCGCAATGCGAATTTTTTGTTTTGCATCGTTATTTATTTATTCTCGTGTAAAATACAATTTGTCGTCGTCATCCATGCAATTGTTATCATCCATTTATCTTTATTTGTTTATTTGTTTATATCGACATTGTATGATGATTCATCCTAAAAGAAGGGTCGTGTAGTTTTACTCTACTATGCACCCCATCAATTTGTGATACAAATTTGTATTTGCGTCCTTTGGATGTGAGATCTGTTCTTTGCAAAACACCATATTAAGTTGGGTAGATACTGTTTCCAAAGTATCTTGAATTCCTTGCGTCTATTAAGTCTATTATGTAATGCTAAAATAAACTTTGATCGACATACAATCATATGCAAGCTTGTATGTGTGTGTTGGTTGGGCCCATTGGGGTGATTGCCCACCTCCCAAAAGTTGCACGTGTGATTGCCCACCCCCCAAAAGTGCGTATCTACTTGCTTTTTTGCAGGAAAAAACTTATAATAATGACTGACAGCAACAAGCATCTTTTTGCAATTTGCAACATCCACGTTTTGTGTTTTTTTGTTGGCTACATTGGTCTTAATTGTCATGAATCAATTTGATGCAAAATGCCAAAAGGACGACGACTTTAGGAATAATACATGGGCCTTTGCAGCCTCTTTTTGTTTCCCTGTCTCAATTTAAACATCTTTCATCTCATCGCTGAAAGTCGAATGATTTTCAGCCTCAAATACTTGCTACATTCACATTGCTTCCACCGTCGACCTCTATGGGATGGCGAAAAATCCTCTCTTCTCTTTGAATCTTCGCAGTTCTGCGAGGTAGGGGCCAAGATCTCACTGTCTATCAGTCATCTTCATCTAGTCCTGCCGACCGGAGATCTGAGTATCACTGAGTATGCTGCCCAAACCTTTTCAAGCCGACTTCGATGACCTTCCTTTAGATATCAACTTAGCTTTGGTGGTGGCCATTCATTTGATTCAACAGAAACTGAATACGATAAACATCCAGTCAAACCTTGCCTCCTCCCTTGTTAATATAGGTTGAGAAAGTTCTATTACTGTGAAACCGTTAAATTTTACTAAAAGCCGAAAGGCAAAAACATGAGATTAGCGATGCGAGTAAAAATGTACTAGTCATATTCATACATGTCTCAAAGTACTGTGAACATCTATCATTGCATAAAAGAGTGCAAGTTTGAGACACAACAAAACTCTTCCTACGTTTCTCTCACGCAACCAATCCCCAAAAAAAAAAAAACAGAAATGCCGCTTCATTTGCGTGAGTGGATGATAAAAAAACTGTTCTAAAAAATAATTACGGTAAATATGTTAGTACTTGCAACAAGACTTTATGTTGCTAATTTCCCCAATTATTGGGATGAAGGCTACGAGATGACACACTCATCATTCTAAGCTTTAAAAATGTCATTAAAAATCAACTGCTTGTACTTGTTCACTGAGATAACAGAGATTTAATATAATGCAGTGATTTGGAAAACGTATATGCAGCATTCTGTAATTTAAGGATTTAAGGGGTTGATGGTAATATTGTACCGTGAAAGATAAAGTTAGTTTTGTGAATGAGAATAATATGTATCGTATGATATATGTGCTATGTCTTCACATGCGACCTTAAAAAGTTCAGCATTTCATGTTTTTTCTGATGATCAGAACTGTTCATTTCGATCTTCATATTTTAAAGCCTCAAAACATCTAATATTAGGTCAACCTAAGTGGTTTTAGTCGTTCATCCAACCATCATAAAAGTTTTAGTGTCGTCAAACTGTTAAATTTGCAACGGATGAATGAACGAGTAAAACCCGTCGGGTTTATCCAATATTTGATTTTTTGGGATTTTGGATCATGGAGATCAAAATAAACGATTCTGATCGTTCAAAAATTATGGGCCGATGAACCTTTCGAGGTTGTATACGAGGCTTTGACTCATATGTTACAAATACGCATTATTCTTTTTGTAAAACTTACACATAAGAATAGTGGTCATCATACGCATTGTATCAGCTAATGCTTCTTATGTGCTTCTAGAAGCTTAGTCTCTCTTATTTTATGAATGATTGAAATTGTTTATTTTGATGTTCATATTTTAAAACCTCAACTCCAAATATCATGTGAAGCCACATGATTATGATCATTCATCCACCTTTGCAAAAAAGTTTTATTCTTTCAAAACGGTTGCACTTGCGATGGATGGATGAATGATCAAAACCTATTGGGTTCATCGAATATTCGATATTTTGCGTTTTTATAATATGATGATCAAATTAAATTGTTTCCATTATTACAAAACATTAGAGAATGGTGGAGTTTTGGAGGTTGTATATGAGGTTTAACTTCATATGTCATATGATACACATTATTCTATGGTGCCTACTTTGATGCAATCTAAGGAGGCGCCCCTATTTTCTCTCATCTTCCACATTTTTTTGAATTTTTTTTCATGAGTTTGTTGTTCACCTCATGGATGATCAACATACCAAAATTTCAAGGGATTGCAATACTTTTTGAGCCCTCACCTATTCCTTGCACCTTCAACAGTCTAACAACATGCTGAAAGCCTCATGAAGTTGCATGGGATAGATCTGGCCTAAAATGTATTAGAACACCTTGAAATTTAGTATGTTTATCATCCATGAGGTAAACAATAAACCCATGAAAAAAATTTCAAAAATAATGTGAGAGATGTGGAATAATGCGGGCGCCTCCTTAGATGCAAACTAAGTAGACACCCTAGATCCCTTTTACACTTCTCATGTTATTAATACCATAATGAGAATAATGTGTATTATTGGATATGAGCTAAGTCCCCCTATGCGACATTGAAAAATCCATCTTTACATATTGTTTTGGATGATATGAAACATTTATTTTGATCTTCGTATTCTTAAATATCAAAACATCAAATATTAGATGAAGCCAAAGAGTTTTGCTCATTCATAACTGGCATATGACGTTATACTCTTGCAGCAATTTTACTATTGCAGCAGGTGGATAAACGAGCAAGACTCATTTGTTTCAACCGATACTTGGTGTCTAAGTTTTAGAATATGAAAATCAAAATAAATCGTTCTGACCGTTCGAAAAATTATTGAAATATGGAGTTTTTTATGTCTCTTACGAGTTTTAGCCCACAAGGATATGATACACATTATTCTCAATTATAATTTATAAATAATACACATTATTTTTCGTGTATTATTAGAAGAAACGTTACTATGTCTTAAATCATCAATAAATAGAAAAAAAAAACCTCTTCATTAAGCTAATTTATTTGACTATATACATCTCCCTGTTGGGCAGAAGGAGTTGACATTTTTCCAAAAAGGGAAAGAAAGTAAAGGAGAGGTTGTGTGGGTGTGACCTATTATGATTTTTTCTTTTCAGTTTTAAAAAAGTGTCACATCAATACACCGAATTTTCAGTATATATAGCAAGTCCCCTTATTTAAGGGCTTGTTCTTTTGCTTGTAAATTGCTGAGAAAGACGAAATTTTGCACTATTCATCCACTATTTGCGTGGATTCTCACCCGACATGCAATCACCCTGTTCATTTTCTATTCTTGGGGGCTTTGGAAAGTAAGCCGACGTGGCAGGGGTTTTTGAGAATCTTGGGGGCTTGCGTTTTCCACGCAAAATGCGGGAAAAGCTGTGGATTTCACAATTTTGTAGGGCCCACTATCCCATCTCTCTCTCTCTCTCTTTACAATCAAACGAACTTTCCACTTTCTCATTCCAACTTTTAACTCCCAAAAGAACACAAGAAAGTTGGGTGGACCCCACTTTATTTTCCCAATCTCACTTTCTATACAACTTTCCAACTCAAAAGAACACAAAACTCTATTTTCTCTCTTCGCAGATTCCACAAATGCCAAACTTTCCCATTTCAATTTTGAAGCAAAAGAACATGCCAGAATAGGCAATTGCTACATGCACCTCAAGAAATGAGGTGCATATAAGAGTTAGTGCAATTTTTTGTTATTTTCAGGAGAAAGAGTGTGCGATTAAAACTGATAATGTGACAAAGTTACTTATTTTGAAAAAATATACGGCATACACTTCATTTCATGATGTGCATAGAGCATTTGTCATTGAGAATTGCTCTATGCACCTCAGAATGAGGTGCATAGAGGTGACACCTTACCCAAAAAAGCAATAAAAATCTTAAAATATGTCAATTCCCCCACTCTCTCCTACAAATTTTTGACATTTAAAGTAACAATCACCTCTATGCACCTCAAAATGAGGTGCATAGAGTCATGGCCTTGTCATTTAATATGATTCAAGGAGCCGTGCAAGGCACGTGAATCCAAACTCCCCGTTTTACCCCTACATCAGATATCTATTCCGAATATGTCCTCTTTCCATGTATACTCTGCTACTCTTCTAGACTTTCATCATCATTGATCTTGGAACGTGGAGCTCTGAGAAACAGGGCACAAACAACAATAATAATATGGTGGGAAGATCCGCAACGCAGATTGGATTCTTAACGGGCCGGATCCGGATCAATGGGTCGGGCTGCGAGGCGACGTTGAGTCCGGAGGGGAGGCTGACGTGGCGGACGGAGGAGGAGGGGGAGCGGTGCTTGTCGCTGGAATCGGAGGGGCTGGGGGTCGGGGTCGAGGAAGGGCGTCGAATTAGAGTCAGGGCTTTCGTTGGGGATTCGAAGGGGTTCGGTTGTGGAGTTGGGATAGGAGTCGGTAAGAGGAGCTTGAAAGATTACGTTTTGGAGATGGAGAGCGATGAGATGGTGAATCTATGGTGCGAGAGGTTGAGAGATTGCTTCAATTCGTTTGGTAAAATTTCATTTTGTTTTTCCTTGTTTTCCTTAAAAATTTGGTTTCTAACGGGGGAATTATTTGTAGTCGTCGTTGTCGTTGTTATATTAAGTTGCGTATTTGCAATTGATTTCTTATCTTTGAGGATTTCCGCTTGATACAGTGCAATGCTTCTAGACTTTCAATTATTCTGCTGGATACAGGGAAAAAAATTATAAATCTGTTACTTTTCTGATCTTTTATATTTTTTTAAAAGACATGATTTTTTTTTAGTTGCAACAAATTTTGCTTATTTTAGTAGTGTCCCCGCCCCAAAATTATAGGTATGGAACATTTGCTATAAGTGTCCCACTTTTCAACTTAAACTCTTTCTTCACTATACATGTCTCAATACAAGTGTTTTAGAGATTTGATCGGCTAAGAACTTTTTTTAAATCACTAAAAAGAAAAATTCTTTTCTATGTTGTTGATTTCTTCTCTTTTGGTTCTTCACTCTTGTTCACATGTATTATAGCTGCAGTATATAATTCATTTGTAAGTTGAACTGACATGAAAAGGACCTTAGCATGATACAATTGCTTAAATTTTATTCAAATATGGGTTTAAGTGAAGCAAAGTTCGTTATTTTTTGAGATTTAATCCTTACCGTGGTGAAAATTATCTCTTTGCTGAACAGGTCGTCCCAAGAGGTTGTTTATTATTCTTAACCCATTTGGTGGAAAGAAATGTGCACAAAAGATCTTCCAGAATGAAATCAAACCCCTAATTCAAGCTTCTGGCATACTCTATACGTTGCAAGGTTGGTTGATCATGAGATACAATTGATGGGTGTCCTATATATTTTATGTCCACCTTTAGCAAATGTTCAATCTTAATGGATTATGGTTATGTGCATGGCTTTCTCCTTTGGCCCCTTAAATCACTTTTGTGATGTCCCATTCTTTCAGAAACCAGATATCAGCTTCATGCTCAAGAAATTGCATATAAACTGGATCTTTTAAAATACGACGGAATTGTATGCGTCAGTGGAGATGGTGTACTTGTGGAGGTTAGCAATTTTTAGGCCATTTGAATGCCTAGTGCATGGTTTGGTTATACTTGTGGCTTGAATTTCTAACTCCATGTGTATGGAAATTTTGGATTGTGGTTGTTGTGAGATTTGGCAAGTGTCCATTTTGCAATTTAAAGTTGAATGATCTTCTAATACTTAGAGAATGTAGGAATAATTCCCTGTAGCATGAAATTCAAATGTCAGGGCAGACTTTTTTCTGTGATCCCTGATTTTGATCATCATGTAAAATAATAATTTTCTCATTCTTTTGTTGCCCCTCACCCTTATTCCCCTTTTAGGGAAGGAATTTCTTGCATTTATTGGCACCCCTGTAGCCTTGAACCCATGAACGGCATGACCACCATGTCACAGTCCAATGCCTTAGTGACTTGCTCTTTGCTCTTCCACTAGCAGCAACGAGTTTAATGAGTATTCTCTACTTATGCATGTGAGCTAGAAAAGCTGGTAATGCTTTTTCTTAATTGTGGCAGATGGTGTCAGTGATCTTTGTTTTAGACTCAACATATGCAAGGCATCAAGGGGTTAAACTGTTACTTATTCCAATTTAAAGGGCACAAATTACCCACTTGCACATCATATCCTAGCATTTGTTATAATAAAAATTATTGCAACCACCACAAGAGATAACACCATAGCATTTTGTTGTCTATACAAATCCCTTTTCTCCATTCATCTGTGTTGATGACCATCTGAATCTACAATATCCTTTTTAGCTGCCTAGTCCAATTTAGTTTAGAATTTAGATATATCAAAGTTCTCCTTGCAATCGGCTATGATATGTGAATCCTCCCTGTTCATAACGATTGCCATGGCACTTGGCCAAATCATCTCAACCACTTTTCGCACATTTTATCCTCAGTGGAAGCTTTCTAGCTTCTTGAGAGTGCATATATCTGATGCCATGCCTTCTAGCATTAATGCCACTCACCCATCACACATTCTCATTTCATCATGCAGCAACATACTTGTTTCAGCATGCTGCAGCAAGATGTTCCTGGTTATTATTTTTGGTAGACTAATGACTTGGAAGAACTAGAAGCTGAACTCCTTTTGGGTGGTAACTAACAGTTCCATTTAAGTATGCTGTCATAAAGAATGTTTTTTGCCACAGGCAGCAGTGATAAAGTGCATTAAGTATTAGTTCTTGGGAAGTGATTCTGTGCAGAAAATTGACATTTGCTATCATTTTACATGATCTATAGCCTTCAAGTTAATAGTTTTTTTGGTAATCAGAAAGTAGCCTTCAAGTTCATAGTTTATGCACATATTATATGTAATCGATCAGGAAATTTAAATAATTGCAGATGTTATTACAGTTTTAACTTTCATTCGCAATTTTAGACTGCCATTTGGCACTTGTACATGTGCTTTTTAGACCTTCCTCCTGCGTCTGTTAAACTCTTTCTCTTTTCTAATTTAAAATAATTGCAGGTGTTAATGTTTCAACTCTCATTTGCTATTTTAGACTGCCACTTGTACATGTGCTCTTTAGACCTTCCATACACTACATGTTCCTAGTGACAAATTCAACTGCTTCTGTAAAGCTCTTTCTCTATTTCTAATTTATGCCGTTTTCATTCTCTGAATAGATAGTAAATGGATTGCTGCAAAGAGAAGATTGGGATACTGCAATCAAAATGCCCCTTGGAATAATTCCTGCAGGTGCATTTTTATATAAACCTAACATTTAATCTAAAATCACAGCATATCATTCTTCTAATAAGACTTTCTGGGTAAAACTTGTCATGCAGGCCTTTTGATTTCGGCATTGAATAACTAAATGTGGCCTTTGTTACTAATCATTTATTTATATTTGTAGATCCATTATTATCTTTAAGTAATGTTGCACAGAGATGTCTCGATAACCATACAGTTTAGTTTGATTCCTAAATAATTCGGTCTTTTAATTGAGCATAAACTGAATTTAGAAGTCCAATGACTCGATAGTTTCTGTTAAATTTTATAAGCAGTTGATTTGGCCATCATGTTTGGTTGCACTCAGTTCTTGAATTGAAACTTCAATTGATTTGTGCTTTTTTTAATAATATGATCACTCCAAAATGATGCCTTCCAATACTGCTCTTTTTAGGTCTGTTAACTTTAACTTCATAGTTATAACTTCACATTTGTAATCATAGTTGGGGCTAATGGTTTTAGCATGCTTTCGTTAGTTTTAGTCTGTTTGAGCCTGGGATTTGTTTGGTGGTGAATGACAAGATGCGATGAATTAGAAGAACATATTCCATGTGTGATCCTTGAACTGTTTTCTAGTTTAGCACTAACAATTTCTATAACAATAGGTGTCATAAATATCTTTCTTTTTGGAGTATTTCCTAGATTGCGCATCGTTGAAGTAAACATCTGTTCTATTTTCATTTCTCGCTGTGCTGTTTTTAAATATGCATTCCTTGATATGTATGAAGTTAATGGGAGAATAGGTATCAGTTAGTTTGCAAGGAATCATTCATTGTCAGCGCTTCCTGCGTAGTTTTATTCTTTGTTCTTATTTTAATTTCAAAAAGGCTTTTAGGCTTACATCATAACCCCCAGTAGGAGAATGGAGTGGGGAAGTGAAACTCCCATTGGGGGGGGAGGAGATTGGGGGAAGAGTTCCTGTGCGCGTGAATAATATGGAGTACCTGGAAGACGAGTCCGCATAGCCTCATTTTTAATTTAAAATTTTTATAATTCAAATTGTTATTTGGATGCTTGCGAGTTCGTCAAAAATGAATATAAGAAGTTTTATGCTTTGCTCATTTTTGTGGGGTTAAACAGACTCTAGTATGAGTAGGAATTGGAGTATGCTATGGAATTTTTTTCCTACCGCTATGATTTAATTGATAAGAATAGATTTTGTTATGCCAAATATAAATCAAAAGGAAAAGCTCATCTTTTTAGAAGATAAAAATCTAGTTGGTCTTGGTTGAAGATGAACCTTCAGTGTATAGTATATGTATCTTCCTAAATACCGACCAATCTATCATTCGCCTCAATCTTTATCAAATCTAATGCTTAAAAGAGAGTCGAAAATAGACCCTTATGAGGGGATCAAAAAGATGTGTAAGGGTATCAATAAGATTCTACAGATGGTGAAACTAAACATGAAAGAAGTAAAAATGAAATAAGTTGTGTAAGAGCTTGAATACCCAAATCTGAGTCCATAAGTGAGCTTGATTCCAAGTTGGAGCCCGCATTGGAGCCCGAGCTAGAGCTAGAGTCTTATCTTGATTCTGATACAGCACCACAATCTAAATTAGAACCTCATCTTGAGCCATTTATTGATTCTACATTAGCTATATAGATAGAGAAACCATTTGATCCGAATGAGCACATAGATTTCTTTGTTCATTATCCGTAATAGCCTACCAGTCAGCAGGCTCAGTGATGTTATATTATCCTGAAGATCCATATCTACTTGTTTATATTTTGGTCATTTTTTAAAATACGAGGAAGAGTAGTTTCCAACTTCAAGAGATTGTTGGTTACTGATCAGGTTGTGATCCATTGCCACTATTTATCAGGTGATGAATTTTTGAAAGTCCAAGATTAGGATGAGGAAAGAGTTCTATTTTGTTAGGATTTAATTAGGATTTATTTGAATTTTGCTTAGAATTTTATTTGCTTTTAATTGATTTTATTTGTTGGGATTTTATTTGATGTTTTTTGATATTTTAAGTATATTATTTCAGTTTAGTCCCATACTAATTGAGGTGAAATTTGTTTTAAGTTGTAAGCATGTATATAGGCATGTGAACTTGTTTTATTTTAGTCAATGAGAATGAAGAATATTTTGAGTGTTTAATTCCTAGTATGAAAAAGGTTTAGCTTTGATGAGAAGTCAAATCCTTGATGAGAAGACTTGCAACACTAATCCCGATTTGGTTTTCCCCACCTTTTCATAATCTTCTCAATTTTTTCCATTGTTCTGCCTCACCTTTTGTCTTTGCATTCTGTGTTTTATTTTTTTCATAATTGATAAATGAATAAATATACTTGTCTTTGCATAGAATGATACAGGAGTAGCAAGTCCTTCCCTTGTAGAGTGGGGGCAGTGCCATATATGTAGAGTACTAATGTTGTGAAAATCATGTTGAAGATGATCATGACACTAGGCACCCTTCACATCTTCCAACGGAGATACTATGCATTTGAAAATGAGAACATGAAACGAATCCTTTTTATTTGATCATCAGACCATATGCCTATGGAAGAACAATGCAAACGCTTGTGCTACACAGCGGAAATCCTTCATTGGACATAATTATACCATCGTCACCACCATCACCGCAATGACGATGACGACATAACCTGGTGTTTGGGCTTCATGATATCTTTTTTTCCATTCATCTTTGTTAAGGACTATTTCCTTGTTAGATTAACTACCATATCCCATTTAACTGATTCAATGCATGTACCTCTGTCTCACATTGCCTGGTGCTCGATAACTATTATCCAAAACGTTCTAATCTGTACACTTACTAATTTTTTGTTTATTTACACAATTATCGCTTTCCGTTGCACATTATGAAAGGTTCTTACTTGTTGTATCCTCATTCTAAGCAGTCTCTAAATCCTTGCAGATGCATTCATTTTTTATTATATCTTTCAGGGTGTTTCGGTTTCTGATGTATTGTAATAAAAATGCAGGCACAGGAAATGGCATGGCTAAATCACTTCTAGATTCAGTTGGTGAAACATATTCAATTTCAAATGCTACATTTTCAGTTATCAGAGGTATAGTTTGCTACACTATGTTTGTTTGCTGAACTCGCTGTCCATTAGGATGAATCTCTATTGACTGGCCCTTTTTTTAATACAGGTCACAAGCGATCTCTGGATGTTACTACTGTCATGCAAGGAATGACCAAATTCTTTAGTGTTTTGATGCTTACATGGGGTATGCTCAAAATTATAGTCATGTCCCTTAAGCTTCATGGCCTTTTGTGGTTTGCTTTTAAAGAGCAAGTTAGCCGCAGACCGAAAATTGCACATAGATTGTTTCGATATTGGACATGCCTAATGGACTTTAATTACATGTGCAGGTTTTATTGCAGATGTTGATATCGAGTCTGAGAAGTATAGGTGGATGGGTAGTGCTCGGCTAGACTTCTATGTGAGACCATTTGTTTCATTGATAATTGACTGTTACTAGACTATATATGCTTTCAACTTGTCTGTCCTGATCAAGTGATATCTTAACCATACATATGATAAATTTTCATTTTGAATGTACATGGAACAGTCTGACCTATTCCTTTCTGCATTTGCCTAAACATTTCCTTTGCCATATTAAAATAATATCCTGATCTATATGACTCAGCAAAGAACAGGAGACACATTATTGGCTCCCAAAACCCATATTATGTTGCCCATCAAGGGCTACATTTTCCTCAGCCTGAACCCAACCCTCTCCGTAGATTCATCTGCTTGGTCAATCCTTTTTTTTTCTTTTCGTTCTTTCTTTGTGTGTGTTTTGTTTTGGGTTGGTTGGTTTGGTTTATCCGCCCGGTTGATCCTCTTCTTCATTTCTGTTCCTCACTTTTTTTCCCAAATGTGCACATTTTTTGTTATTTTCTACGTTTTCGGCTGCTTCACTGTCCCTATATCACAGATTAAATTTAGGACAAGCTTTGATTAATGTTCATGTGGGTCAAGTGTATAAGTAGCGTGGAGAGTCCAACTGAAGGTTGAAGTTCATGCAACCTAAGAATTGTGCAATGATATCAATTGCCAAGTATGCTTAAACCGCAATGCTAGTTATAATGTACCTGATACGTCTATTTTGCGGAGGCCCAACAGCATGGGCCCAAAGGCGCAGCCTACAACGCGAAATCGTGGGGGGTCCAAGTCCACCCAACGAAGCCCATGAGAGGACCCCGAACATCGATCCGACCCGACCCCGGAAACGCGCGAGTCACTCGCCCACTCCGGCGATAACCGTTCCCCCAGGCCCGCTGCCACTTAATGGCCGTTATGGGGAGGTGCTGGCATGGCACGGGGAGCGGCGATGGGGAGGCGGATTGAGGGGGCACGATTGGGGGCGGACGAAGGACGTGAGTCATGGGTGGTCGCGACGAGAGGCCTATAAAAGGACTAGGAGGACGACTGAACAAAGGACCGCATCTCAGGTAACAAAACCTAAGGTACTCCATTAACGACCTAGTTCCCCCACTTCATCTCCTTCCCCCCGCTCGCGCCGGAGGATGTCGTTTCGATCTCCTCTCGAGTCGAACCGTCCCCGCCGAGCCTCCTCTTTCAGACTATCATCTGACTTAGGCATCGGAGGGGATTTGGCCGGAACCAAGGTCCGGCCTCCCTGACGAGTGTTCTTGTCTGTTCAGGAAGACGTTAGATCCAAGTGCCGAAGCTTCCCCTCGACGCCAGGAGAGACCGAGGCCGAGCGCATCCATCCGAGCCGAGGCTTCCCCTCAGCTCCACGCCGGCCGCGCATCAAGCGAGACGACCGAGGCTACCTCCCGTCGTCCGACCGACCGAGGCCGAGCGCACCCATCCGAGCCGAGGCTTCCCCTCAGCTCCGCGTCGGTCGCACGTCAAGCCAAGGCGCCGAGGCTTCCCCTCGTCGTCTGACCGTCCGAGGCCGAGCACCTCACACCGGGCCGAGGCTTCCCCTCAGCCCCCTAGAGGCCGAGGATCCAGACCCGGCCCAGCTGACGTGCTCTGCGTCGACTACATCTTCGATTCGCGTCGCGTCTACACGCGCTCGACGCACCCGAGGGACCCTAATCGGCCCCTTGACCACGTTGACCGGGCAGTCCACGGTCAACGATACTGTAGTGAGAAAACACTCTGAAACATCTGGCGCCGTCTGTGGAAACGAACTATCCCACGAAAAAACAAACCACACTTGCAATGGCACGCGCCTGCAACGGGAAGAGACGCATGCCCCCCATCCCGGAGGAGGGAAATGGCGCACCCAACAGCAACCTTGAGGGCGCACCCAACGGCAATCACCACGCCCCCTCAGCCGAAGAGACTGGCGAGTCCGAGCTGGCCACGCAGGAGCAGCTCCGTGCCCTGGCCCAAGAGACCAACGCGAACATTCAGACGCTGGTCGCGACGGTACAGCAGCTCATCGGCGCCGCGCAAGCCAACGGAGACGTGTTGGGCGACAGCCATCGTTGGGAGGGGGGCCCCCCGCTCCTGCGGTCCGCTGTGGTCGCTGACCACGGAAACCGAAGACCGAACACGGAGCGTCGGTTCACACTACCCGGCTTCTACCAGGCGAGATCGCGCGCCTCCTCCTCTTATCGCGAAAGGAGCAGGAGGGGTACCGAATACACGGGGGACGAATCGGTGACCGCGTCGACTCGTCGGCCACGATCACCCCACCGCAGAAGAAGTGATCGGCACCACTCGAGGGACCGATCACGGCTAAGCGGAAGCTCCCACCGGAGGAGCCGGGAACGCCGGACCAGCCCCACCCCCAGTGTGGCGAAGGCCGTTGAGCCAGCCCAGCCAGCGCCTGTGCCACCTCCACAACCGAACGAGCCTGAGGTAGGCGGGTGTCGGACCCCTGGAGGCATCCACGGAGACCGGTGCCCCCTGTCGCGGAGAATAACCGACGCGCGGGTCCCCTCTCGATTCAAGATCCCGACGCTGGGGAAATACGATAGGAGATCCAGGGAACCATGTGATGGACTACGAGGGGGACATGTCCTTCCAAGGAGCCGATGATACCCTGCTCTGCAGGGGCTTTTATTCGACCCTCAGGGGAGCAGCAAGAACTTGGTACCGCAGCCTGCCCAGTCGCTCCATTGACAGCTTCGAGGAACTCACCCAGCTGTTCTGCAAACAGTTCATGGCAGGGCGACAGGTAATGCCTGATGCTGAACATTTGTTTAACATAGTGCAGGGCCCGACCGAGCCGCTCCGACAATTTATGCGCCGCTTTAACGCTGAGCGGCTGAACGTAAACAGCCCTCCCGACATCGTTGTCCAAACGGCCCTAAAGAAAGGGCTGCGTCATAGAGGCTTGAAGAAATCTCTGCACAATGATCCCCCGAAAGATCTCGCTGGGATCATGGCGAGGGCCGAGCGCTTCATGTTGACCGAGGAGACCTTGGCCATCGAGGCAGGAAAGGCCAGACGAGGGACCAAGCGCGGCGATAGTGAGCGCCGCATCCCCGAAGGGTACCGGACAGAAAAGAGGGCGAGAAACAAGCAGCGGAGGGAGGATACGAGAGACGCCACCCCGGACGTCGTCCTCACTCAAGTGCAGAAGGAAGAGCGCGCTGATCGTCCCCCGCCGAAGACAAAAAGAGGGGGGAAAATGGGGAAAAGTATTGCCAGTACCACAAAGACAACGGCCACGATACTGAAGACTGCTGGCACCTAAAGAAGGACATCGAGAAGTTGATGAGCCGAGGGCACGCAAGGAACTTTACCGATGACCCGGCCCACGGAGAAGGAACATCCAAGCAGCCGGACAAAGGAAAGAAGGTCAACGCCGTCCAAGGACCCCTCCGCATCATGGAGTGAGCAGGCGAGACCCCCCAGTCACCGCCTAGTCGGGAGGAGATTATCTAGGTTCACATCCCCCGCCTTGCTTTATTTCTTTTTCCTCCAAATGTACTAGTCCAATAGGACCTTTAAGAGTACAAATGCACTCCTTTTTCCTTTTCTTCATCTCCGACGGAGTCAACATTTTGCTAAGGCTGCATAAGAGTGAAGACTGCCACCTCACCGGACGGGGGGTCAATCAAAACTAGTCCTAAGCCGAGGAGCTTCACCCTCGTTGACCGACTCCGACGCTCGTAAGTCTGGGGGCAATTCCCCCAGCCAGCGCAGACGCCGACCGGTCCTGAGCCGAGGAGCTTCACCCTCGCTGACCGACTCCGACGCTCGTAAGTCTGGGGGCAATTCCCCCAGCCAGCGCAGACGCCGACCGGTCCTAAGCCGAGTAGCTTCACCCTCGCTGACCGACTCCATCGCTCGTAAGTCTGGGGGCAATTCCCCCAGCCAGCGCAGACGCCGACCGGTCCTAAGCCGAGGAGCTTCACCCTTGCTGACCGACTCCATCGCTCGTAAGTCTGGGGGAAATTCCCACAGCCAGCGCCGACGCCGACCGGTCCTAAGCCGAGGAGCTTCACCCTCGCTGACCGACTCCATCGCTCGTAAGTCTTGGGGAAATTCCCCCAGCCAGCGCCGACGCCGACCGGTCCTAAGCCGAGGAGCTTCACCCTCGCTGACCGACACCATCGCTCATAAGTCTGGGGGCAATTCCCCCAGCCAGCGCAGACGCCAACTGGTCCTAAGCCGAGAGACTTCTCTCTCGCTGACCTACTCCATTGCTCATAAGACTGAGAGCGACCCCCGCAGCCAAGCGAAGACGGTTAGACCGACTCCATTGTTTATAGGACTGGGGGCAACCCCCCAGCCAATAAGGACATCAACCGACTTGTCCACTCGAGGGACTAGGGGCGACCTCCCGGAGGAAGGAGGCGAGCGACCACCATCAGCAGAGGAGCCGAAGTCGCAGCAACAAAGCAAAATGCGCGGAAAATTCAAGTAGGTCAATTTCATTTCCAACAGTTAACCGAGGTACAAAAGTGTGTCTTTTTACAGGAAATCGAAGTGGAGGAACCTCCTTACAAATAATTCACTCTCGACGAACAACAAAATTCGTCACCCACGAAAACTAAGGTGACGCCGGCAGAGCAAAACTTGTCGACCAAGAACACAAAATTGCTGGCTTAAATGAACATCCTTGCAATCAGCAATTGTTTGCCCTGAAGCAGAGAGCCGGTAAAGATGCCAATGGAGATTGCGAGGTCAGGGATCCATTTCAAATAGGCTGGGCCAAAGCGAAGCGGATGCTGAAAAATTTGAGGATAAAAACAAGGATGACAGGCCGGGAAGGACGACCTAGGGGACCCGGGTTCGGGAGGACGCATCCTCGGGCGCCTCGTCCTGCTCGGAGCGAGGGGGATCGGCAGGCGGAAGGGCTTGCAAGACGCGCTCTGCACAATCCCGGAAGGAGGACTGAACGACTTCGACGATCCGGGGGCCGATAAGGTCTTCATACTTACCGAAGGCCTCCCTAAGGACCTCGAAGATCCTCTCCCCCAGAGTCCCGACGACGCCCCTCTCCACCTCATCCGCGAACCGCGCCACCTGACGCCGATCCGACAGTTCCCTCTGGAACTCCTCCCTCTCCAAGCGGAACGACTCCGCCGCTTCCCCGGCCGACCGCCGAGCGTCCTCCAACTCCCCCTGGAGATCGGCCGCTCGTCCCTCTAGCTCGGCCACCCGGAGCTTGAGTTGTCGAGACTCCATCTGGGCCGCCAGCGCAGCTACCTCCGCCGCCCCAGCCCGCTCGTGGTCCTTTGCAGAGGACTCCTCCAGCTCCCTCAAACGGACAGCTCGACGCTGCGACTCGACAGCGAGTGTTGAACCCTGAACGACAATACATGAGCCAAGAAGAAAGCGAAGGAAAGAAAGGGACAGCGGGATAGCCAGACCTGCTGAAGGGTCCAGACCAAGATGTCCGACACCTTGTCGGCGGGGGCCCTCTCGAGGAGACCACGGTCCCAGGGGAGGACGGAGCCCTCGGCCAACTGCTGAGCCAGGGCTCGGTCGACAAACACCGAGTCCCCGGGGGTGACCTCGAGGGAGGCCGAGCAGCTCGCCAACAGGGCACCGATTCCCGATAATGGAGGCAGGGCCGCTGCGACGGGGGTGGTCGTCAGGGTCACTGGAAGATCCTCGGCGGCCACCGCCGGGGGCACGGAGCGCACCGGACTGGGGGGATCCGCGCCTTCCTTCCTCCTCTTCCCTCCGCGAGGCTCGGTAGGCGCCGAAGGGGAGCGCTTCCGCCTCGTGCCGCCTCCACCCTCGGAGACAGGAGGGGGCGCGCCAGACGCAAGAGGAGCTGCACCGGACCCATCATCACCCCCACCACTTGGGCCGGTGGGACGGATCCGGCTCTTGCGACCTCCTGGGGAGGGGACTACCAGAAGTAGAGACGGGAGGCGCGACCGCCACCTTGCCCACGATGGGCTCGGCTCGGCGCACCTCCTCCTCGACGGTCCGCCGAGGCGCCCTTCCCGAGGTGCTGCCTCGGCTCCGAGCGGCTCCACGCCGAATCAGCTCATCGACGTTGCGGGTGAACTCGCGACCAGCCATTCCTGCAAGCGAAACCGAAATCAGGGTAAGCCACGGGGCAATCCAGGACTAAAAAAGCAACCTACCCGGAGACCACAAGACGGCCTTCAGGAGTAGGTCATCCAGCAAAGGCCAGATAGACTTCGCCTCCAAGGGGAGGGCCGACAGCAGCGCGACAGCCGCCTGATCAGCCTCGGAGAGGGTTAGCGTTCGGCGAGGCCGACCTGACCCACCCCAACCTGTCAAAATCTGAGCATCCTCAAGGAAGACTACGAAGACATAACCCGAGCTCCAATCCCCCGCCCAGTGGGGTAGCCCGATCAGGCATTCCCTCCCCGCGCGGGCTCGGAGGTGCAGCCATGACCCTAGACCGACCGTCTGGATCTGATAAAAATAGAAGAGGGGGAGAGATGGCTCCAGACCGCGAGTGCAGCAGAGCATCACAAAGCCTGTCAGAACCGCAACCGAACAGGGGGTAAACTGGCAAAGGGACACCATGAGGTACTACAAGACTTGGATAAAGAAGGGATTGAGCGGGAAACGAAGACCCAGACGGAACATCTCGACGTAAACGCCGACTTCGTTGCTCCTCGGAAGACAGATCCGCTCGTCGATGAAAGGGACTCGAACATCATACGGGTGACAGAGGTACCTTCCCCGAATCTCCGCAGCCGCCAGAAAAGGAGTCCTCGACGGCGTTCTGAGGATAACCGGAGGTACATTAAGCCGCGCGGCAACCGACGTCACATCATCGCCAGCATAGTCTGCGAAGAGCTTCCCCTTCCCTTGGTCTCGGAGGGAACGGCTCCCCGAGGAGGAACCGGATCCCACAGATCGGGGCCGGCCACGCCTGGACTCAGGAGGATCCCTCGCCCCTTGGCCAGAGCCACCTATCCTAAGAGCAGCCATAATATGAGGATGGGAAAGGAGTTACCTTTTTGTTTATTTGGAGAAGACAAGAGAACGAAGGCGGCGGAAGGCTCCGAGTTTGTGGAAAGCCCGGAACAGAGAGAAGAGCGAGGAAGAAGTTGGGATCAAAGCAGCCGGTGCACTTATATACAAGACCCAGGGGCGAATTCAAAACGCCTGACAGGAACGCGTGGCAAGCCTCAAAGAGCCGGCGGCGTTTCGAAATCGGCGCCAAAGGAAGTCCTATCGATCCGCCTCATCATGACCTTCATTTATGACCGCGCCTCGACTGACGCGCCAATCGGAACCCCAGGAGTCACATCGGTCGAACCGAACCGGCCAAGGCCGATCGGCCCCACCGATGGGGGCAATTGATACGTCTATTTTGCGGAGGCCCAACAGCATGGGCCCAAAGGCACAGCCTACAACGCGAAATCGTGGGGGTCCAAGCCCACCCAACGAAGCACATGAGAGGACCCCGAACATCGATCCGACCCGACCCCGAAAACGTGTGAGTCACTCGCCCACTCCGGCGATAACCGTTCCCCCAGGCCCGCTGCCACTTAATGGCCGTTATGGGGAGGTGCTGGCATGGCACGGGGAGCGGCGATGGGGAGGCGGATTGAGGGGGCACGATTGGGGGCGGACGAAGGACGTGAGTCATGGGTGGTCGCGACGAGAGGCCTATAAAAGGACTAGGAGGACGACTGAACAAAGGACCGCATCTCAGGTAACAAAACCTAAAGTACTCCATCAACGACCTAGTTCCCCCACTTCATCTCCTTCCCCCCGCTCGCGCCGGAGGACGTCGTTCCGATCTCCTCTCGAGTCGAACCGTCCCCGCCGAGCCTCCTCTTTCAGACTATCATCTGACTTAGGCATCGGAGGGGATTTGGCCGGAATCAAGGTCCGGCCTCCCTGACGAGTGTTCTCGTCTGTTCAGGAAGACGTTAGATCCAAGTGCCGAAGCTTCCCCTCGACGCCAGGAGAGACCGAGGCCGAGCGCATCCATCCGAGCCGAGGCTTCCCCTTAGCTCCACGCCGGCCGCGCATCAAGCGAGACGACGAGGCTACCCCCCGTCGTCCGACCGACCGAGGCCGAGCGCACGCATCCGAGCCGAGGCTTCCCCTCAGCTCCGCGTCGGTCGCGCGTCAAGCCAATGCGCCGAGGCTTCCCCTCGTCGTCCGACCGTCCGAGGCCGAGCACCTCACACCGGGCCGAGGCTTCCCCTCAGCCCCCCAGAGGCCGAGGATCCAGACCCGGCCCAGCTGACGTGCTCTGCGTCGACTACATCTTCGATTCGCGTCGCGTCTACACACGCTCGACGCACCCGAGGGACCCTAATCGGCCCCTTGACCACGTTGACCGGGCAGTCCACGGTCAACGATACTGTAGTGAGAAAACACTCTGAAACAATACCATAATGACAAATTCCATTGAGTTAGTCTATCCAAAGATTGGCCTCATGGTTATAGTCGTATACAAATACAATCTATCAGATTATGCAAATCAATGTCAAATTTTGATGGATTGCCAGCTTCAACATTTGTTCTCCTTTTTTCTGCAACTGAAGGTCTTGTTGCGCATAATGAACTTGCGAAGATATCATGGACGTGTTCAATTTGTGCCTGCTCCTGGGTATGAAGCATTTGGTGAGCCATTCCCACACAAAAGTGATTGCAAGGCAGTTGCAGCGATCTCAAAACATGATCAAGGAAATGGTGCCCCAGAAGGTGGTTACCAAGGTCCTTCAATTTGTTCCGATAGTTTGGAATGGAGGTGTCTAGATGGTCCATTTGTCTCAGTTTGGCTTAACAATGTGCCATGGTCGGGTGAGGACATAATGCCCGCACCTGAAGCAAAGGTTGGTTTTTTGGGTCACTATTTACAATATCTTTCAACATTATCTTTTTCAAACAACTAATGGGTTGCATGAAAATTCATAGCATTTCTTTGAATTTCTTGCAGTTCTCAGATGGTTACCTTGATGTGGTTATAACCAAGGACTGTTCGAAATCAGCAATGCTAGCATTGATGCTGAAGATGGCTGATGGAACCCACGTCAAATCACCATATGTTATGTATCTAAAGGTTTGTTGGTTTCAATTAAGCAAATCCAGTTACCAATAGCTCTTCGCAAGTAGTGGTCATCTCGTGGTTCTTAAAATAGAAAAACCCATCCATGTATGCTTGGTAGCATCTTAGCTGTGAGTATCCAAGAGTGCTTTTCGTACTTAACTAATTGCGGTCACGGTTATAAAAAATTAGGACAATACGAATGAGGGGATTCATGTTACTTTTGATGAAGCATATATTAGAGTGTTCCCCAAAGGCAGCTTCTTTTTGCTAAATCCTGAATGCAATTAATGGTTAGCCTGTTGGACATGAAGTAAATGGTTGGATCTGTACTAATAGTCATGCTAATGTTTTTAATATGGCTTTCTCACTTGATATGCATACCAACTGGCCATTCTCAGGCGTCTATCTTCTTTCGTCCTTATCCAGATGAGCATGCTAATGATGTTCATGTGGATACCAAATGGTCAATGATGATCATTGGGTTGCTAGTGTTTTCTTCTTTGATAATCAGCAATCTAA
Organism: Scilla litardierei; assembly: GCA_030789695.1. Classification (NCBI taxonomy): domain Eukaryota; kingdom Viridiplantae; phylum Streptophyta; class Magnoliopsida; order Asparagales; family Asparagaceae; genus Scilla; species Scilla litardierei. Next base: position 202,777,947 of record CM061139.1, read on the forward strand.
ATCATGCTGCAGTGCTATATAACACAGACAGTCCTATCAATTATAATCATGAAGGTGTTGTGTTGGACAGCTTGTCCAATAACCAGCGTCCGATATATTTTTCAGAATTTGATGTGTGCACTAGTGTTGTTGTGTTTGAGCCAAGGTAAAAGGTTCGGTCGAAACCGGCACGTTTCGGCTGTTTCATACCGATTTTGGAAGAGATCGGTACGATATCATGCCGAAAGTTTTGGTTGATAGATCCTATGCATCCTTTAAAACCCAAAAAAAACCAAATTCATCCTTCAACAAAAAACCAAATAAGCAATCAAGGGGGAAAACCCCGAACTATCTTTAAAAAAACCAACAGAAAGAAAGAAAGAAGACAACTGGAGAGATTGAATGTACCTGGCTGCCGGTCATCGTCGCCGCCGCCATCGGATCTGGCACCGGAGAACACCGGAGGATGAGGAGCACAGTCGCAAGGATGTGCTGCCATCGGGAGGATGAGCCGCAATTAGGGTAGGCTTTGAGTGTTGCTAGTCACATTACATCTTTATATTACAATCAACATTTATTTACAAGTCTGTCCCTGTTAAAAATTTGACTCAAGTCTGTACATTTATTTACAAGTCTGTCCTTACTAAAAAAGTCTGAATATTCATTTACAAGTCTGTATAGTCACATTTACAAGTCTGCTCCAAGTCTGTACGCTTCACAGTTCACACCATTTATTTACAAGTTTGCCGTTGAAAATTTGCACTGATTATTACATTTTATTTGCACAAGTTTGCCGTCCTTACATTTTATCTATCTAGGAGTTGTAGAGTAGAACATTGACCCCTCACTGTCAAGCTGAAGCACACTCTTACATAAAGAGAATTACAAATTTGTTGTTAGTTACATGTAAGTTACAAATATTGTTAGTTACAGACAAAACCGAAACCAAAATCACCACGTGGAGAAACCCGACCGAAACCTAAAATTTTCTAAACTCTGAAACACACTTGCATAAAGAGAGTTACAAATTTGTTGTTAGTTACATGTAAGTTACAAATATTGTTAGTTACGGACGAAACCGAAACCGAAATCACTACAGGGAGAGACCTGACCGAAACTTAAACTCTGAAACTAAAACCGAAACTGAGACCTCAAATCTTGGTCCGAGCAACATAGCTAACATAAATGAATGATCGCTTCAAAAAGCTTTGAGGTTAGTGACGTTGAGGAGCTGGTCATATAAGGAAGAACTTGAACTTCTTGTTATAGACTTCGTAGTAATAAGAAAATGTACATGAGTATGAGTTAGCTTCCATGGGAATGAAGCATGAATTGAGATGTGGTGGTGTATATTAAAAATATTAAGTGATAGTTCAAATAATACGCATAGTTTGATTCTGTTGTGCGTGATCAAGTGGAAACTAAGGATCGTCGGACGATATGGTGATGATGAACAAGTAATGAACACAATAGAGCACAATAGGAGATTGAATTTAGGCCGTCGATCGGTCATGGGAACACTCAATAGCTTTATTTAAAAGGAAAGAGCAAAATACAAATCTTCAAATTTACAACGAAGAAGAAGCACTCAATATCTCTCCTAAAACTCTCAATACAATCTCTCAAAGTTGGCTCTTAACAATGGCGGCTCAAAGCCATCTCTTTATGGACTCATTAAAACCCTCTCCCAAACATCCCTTTTATAGCCCCTAGGTCATGGGCGAAACGAATTCTACTGGAAGAGGAATTCTAGTTCCAATAGAATTCTATCGGGTGAGTAACTCTAACACGAAAAGAACTCCGCGTCCTATAGTCGGTGCCTCTGAGCTGTCGAGCTCCCTGCTGGAGCCCGAGCTGTCGAGATGCCGAGTTACCAAATTGCCAAGCTTTCGTGCCATCTGAAAACCTGCTTGTTGAGTTGCTAAACTTCTGAGCTGTCGATCTTTCGAACTGAGGACTTAGGTCTACTCGAGTTCACCCGGTCATGACTCTCGTATCGGACTGTGCAGAGTCAGACACGCGGAACTCAAGGAACAACCGAATTAGTTTTGCACGACTGCTCTCCTTCACATCTCCAACTCCTTTAGCACCTCAAATCGAGCCAACTTTCACAAATTTCCATCTTAGCGAGATTTGGGCCTATGTTACACAATCAGCCCTCCTTGCTACACCTTGGCGAGAATCAACTTGTGTTCCTTTCACCTTGCTCTTATGTGTTCACATGGCCCTCAATGTCCCCAACGGGGCCACTATCAACATCACCTCAGAATAATATTGAGCAACTCTAAGTAGTGCTTAAACTTAGCTCCCGATACAACTTTCGTTAGTGTGTCCGATGGATTGTCTTTTGTTTCGATCTTCAACAAGTTGATGGCATCGTTGTCTTCCCACATAATCACAGACAAACCGGTATCTCACATCGATATGCTTGGTGCGTGCATGAAAGATGTGATTCTTAGCTAAGTGCACCGCATTTTGGCTATCGCAATGTAGACCATAGCTCTCTTAGTACAATCCTAGGTCATCCATCAAGTCCATGAGCCATATCGTTTCCTCCGCTGCTTCAGTCAATGCCATGTACTCTGCATCTGTAATACACAAGGCCACTGTAGACTGAAGTATACTTTGCCAATAGATCGGAGCTCTTGACAGGATGAAGACGTAGCCCGTTATAGATCTCCTTCCATCTTGGTCACCTGCAAAGTTGAAATCGACATAGCCTACAACTTGCGGACCATCATCGGATCAGCTATATATTAATCACACATCAATGGTGCCATTGATGTATCTCGATATCCACTAAATTGCCTGTCAATGTACTTTTTCCGGACTGTGCATGTAACGGCTCACCATACTTACAGCATGTGAAAATTGCATAATGTATGCTCTCCCTCCACAAGCTTCTTCTCTTTCTCGTTTTTCGGGCAATGATTGGCACAAAGTTTGAAATGAGCTGCAAGCAGAGTAGATACAGACTTTATACTTTTACAACCAAATCTTTTAATAATAATCTTCAAGTAGCGACCTTGTGAAAGATGAACAATACATCTGCTTCGATCTCGGTAGATCTCCATGCCGAGAATTCTTTGTGCTTCGTCGAGATCCTTCATCGTAAACGCACACTCAATTCTTTCTTCTATTTCTGTATTTCTACTTTATTTGAAGACGATATGAGCATGTCATCAACATAAAGCATGAGATATATAAATGACCCATCTTCTAGCCTCCGAAAGAACACACAATGATTATAGGGACTTCAGAAGTACCATTGATCCTCCGTCATAAAGCGTTCGAAACGTTTATACCACTTTCTAGGAGACTGCTTCAACCCATAGAGAGACTGCTTCAACCTACGTGCAAGTATATCACCTCTCTCATAGCAATCGGGTTGAGCCATATAGATTTATTCTTCTAGCTCTCCATGTAAGAATGCAGTCTTGACATCTAGTTGCTCCAACTCAAGGTCAAGCTGTGTAACTAAGCCAACATGATCTGAATAGAGCAATGCTTGACTACGGGAGAGAAGACCTTGTTCTCTTTGAGCATAACCCTTCGCAATAAGTCTAGCCTTGTATAAAGCATCTCCTTTTTCGGCTCCGTCCTTCTTGGTGTAGACCCATTTATACACAATTGCTTTCTTTCTTCCGGAAAGCTCCACCAGATTGCATGTATCATTTTTCAATAGTGATTCCATCTCTTCATCCCTTGCTTTCTTCCCCCTTTCTGGATCTTTAGAGGGCTTTACATCTCTCTACGAAGTGGGTGTATCAATGTTAACAATGGGGAAAGTAAATGAGACCATCTTTGTACACCTCGCAGGTCGTCGTATCTCATGTCTTGGTCTCGAAACCGCAATGGAATCAGCTTGTCGTGCTACTGTGGAGAAGAGGTATCTCTACCTTCTGGACTTAAACTACCATCTTCACCTTCTGTATGGAGTGTATCATCTGCAGCTTGTGGTGAACTTTAGTTAGAGTTACAGTAACATAGCTATCTGGTACCTTGATACTTCTATATGAACATGCTCTACTTGTGTCTCTTTAGGCTCCACCATCGGTTGAAGGCTCTTCATCAATGCTGACTCATCAAATATCATGTTTCTGCTCAAGATTACCTTCCTTTGCCTTGGACACCACGGCTTGTATCCTTTAACACCATCGCTAAAGCCCAAGAAGATGGCTTTCTTGGCTCTAGCGTCGAGCTTGTCCTCTTTCACACCGTAGTAGGTCGGACAACCCCATATGTGCAGAGAATTATAGTCGGAAACTAGCTTTACCGACCAGACCTCCAAAGGAGGTCGTCCATCTAATGTAGCAGAATGTAACCAATTTACCAAATAGGTCACGTACATAGGGCCTTTGCCCAGAACTCATTCGGTAGGTCGGCTGTAGATAACATACATCTTCTCCAACAAAGTCCGATTCATCCTCTCAGCTACTCCATTTTGATGTGGTGTATCACCGACGATGAAGTGTTTTCGAATACCTTCCTTTCTGTAGTTCTCCTGGAAGGGATCCGACATATACTCTCCACCATTGTCACTTCGGAGTCTCTTGACTTCCCTGCTGAGTTGTTTCTCAACCAATGTCTTCCACTCTATGAACTTGCTCAGCACTTCACCTTTTGACTTCAGATGAAACATACATATCATGCGTGAGAAATCATCAATGAAAGATACACAGTAATGTTACCTTCCAATGAGGGCGTCCTCGTCGGTCCACACACATTAGTGTGGACATAATCAAGCGCTCCCTTTGTATTATGAATGGTGGTCCCAAACGATGCACATGACTTTTTGCCGAAAACCCAATGCTCGCAGAACTCTATCTTCATGGTCTTGGCTCCTTTTAGGCGATCTATCTCAATAAGCTTCTGCAGAGCTTTCTCTCCCACATGCTCTAGACGCATGTGCCATAATAAAGAGTCATCTCTGTCAACCCAATCACGACCGATCCATCCAAGTACTAGAGGTTGCCTTTACGTTTCCCCTTCATCAAAATCATAACTCCTCAAGTCACACTCAGAGCTTCATTCTCCATGGTCACTCTGCACTCCTTGGCTTCAAGTGACCCAAGCGATATGATGTTTTGCTTTAGGTCGGGAATATAACGTACCTCGTCCATGTCCCGAGTGACCACATCGCCTATCTTGATCCGAACTATGCCAATACCTGACGTGATACAAGATCGATCATCTCCAAGTAGGAATGTACTCTTACCACCTTCATGAAAGATCGTAAAGTACTCTCTATGTAGCGTCTTATGAAATGAGCATTCAGAGTCAAGCACCCAACTATCTGGCGTCACGTCCTCCGAAGCACCGACCAATACTCATTCGTCGATCTCAACACCCTTGACGACGTTTGCGGAAGCATCATGCTTCTTCTTCACCTTTGGACAATCTCTGACCCAATGTCCTTTCTCTTTATAGCAAGCACACCGGTCCTTTGCTAATTCCTTGCGATGAGGTCCTCTGCTCTTGTCCCTTGACTTGGATAGGAAATATCTTTTTTGACCTCTACGCCTCTCATTGCTTCGGCATCTTTCAACTGTAAGAGCTAAGTTACAACGGCTCTTTGCCACGGTATCATTCTTTCAGAATTCACAGTTTGTAAGAGCATTAGACACATCTTCAAACGTGATCGAATTCTTGCCATATGTGAGGGCCAAAACAATATACTCGTACTTTTTAGATAGAGAGTTAAGAAGAATTACATTATCTTCGTCTTCGACTTTGATATCAACATTCCCTAGGTCGGTCAGGAGCTTGTTGTAATAGTCAAAATGCTCTTCAATTGATATCCTATCTTCGAGCTTCAGACCAAACAACTTCTTCTATAGATGCAAGCGATTTTGTATATTCTTCTTCATGAACTTGTTTCCGAGCTCTTCCCAGAACTTCTTAGCATTGGTCTTCTCCATAAATGGATACTTCTTCTTCTTTGTGAGGTACAATTGGATTGTAATACACGCATTTTGGTTCTAGGTCATCCACTCCTGATCTGACATAGTCGTCGACTTTTTGTCTACCGCTAAGTCTTGACCAAGATGGTTCAAGACATCCAAGACCTCGCATCTCCACATGCCGATGTTGATCTTCCCATCGAACTTCTCAATTTCGAACTTCGTGTTGGACATGATCGTTTGAGCTGCTGGAGGCTGTTCATTGGAGATCATCTTCAAAGAGCGGTCATCGTCACCGTTCTCTATCTTTGCCACCTACGTAGATCTTCGAATAGTAAGCTCTGTTACCAGTTTGTTGTGCAGAATCAAGCAGAAACTAAGGATCGTCGGACGATCGGGTGATGATGAACGAGCAACGAACACAGCAGAGCACAATAGAGATTGAGTTTAGGCCGTGACCGGCCACGGGAGCACTCAATAGCTTTATTACAAAAGAGAAGAATAAAATATAAATCTTCAACTTCACAACGAATGATAAGCTTTCAATACGTCTCCAAAAGCTCTCAATACAATCTCTCAAAGTTGGCTTTTAACACTGACGGCTCAAAGCTCTCTTTATGGACTCACTAAAACTCTCTCCCAAACGCCCCTTTTATAGCCCCTAGGGCATGGGGCAAAACGAATTCTACTGAAAGATGAATTCTAGTTCCAATAGAATTATATTGGATAGAATTATATTGAGTGAGCAACTCTAACACGAATAGAACTCTAAGCTGCCGAGATCGTTGATGGAGTCCAATCTGTCGAGATGCCAAGCTACGAAATTGCCAACCTTCCAGGCCATCCGAACATCGACCTGTTGAGTTGCTGAACTTTCGAGCTGCCGATTCTCCGAACCGAGGACTTAGGCTTGCATGAGTTAGCTCGGCCATGACTCCTATATCTGGTTGTGCAGAGTCAGACACGCGGAACTCAAGGCACAAGCAAACTAGTTCTGCACAACTGCTCGCCTTCACATCTCCAACTCCTTTAGCACCCCAAATCAAGCCAACTTTCACAGATTCTAGTTACATGCTAGAGTATGTTTCCCAATACCACACCTAATCCTTGGATCAAGACCCTGAACAGATAAGACTTGAATACGTTGCATAATGCAGTTGAACTTGTTCTCCAGTTTGTATTGTTTACAAGTTTCTGTTGACCGGGGGGGGGGGGGGATCAGGCACCTAAAATGGAAATAACACTGGAAAGTGGAAACATGGACATTTTAGAATTTTAAGTGCTAGAGTTAGGGATGGGGAAGGAAAGGTGATTTAAGGTCATATATCATGAACCATGGGTCTTCATGGTAGAAAAGCTTCCATCATATACGCATGCATCAGTAGGATGTAGAAGATGAAAAGATGATATTTCACCAGGTCTTTTAGATCAAAGGGAAGCCAAGATGATGAAACTCTGTGGGCTTTCTCATGTAGGATTGTAATCCATGAAAAAGACAAACTTAATCCTAAACGGAAGTATGTGATTATCATAAAAACATTTACAATGCTAGATCATCTAGATGGTCAGATGGAATGTGACAGGAGGCTTGTTACTTCAAATGTGACAGGAGGCTTGTTACTTCAATAAAAGCCCATAGGATATGCGTATTTTTTTTGGGTTTTAACCATATGTCCCGTAAATCTTTCATATTTTGATATTCATCTATCATATTCAAATCTTTGTATTTTGAAATTAGAATCTCAATTTTTAAGTTGCATCAAATTAGTCCCAGTGGTTAAGCTATGTTTGATTCTTAAGGAATATTACTTACAAAGTAAAACAAACATATTGTTTGATGGTTATCCTCTTACCTGTGGCAGCCCCTTTCCCCCTCACAACTACTTCACTGAAAACCGTTAACCAAAAATCTGACTTTCGTCCTTCCTCCTTTATCCAGATGATGGTAGCAAAAATTGTTTCTTTGCTAAGACAACCAGCAAACTACCCGTCAACCAGAGAATAGAAAGCCAAATTAGTGAACTTACCCGAACTTTGCGGTTACCCTCCTTACAGTAGCCGTTGAAGGCAATGCATAAATTATTTGCTCTCCATGCATCTATTATGTTCCAAAATTTATCCAAATTAAGACTGGCATTCACGATAGATTAAATGGTGATGAACTGGGGTTCAAAATCATGTCATTACTTTGCACAAATGACACAGAAGTATGTATATACTGAATAATTAAAGCACACCTAGCATTGCTGCCCTTCTACTGGGGAACATTGGAATCCACCTTCATGAAATCTATACAATCTGCTGATCTTTGTAGAATATACAGCAGAAGAGATCTAGGCCAATTATAAGAAGAGATTCAAGGAAAATAGTTCACAAAGGAATAAAAGGAGAAGAATAATTACCTGAGTCCCTGCTTAACTCGTTTAGAGTAACTGCCTCAAGAATAAGGTTTGGCTTGCTCTCATCTTGCAGATCTTGTAGCTGGTTGAAGTGTCCATAGAAATACCCCGAAATAATTTCCGCCGCAAATTAATACAAAGTTCAAAAAATAGAAAGTAAAAAAACTAAAAAAGGACAAAAATGATGGGTGGGGTTTGGTGGCTATGCTTGTGAGATGAGATGTGGAGTGGATTTGATAGAGCCGTTGCTGGGGGCTGCTACGATGAAGGGAGTGAATGTGCTTCACGTAATATTGGTTAAGATACCATGAAGGGAGTGAACATGGTGCACATGTTGCACGTACTATTAGTTAAGTTCTGAAGTTTCAGCAAAGGGCAATTTAGTGTAATTCTATATGGTTAGCTCTTTACTCAGACTATACTATAATTTAGTACGAAAATCACTAAGGTGCCCTTATTTGGCGTAACTTAAGGTATTTGGGTGACCAATTTAAAATTTTGATGATTTGAAGAACGAATATCAAGATACAAAAGATTTCATGAATGAATATTAAAAACCCTATTTTGACTATGAATATAAGGTGCATCAGATCTTTATGAAGCCTATGTTGATGATTGTATTGGTATTTATGTTTCATTGAGCTTTAGAGTCCTACCAAACAGTTGTGGGATATTGCGAAAATAATCTGCATAAATGATTTTCAGGGTAAGGAGCTTTGTGGGCTTTGTTTGGTTGTGGAAAGCATGATAGAAACATCGGCATACTGAATTTTTTTTTATTTTTTGGAAATTTGCTAGGGACCTTGGAAGTCCTCCGTCAAGATTAGGGGTTGTAAAATGAACCTGACCCTGTCCAACCTCACCCGATCAAACCCGGCCTTGTTAACCGGATATGTGTAGAGGCAAATATGGATCGGGTCGAATCTGGGTGACCCGGCTCGGGTGGGGGTTTGATCCGTCAACTTGGATCGACCTGAATCCAAGCTGTTTTAATTTATACATATATTTATAATTATATAGAAATATTACAACACACATTGATGGGATTTTTGGGGAGGGGTTTCATTTTGTGCTGTTTTTGAGTCGATCTTGGGTTCGATTCCCTTGATGGAAACCTTTTTTTTCTTAATTTTAAATCTGAACTCTTAGTTTACTTAAATAAACAAATTCTTCTCTAAGTATTATCAACTTCTTTTGCTCAGTAGGTGTGCGCTTTGTTCACTCATTAAGGACTCATTAAGGAGGCCGCCAGATCGATTCATTTTTTAAAAAGAATAAAATATTATGATGGTCGGTTGCGGGTTTTAATTTCCTGACCCGGATTTGATCTGGGTCGGGTTTGGGTAATACCCATAAACGGGTCAAGTTAGGCCCGGCCCGGCCCGGCCGATTTGCCACCCCCGATGATGATAGGGATTTTCTAGCTGTGCTAATACATGTTGCTCAAGAAATTGTGAAACCCACATCATATCGGTATTGGACGACTTTTTGGTCTTTAATAGTATTACGCCTTTCATTTCTTGCCTCTTGCTAAACCAAATTTTGCCGGGTATAAATGGATGTCTCCGTAGTTTCATTCACAGTGAATTAAGCAGTACGATGATTCTGGCATGGACACCAGGTACCATCTGACTGCCTATCAAGCAGGCGTGGTTGTGAAAAGTTGGGGTTGGGCTTTGTTGATCATAGTCTCTATCCTTGTATCACTGAGTTAAAATGTAGAACCAAATTACTTGTCCATCTGAATGGATTTAGCTGCATCAATATTTTTGTGCTCGTAGGTTGGACTCTTTTCATTATATACATGAACAATGTATGATTTCTGTGCTCGTTACAGGTAAAAGCATTCCGGCTAGAGCCAGGGCAGCGCGTCGGGAACCCAACAAAGGGAGGCATCATCGACTCCGATGGAGAGGTTCTTGCTAGGGGGGATGGGACCTATGAGTGCCATCAGCGAGCCGGCGACCTGATGACATACGGCCCTCCCATCGAGATGTTTGTCGACAATGGCCTGGCCACCATTTTCTCACCTAGATGATAGTTTTCCTCTTGGTCTGCATTGACATGTAGTTAATTTCTTTCTTCTTACTGTGCCATGTATTTGTGTATGCATGCTCGATCAGTGGGCGAGGATGGAAGAAGGAATGTATTTTTAGTTGAATCCTGAATTCTACTCCAGTGTGCAAATTCATTGGACGCTGTTTATATGAAAAGAAGAGTAAAATAAAACTGCTAGAAGATTATGATCCATTGGAACCCGAGACAATGGTTTGGACCCACAAGCTAAATGTTTGTTGTCTTGAGGTCGTTTACCGAGTTAATTAGTTATTGTATCATCTGTTTATCGTTTTGTTGGGTTGGGGTTGTTTTTCATGTAATTACTTTTCCCTTTATCAAAATATGCTGAAAATTAATGCGGAATTTTATCTGAATCCATGATAATTGATCTTTAAGATCTGTGTGGTTATGGTTAGCCTTGGCCTTCTAGTTCAATATGTAACGGTCCGGATTTTTTCGATATAACTATTCACGTAATTTCAATTTTTAAACTATTTTATAATGGTTTGTCAGGAGTTTTACGATTTCAAAAATTTCTTATAAAAATATTTTGAAGTAGCAGACTAGTTATGGAGTATTTTAGTAAGATCGGATTTCAACAAATACTTGAAACATTTCTGATAAAATTCATTTTCAGTTATTACCGTTTTGATTCGACGAATTTATTTTTTATACGAACGTCTTCAAAACGTTTTCAAACTTCTGCAGTAGCCTCCTATGATCATTTAGGGCTCACCACATTAATTTCGTAATTTTCTGATATCATTTCAATAGAGAACCCGCAAACCCGCTTTCTAAAAGTTTTGGCCAAAAACTAGTATCCCCGTAGCCCAAACCCTGAAACGGACTTCGTATTCGCGATCCTCGCGACGATACGATCCCGTGGGTATGTTTTCGTAATTTTTCGGACACTTTTACTAGTAGGGGTAAAATCGTAATTTTGTATTTTGACATTACCCACTAATTACGTTTTTTTAAACCTTTCTACTTAACTACTAACCCTAATTATTTTAACATCAAACACGTTTTCACGTTTTAAAAGTTTTCTAGGCTTAGTCAAAGACATAAACCTAATTTCATTAATACCACCTAATGTATTAATTGTGTTTGACTAATTAACCTTAATTAAAATACTAATTTTATTTAACTATAAATAACCCTACCCTAAACCCCTTAAGACCCACGACACCCAGGGTCTCTCCTCTCTCCATCTCGCTCGAAACCCCACCCACACCCTCGTTCATCAGCCCGCCTCCGCCATCGCTCGCCCTCCGTGCTGCCACCAATGCGACGAGGCCCCGCCACTGCTCCGACGAAGCTCCGGTGCCTCCCCGTTCTCCGTCTCCCTCTCTCCCTCTCTCACGTCGGTCTCCCTCCACCCTCGCTCCGCCACGGCAACCCGCGGCCTCTCCCCTGTCACCGAACCAAGCCCGATGCCCTCTCCGCCTTCCGGTGACGTCCTGACGTCACCCCCACCGGAAACCGCCGCCATCCCGCTGCTCCGCCGCTTCACAACATCCCCCGCCGCCTCTTCCTCCGCCCGCCGCCTCCTCCGGTGCCGTCGCCGCCGCCCAAACGCCGCCCCGCCTCCGACTCCGCCGCAAGCGCCGCCCCGAGCCCCGCCGGCGAACCCATTCCCCCCGCCGCTGCTGCGTAAGTTTGCAATGGCAAACTTGTAAATATTGAATATTTCTTTATTTTCGTATTTTAATTGATTAATAATGTGGTTTAATGGTTTTAATTGCATAACTAATTATACAGGGGCCAGAAAAATGTTCGGATAGCTCCAGAAAATCAGAAACGATGTTCCGGACCCAATGGCACTAGTTTCATCTCAATCAGACGCTTAGTTTTTCCAGAATTAATTTTTAAGCCTAAATTTTAAATACGTTACTTTCTTTTAAAAATCCGTATCTTGATATTTTTACGTACACTACTAAGTGATAAAAATATATGTTAAAGTACTCTCCGAGACGGCCATTTTGATAGCTTATTTGCAACTTTCCGATGCAGATTGCATCCGGAATAAATTGTTGAATAAATACGTTACTTAATTAAAAATTAGTTTTAAATCTATTTTAAGCTTTTAAAAATTATAAAAATTCCTACAAACTTCAGAAAAATATTTTCTCTTACGATAAAATTATTTTCCTTATAACTAGGCTATAGAAAAATTTAGAACACTTTTTGACTATGTTTCAATCCGCTTAAAAATCAAAACGACCACATTATTTAAATAGGAAAAAGTCGTGTTTTTCTAAAAATAAGTATTTTGTGTTGCAGGTACAGACTCTGGTGTACCAACTTCTGAGGAAGCCCTAGATGCTCTTCCGGCTTACTACAACGGTATTAATTTTGGTAAGTCACGATAGGTTCTAACCTTAGAAATCTAGCCACTGTGCTCGTACGAACTTGTAGCACCGCACCTACTACGTGCTCGAAGCACGGAAACATACGCCACTTTCTTGTGTTGGACTTGACTTGGAACATCCCGTGTAACGTTCATGTAAAGAACTTGTACTTGACACAACACCGGGTTTTGGGGTAACTCATAGTTTGCGAGAGTACGGGAGTGACTAGAGTTTGGTCTACCTGTCCTGTCGCCTGTGTTTCGGCGCCCTGTCCTGCTGCCTGCGTTTCGGCAAACCATACTGCTGCCTGTGTACCGGCATTCGTCTGGGTAGCACCCAGGCAAGAGACGAACTGAACGGTCACATATTGTACTCTCCGACTTGAGTCACGTAGTTCTAGTGGAGCTTGCACTGTTACTTCTTTACAGTCATGCACTTTACTTTCTGCACTTGTACAGACACTACATCGTACTTTACTTTACCTCTGCTTGTCATACTTGTACAGTACTCCTTTTCTTTGTTTAGAATCTTTGTGACTTACCTTCGGTTCCACTTGTGGCACCGACAGACGACGACCTGATCGAGGAGATCGCCCCAGAGTACGAGGAGCCTGCGTACGACCCAGAAGCCACTGAGTTTTAGTTATCTGTGTTGGTGTGTGTTGTGAGATGTATTTCCATTCTGTATTTCCTTTCCGTACTTTTCCTTTCATGTATTGGTGTGAGAGAGTGCTGGTTGTTGTACTTTAATTTGGACTGTAATAATGTCTGTAAGCTGGTTTGAGTGTTGTTGGTACATCTCTGCGTTGTGACTATGCTGATTTCACTGGTAAACTGCGGAACCTGCAAATAAATCAAATAAGTAACGGGCCCCGAGAGCGGGTCGTTACAGGTTTGGTGGCCCATGCAGGTCCGTGCAAAATACTTCGTGAACAGTATAGTAAAACCAGGATGTATTGTATACGATACTCAACTAAGCTGACATTTCTATGGATGCAGGTTTGACACTCGGAAGACGGACGGGAACATCTCGGAGAGCCCCAATGGAGTTGATCTACATAGCCTTAATAAAAGCCATTATCAAAATCGAAATAAGATTAGTTAGTTGTTAAAAAAAATCCTTCTATGTCGGTGGCACTCATATGAATGATGATCTTCCTTCAATGGACCATGATACCGGTCAATGTGCTTGGCTAAAGTCTGTTGGATCAACCTAGCTAGACTGGGCATAAGTGATCCTGGCTTAGTCACTTCCCTGTCCGTGTCCGCTGGACCGCAAGGACGTGAATCATGATTGTGTGACGTCATCGATCTTATTCACTACCAACCTTCCTTTATCTTGATGACCTTTCGATTGACCTTCTTAGAATCTTCTATCTCTAGTTTGCTTGAACCCTAGCCACGTTTATTTTAAGGAGGGTAGCGTTCGAGTTTTCGATCATCAGAAGTTTGGATTCCTCAACTAAAGCAGATCGAAGGACGTTCAGAAGTACTCGAGGATGATGCTGGAGATTTTTAGACGAGCCAAACGTAGCATGCACGTATAGGCTGTTATGTTTTTGAAACTCGTATTTCTTTTCTAACCATGCTCCCATCTTGTACCCGATTTTTCCACGTGTTGGAATTCCTTCCCACCTACCACCTCCCCTCATTATTGCCTTTGTCCTCATCCTTGCCTCGAGCCCCGTTCCCGCCTACCCTATACTACCTACCCATGACTTTCGGTGCCCCCTTCTCTTTTTAACTTCTCTTCTCCTTCCTTCCCAAGCCACCCCGTGGTTCCCTTTTCGCTCAGACATCGCCCCTCCTCCTCCCGGCCTCTTCCCCAAGCAAGCTCGTCATCTCACCCGAAGCCCCGCCAGCTTCCGCTCCACTCCATCGGAAGTCCCTATCATGGATCGTCAACCAGCCGCAGCTCTCATCGCCGATGACCCGCAACCACCAATGGCCCTTCGACGTTCTGTTTTGGGATTTATGGCCTTGGCAACAACCCTCGTCGCCACCCTCGCTACCGCCGCTTGGCTGAGATCTTGGGAAGCCGTGATCCTTGGGCTTCTCTTGAGCTCACTGCCCTGGGTCTCACCCCGGTTGAGATCCCGTTTAGGCTTCCTCTTACGTCTACTTCTTTTGGTTTGCGGAAAAGCGTGTTTTTGGTTGTTCATTTGTTGGGTATTGTTGGGTGTTGCGAATATCGAGTATTGGTCTACGGAAGGAGTTATGGCGATGATTATTGGCATGATATTGGCCTTAGGTGTTGAAGTTGGATGTAGGCCTTGTGCTTGGCTCTGGATGAGAGCTTGGATCTTGCCTTATTGTGGGATATTATGGAGATTGATGGAAGGAATGCTGGAAGTGAGTACCAACTTTGGGTATTGGCCTTGTACTTACCTTTGGGCGGTGATTTGGACGTTAGCATGTAGTTGGGCATTATGGAAATTGATGTTGTTGGTACCCGTGGATTAGTCGATACATGCTATACATCTTTGGCTAGACCCAGTTAGTCACCAGTAGCACGAATAAACTTTATAATCTTCCGGTTTATGTGGTTTAAATGGCTTGCTACTGGCTTATCACCTCAGGTTCCAAGTTCGAACAGATGCTGTCATCATAATAGCCCTCATTTTCATGTGATGTTATTATCTCATGTTAATTTTGGGCTACTTGAGAAGTCAGAATAACTATTGTAATGATACTGGTCTCAGGAATAGTTACGGAAACTACGATGATGTCAATAGTATATTCATAACATCTCTTGTTTTCTTGATGCTATGATATCACATTATATTTCATGCTATTAACAACTTATTTTTCCTATATCGTGATCGTTCATCAAGCCTTCCTTTCGATCGTTTAAATTGCTTAGGCAATGAACGGTCTTCTTAATTCCGAGGACGGAATTATTTTAAGGAGGGTAGAATGTAACGGTCCGGATTTTTTCGATATAACTATTCACGTAATTTCAATTTTTAAACTATTTTATAATGGTTTGTCAGGAGTTTTACGATTTCAAAAATTTCTTATAAAAATATTTTGAAGTAGCAGACTAGTTATGGAGTATTTTAGTAAGATCGGATTTCAACAAATACTTGAAACATTTCTGATAAAATTCATTTTCAGTTATTACCGTTTTGATTCGACGAATTTATTTTTTATACGAACGTCTTCAAAACGTTTTCAAACTTCTGCAGTAGCCTCCTATGATCATTTAGGGCTCTCCACATTAATTTCGTAATTTTCTGATATCATTTCAATAGAGAACCCGCAAACCCGCTTTCTAAAAGTTTTGGCCAAAAACTAGTATCCCCGTAGCCCAAACCCTGAAACGGACTTCGTATTCGCGATCCTCGCGACGATACGATCCCGTGGGTATGTTTTCGTAATTTTTCGGACACTTTTACTAGTAGGGGTAAAATCGTAATTTTGTATTTTGACATTACCCACTAATTACGATTTTTTAAACCTTTCTACTTAACTACTAACCCTAATTATTTTAACATCAAACACGTTTTCACGTTTTAAAAGTTTTCTAGGCTTAGTCAAAGACATAAACCTAATTTCATTAATACCACCTAATGTATTAATTGTGTTTGACTAATTAACCTTAATTAAAATACTAATTTTATTTAACTATAAATAACCCTACCCTAAACCCCTTAAGACCCACGACACCCAGGGTCTCTCCTCTCTCCATCTCGCTCGAAACCCCACCCACACCCTCGTTCATCAGCCCGCCTCCGCCATCGCTCGCCCTCCGTGCTGCCACCAATGCGACGAGGCCCCGCCACTGCTCCGACGAAGCTCCAGTGCCTCCCCGTTCTCCGTCTCCCTCTCTCCCTCTCTCACGTCGGTCTCCCTCCACCCTCGCTCCGCCACGGCAACCCGCGGCCTCTCCCCTGTCACCGAACCAAGCCCGATGCCCTCTCCGCCTTTCGGTGACGTCCTGACGTCACCCCCACCGGAAACCGCCGCCATCCCGCTGCTCCGCCGCTTCACAGCATCCCCCGCCGCCTCTTCCGCCGCCCGCCGCCTCCTCCGGTGCCGTCGCCGCCGCCCAAACGCCGCCCCGCCTCCGACTCCGCCGCAAGCGCCGCCCCGAGCCCCGCCGGCGAACCCATTCCCCCCGCCGCTGCTGCGTAAGTTTGCAATGGCAAACTTGTAAATATTGAATATTTCTTAATTTTCGTATTTTAATTGATTAATAATGTGGTTTAATGGTTTTAATTGCATAACTAATTATACAGGGGCCAGAAAAATGTTCGGATGGCTCCAGAAAATCAGAAACGATGTTCCGGACCCAATGGCACTAGTTTCATCTCAATCAGACGCTTAGTTTTTCCAGAATTAATTTTTAAGCCTAAATTTTAAATACGTTACTTTCTTTTAAAAATCCGTATCTTGATATTTTTACGTACACTACTAAGTGATAAAAATATATGTTAAAGTACTCTCCGAGACGGCCATTTTGATAGCTTATTTGCAACTTTCCGATGCAGATTGCATCCGGAATAAATTGTTGAATAAATACGTTACTTAATTAAAAATTAGTTTTAAATCTATTTTAAGCTTTTAAAAATTATAAAAATTCCTACAAACTTCAGAAAAATATTTTCTCTTACGATAAAATTATTTTCCTTATAACTAGGCTATAGAAAAATTTAGAACATTTTTTGACTATGTTTCAATCCGTTTAAAAATCAAAACGACCACATTATTTAAATAGGAAAAAGTCGTGTTTTTCTAAAAATAAGTATTTTGTGTTGCAAGTACAGACTCTGGTGTACCAACTTCTGAGGAAGCCCTAGATCCTCTTCCGGCTTACTACAACGGTATTAATTTTGGTAAGTCACGATAGGTTCTAACCTTAGAAATCTAGCCACTGTGCTCGTACGAACTTGTAGCACCGCACCTACTACGTGCTCGAAGCACGGAAACATACGCCACTTTCTTGTGTTGGACTTGACTTGGAACATCCCGTGTAACGTTCATGTAAAGAACTTGTACTTGACACAACACCGGGTTTTGGGGTAACTCATAGTTTGCGAGAGTACGGGAGTGACTAGAGTTTGGTCTACCTGTCCTGTCGCCTGTGTTTCGGCGCCCTGTCCTGCTGCCTGCGTTTCGGCAAACCATACTGCTGCCTGGGTACCGGTATTCGTCTGGGTAGCACCCAGGCAAGAGACGAACTGAACGGTCACATATTGTACTCTCCGACTTGAGTCACGTAGTTCTAGTGGAGCTTGCACTGTTACTTCTTTACAGTCATGCACTTTACTTTCTGCACTTGTACAGACACTACACCGTACTTTACTTTACCTCTGCTTGTCATACTTGTACAGTACTCCTTTTCTTTGTTTAGAATCTTTGTGACTTACCTTCGGTTCCACTTGTGGCACCGACAGACGACGACCTGATCGAGGAGATCGCCCCAGAGTACGAGGAGCCTGCGTACGACCCAGAAGCCACTGAGTTTTAGTTATCTGTGTTGGTGTGTGTTGTGAGATGTATTTCCATTCTGTATTTCCTTTCCGTACTTTTCCTTTCATGTATTGGTGTGAGAGAGTGCTGGTTGTTGTACTTTAATTTGGACTGTAATAATGTCTGTAAGCTGGTTTGAGTGTTGTTGGTACATCTCTGCGTTGTGACTATGCTGATTTCACTGGTAAACTGCGGAACCTGCAAATAAATCAAATAAGTAACGGGCCCCGAGAGCGGGTCGTTACACAATACGAGTATATGAGTCTCTAATAGAATTCCTTTAGTTTTCTCTAAGCTCTACATATGCATAATAGAAACTTTGTTAGATGACCATTTGGTGACCATGACCTCTATATATAGGCAACAATCATCTTGTCATTGGGATTCATCTTGTCATTGGGATTCATATTTCAGCCATTATTGAAATAGAATATCAACTAGGTCTCTATGCATTAAAGGCCAACACCCTATCAGATACATTAAAGCCCAAATACACAACACCTTGATAGATTACTTTTAAATGGGGTTTGTTGAGATTGTATGAAGGAAGTAGGCTAATGGTTGATACCATAGCCATATTTATATTGACATGTATAGGATCCCAAGAGACACCGACTTAGTAGTGGGTGTAATGGTGGATGTAAGTGGGGGGGAGACCAAAGGTCTCCCACATTCATAACACTCCCCCTCATCCATCCATTCTTAGCATATGAATTCTTCAGGATCCAATATGCTAACATGGGGTAGATACTGCTGGATCCAGAGTTACCGTGTTTCCCTCGTTAAAACCTTAGCTGTGGAAAACCCGGTGGGAAAAACAAACAGCTTAAGGAAAAAGAGTACAATACACAAGTGACTCCCCCTTATCCATACAAGCTTAAGGCTTGTAGGTCTTTCAGTTGTCACATCCCTATTCAAGATTTCTAAAAGTATATTTAGGCAATGTCTTAGTAAACAGATCAGCTAAATTATAACAAGACTGAATCTGCAGTACTTCAATCTGCTTCTGCTCCTGTAGCTCGTGCGTCCAGAAGAACTTGGGAGAGATATGCTTCGTCCTGTCACCCTTGATGTAACCAGCTTGTAGTTTGGCTATACAAGCTGCATTTTCTTCAAATATTATGGTTGGCTCATGGTCGTCCGTATTCTGGCCGGTCGTTACTAGAATGTGATGAATGGCTGAACGAAGTCAGACACATTCTCTGCTAGCTTCATGGATTGCCAAAAGCTATGAGTGGTTGGATGAGACTGCTGTGGTGGTCAGCTTCACATATTTCTAAGAGATCCATACTACCGAAGGTGAACACAAAACCAGTATCTGATTTCTCAGTGTGTGTATCAGACTTGTAACCTGCATCTGTATAACCACTCAAACTGGAAGATCCACCTTTCGGGATGATGATCCCAGGTCAAATGACCCTTGGAGGTAGCGCAGAAGCTGCTTTACTCCGTTTCAGTGGCGCTGCGGGTGCTGAACTGTATCTAGCCAATAGAAAGATTGCGAATGCTATGTCGGAACGCGTGCAGTTTGCCAGAAATAGTACTGCTCCAATGGCACTAAGGTAAGGTACTTCAGGACTTAATGTTTCCTCCCCCTCTTCCAGCGGCCGGAAGGGGTCGTTATGTACATCCAAAGATCTAACGATCATTGGTGTACTTAGAGGATGGTATTTATCCATATGAAATTTTTTAAGTAATTTTCTATTTTTTATGTGGTAATAGGATTCCTCCGCTGATGTTTTCTATCTGTAAGGCAAGACTATATTTAGTCTTGCCTAGGTCTTTCATTTCAAACGTTAGTTTGAGGCTTGCAGATATATCGTCAATCTTTGCATGAGATCCAATGAAGTTTAAGTCATCTAATTAGATGGTTATTAATACGAATCATGTTCCCGTGGTTTTGATGAAAATACGCGGGACTTCATTATTGGTGAAACCTTGTTGAACAAAGACATCACTCAGTCTGTTATACCATATTTTTCCCGATCGTTTAAGGCCATATAATTATCTTTGAAGCTTTAACAGAATAGACGTCCCGAGGTCTATCTTTTATTTCTGTTGGTATTTTGAAACCATCTGGAAGGTTCATATAGATATTTTTATCTATATTGTTATTTAGATATGCAGTTGATGCGTCCGGAACTAACTCCGAAACGATGTCGTTTACCGCAAGCGCACGGTATAGTGGCAAGCGGGTATCGAACACAGGGAAGCGGTGCTATACTACCTATCTACTCCTAAGTTGAGTTAGACTTGCGGGGTTATTGGTGGATGTGGAGTATGGAGGGTCGTGATGATGATGGATGCGAACGTCGTGTTACTCGATGTCGCAAATATGGGGTTTCACACAAAGAAAGAGAGAAGTAAAATACAAAAGACTAGGGCTTTAGGACTCGCCACTAGCACCGTCGGATGTCGACGCTAGGTTAGGACTTTTACGTTGCATGGGTTTAATTGGGAATTGTAGCATCTAGGAAGTGAATTCATGTGTCTGGGCATCATGAATCTAACGTATCGCATTAACCCTGCTCTCGCAATAGGCGCATGCGATACGTGCATTATGGATCTACAATAATCTTACCACTCTCGTGGTTCAAATGCTCTCAACTGGTACCATTCTCGTGGGTTAGAGCTTCGAGGTATTTTGGTGGCTCTTGTTGACGCAATGGCGGTAGCCGTCAATTAGTTATATAGTTCATCGGTGGATCCCCTCAAGGCACGAGTCGGGCATGGTCACGTGCCTCGGTTGAATCCACTAACTCCCTAATTAAATCCGTAGGATATTCCTTAAGCTAATCGATTCCACCGACCGTGGGCACGATCTTAGTACGAATTTTCCTAGGGATCTTGCTAGATCAACCAAAATACAACCCCTGTTATACCAATGCATCATAAAAATCCCAACTTTGCAACTAAGTCCTCAGATCATGGGCTAATCCCTTAGCCCTAGAAAAGATTACCCAAGCATTGCAATATCAATAGATGAAATAATGCACAAAGATTTCATTGCATGCATCAAGAATGGATAAACAATAATAAATCACAAAGAAATAATAAAAGAATTAAAAAGGGCAAAAATACTTATCTTGATACCAAGGAAGGGCCTAGGGCATAGCCAAACTCCCCACCCGATAAGTACGAATCCGTATCAGGCATTCCCAAAGAGGCGGGTGTTACGAAGGAAATACAAAGACAACACACAAAGCAGGCCCACTGCGTACTGCTGGGATAGTACTTGTAGCATTCCAAATATCACAGAAACACAAAAGAACCAACAATCCAAACACTTGTATATATATACACACAACCTGTTTATACAACATCTCTATACAAATCTCATATACAACGTATAACTCACACCCAAAATTCTCACACTCTCTAAAAATCCTCAACTCCAACCAACTTCATCCATCTGGACTAATGTGCCTCCAACTCCACGAACCAACACCTAAAAAATATCAACGGGGACACATCACAGCGTGACCAAGTAGGATGTCCAAACCCAACTCACATGGTGCACAAAATTGCAATGCACTAAGTAACAAACGGGAAACTAACTCATTGCATATCACGGTGAATTCATATGAAAATGTAACTGATATCATTAACAATTCACATACCTGCGGCAAGGGGAAAGCCTGCAAAACAAAGTGAGTACTACATATAAGGAAGTGTACTGCAATATCAAGAAACTGAACCCAACGTTACAACATCATCCCAAGTACAATTACTAATAGCAACCACATCTGATATTGCAACCATCAACAGAAACCAAGTCACGTTATTCACTTCATAACCACAATGACATGGAGTACCTTTAGATATACATATTCAACCTCCAACAATTTATGGTTTGTTATGAAACATAAGTTTTTCCAAGAATTTTTGAAACACCTCAAGTAGTAATCCCTAAGTAGGCTTGGGCTTACTAACAGTTATACGAAAACTACAATTTTTATTTCAATTTGAATGTTCACAAAAACTCTTTTACGAAGTTTATGGAGAAACACATTTTTCTATAGTGATGGAACCAAATTGATATGGAACTTGAAGTTTGCACAAGAGGAGCTTGTAGGAACTTGTAGGTGATGATGATTAAGGTTCCTACACTCTCTAAATCTTCCCACTTGAAAGTTGTCAAGTCCCTCTTACTAAGTTTTCATCTCTTACTAAGTTTTGCAAGTGAGTTTTCATTTAAACATGGAAATTTTAAGGGAGTTAGCGAGTGACCTTTGTTAAATATTCCCAACTGAAGTTTCTAATGCTTAGGTTGCTATAGAATTGCTTCCAAAAAATTTGGCAGAGTTTCTCTTGTTTTTATCAACCTTTTCCAACTACAACATAAGTAATATTTAAAGGAAACATGCTATAATCATAAGAAAAATATAACATTGCTATAATGTCACCAACAATAACACTAACAACAACTACTACAACAACCCACAACAACATCAACAACATTGTCAACACAACCACAACATCGCAAACACCAAGCATCACCAACATCGACATCAACAACGACAACACAAACATACATATATCCACAATCACATGTAAAGCTTGATGATGCCATGATGCTTATGAAACACAACGAGCGATGCAATGCAATGCTAGGCAATGCGATCACATGAATGAGCCGGCGTGCACGTGCAAGTGATTCTACTCCGTTATCAACGTGGAGCCACCTAATGGTATCAAGAGGTTGCCCACGGCGACTTTACCCGCCTCCTACCGTGGCAACTTTGTCCATGCCCGTGCACTCCACCTTCGTGTCCTAACGTAACCATGTCACCCATTCCATATTCCGCATGTTTCCAACATCACCTCTCCAATTTCCCAATTCATTTCATTTTCACATGTTTCTCCTTTCATACACGTTAAATTGAATAAATAGTTTCCAACACCCCAAAATGAAAGCAATTTCATAAAAGTGGACAATTATAGCTTCCAACAAAGTTAACGAAAGCAAAATGAGAGCAAATTCACTTGTCATTGAAACATGTCATTATAGAGCATCATGATCCATATCACAGCCTCATATTACACTACTCAATTTAATATAACCTACTTCACATTTTTCTTACAAGGAATATGGAAGCAATCATATTTAATCAATAAATGTAACAAAAGGAGAACAATTTCAATCCATATCATAAAATGAGAACTATTTCATTTAATCATTGAAACCAAAATGAGAAAGCAATCTCATACAAAGCAACTTGAATGTTAAGCTTCCAACATGTCCTAATTATTTCCAATATCCCAACTTTTCATACAAACTTCCAACTTCCTACATGTCCAAATAAATTCCCAACATCTCAACATTCCAACATTGAGCGCAATGCCAAAATGAGAGCAATCCAACTTAATTCATGAAAATTGAACTTAAAGAACAATTCAACTTAATTCAACTAAAACCTAGCATGTTTCCATTTGAACAATTCTAACAAGTTGTATTCATGGGCAATTTCACAAACAAATGAGTCTCATACTTGGTTTTGTCTTGGAATCATGGAATTCGTATTTGGAAGCATTTACTAAAGCACACATCTAATTCCCATAACAATTTAGAAAACATGAATAGGTAAACATGATTGGCCTACAAGTCATGGTGTTAAAACGGCCCGGGGGCATGCCGGCCCGCCGGCCCGGCCCGGGCCCGGTGGCCCGTACCCGGGCCGGGCTCTGGCCCGGGCCCGGCCCCCAGGCCGGGCTGGGCTGGGGTACCCAGCCCACGGGCCGGGCCGGCCCGGGTTTTTTTTAAATATGCCTCAGAGAGGCTTATTTTAGGGGGTGGGGGAGCCGGGCCGGCCCGGCTGGGCCCGGGCCGCTGGGCCGAGCTGGGCCGGGGTTCTCCCCGGCCGGGCCCATGCCGGGCCGGCCCGGCCGGGCCATTTTGACACCATGACCTACAAGCATATAAATGTTGACCAGCAAAAGAATACATGAAACTAACATACATGAAACTATAGTGTCATTCATACATGAAACTACCATATAAACAATTATTGCAAAAGGGCATGTAGTATAATGAGAAAACATGAATTACCATGAACAAGATAACATATCACATGAAATTGGGTTTCCTTCGACAAACCTAAAAATTGCATTCCTTACTCATCAAAAATGAATTGAAATAAACATGGGAGTTGAGATTGGACTCCTACCTCAACCAATTAGAAGAAATCCCCCATTGATAGCAATGAATCCACCATGAATCCCCTTCTTCAACACCAAAGTCCTAATTTCGAAATTTCCCCCGATTCCTCCATGAATCACTCTCTTCAAGTTCCAAACCCTAACTCCTCTTGATCCCAAACTCCCACAACTACAAGCTCATCATTAAGGTTCTAAAGAAGAAGAAGAAGATATGGGGTTTGAGATTGAAAAATCAAGAAAATAAACCCAGAAATCTTCGGCCAGATTTCATTTGGGTTTTGGGGGGAAAGTTTGTAGCCATGGAGTTGAGAGAAGTAGGAGAAGATGACGGGTAGAAGGATAGAATGTGCTTAGGGCTTTACTTATTCTCTTCTTCCTCTTCTTCCTTCTAATTTTTGCTCTCTCCATTGCTTGGACCTGGCTTCGGCCAGCAAGGAATCGGCCAAGTTAGGGAAGAAAGAAAGGGAAAGAGAAAGAAAAGAATTGGAAAGAAGATTGTAGAATGGATTGGGTAATTACAAGTTTGACATTCCCAATCACATTCATTTTCTGGAATTTGCAGGACAGTCCCAAACAGGGGCCGCTAACTCAATATTTTTGAACTACACTTAAGATTTACTCCCTTATAAGTTGTAGATATAGGTGTTATGCATTTACATATCAATTTTCATGATGTTTCACCAAGTATTCAATTTAATATAGAATTTACGGCGAAGGGTATATGTGCTGAAACTGTGCTGGAAAGTAAAACAGAAACTGTCCTGACTTGAGGACCAGATTGCTCCTAAATGCGGACAGATTCAGGAAAAATGGAAAGCTACAAAGTTGTAGGGCTTGAAGTTAACTTTCCAACGAGACCAAGGACACACCATTTCGTTAAGAATTGAGGGACTGATCGCCGTTCCCGTAACATGTGTCAAAGCTGAGGAAAAACAGACATGCTGATTTCACGAAATTTTTATCCCAATTTCTAATCCGAATTTGGAAAAGTGTTCAACATGAAAGTTGGAGATAATAGTCCCAAGTGTATGCCGTAAAATTTCCAGGACATTCGTAATTCTAAATTAGGAGAAATCATCAACACTTTAAGCATGTACTTCTGCCCAAATTTCCAGCAACTCCAAAGTAGCAAGCAAACAACTTCTACTTAACAATTAATCAAGTCAACATGTTGATACTTGAGGCAACATAATTCTAAAACATAGCATCAATTAAATTCAACACTTCCTATGAATTCATTCGCATAATTCCCATTTCCATATACAAGAAAATTGAATGAATGATAGCTTCCAACATACGAAAAGAGAGCAATTTCACAAAATAGATGAAACCAACAATCAAGACAATGAGATGAAACCAACAATCAACCCCTCTTCTCTCATCTAATAGTCTATCCCACCTATGGAAGCCCAATCAACAGTAACTAACAATAATCCAAACCCAACTCTAGCTACCAAATTAACTAAGGGCTTAACAATAGTAATGATAATATTAATCAACATCATCAATAATAAAAATACCAATACCCAAAAATAATAACAACTTCACCAAAAATAACAACCAAACATCAATAATCCCAATGTCATTCATTAATAACTATCACAACATCACCAATAATCATGAACATACCGCTTTACTACACATACTCAACAGCTAAAATCACCAAGCACGCTAATGAACACTAATAGCACGCTAACAATAATATCAATTTACTATCCAACCACACATTCACCCATATATCCAAAGCATATCATAGTCACCTTAAAGCCATACATGTAGGAAATCACTATACACACAACAAAATTACTCTACACGGACACGCAAATAGTATTTTACACATACGAGCATTACATGTATCCCTGTCGCTTATTGCACCAAGTGAAAGGGGACCCAACAAAGTGCATATCCATAAGGCCACATGAGGATAGCATCTCCTGAAATCTCGAACATCGAGGGAGTGAAGGAATTACCCCTCATAGTTTTCCCTTAGGGCCTGTTCTTTACCATGAAAGTATATTTGGGAAAGTTGATAAATTGTGGAATCTGATGAGAGAGAAAATGGTGTGTGGTGTGTTCTTTTGTTGGAAAGTGAGGTTGGATTGTAGAGTTGGAAAGTTGAGGTGGGTCCCACTTCGTGTAGTGTGTTCTTTTGGTTGAAGAAAGTTGGAAGTGGTAAGGGGTGTGGGGTCCACTAAATACTTAAAAAGTAAGTAATTAATTAATATAAGATTTAATTAATACCGGTTGCTGTTGGAACAAAACGAAAAGAAAAAAAAACGTGTGCAGATGCTTCGGATTGGTTGGAAGGAGAGAGAGGGGGGGCCGCTTTTTGGGGGAATCCTGCGTAATCGGAGCCCATTGCTCCGATTTCTTCTGGGCGCTCGGAATACCGCTGACATGGGACACGTCGGACTGGAATCAAAAAACCCCGCGAACTCCAAAAGAACAGCATGCACGAAAATAGGCTGGAATCCAAGGAATAGTGTCAAAACAGCGTTGAATTGTGGAATCCAAACCAATAATATTGCAAAAGAACAGGCCCTTAGAATTGAGAACATCATTAAAGTCACACATGATCATCCAAGGTAGATCCACACCCTGTGCAAAATATTCTAGCTGGTCCCATAAGCGCCATCTAGTAGACCTATTCGGTGGAGCGTACACAGTAGATAATAAGGATGTTGGATACACACTTCTTCGAACCAACACATGAATCAAGTGTGGAGAGGAAAAACATAAATCCACGTCTATAACACTGCCATCCCAACACAACCACAAGCCACCAGAATAGCCCAAAGGATCCACAATTACTGATTTAGAGAAGTTTAGTTAACGTTCCACATTGCGTGCTCTCTCCTTCGAGATACGCGGCTCAGCAATTGCAAGAAGAGACAGATGAAAAGCATCCAGAATCTCGCAAATTCCCCGCCTAAAAGATCCTTTACCAGCTCCGCGGCAATTCCAGAATATCGAAGCTTGGGCCGCCCGCTTCGCCAGTTTGTCAACCAGAAGCCCAGCATGGCTTCGAGAATTAGTGCTGTTAGAAGTCGGGTTCGAAATCAACTCGGGTACTCTGTCGATTTGGCTCATCTGGGCCCCAGTTCGAGATGGGTTCTGTGAAATATCAGGGACTAAAAAAGGAACGATTGAAGACTCAGAGATTTTCGAAGCCATAACTCCCTCAACCGTCCCTGATTCGCCACGATCCACCTTCTTCGACAAAGTCGTGAATCGGGATCCCGTCGCTCCAACCGCTTCAGCTTTGACGGGGTTCGTGTAGGATCCTGCCAAAACAGAGTTAGGATCGATAATTAAAGTGGAGACTTACGCTAGCGTATGCGGAGCGGTAGTCTCGGAACTTTGCCTTCGGATTCGCCACGACGGATCGAGTCTTCTCACGAACGGAGTAAGGCTACTAATCCACAATCTAAATCTCTATTTTAGATTAAGAACTTGGATGGAGGGAGAGAAAATATTTCTGCAGAGCTTCGCTATGAAGAAGATGCATGCATGAATTTCATGCAAAATGTGTAAGGAAAATGGCTACCCTTGGGTCTTATTTATAGCCCCCAAGGTAGTTATTTTAGGGTAAGTTGTTCCTTTGGAACAACTTAATTAAGGTGTACCATGATGCATGGCACATTATAAGCTTAAGTTGTACCATATGCATGGTACAACATAAGCTTAAGATATTCCCCCTTTATTAGCCATATGTCGCATGCATTTATGCATATATAATGCGACTTTCCCACTCATACAGAGATCCTCTCCGCAAGGGAACAGATTCCCTTTGCACACGACTTCGTGTGCGCGACGTTCGAGGTCCGTATTCCCTCGTACATCCCCCACAAGGGTGTACAAACGTCTTCCATATCCAACATCTCCCACTCACACTTGAGGGGATTGTAAGAGAACGTCTTTCCCTTAGTTCTTTCATCTATCATACCGAGAAATAGACCGTGCGACCGTCATGCGCGTAGAGTCTGTTGTTGTGCACTTGTTAGAGATACACAACGACCTCGAAGGTGCAAAGTTGAGTAGTTCAACGCATGCTTTACCCTAGATTATTTCTTCACATTTTCTTGTACTTTATATTCAACAATTGAATCCCATCTGGATTACAATTGGCTGGCCAGCTTTGAATCACTAAAGTCCAAATGCGAATATGAAATCAATCTTCCTCTTCTTGCGAACCTTCTGATCTTGACTTGATTCGCTTTTCTAACGTGCCCCGCCGAGCCGAATTACCATAGCCCATTAGTAACACGCTAAGATAGCGATCATCTCGTCAAATCTAAAGGAACCAATTGGAGTCCTTGAGGGTAAGAGTTAAGACCCGTATGGCCTTTGAGTCTCACATAATAGCAAACACTATTGCTACTAACTCAGTGGTCGAAATGCATACGTGGTATGAACACGTATTACAACATCACTCCTTTACCAGGTAGAGTATGTCTTAATGATGTTGTACGGATGAAAGATCAGACACCACAGTGCCTATCTTTTTGAGTCCCCTTACTACTCGTGAAATATTCACGGACTCTCATCCTGCATAAGACAGATAGGATTTAAAAAATCCAATGAGATCTTTATATCCTTGTGATACAGATCTCAGATCTTTTGTAAGCATCCGTATGATGCAGATCTTTTATTCGACTATCTTGTTTAAGTCATGACTCTAAATCATTTGTCTAATGATTTTGACTTTAAACTAGTCTCATCTCTATCTTATCCATCTGATAAGATAAGGCGGTTGCTCATGTGAGAGAGCCAACCTTAATCTGTCCGACATACACACAATAAAATAGCTGAGACTTAAACACAAATGTTTAAAATCATTTGTAAGAAACTTGTATGCAATATATAAAAGAACTTCTTTCTTTTATTAAACTTTGATCTTCTATAGACATGGGAAATATTACATGATACAGCTCAGCACCTACGCATTCCCATAGATGATAAGTGTTTGAAAAACACATCTCTGGGGATCGCCTTAGTAAGGGGATCCGCTATCATCTCATGCGTGGATATGTATCCTATGTCTACTTCCTTCCGTTTGTCATAATCCTTCGCAAACTTGAATCGAATGTCAATGTGTTTGGTCTTACAATGAAATTTAGGATCTTTGACATAGGCAATCGAAGCTTGACTATCACTGTATATAGGAACAGTGCTCGAGTCAGAGGCATTCGTCAGTCTGTCTAAGAATTTCTTAAGCCAAACAGCTTCTTGGACCGCCATGCTGAATGCTACGAATTCGGCTTCCATGGTTGATAAGGCGATGCAGGTTTGCTTCTTGCTGCTCCAGGATATTGCACCATTCCCGAGCAAGTAAACAAAGCCTGAGGTGGATCTTCGCTCGTCGAGATCACCCGCCCAATCAGCATCGGTATAGCCTTCGAGTCTCAAGGTATTGCCTTGATAGCATAACGCATAGTCCGCAGTCCCTTTGAGGTATCTTAATATCCTCTTCACCGCTTTCCAGTGTGCTTGTCCTGGGTTGGATTGGTAACGGCTTACCATACCAACAGCATAGCAAATGTCCGGTCTGGTACACATCATGGCGTACATCAGACTCCCGACAGCACTGGAGTATGGAACTTTTTCCATAGCTTTCTTTTCTTTTGGATCTTTGGGACACATCTCCAAACATAGACCCTCGCCTTTGCTTATTGGAGTATCAATTGTCTTGCAATCCTGCATATTAAACCGTTCTAAAACTTTCTTTATATATGTCTCTTGAGAGAGAGAAAGAAGTTTCTTGGAACGATTCCTTGAGATCTTAACCCCAAGGATATATGCAGCTTCACCCATGTCTTTCATCTCAAAGACGGATGAAAGTCAAGTTTTGATATCCAAGATAAGACGCTTATCATTTCCGGCTATAAGTATGTCATCTACATAAAGAGACATAATTACATACTTGTTTTTAATCCTCTTAATATACACGCAGTTGTCTTCGTCGAGCATGGAGAAACCATACGACAAGACGACTTCTTGAAAGCGCATATACCACTGCCTTGAGGATTGTTTAAGACCATATATGGATTTACGAAGTTTACAAACCTTATGTTTGTTTTCTTCTTGTACGAACCCGTTTGGTTGTTCCATGTAGATCTCCTCATCTAGTTCTCCGTTAAGAAAAGCAGTCTTTACATCCATCTGATGTAATTCGAGGTCCAAACAAGCCACCATTGCCAGAATTAAGCGAATGGAGGTAAAACGCACGACAGGAGAGAAAGTCTCATCGTAGTCTATTCCTTCCTGTTGCGTGAAACCTTTTGCAACAAGGCGAGCTTTATATTTCTCGATGGAGCCATCAGCCTTATGCTTGATTTTGAGAACCCACTTGTTCCCAATGGCTCTACGTCCCTTAGGTAAATTAACCAAGTCACAGACTTGGTTTGTTTTCATGGATTGAAGTTCTTCTTCCATTGCCGCTATCCATTTATCTTTAGCAGGGCATGTGACGGCCTGTTTGAAATTTGCAGGTTCGTCATCATCTTGTAATAATGTCATAAATGTTTGAGGAAATTCATCCTCAAATCTCAGAGGTGTTAGCCTCGTTCGATTACTACGTCTTGTTTGAGTTTGATCACTCCCACTTGGAATGACATCACTCCCACTTGGAATAACATCACTCCCACTCGGAATATGATTGGTATCGTTCGTATAATCCATTGGTGAAGTTTGAAACGTATTTTCTTCTTCACCAAGAATTCTCCCACTCGAACGTTCCGATCCTTCTTGATCCCAAGTCTCAAACAAGGATAAGTCTTGACTTATCTCACCCTGTCTTGGAAACTCTTTTTCCAAGAAGACAACATCCCTCGATTCGAATTCTATTAGACCCCCATTGTCCTCTTGACCGACGAAAACATATCCTTTGGAGTTTTCAGCGTATCGGATGAAGATACACTTCCTCCCACGTGGCCCAAGTTTGCCATATTTGTGAGAGGATAAATGTGCGTAAGAGGCACAACCCCAAGGTTTTAGAATGTTTAAGTCTGGAGTTCTATTGTTCCACAACTCATAAGGAGTGGAACTGACCGACTTCGAGGGTACACGGTTTAAGATGAATGCTGCCGTCAATAATGCGTCACCCCAAAAGGTGATAGGCAAATTTGCCTGAGACATCATTGATCGGACCATTTCCATCAATGTCCTATTCCTTCTTTCCGCAACACCGTTTTGTTGCGGAGTGTAAGGCATAGTTACCTGATGTACTATGCCTTTTTCATCACAAAGTTCCTTAAAACTTATTGATTGATATTCACCGCCCCTATCGGTTCGCAAAACCTTAATCTTGCGATCTAATTGATTCTCCACTAAACTCATATAGTTTTTAAAGCAAGCCAAAGCTTCACTTTTGTGGGATATCAAATAGATATGTCCGAAACGGGTGAAGTCATCAATGAATGTGATGAAATAGGACTTCCCGCGTCTTGTCTTAACATTCATTGGACCGCAAATGTCCGAATGGATAAGCTGTAATGGAACTTCGGCCCTTGTGCCAGTTCCAAACGGCTTGCGACAAGTTTTCCCTACAAGACAATGTTCGCAAGTTGACATTTCAACTTTTGAAACATTAGATAGCAAGCCACTTTTGGCAAGTCTATCCATTCTAGTTGGTCCAATATGACCAAGTCTTGCATGCCAACAAATGATCCCAGACTCAGAGTTAGAAACATTTGTTAAATGAAAACTTTCATTAATGGAAGAAGAATCATCATACATTGTATTTAAAACAATTAATCCATTACAAACATTACCAGAACCAATCAAAGAATTATTACAAACAAGGTCAACATATTGTTTATAGAACCTCCACTCATAATCTAAAGACATTAACATGACCACGGAAACGATATTCCTTCTAATATCTGGAGCAAAGAGGACGTCGTGCAATAATAATGTCCGGCCGTTGTCGAGAACTAGCTTACATGTTCCGACGCCTTTGACTTCAACACGAGTGTTGTTGCCGACGTATATCCACTTTGTTCCTTGAGTTATCCTTCGATACTCTACGAAGAACCTTCTGTCCTTCGCAACGTGGTCTGTGGCCCCTGAATCAATCAACCAAAAATAGTTAGATTCAGCAAGAAACATGGAACTAGAAACACATATGTAACTAGTCCTACAAGTTACCTTATCACTTCCATCCGTACATGTACGGGCGAAGTGACCGTACTTGTTGCACTTAAAGCACTTGATCTTCTTCAAGTTTTTCTTCTTTGAGTGCACATTCTTTTGCCACTTTTTGTTCTTTGTTTTCTTTGAGGTCTCCGGTTCTTGCTTACGTTCGTTCACAAACCTTAAGCGTTTATTCTTCCGCTTATTTCCTCCATGTGAGGAACTAGCGGCCACGTGCACTTCTGCACTTGGTTTTGCGGCTTGAATCCGCTCTTCCTCGAGTTCGAGGTGTTTCGATACATCGCTTAAAGTTTTAATGCACTCATTATGAGTGAGATGCATTTTCATGTTATCCCAGCTATCTGGGAGTGAACGAATGACTGCTTGGATCTGCTGTTCGTCAGACAGCGTAACACCCGCATCCTTTAATTCAGATATTAGATTCGCCATGTGGCGGAGATGCTTTTTCATAGAATGATCTCGCCGCATCTTGTACGAATCAAATTGAATATTCAAGGAGCGGAGTTTGGTAACCGAAGTTCCACCAAACTTTACTTCTAGCTCAGACCATATGTCTTTGGCTAGATCGAATTCCCGAAATAGACGCATTATGTCATTGTCCATCGCGGACAGTAACGTAATGCGTGCTATTTTGTTCTTTCGAGTCCAAGTGTCATAAGCTTCCCGGTCCCTCTTGTGTTGGGCCGTATTGCCCAACTCAGGTTCTACCATTATGTTTTGGAGTGTTTCGAGCACATCTTGCTCCTCCAAAACATATTGGATTTTAATTGACCAAAGTTTATAATTGTCGCCGTTGAGCTTTTCACCTTTGTTAAGCTCTGCGACAATATTCTTAGAAGCGGTAGACATATTCGATTCAAAAAACTGCAAAGAAAAATGAAAAAACACGATCAAAATTCAATTCATAAAGTTTCGATTCTTTAAACACTTGATAAGTTCCTTGGATGCGTTGAAATGTTACTCTAGAATCGAGAAGTTCACTACGTTCCCAACTA
Organism: Scilla litardierei; assembly: GCA_030789695.1. NCBI lineage: Eukaryota > Viridiplantae > Streptophyta > Magnoliopsida > Asparagales > Asparagaceae > Scilla > Scilla litardierei. The sequence goes on from CM061139.1 coordinate 202,811,419, forward strand.
CCATCTAGAAGTAACTTTCAAAGTATCCCTCTTACTTATCTTAAGTAAAAAGAAATCAGAAATAATACCCGTATGGTATTAGCAGCGGAAAATTACTTTGAAAAACATATCTTTCAAAATAGAATAGGTGAGAATTAGCGCAAAGAATTTTAACGCAACAATTGCCAAGCCACGAGACCTGTTCTACACACCCATGGGTTAGATAACCATGGCCGGATCGTGGTAGGACTTGGAATTCTAAATTGCGCTGTCCCGATTTAAGGACGGGACATAACCTATTTGAAAAAACATCTTTTTCCAAAAATTTGAAAGCACGTTGGCTAATCTCCGTAGAGTAGAACACAACGTCACAAGTACATTGGCTAATCTCCGTAGAGTAGAGCACAATGACATGGCTAATCTCGCATGAAGTAGAGCACTATGGCTAATCTTCAAGGAGTAGAGCCCAAAAACTTCATTAAAACGTTAGTCCCGTATGAACTAGACGGCACTGTGATTAGCCCCGTATGGGCTAATCGGCACATCCGAGTTTGGCCAATGCCTTTTGTCACCCCGTATGGGTCAGTAGGCAAGTTTGCAGTCGACCCAGACCTTCTGCCAGATTGGTCGACCAAAAACACAAAATTGGTCGACCAATTTTCGAAATGCAAATTCTCCCGGCCAGGGCCTCTGCCCTGGCCGGGGTTTGGCCAAGGGCCGGCCAGGGCCTCTGCCCTGGCCGGCCAGGGGCCCTGGCCCCCTCGGCCAGGGCCGGCCAGGCCCTGGCCTCTGCCAGGGCCGGCCGGCCAGGCCACTGGCCGGGGCCAGGGCTCCTGCCCTGGCCTCAGCCAGGCCCTGGCCTGAGGCCAGGGCGCTGCCCTGGCCTCTGCCAGGGCGGCCTGGCCGCTGGCCGGGGCCAGGGCTCCTGCCCTGGCCTGAGGCCAGGGCGCCGGCCCTGGCCTCTGCCAGGGCCGGCAGGCCGCTGGCCGGGGCCAGGGCTCTTGCCCTGGCCTCGGCCAGGCCCTGGCCTGAGGCCAGGGCGCCGGCCCTGGCCTCTGCCAGGGCCGGCCTGGCCCTGGCAGCGGCCAGGGCGCCGGCCCTGGCCTCTGCCAGGGCCGGCAGGCCGGCCAAGGGCCGGCCCTGGCCACTGCCAGGGCCGGCCTGGCCGGCATGGCTTGGCCAAGGCCGGCCACTGCCGGCCTGGCCATGGCCGGCCATGGCTTGGCCATGGCCGGTCATGGCCAAGGCCATTCGGCGTTGGCCGGCCATGGCCCCTTTGGCCATGGCCGGCCACCCCCTTTAAATGGGGTTGCCGCACTCATTCCTCCCCCTTGATGGGGTGGTCGCCGGTGGTTATTGGCCGTAGCCAACCCCCTCCGCATGGGGAGAGGGGGTGCATGGCCTTCATAGCCCATTTGGCCATGGTGCACATGCACCAAATTTTCCTCTTACCCGATGGAAATAACTTCCATCATCTTCCTCGATGAAGCACCCGTTCGTCGATGAAGCACCAGTTCGTCGAGAAATTAGTTATTTCCTAATGGCCGTGTGCCAAAAATGAATAACGTACTACGTGAACGGTCGGTTCTTCCCGTCACGGAGAGTTCCTACCATATCCGTAATGATAGGAGACCCTAACGTGAAAAGAACAACCGCTGCGTTCTCTCCGTCACGAAGCGTTCCTACTATATCCGTAATAGTAGGAGACCCATTCGTGAAAAAGACAACGACTCGTTCGTAGTTTCGACGGGGCGGTGGATTGACCGGGGCGAACCCATATGGCTCTGATACCAATGTAGGATCCTGCCAAAACAGAGTTAGGATCGATAATTAAAGTGGAGACTTACGCTAGCGTATGCGGAGCGGTAGTCTCGGAACTTTGCCTTCGGATTCGCCACGACGGATCGAGTCTTCTCACGAACGGAGTAAGGCTACTAATCCACAATCTAAATCTCTATTTTAGATTAAGAACTTGGATGGAGGGAGAGAAAATATTTCTGCAGAGCTTCGCTATGAAGAAGATGCATGCATGAATTTCATGCAAAATGTGTAAGGAAAATGGCTACCCTTGGGTCTTATTTATAGCCCCCAAGGTAGTTATTTTAGGGCAAGTTGTTCCTTTGGAACAACTTAATTAAGGTGTACCATGATGCATGGCACATTATAAGCTTAAGTTGTACCATATGCATGGTACAACATAAGCTTAAGATATTCCCCCTTTATTAGCCATATGTCGCATGCATTTATGCATATATAATGCGACTTTCCCACTCATACAGAGATCCTCTCCGCAAGGGAACAGATTCCCTTTGCACACGACTTCGTGTGCGCGACGTTCGAGGTCCGTATTCCCTCGTACATCCCCCACAAGGGTGTACAAACGTCTTCCATATCCAACAGTTCGTTCCAATCTGTTTTCCAGCGCTTCGACGGTTGCGACAGTCTTTCGGCACCAGCCATGGCCCGAATCCGGCCATCGGCGGCTTCCAAACTGCATCTTGATCTGCCACCCTAGCAGCCGGCAATGTTTCCGAAGACCGATCAGATCCTTCTCCCGTTTTCCATGCTTCAAACCCCAATGAAGCCGCCGACGACCTTCCAAAAATACGATCAGCATCCACCTTCTCTGTTCGTGTACAAACCCCCAAACCATTCACTTGCATGTCTTCAGCACCATGATACGGTCTCTCTGCTTCTGACTGTGCTCCATTCCCTGAGGGATCTGTCATCTGAAAGGGGCAGGGATCTCTATGGCCAACTCGCCCGCATTTGAAGCAAATCATGTTCAGCCCTTCGTATTGAACAGCCTGCCACCGTCCCTCAAACAGAAGTTGCGTTTTCAATGGCTCGTTCAGATTCACTTCAACACAGACACGAACAAAACGGGCCTTCAACATCAATTGTGTATGCGAATCAAATTTAATCGCTTTCCCCACACATTTGCCCAGAGCGAATAGAACACTGTCATCATAATACTCGACGGGAAGGAACGTGAAACGCACCCACACCGCTGTCGATTCAATAGTAGAGGCTTTCGGGCAGAAATTGGGGATCAACGACGCACCGTAAGATAATGGCCAAAGATCATCCATGTTCATTCCTCCATACAGAATATCAGATCCTCCTCACATCCAAACTTTACCATCACAAACCCCTCACCCAACTCTATCAACTCCATCCCCCCTTTTGGTTTCCACATTGCCATCAGCCTCGATTCCAAAACACGCAATGTAATGTTACGCCCCAAGAACTTCACAATTGCCGCCAGTCTTCATCTAACTCTGAGTCGCTCTTTGAACTCAGAGGACAAAGAGATGTTATCCCAGTCTCCCATTTGAGTCACTTGGATGGCATCATCCAGATCAGTAGGAACCTCCTCCATACATACTTCCTGCGAACTCGAAGATCCAGATCCAAAGTAAGCTTCTTTGAATGATTTCTTCTTAACAACATCTACAGATCCTTCTCCCTGAATCTCCACAGAGATGTTCTCCGCAGCTTTATCTTGTGTTTGTTCCGAGTCCATGATCTCCTCGTAGTCCTCTTCCCGCCTTTGACGATTTGATCTTCTTCGTACTACGTTTCAAAATGTCTTCCTCCTCCCCCGATAGTTCACGACCACCATCCCCTCTCTCTTCTTCTATCATTCCCTCTCTCTTTTATATTTCTTAACGTGCGTGCGGCGGAACACGTTAAGTAATGTTACCCCGCATGACAAATTCAATGAAAAAATAAAGAGTGCTGTTATTTGCACCGCGTTAGTTTATGAATACACCGCATAATGTAATTTTTATGAATACACCGCTTCTCCTGCATTATATTTCGGCTCAAATTCTGTAGGGTGCCATCGGTAGGGGACATCGTCATCACGCATGGAGACGACATTGGAAGAGATCAATGAGTTCATACAGATCATCATGACACCAGCAGAGAGACAAATAACTGAGCAAGTGCACATGAACGAGCTTGGTGTTATATCACACAGTGAATGGAACACGGAATATTGTTGGTCATTTCCAACAAACTTTCATGCACAACAGCAACGTATTTCCCTTTAGCCCTATAATTGGAAGTACCCAGCTCCTACATTCTAGCAAACTTGTTCGAAATATTTCCAGTTTATCTATGTGTTTGATGATGTCCAATTGTAAACATATGTTCGGTGCACCCTTGATGAGTAACTCTTTTTTTCATTCTTTTCAACTATTCGCGTTAATCCACTTACAACACAGATTCACCGATTTCTGGAACAATCCATCTACAGATAGACCGCACATTTTCTGCAAACTATTTTTCAGTAAAACGGTGTATTCATAAATATTACATTATGCGGTGTATTCATAAACCAACGCGGTGCAAATAACAGCACTCAAAAATAAAAGGGCCCCTGCTAAATACATCGAGGAGTATCAAATAAAAAACAAAGACATAAAATTAAAACAACGTGATTCATGTCCAGCCATGACGTGGCAATCGAAGCTGTCCCGTTTTGCTTCTCCGCTCCTTTTAAAAGCAGTTAACAGTTATTTAATTCACACGTTTACTATTCATTATCTACAAATTGCGAAACAATTGGGTAAATGAATAGATAACGCCCTCATTGTCTTGACAACACTGCAATAGTTCGCTGCTACTGCACGCAATAAGCTTGTATGTAGCTTGAGAACTGGGTGCACTTGTGCGATGAACGACTCAATAACGAGCCTCGTTCTTTGATCATGTATAACGCCGGAATGCCATTTGATGGCTCGATGTGTTTTGTGTTTAGTTGTGCAGCTTGTGCTATATACACCCTCTTTGTGTTTGGGCGGCTGCCGAGAAATGGGCGTCATCTACGTGCCCGCAGGTCGTTGGCGAATCAACCATGCAGATAATGGGATGCATTTATTCATTCTACCCCCTCGTGTTCTTCATATTTATGTTCTTCTCTTCGCGGACGAGGAATCAAACGAAGTCACGACGGCGAGGAAAGCAGTGGCAGCCGAAATGGCAATAAACAGCGGAGAAAAATGCCCAACCACCTCGTTTCTGGTCACCGCTGCGTTATCATAATATACATGGGTCCCGCGAGTCAGATTCATGGAAAGCGTACGGTCTGAGAACCGGAGGACGTGGTATGATCTGACGGGGCGGTGACCAGATCCAATACCAAAACAGTAAGCAAGCAGCAGGGAAGCGACGACGCCAAAACGAACAAAGCAGCGTAGTTTCTCTCTCTTCTCTACTGTTTTCAATTCTTTTCCTCTCTCCGTCTCTCTCCCCTCCTCGATTATCTCGCCAATAAAGAAACATTTTTTTGCCCCTCTCTATCTTCTTCACGATTTTTGTAACCACGCGATCTCGTATTCCCCTCCTTTCTCTTTTGCTGCTCGCTCTCTCTAGGGTTTAGAGTCTTCGATCTTTGATTTTGATTTAATGTCGTCGACTTCTGGCGCTGCGGCTGCGGCGGCTGTTGTGGCCCCTCCGGCGCCCGCTCAGACTAAGATCTGCTTCAACTCTCAGTGCAATGAGCCGAGATCGGAGGCGCAGAGGCGGAAGGGGTGGAAGATTCGATCGGGCGAGTTCGCCGAACTCTGCGATCGTTGCTGGTATGTTGCCCTCTTCGTTTTTGGATTTGTTTAATTTGATGGTAGTTAGTTTTGGCGATGTTTTTTGATTTAGTAAAATTTACGGCGTTTTTAATCGGTTCCATCCGTTGAGGGCTGATAGATCGGTTTTTGTAAGTAATTATTATCTGATCTATTTTTGTATGTAATTCGATAGTTCATTTATCGTTTTGTATTGTTTTTATTTTATTTATTTTTTAAAACTCTTGGATGTAGTTGCGCGTATGAGCAAGGGACATTTTGCGAGACTTTTCATTCGGATGCTGCTGGTTGGAGAAAGTGTGAATCTTGTGGGAAGGTTATGATCCTATTTCAACTTTTACAACGTTTTTTAAAAATAAAAATTCGTGTCGTGCAATGCATGCATTGTTGTGTGTTCTGATTTTAGGCTCATATTTGCAGAAAGTTCACTGTGGGTGCATAGTATCAGCCCCTTCTTACCTGCTTCTTGATGCCGGGGGAGTCGAATGCCTTGTATGCGCAAAGAAAGCATTATCTATGGTAGGCCGAACTAAACTTGATCTTTTTGAAATAACTATGGTTTTTTGAGATTCCCATGTTACTCATGGTGCTATTTGGTGCTCCCCTGAACCAAAAATTTTCAATTTTTTTTTGCACATCTGACATTTAGAAGAGATGTTGATACTTCATGGGCCGGTTGATATGGCTACTATTTCATTGATTTGTTGATACCTCTTCCAACGTTTTTATGTTTAGTTGATCATCTTGTTGGATTGATTGGTATGGCTGATGTAATGCCTAAAACGTGCATAGTTAGTCACATGAAAAATAGCCCCCATTTTTGGGTTTCGGTTTTGATGGTCCTGAATCAAATTCTTTAATGCACTTGGATGGTTCCTGATCAAATCCTTCAAACACAGACATTTTAAAATTTGACGACGACGTCATCTGCCCATAAACTTACAATATTTGGGTATGTCTATGATTACGGCTGCAGTTATTCTTTCCATAAGAAAACTACTCTCCATGATTTATAGGAATTTCCTAGCATATTATTGGCAAGTCCATACGGCTGGAAGTGATTCGACATGCATTTTTATTTGTGTCTGGAATTTACAATTGTGCACGCTTTTATTCACTTTAAAAATTATTTATATGATTAAGAAGTGTTTGCATTCTTTGGAAAAAGCAAATCGCGTTGCAGAGCATTTTTATTTTGGGCTATGCATTATGGATTAATTTACTTTTTATGTGCATAACAACCCTGTACACAATGCCATTAGGGTTAGTTTCACGTTTCCTTTAAAAAAAAATACATTTCCCATGTCTGTGTGTGGATTTGAAGACTTGTCATGTTTGGCACACTATCTGTGTCGGATTATGGCACTCGTGCCATTCAATGACTAATAGTGGAGCTTATGATGGTTCACTTGGGGATGTGTGCTTGGCTATTGTAGTTAGTTACATGCAAGTCCAAATTTAGTAAAACCATGTTGAGCTGTATGGTTCCTTGTTTACGAAACCCCTACAATAGTTGAAACTACATATGTGGCTCCAGTTACACGAGCTGTGGTTTGCCTAGAATTCGACACATTAGCATCAACCCCACAATATGGGCTTGCAATTAGAAACAGTTCAAACACATGGGTTTCAAACACTTGTAAGTAAAGCAATCTAGCAGAACAAGGGATTCACAGCCATACTGTTTTTTTCATTGGCAAATTACCAAATCTGCCCTATAAAATTATATGGATTTTTGTTTTTTGGTTGGCACAACAACATATTGTTGGTGGTAAGAAGAAAACGGGATTAACCCAAGTGAAAAAGCTATGAAGGTGGGATCTTGTGGCATAGCCATTACTTTATGTATGTGAATGTGAAAACTAGGAGCTTAGTCCAAGTGGCTTAAAGTGGAATGGTAGTAGGTAAATGGAAGTTATGTCAGAGGGAAAATGGATAGAGAGAGAAGGAAAATAAAGGTTGAGTTTGAGGGTGTATGTGGGTCAATATTTTCTTAGCATCATTATCATAGGTTGTCTAATGATTGCATAGGACATGCAAATGATTTTAGCTGCTAACTATAATAATCAACTACCTAATATGTTACATTTTTTTTGACAAACATTCTACTTACGCTCCTCACAGAATGCATTTCTTGTTTGTTTAAGCAGAAAAACTAAATTTTTTTAGGGATCCATCCGTGCGGGGATGCCCTTAAATTCTATATTTCAAAAACTATCTTTATTACAATTAAGCACATCATATGAACTGTGAACCAAGCTGGAAGTGTTAGGTGATGCGCTTGTGTAGGTAGTTCCACATTGGCATTAAGTAAACGTGAAATGATTTTGTTTATGACTGGAACGTTTCTCCATTGAAGTCATAGTCATGGATTGCAATCAGTGTTGAAAAGGTCCTTTGTGGCCCCGTAATGGTAGCCATTATGATGGTGGTGGGTCCTGACCGTCTTGCCTCAAGCTAAGGCAGGTGGTTATAATGGCCAACTGCCATGAGCTTTCGTGACGACCGTCATGGTTGGCTTTGTCTGCAGAGACGGGTTGATCATCACCTATTTATTTATTTATTTCCTTTATTTCCTATCATCCCTAACTGTCATAGGTAATTGTACTACATCTGCAATCTGCAGCAGCATCTAAGAGCCGCCTTAGCTTGCAATCTATATATGCTGTTGGCTGCATGCTGCATTTCCTTATGGGAAAGAGGGGAAAGGGAAGAAGAAAGAAGAAGAAAGAAGCGGAAAGAAAATAATAAATTTTTATTGTTAAATTATTGAAATATTGATCCATTAGTCAAATTAATTGTTGTTGATTATTCAATTCATTAATCAGATTAATTTTCGGTATTTATTCAATTCATTAATCAAATTAAATCATTCAATTTTCTGCTCACTTCATTTTTTAAATTTGAAAAAAAATTTAAAACAGCCAGCATTCCCCTTCATGGCAGCTGGCCTGTGGCAGCCTGTTGTCGCCGTGACACCGTCTTCATTTGTAACAGTGATTTTGTTTTTTTCCGAAATTGAACGATATGCTTCTTTGCCATGGAAGCTCATAATATTGTACACATTAAATTTAAATCAACATTGATTTTCTCAACTGGCCATTGAATATACCTTATCCTATAAAGACAGTTCTTAATGTGGAAGTTTGTTGTATATGATATAAACTTCTTATTATGCCATGAGTTGTATTTATTATTTTATTAGAATTATCTAATTATATTTAAGAATATTTATGACACCTGCATGTTTTATGCTGCCTGATTTTTTGACATAACATGTTGTTTAGTTTTATTGCATGACTTTTTTCATTTCTTTTCCATTTTGTGTTTGAAGGAAGATTAACAACTCATAGTTTGTTTCAAATTTGTTTATTCATAGCCATGTTATCACAACATTTATGCTTAAATCAAGGTTTGAAATCTTGATTTTGGTCTAATTATTGGCTATTAGTTTGTAGTATTATTGTTGATTGTATCAAAATTATTAGATGATACGTATCGAAAGTATTAAACTTTATGTATTGATTGCTGTTGCTCGAAGTAGTTGGTATTTGCATGTAGTTCATCATCTTCAATAAATGTTTTATTTATACTTATAACATTTCCGTCAAGTGTTCTAAATATCGTCAACATTTCTGACATATTGGCTGAATGTTGACATATTGGCTGAAACGTCGATGATTTTCCCTGTTGCCACACGACCTGAGTTTTCAAGACGTGTTTTGTTTTGAAGATTATGTTGCTGATATTTCGGCTGAGAGCTGATACGTTAGCCGCAAGCCGATATACCAGCCGTAATTTTAGCCAAAGAAGTAGCCGTTTTATTAACTCATTATTCAGATCGGTTAGTGGTTACAAATTTTTAATTTTATACCGCTTATCGAGGTAAATATATTTTACACATGCTTTATTAGTTTATATCATTTATGTATATATAGTTAAATGTGTATAACATGCGTGTGAGATGTATTTTGCATCTGATATGACATCCTGACATTTAACAAATATCCCCGAATATCTACGATAATCTGTCAACTGATAGTATTTCTAAGTTGACACGAGTTTGACATCTGATCTTTAGAACATTGTTTTTGTCATGCAATGCACTATTTTCTTTTTATACCACATTTGATATTGGGTAAATATTTTGAACTTATATTTTGACTATGAAATGAGATTTTAGCCCCATTTATATGAAATAAAATTGAGTTTCAAATTTTGGTAATTAAGACCTTAAATCTCATATGGTATTAGTTGAAATTAGTTTCTATCAGTGGAATCGGCCACTTTCAGAGATATCATATTGGCATGTTTGAAATCCGATATGAAACGAGCAATACATATCAGTATTGGCCGTGATTTCAAACCTTGGTTAAAAGTAATGCGTTAAGCTTTCTTAGTTTAATTTTTCTGCTATGTCGATACATAAATCTTATTTGAATTCAGCTTTGTACTTCTATGCAATCATAAGTTGATACAAGGATTGCGATGTGGGCGCATCATTACCACGCACGCCCCTGCCTCCTAAAGGGGCGGGCCCACCGTTGGTGACGTACGTTCGGCGTAGGAGGTGTGGAGACACCGCGTAGCTGGATTAGTGGGTCTAGGGGTATTCTAGTCTTTTCAGACTAGATTAGTAAATCCCCCCTTTTCTATTTAATTAGGGCTAGCCGCCTTTATTATTTTTCATGCTTATTTTGTCGAAGAACACTTAGGCATCCTTTGTGAATGATTTTAGACTTTTGTCCGTTCATCAAAAGTTCGGGAGAGCAAGTCTCCTCTCGAAAGAGGCTCAGTTATCTATTAATTCTTCGTTCTTCGCACTATAATTCTCATTAAAAATCCCACCTTTTTAATTTTTCCCACCTTTAAACACTGATTTGATTGATTCGATCTCCGGATCGTATCAAATTGGTATCAGAGCAGCGAGATCCAATGGCAACGAGCACGAGATCGAAGACAGATGTCGTGGATGAAAAGGTTCAAGGGCTTCGAGAAGAATTCAACCGGGAGATCGAGGGGTTGAAGAAAACCCTAGGAGATTCAATCAAAGATCACACCCATTCGCAAGAAGACATCCAAGTCGAACTTCGGGCCATGAGGAGGGAAGCTGTGCAGACGGACGCGATCTCCAAGACTTGAAGGAAGCCACTTCAGATCTGAAATTTTTGAGGGAAGCCACATCGTCAATTCCGGCGATGATGGAGATGTTACAAACCCTAACGGCCGGGAAAGGAGGAGATCGGGGGAAGAGGATCCAAGGGGAAGAGAATCAGGGTGATTCCACGCTTGAATCAACAAATCACGGACGAACGGAGGAGGCGACGGCGGCGACAGCCCCCTAGGGCTTGCTGCAGCTGTAATAAACCCTACCGGGCTTGTTCGATCAACGACAAGCCCGATCGGGCCCATCTGCAGGGCGGCAGGCCCAACCGGGCCTGCAGAGACTTCGACAGGCCCAACTGGGCCTGCGCCAGCCTCGACAGGACTGACTGGGCTTGCGGCCACACCGGCAGGCCCATCTGGGCCTGCCGCAGCCACAGCAGGCCCATTGGGCCTGCCGCAGTATCAGCAGGCCCCTGGGTGCCCGCGACAACAGCGGCAGCCCCCTGGGGTCCCGCGATAGCAACAGCATTCCCTTGCGGGGGTGCTGGGGGACTGGCGACCATTTTTGGGGTGCAGCGAACATGGTATGGGACTTTGGTGGAGTTGCGGGGTATACCCCCTTTCCGAGAGGGACGTCGGGGCACGTCGGAGAAGGATGGGCCCGAGGCACCACCATCGGGGCCCCTGCGGCCCAATTCTGGAGACCAGAGGCTTTTCCACAGGTATCGAGACCAGCGGTTGACTCCAGACAGGCTTTTGAGGGCTTCCCAGGGCGTGGGCAAGGCCCGAGGGGCTATTTTGGAGGCCGGACAGCGCTTGCCCAGTATTACAGAGGGATTGGAGGGCCCACCTTGGCGCGACCACCGGAGTTTTCGGGGTACTACTATCAGACTGAGGAGTGAGAGAGGCCGGGTTGGTCTGAGGAGCCTTACAGAGAGGATGTGTGAGGACTAGTAGAGGTGTTCGACTGAGGATTTGGTCGGGGTGGTGACCGTGACAGAGATGGGGGCAACAAGGTGACATCAACGCGGATCGACGGCTGATGAAGCTGAAGATGTCGGTGTTTGATGGCATCGATCCTGACGGGTGGATCTACTGGGCGGAGCGTTACTTTTAGGTGATGAGGTTGGCGGAGGAGGAGGTCCTGAGGGCCATCGGGATTTATTTCGAGGGCAAGGCGTTCGCATGGTACAGATGGAAGGGGGCGCGGACCCCTTTTCGCACTTGGGAGGATCTATCAGCACTGATCATTGATCGATTCCATGAGACCCCAGGGGGAGATTTTTACGAGCAACTGTCTGCTCTGAGGCAGGGACGGTGAGAGACTATGAGGAGAAGTTTACTGTTTTGTTGGGGACAAGGAAGATGGAGGAGAGCAAGGGGCACTACAAGGGCCTGTGTCTGACCTTGCAGGGGGTGCAGATCATGGAGGATTTCTTGCCCCTGGAGTTGGAAAATGTTGATATCATTCTGGGCGTACAGTAGCTGAAGAAGTTGGGGGACATGCGGGTGAACTGGAAACGTCTCAGGATGGAGTTTCAGGTGGGGGACCCCACGGTGGTGCTCACGGAGGATCCCATCCTATGTTTGTCATTGGTGGCCTTTAAGGCCATTACTCGGGCCTTACGGAGGGAGGGAGAGGGATACTTGGTGGAGTGCCGTGTAGTTAGAGTCGAGCAGGAGCCGTCGGCAGGGATCCCAGGGGTGGTCGAGCAGGTGCTGGAGCAGTTTCAGGAGGTTTTTAGGAACCGCAGGGGCTACCACCGGTGAGAGGGCATGAGCATGCGATAGTTTTGCGGGAGGGAGCAGCGCAGTGAGTGTGCGGCCGTATCGTTATCCCCATGTGCAGAAGGACGAGATAGAGAGAATGGTCGGTGAGATGTTGCAGGCTGGGGGTAATCCAGCCCAGTGTTAGCCACTTCTCTAGCCCGGTGCTGTTGGTAAAGAAGGACGGGAGTTGACGCTTTTGCGTAGACTACCGAGCGCTGAATAAAGAAACGGTGGCTGAGAAGTTTCCTATCCCTGTGATCGACGAGCTGTTGGATGAGTTGCATGGTGCAGTTGTTTTCTCGAAGGTCGACCTGAAGGCGGGGTATCACTAGATCCTGATGAGGTCAGAGGACGTGCCGAAGACAACGTTTCGCACTCACGAGGGGCACTACGAGTTTCTCGTCATGCCTTTTGGCTTGACGAATGCCTCTTCCACATTTCAGGCATTGATGAACAAGGTCTTCCGGCCGTTCCTGAGGAGGTTCATACTCGTCTTCGCTATGCTATCGAGGCGTCGACTAGTCACCGACTAGTTGAGAGTCGGTGGATGCCCGACTTGAAATTTTTCTAAAGTCGGAAGGTGAGTCGGACACCGACTAGGCGTCGACTTGGTCCGACTTTTTGACCGATTTGGTCCGACTTGGTCCGACTTAGGCCGACTTTTTCAGCATACGTCTACAATTAAAATACAAGAGGGAAAATTGTTTGTCTCATGTTCTAACTTCGTGGTAATCAAAACATTCACAGTGGATCGAGTTGAATTCCAAGAGGAAGCCAAGAAAGCCTTGAAACTCTCCCCACCAAGAGATTTTCAGCAGATGATCATCAATAATGAACTCTAGAAAATATTCACTCTAAAACTACGACTGGCCGCATCCGTTTTCATGTAGAGATCTTATTCTTGGCGTATAGTTTCCTGATTCTGCCAAGAATTCAACTGTCTCATTGCCTGCTTCCCTATGATCCTTTCGACTGATGGTTGTTCGCCTCCATCGCGAATCAGGTGTATACTGATTGAACTCTAATATGACAGTATCTGCAATAATATGCAGGAAAAAGATTAAAAAAATTGTGAATTTTCAAAGAATTTATCTAAGCTGGAAAATTATATGCCCAGTACAAATCTAAAAAAGAAGCAACTTCTGTTACATGAAATAAAATATGTTAACATATGGGTGCGACTAGTCATCGACTAGTCGCCGACTCGTTCGACTAGTCGTGAGTCGGTACTTGGCCGACTCGTTGCCGACTCACCTACTTAACTGCATAGCGTCTTCATTGACGACATTCTGGCTTACATCAAGATCATGGAGGAGCATGTGGGTCATTTGGAGGTGGTATTCCGGGAGTTGGTGCATCAACTATATGCAAACCGGAAGAAGTTCAGCTTTGGGCAGAGACAGATAGAGTACTTGGGACATGTGGTGTCGGCATCAGGAGTAGCGGCAGACATGGCGAAGATAGATGCGATTTTGGACTGGTCGGTACCTACCTCTCTGAGGGCGTTACAGGGATTTCTCGGACTGACAGGCTACTACTAGAAGTTCTTGAGGGGGTACAACACCATTGCACGACCACTTACTGATCAGTTGAAGAAGGATGTGTTCCAGTGGGGAGAGGAGGCGACCAAGGTATTTGAGGCCTTGAAGGTGGCGATGACGACAGCTCCTGTGTTGGCGCTACCTGACTTCAGCATCGCATTTGTTGTGGAGACTGATGCATTAGGCATTGGTTTGGGGGCGGTTTTGATGCAGTTGGGTCCCCCGATAGCCTATTTTAGCCAGTACTTTCGGCTAGAGCACGGCTGAAATCTGTGTATGAGAGGGAGCTGATGGCTATCGTGTTAGCGGTGCAGAAGTGACGCCCCTATCTGACGGGGAGGGAGTATGTGGTCAGGACAGATCAGCGCAGCCTGAAGTATTTACTGGAGTAGAGGTTGGTGACTGAGGAGCATCAGCGTTGGCTATCCAAGCTGGTGGGGTACCGGTTCGACATTGAGTACAGACCGGGGTTGGAGAATAAGGCGGCTGACGCCTTATCCCGCAGAGAGGAGGGCGTGCAGTTGATGGCGCTTTCGTTACTAATGTGGCTAGATGGGGAATCCATGCTGCGGGAGGCAGATGCCGATCCAGAGTTGAGGCAGATCCGTGAGCGGCTACAGGGAGGCGGAGAGGAGCCGAAGGGGTACTCTCTAGAGGGGCGGAGGCTGTTGTACCAGTGGCGGTTGGTATTACCACAGACTTCAGCTTTCATACCAGAATTGTTTCAGGAGTTCCACAGTTCGGTGGTTGGTGGTCATTCCGGGGTGCAGCAGACATATATGCGGATGTCTCGGGAGGTTTACTGGCCAGGTAGGAAGACGATAGCCCGCTTGGTTGCTGCCTGTGACGTTTGCCAGTGTCACAAGTACATGGTCATGGCGCCGACATGGTTGCTGCAGCCCTTAGCGTTACCTGAGCAGGTGTGGGAGGAGGTGACGATGGACTTCATCGATGGGCTACCCAGATCGGAGGGGTACACGGTGATATTCGTGGTGGTGGATAGATTGAGTAAGTATGCTCACTTCGTACCGCTGAAACACCCTTACACGGCAGTTTCAGTGGCTACAGCTTTTACTCGATAGGTGATACGGCTGCATGGTATCCCAACGTCTATAGTGTCTGACCGGGACCAGGTGTTCATGAGTGGGTTTTGGCGGGAGCTGTTTCGGGTCCAGAGACGGTGTTGAAGAGAAGTACCGCTTATCACCCCTAGACAGACGAGCAGATAGAGGTAGTGAATCGCAGCATTGAAATGTATCTGTAGTATTTTGCGTCGGAGACACCTCGGCAGTGGCATCAGTGGTTGGCGTGGGCGGAGTATTGGTACAATACTTTGTACCACTCATCAGCATGGACAACACCATTTCGTGTGTTGTACGGGAGGGACCCACCAGAGTTGATTCGTTTTGGGGACAGACAGACACCAGTGTCGCAGGTGGAGGATTACATGGAGGAGAGGGAGGGTATGCTGGAGGAGCTGAAGAAGCACTTGTTATGGGCTCAGCAGGTGATGAAAACTAGAGCAGATGGACATCATCGTGATGTGCACTTTCAGAAGGGAGATATGGTATGTCTGAAGCTGAGACCCTACAGACAGAGATCACTAGTAAGGAGACGGAATGAGAAGCTGTCGGCTAGATTCTTTGGGTCCTTTAAGATTTCGGCCAAGATTGGCCAAGTGGCTTTCAGGTTGAGGTTGCCTCCGACTGCTACGATACATCCAGTATTTCATGTGTCGCAGCTTTGCCGTGCCATTGGAGAGCAGACGGTGTCGTCTACGTTACCGTCTACGCTACCGCCCACCCTGACTGAGGATATGGAGGTGCTGTTGGAGCCATTGGAGGTTCGGGCCGTCTGCCAGGGACCGAGCGGGCGCAGGGAGGTGCTGATACATTGGACGGAATTGCCAGATTGCGATGCTATATGGGAGGCGTACAACGTGATCCAGGAGCAGTTTTTGGACTTCCACCTTGAGGACAAGGTGGCTCTTTTAGAGGGGGTATTGATGCGGGCGCATCATTACCACGCACGCCCCCGTCTCCTAAAGGGGCGGGCCCATCGTTGGTGTCGTACGTTTGGCGTAGGAGGCGTGGAGATACCGCGTAACGGGATTAGTGGGTCTAGGGGTATTCTAGTCTTTTCAGACTAGATTAGTAAATCCCCTCTTTTCTATTTAATTAGGGCTAGCCGCCTTTATTATTTTTCATGCTTATTTTGTCGAAGAACACTTAGGCATCCTTCGTGTTTGTCCGTTCATCAAAAGTTCGGGAGAGCGAGTCTCATCTCGAAAGAGGCTCAATTATCTATTAATTCTTCGTTCTTCGCATTATAATTCTCATTAAAAATCCCACCTTTAAACGCTAATTTAATTGATTCGATCTCCGGATCGTATCAGATTGATCCCCTAAAAAATAGATAATTGGTAGTTCTGGTTCAAATACTAATACATATTCCATCACTAACTCCTTAAGAGTGTTTCTTTTCCTTTTCAGACACCAAATAATATGTGGTCGCCGTCATTGCTTTTGTCATCACAAGTGTCTGAGCGGCCAAAAGAACAGCATGTTAAAAGCTGGAACCAACTGACAGGTTCATTTCCTGGACAGTGGCGACAAGGGCCACATTTGTGGAACACAGGCATCCAGTCTGATTTGCAGCAACGCCTAGCATATGAATTTGATAGACCTCTTCATACTGAAAGACTGCTTGCAGGTGTACGTGCTTCTATATTATCTGCACCTGAGAAAAAAGTTGCAGAACAGTCTGAGAGATTAGCACCTAGCAGTCTAAATCATGTTGTGCGTAATGGAACATCTGGTCTGGACACAGGGGCTGCCTTCAACATGTATAGAGAAGAAGGGAATAACTTGCAAGATTCTGGCCAGCATTTAGGAGATAATGACCCACTACATTCAAGAAAAGGTGTGATTCCTGATCCTTGTTCAACCAGTTCCTCTGGAGTTAATTTTGAGACACATCCAAATTTATGTGCAAAGCCACTATCGTCATCTGTTTTAAAGGGAGACTCATCATCTTTACTTCTTGGCTTGGCTGGTACTTTTCCATCACCAAATGGTTCTACTGATCCAGGCAGGGTGCCGATGACTCAGTCCCAACGACAGATGCCTCTTCCCTTGCCAAAACAACATCCCCCAAATCCTCAGAATATGAATGACATCTCTATTGAAGTGCGTGCTGGAAGATCCAGAGTGGATGCCCGAGCAAGAGCACAATTACTTCCTAGATACTGGCCTAGGATTACGGATCAAGAGCTACAGCAGATATCCGGAGAGTATCCTTCAAAGTTCTATAATCTTTTAATATATTTGTTCTTTTGTGATCGGGTTTGCCATTATACATGTAGATGATGCCAAAAGTAGCTTGGGAAGCTTTATTGTTGTTGTTGTTCGTATATTTCAAGTATTAGAATTTAAATTGTCCTTAATAATATATAGGAACAGGTTTTATGCATTCTTGGATTCATTTCTAATTTACCGAGTTCTGTCCCTAACCATTATTTTAGTTCAAATTCTGTCATCACGCCCTTGTTTGAAAAGATCCTGAGTGCAAGTGATGCTGGTCGTATTGGACGTTTGGTGCTGCCAAAAAAATGTGCTGAGGTGAATTCTTAAGCTCTCTTTGTAAAAAATTTACATATTATTTTACAATGGTCCATACATGTGATCATTGAAACTCTACTTTGTGGGATTATGCTGGTTTTACTTATGATTGGATCTGTTTTGATATTTTAAAAGTAGACACCTAGATAATCGGCAGAGATGTGATGTTCTTCACTTCTTGTTCTGCATCATCGTATAGCCGAAATGTTGCACGTATCTGATAAGATTCTAGGGCTTGTTTGTGGAAAGAATTGGGGATTTGGGTGAAGAAACAAATAAAAGTGAGATTTTTATAAATTTTTAGATCTGTAAAATAAAGATAACGCCTCGATTCGAGATGAGACAATCTCCTAACTTTCTTTTCGAGATGAAAGTTTAAATATCCAAAGTCGGCACCTTGGCCTAGGGTTTACTAATCTTAAATCCAGCATAATCTTTCCCTTAGCCAGCCCTAGCTATCAATAAAAGAAAATTACAGAGATGGACAATTTACGACAAACCCCCTCATACTTTTTGAAATTGCAAAAATGCCCATGTGGGCCGAAACTCCCCAAAACGCATCATTACTCCGCCCTACTCTGCCGCCTAAAAACCACCTTGTCCTCAAGATGGTGCATGAAGTACACGGACGGGTTACTCCACATGCAGGTGTTTTCGATCCTCCTCGTCAGCTGCCAGCATTACCACGTTCTCTTCATCATCATCATTCGCGATCAAAATCTGGGGCGCACGGTCACCGCATCTATGCAATGTAGAGAACTTCTCGTCGCACTTGAAGCACAGACCCTTGGCACATTTATCACGGATCTCAGCGACTCAGCCTCCGTCATCTGCCGTGTATGCCCCCCAGGTCGTGGCTCTACACCCTTCTCAGTGCTAACTGGTACTCCTCCTGTGGCTGATGGAGCCTTCTGTTTTCCTCTAGGCACATGTTCCTTGAAAGCAGATCCTCCCCAAGCTTCGCATGCCTTCATCTCCTTGTCCAGTCTGTCCTCCACAATACTCGTCAGACTCATACAACCTTGCAGATTCGTCGGTCTATGTGCCCTCATCTCTGATCTAATAATCGGCTTTAAACCCTTCATGAAATTCCCCTCTAGTGACTCTCCCGACGCTCCACTGATCCGACTCACTAGCATCTCAAACTTCTTGATATATTCCCTACTGGCCCATACAGCCTCAGAGCATACAATCTCTCAAATGCATTGCCCACATGTACCTCCCCAAATCGCTCCATCAGGAGCGCGGTAAACTCCTCCCACGTTCGGAAAGGATGGTCCTGCTGCGTGCATCGATACCACGACAATGCCTTCCCTTCCAGGCAGACCCCAACGGCCCTAAGTCACTCCTCGGGTACCATAGATATCTCAAAATATCTCTCGATCATGTACAACCCCGAATTTGGGTTCTATCCTTCGAACACGGGCATCTTCAGCTTCTTGATTCGGTTTTCCGCATAAAACCTTCCTGGCACTTCTCTCCCCTGTGGATAGTCATGCTGTCGAAATGGGGGATGTCGTGGTGCCCCATATCTGGGGCCTCCATCTTTCCTGTTCCATGCTCCTCCCCGTCAACTCCTCCATCTCCGTAGTGCAACGATCAGCCTCGAGGTCCCTCGAGGTCCCTGTCATAGGCCTCATGCCCAGTATCTCGTCCTTGAGGCCCTCCATTGTAGAAATTAGCTTCCCAGTCATCGTGATGCCCGTCAAACCTCTTGCCGTGCCCCCCGAACTGTCCAACACCAAACCGATGGGCCGCTGGAGGGTCAACTTGGGGCTGATGGCCCAAAACCTGTCGCTGGGGGACTAGGGGACTGGGCGGGCCGCTAGGCCCTTCGGATGTCTTTGGCAGGACGCCAGGACGCCAGCGGGGCCCTGGCGGTTCGCCGGAGGGCACTGCAGGCACTGGCGGGCTCGCCAGGGCACCGCCAGGCATTGCGCGGCCCTTGTCGGGCTACCAGGGTGCCACGGGTGACCTGGCGGGTCGCTAATGTCCTGTGGTCCCCTCGGAAGATCTGTCGCGCCCCTTCGAAGTCTCCTTCGCATTCCCGGATGTCGTGGAACCCTTGTCGCGCTTCTTTGCCTTCGTGGAAGTCGAAATCTTCATCATCTGTCACTAGTTCTACATCCAAAAGAAGCACTTCGCAATACAGATCCATCTTCTCCTCCTTTTTCTCTAAAACTCTTGCCTTTTTCCCTGGATATATGGTTTTGGCTTGTTGGGATCCTTCTCCTTCTTCAAATCATCAAATCTTTGGTTCATGGTCTCCATGAGTAGTGTAAACTTGTGATCAAAATCGCTTCTTAGCTTGTCGGTGCTCTTCTTAATTGCTTCATGAATCTCGCCTTCAATCTTCGCCAACCTCTCTTCCAACGCTTCAACCTTATCCTTCGACCTCGTATTCGCCATGGATCGACCGCTCTGATACCACTTTGATAAATTCTAGGGCTTGTTTGTGGAAAGAATTAGGGATTTGGGTGAAGAAACAAATAAAAGTGGGATTTTTATAGATTTTCAGATCTGGAAAATAAAGATAATGCCTTGATTCGAGATGAGACAATCTCCTAACTTTCTCTTCGAGATGAAAATTTAAATCTCAAAAGTTGGCACCTTGGCCTAGTGTTTACTAATCTCAAATCCAACATTAACTTCCCCCTAGCCGGCCCTAGCTATAAATAAAAGAAAATTATTTACGACAAACCCCCACATACTTTCTGAAATTGCAAAAATGCCCCTAGTGGGCCGAAACTCCCCAATCTTTATGTGCATTAACTCGTTTTGTTATATACTATCTGTATGTTGTTTTTGAAATGATTTTTGTGCCACATTTTTCCTATTACTAATTTGACACAATGGACTGCCGGTTCACTTTATTGTTAAGTGACATATACATGCTTTGGTCATTGCAACCCATCTGTAATCATTGCATGTTGTTTTAAGTACTTACAGTTCTTAATGATGGATGTTTTTGGATGACAATCACAAATAGAATTAGGGGTGACTTTTCATGGTCATGCTGGGAGCTGGATATGAATTATGCTAGTATAAAGGTATAGAAGTCTTCTTACCTTGTTTGCTTGTGGTAGGGTGCAGTGCTGACCGAATCTGAACTGTTACATCATGGGTCAAGATAAAAAATTGAAGTTGGACCATGTATGGATTGGAAATGTTCAATCTAATTTTAATTAGGGATGAACTCAGTTTGACCACAGCCAGTCCCCCCCCCCGGCGGGGGGGGGGGGGGGGGGGAGGGCTAACAATAAAAGATCAAGCTGACACTGCTTCCAGTCAGTGAATTACTTCTGCTTTTCTTTCTCATTATGAAGATAATGAAACAATGGAATCATGCACCCAAAAAAAGGGGACTTCTCTTGACTGAAATAAATCATGAAGCATACAATTACAGAATATATATAACCAATAACTTATCAATGAGAAAGAACTGACTTAGCAAGCTGAGCGGACATCCGCTCTGACCAATGCATTGAACTTTCAGTATGTTAATCATTATTACATCGCAATAATCCATACCTGTAATTTGTTCTCCACCATCCTCTTTTACAAGGTAGATTGATGATCTTGGAAGTGTTAGATCAGGTCATATCTTTTGAACTGTAAATCAAGGTCAAAATTCATGTTTCCTCTCAAGGAAAACTGAAAGTCAATCTAAATTTTCTCTTCAGCTACCTTTGACAAAGGTACAAAACTACAAACACGAGACCAGTACCATGCTTTAAAGCATTTCAACTATAAGTCAAAGGCCAGGTTGGCCCATCAGGGAGGATTAAATGGAATCCTATACCAATTGGCTGTCACAAGACACTTATGTTACATTTCAGACTAATGATCTTCAAAATGACAAACTCCGTTATCGAGACATCTTGGCCTCATCATATGGTCCTCTTCACCCAATCAAAACAAGTTACCAATCCATCCCATCTTGTCTGGATTTAGCCATCAACCATTCTGATAAACAATCCCTGGTAGGTGATCCGAATGACAGTTCTCCTTCCTCTTCTTCCCCAACAATGAACATTATACACGGAGATGTATGGTCAATATGATTGATAGTTTGGAGATCGAAGTCCCTTTTCAACATCAAACAAGGGACTTGAAGCCCCTTCTGGGTTTATTTAAGGTTGACACACCTGCGGATCGTGTTCCATGATTGTTACCTGTAATAGGGGACCCATGGACCCAAAACTACTTGTTGTGTCATTATTTTTTAAATACTGGCTCATCAAGTTGCTAGTTGGTTGGTTTAAATCGACCTAGAAAACCTGAACTCCATTGTCATTACTGAAACAGTTTCTCTTCAAGTTCATCCTTGTTATTCTTCATCTAAGAAACCCTGAATTGCATCTTCAATGCTCATCAAGGCAATTGTGTTCGAATTCAAACAAACTTCAGCATTCCTTACTTGGTCATCTTCAAGGTCGGAAAACATCCTTATTGCTGTCAACCTCAACAAGGACCCATCTTTATTACTGTTAACCTTAACAATGACCCAAAAAATTTCATGGTTCAGAGCATCAAGTTCATTGCTTGTCAACATCAAACAAATGACCTAAAGCTCCTCGTTGTTTCATCTCTGGAGTTGAAACACTGCTATGTCACATTTGAAACACTTAAAAGTCTTCCGTGGATAAGAACAAGATCTGAAACCTTTGGATCTTCTGACGTTTGAAAAATTCTCTGTGGACCACCACAGTGACAGCATAGTTTCATTTCTTGCTCTCAACACCATCAAGGCTAATCTTTTTTGCAAAACAAACACAAGCCACATATCCACACTCCCGGAATCCCATCAATTTCCTTGGATCGCAGAACCGCAACTTAAATGACTGAATCACCATATGTTCTTTGTGGCTATGATCTTAGCTCCGAAGAAATACAACTGACATAACTAAGCACTTTACAAGTGTAAAAACTCACGAGTTTGGAGATATTTTAAAGCTGCCAACTGACATACATCATCATTGAATCCATCCATTATGGAGAACAGTGTTATAATTTGGAGAATGTGTAGTGTCCTAATTTGATATGATAATATCATAAAACCCCAATATATCTAATCTTTCTCTTTAGGGAAGAACCCTGAAGTTGGGTTTGGTGATGCCCTTATAAATCAACACACTCTTGATTGGAGAGTTGCAAGTCCTTGACTACATACCGCAGAACATTGGTTGCACGAATATTTCGATAAAGAAGACTTGTCCATATCAACACACATCCTAGGCTTGGGAACTGAAATGCTTGATGAAGTTCACTGTGATGTATGCATAAGAATTTTTTATAAACACGGAACAAGAAATTAGAAATCTAATGCGTAAATGATCCGTTTAACAATTCCATTTAATTTTTTCTCTTCGGGTGCATTTGGTACTTAGAATTCAATATTCTTTTCAGGAATATGTTTCCAAAAATATAATTTGCAGGCATGTGATTCACTGTAATATTATAATACATTGTTTGATACATATATGAAATTTTTTAGGAATCTTTTATTTCATGTTTGATGCATCTAAATGATTCTTGAGAATATGTGAATACGATAGTAGCGACGGGTTGACAATGGTAGAGATAACGGTTGTGGTCCAATGGTGGTTGTGGCAATGTTGACGATGATGGTTTGGCAGCAACAGTGCTGGTCTAAGGGCTGCAGTGGTAACAACGATGGTCCGATGACGTTAGCGGTAATAGTGGGTTAATGGTGGGAGCGGTGGTGGTGTGATGGTGATGGTAATTGCGAGGGGATTTGACGATG
Organism: Scilla litardierei; assembly: GCA_030789695.1. Lineage (NCBI taxonomy): Eukaryota > Viridiplantae > Streptophyta > Magnoliopsida > Asparagales > Asparagaceae > Scilla > Scilla litardierei. The sequence goes on from CM061139.1 coordinate 202,834,790, forward strand.
ATTAGAGCGGTTTGATGATGGCAATGGTAGCTCCGATGGTGGCAATCCAACCGTGATTACTGTGACGATGGCGGTGACGACAATGGCCTGGGCGATGGTGGTGGTTTGACAGTATCAGCAATCTAACGGTAGCGATGGTGATCCAATGATGAATGGTGATGAAAGCTGTGTCAATAATGATCTGACGGTAGCAATAGCGGTGAAGATGGTTCAACAGTGGTAACAGTGACGGTGGTAGTGGTAGCAAAATTGATCCAGTAGTGATGATGGTGATAGTATTCCAACGTTGGTATGATGACAATAGGATTTGTGGTCTTATGATGATGGTAGCCGTTTGACGATGGCAGTAGCGGCAATAAGATACAATAGCGGTGGCAGCATGGTTTAACAGTGACAATGGTGGTGATGACGGTGACAATGATTTGATGGCGGTGATAATGATTCAACAATGATGGTAGTAGTAACGATAGTATAATTATGACAGTGATGATGGTAATCTAATGGTAACAATGGTGATGATGATCGGATGGTAATGACAATGGTAGTTTCACGATGACGGTGATAGTAATGACGGTGACAAGGGTTTAATGATGACATCTGCAGCAATAATGAGGGGACCGCGATTGTGATTCGATAATGGCAAAAGTTACGACGTTAGTCCAATTGTGACAACGACGATCGAAGCAACAACGATGGTGGTGACAATTCGATGATATTGGTGGAAGATGGTGATCTGATGATGACAACGATGGTGATGGTCATACGACAACGGCGATGATGATGGTGGGTTGATGGCAATGGCGGCGGTAAAAATTCAATGAAGGTGATGATGACAATCTGAGGTGGTGGCAAGCATGAGTTCAATAGTGACAGTGAAAATGGTAATGACGTTTCTTTAATGAAGGTGGGTTAATGTTGATGACAGGTGGTGACGGCAGCACGTTTGTCCCGATGGTTAGATTAAAGAACATGTGATAGAAATTTCTAAGGTTTTAGGAAATAAAGATTTGATTTTTATTGGAATAAAGAGGAATACAAGGATAATTGGCCTCGTTCGAGAGGAGGACCGCACTCTCAAACCACCAATTCGAGAGGATGACCGCACTCTTCCATAGACTAGGGTTTTAATCAATCTCCTGGTGATTTTACAAGGATAATTGGCCTTGTTCGAGAGGAGGACAACTATCTCAAACCACCAGTTCGAGGGATGGCCGCACTCTTCCACAAACTCGGGTTTCAATCAATCTCCTAGTGATTTATATCATAAAATTCAGCATACGCCCTTATCTCCCCAAGTCTCTTACTCATATAATAAATATATTTTACTAGAATTACAAAAATGCCCATGGACCCCAAAACATTAGAAATGCCACTGGGCTAATTTACCGCCCAATCACAGTTCTTCATCGCAAACGCTGATAAGTCAAGAGTCCATCATTACTCCACCCAAAAGAGCCAACTCGTACGCAAGGTGGAAGTCTGAAAACCGCTGCTCAATGACTTCAAACGGCTCCTAAGCAGCTTCATGGTTAGGAAGGCCTTTCCATTGGATCAACACCTCTCGGGTCCCTGCATTTTCCCGACGGACTCCTTTCAACTCTGATGACTTCAAAATCACATCCGTGTCCTCAGTCAAAGTCAGTGACAACGATGAAAAAGGTGCGTGGTCCTCAATAGCTTGACGAAGCTGTGATATGTGGAAGACTGGATGTATGGTAGACTTCGACAATAATTTCAATCGGTAGGCAACCTAACCAATTCTCACCTTAATCTCATAAGGTATAAAGTATCGAGGTGACAGCTTCTTATTTCTCTTATGAGCCAAGGATCTCTGACGATACGATCGCAGCTTCAAGTATAACTTGTCGCCCACATCAAACTGCACCTCCATTCTAACCCATTTGCCTGTGCGTTTATGGGAAGAGATCAAGGACTGATCGCTGAATCGATTTCGAGACACGTAGGGAGGGAACCTACACGAGCAGCTCCTTACACTCATGCGGAAGGCATCATCAGAGAATACATGAAGAGTATTGAGGTGCTTTTGGGCCGAGTGAGGGAGATATCTGAGGAGACATTGAGGGGGATATAAGGAGAAAGTTGACGACTTTGCGGAAGATCAACTATTGTATGATGAATATCGAAGGCGAAAGGGAATATTTTTGGTGAACAATACATGAAAAGTCGTCATCTTTGAGGAAGAATATCCATCAGAGTTGAATTTAGAGCCCCACGGTCCTTGGGAAGAAGTGGCCGGGGCGACCACAACCATCATCACCGCCAGGAGCCCCGCGGCCCCTGAGAAGACCAATCGAGGGCCTGCAGGTCCCGACAAGATCACCAGCGGCCCTTGGGCAGCTTTGCCAACGCTTGACACTCGTGTCATGTGTCCAAGTAATGCTGATTGTAGGGCACATATGAAAGACCATCAAATAGTAAATAAACTAATCAGCTCGCAGTAAGAGCATACCATGCTTCATCTTATGCATAATTTTTGAAGTGAATTAAAGGTTTATGCCTTTGTTAGTTGCAGACATGGATGGAGCCACCTGTCCACTTGTTATATCTTGTATGTGCCAATTTCTTTTGGGAGAGTTGCCGAAAGTATAATAGATTCCTCTTCCTTCCAAACCTCTAGGATTTTTCCTCTAAAATGCACAATTACTCTCTTTAGTTTGCGATCCAACCGATTTTCTCTTTCCCAATCATGTCCATCTTACATCTTTCTCCCCTTTCCTCCAACTCATTCTACCCAAGGTTTGAGAACTCGGTTTTGGCTTCAATTCCGAACCTTCTTGGAGTATAGGTTTGTCGGATTTCGTTAGTCTTGGAAAGTCTGCTTGGAATTTCACTTTTGGTTTTCTTGGGTAAAAATATATAAACCAAGTGTCCATAAATAATATACATAATACCTTCTCAAGATGTTTGCATATGTAGTGCTTAAGAAGCTTAGAATATTAACGTATATTGATCCCAAATTTTTTTACTTATGGTACTCAACTAGTAAGCCTAAATATTAATCCAAGGCTCCAAGCTAATATGAAAGTTGTCAATTAAAGTTAAAATGAGACCATAATTAAATATATTTGCATATGTAGTGCTTAAGAAGCCTAGAATATTAACCTATATTGATCACAAACTTTTTTACTTATGGTACCCAACTAGTAAGCCTAAATATTAATCCAAGCTAATATGAAATTTGTCAATTAAAGTTAAAATGAGACCATAGTTAAAGATACTAACAATATAAAGATACTAAAAATATATCATTTATAATAGGTTAGGATTAATAAATTCCATACAATGGAATTAATAACCAAAGACAGTAGATTATTCCTATTGTTTTCTTTATTTCGAATTTTCTAAGGTTTCGGCATGTTTCATTTGAAACTTAAAGTGGCCGAAATTGGTCGATACCAACTATATTGTGCCTGAAATTTAGCGAAGCCGAAACTAACTAAAACCATAGTTAGTTTCAGACTGGGAGTAAATGAAACCATGATGAAACGAGTGAAATTGAGACGAAACGGTTGAAACCTTATTCTATTATTCTAACTGTTCACATATCAACCCCATCTTATTTGTCTCTTCTAACATTCGGCTTCAAAAAAAGATAAAATAAAATAAAAACAAAACAAAACAAAATAATTAAGAAAGGTTTGGATACAATCAACTATTGAGATAACATCTTAAAGGATAGTACGAATAAGATAAACATTGGTTTGGAATGCTGATAGATCCGGAAAGATAGATCTACTAATTTAATAATCAAAGTAGCAACAAGTAATAAGAAAAAGATATCTGAATACAAAGAAGGTGTATTCTCCTCCCAAGACGCCAATAGAGGATGCCCTCACTCGTCTAGCCTATGGAATCTCTCAATGTCTCAATAATCGCATAATCCTCCATGACGGCTAGCCCTCAATATTAATAACCCTAACTAGGGTATCAGCATTGGAGGGGGTGCACGCGCGGCCCGGCTAGCGGGTAAGTCGTGGGTTTCGGGTTCTCCTCCGTGAGTAAACACGAAACCCATCAATACTCCCCCCATGAGTCACATTGTCCTCAAGGTGGAAGTCTTGAAATCACATCGCCATCTCGTCCATCTTCTCCCACGTGCTTTCATGCTCTGGCAAGCCCTTCCACTGTATCAACACCTGGCGCTTTCCTGTGTTTCCATGTTGAACTCCTTTCAACTCAGGCTCCATCCTCACCTCCATGTCAGCAGTTAAGGTCTCCGGTAGGGAAGGTGAAGGTGAGTGCTCGCTGATGGCCTGGCGTAACTGAGAAAGATGGAATACTGGGTGCATAGCCGATCCTGGAGGCAACCTCAGCCTATATGCCACCTGTCCAACCCTCGCCTCAACCTCGAAGGGTCCGTAGTATCGTGGTGCCAGCTTCTCATTCCTCCTGTGAGCTAAGGATCTCTGCCTGTTGGGGCGCAAATTCAAATACACCGCGTCTCCCACCTCAAACTGAATGTCACGACGGTGCAAGTCTGCCCTAGCCTTCATGACCTGTTACACCCTCGCCAGATGGAGCTTCAGCTCCTCCAAAATCCGATCCCTCTCCGTCAAGTACTGCTCAACATCCGACACTGGTGTCGTCTCATGCCCATAATGTAATAAGTGAGGGGGTCTCCGTCATATAAGATCCTGAAGGGTGTCGTCTGGGCTGCTGTGTGATATGATGTATTGTACCAGTACTCTGCCTATGCTAGCCACCGAGCCCACTCTTTGGGATTATCCGAAATGAAGCACCGCAGATAGGTCTCCACGCTCCTGTTCACCACCTCTGTCTGTCCATCGGTCTTGGGATGGTACGCTGTGCTCCGCCTCAATGTCGTCCCCTGTAGCTTAAACAGCTCCTGCCAGAACTTGCTCACGAACACCTTGTCTCTATCTGAAACGATAGACTTCGGCGGTCTATGTAACCGGATGACCTCTCTCAAGAATACCTCCGCCACTGTCACTGCACTGTAAGAATGCCGAAGTGGAACAAAGTGCGCATATTTGCTGAGGCGGTCGACCATACCAAGTATGACGGTATAACCCCTGACTTCGGCAATCCGTCGATGAAATCCATGGAGAGGTCCTCTCATACTCGATCAGGCAAAGACAATGGCGGTAGGAAACCTCCTGGAGACATAGCCTGGTACTTGTGACGCTGGCACACGTCACACTCCGCTACCATCTTCGCCACATCCTTCTTTATCCCCTTCCAGTAGACCTCCCTCGCCAGCCGCTAGTAGGTCTTGAGGACCCCAGAATGTCCTCCTACTGTACTGCTGTGGAACTCATGAAGTATGGCTGGTAGATATGCTGAAGTCTTCGGCAGCACCAAACGCCCCCAGTACAGTAATCGCCCATCCCGAAGAGAGTATCCCGGCAACGCCGTCGACCCTTGCAGAAGAGCCTCTCGTATACCAACTAACACCAGATCCTGCTATACCTCCTGCTGTAGCGGCTCAAGTCCTGAAGCACGGATACTGCTAGTGCGGCCAGCTCCGCCTCCTCCTCCCGCCGTGACAAGGCATCAACAGCCTTGTTCTCCAGCCCTGGTCGATGCTCAATGTCGAACCTGTACCCCATCAGCTTTCGCAGCCACTTCTGATACTCCTCTGCTACCATCCGCTGCTCAAGTAAATACTTCAAGTTCCGCTGATCTGTGCGCACCAGGAAACTCCGCTCCAACAAGTACGACCTCCACTTCTGAATCACCAGGACTATGGTCATCATCTCCCTCTCGTACACTGATCGTAGTCTGGCTCTAGTGGTCAACACTTCGCTGAAATATGCAATGGGCCGCTAATCCTGTATCAACACTGCTCCTAGCCCATATCCTGTCGCGTCCGCCTTTACGATGAAAGGCCTAGAAAAATCTGGCAATGCCAACACTGGAACGATCGTCATGGCCCTCTTCAGGGCCTTAAATGCTGTTGTCGCCTCATCCCCCCCAATGAAACTGATCTTTCTTAAGTAACTTAGTCAACGGCCAGTCGATCGTCCCATACCCATCTACAAATCTGCGGTAGTAACCGGTCAGGCCCAAGAACCCTCGTAACCCCCTGAGGGTGGTGGAACGCGGCTAGTCCAACATCGCCGCTATCTTTCCACTGTCTGCTGCAATCCAACCCACTGACACCATGTGTCCTAAGTACTTCACCTGTGGCTGCCCAAATAAACACTTCTTCCTGTTCGCCACCTGCTGATGGTACTGCAGCTCCATACACACAATCTGCAGGTGGTCCAAGTGCTCCTCCAAGATACGACTGTACACTAGTATATCATCAAAGAAGACAAGTACTAACTGCCTCAGGTACGGACGGAATACCTTGTTCATAAAGAACTGGAAAGTGGCTGGTGCGTTTGTCAAGCCAAACGGCATGACGAGGAACTCGTAGTGGCCCTCGTGCGTCCTGAATGCCGTCTTGGGCATATCGTCTCGTCGCATACTGATCTGGTGGTAGCTTGACTTGAGATCTATCTTGCTGAACCAGGCTGCCCCATGTAACTCGTCCAGGAGCTCGTCTATCATTGGTATGTGGAATTTGTCAGGCACTGTCTCCTTATTCAACGCTAGGTAATCCACACAAAAGCACCAGCTCCCATCATTCTTCTTCACCAGGAGCACGGGACTGGAAAATGGGCTCACACTAGGCTGAATAACTCCTGCCTCTATCATCTTGGCCACCATCCTCTCAATCTCATTCTTTTGGTGCTGGGGGTACTGGTATGGTCTAACACTGATGGGGGAAGCATACTCTCGCAGTACTATGGCGTGCTCATGGTCCCTTGGCGGTGGCAGACCCGAGGCTCCTGAAAAATCTCCTCAAACTGCGCCAACAGCTGCTGCACCTCTCCTGGTACTGTCTGCTTTCCACTGGTATCTGCGCCCCCCTTTGCTGTCGCAGTGTACAACTCTACCAAGTATCTGCCTCCCTCGGTCTGTATGGTCCTCAGCATGGTCTTCAATGACACCACTACTCTGCACAGGCTGGGATCTTCCTGTAATGTGACCGCTCTCCCTGCATCCTGGAACTCCATCCGCTGAAGCTTCCAGTTCACCGTCATCTTCCCCAACCATGTCATGTCCAGGATGACATCTGTGCTCCCCAAGTCCAAAGGCAGAAAATCCGCCATCACCTGTATCTCCTATATGGTCAGTACTACCCCCTTGCAGACTCCGACTGCTCTCCTTATTCTCCGTCCTCATCATCATGCTGAAACTACCGCAGTCGGTCAGCTGAAGTCCCTGCCGGTCCACAACTCTCCTGGAGATGAAATTGTGGGTCGCCCCACTGTCAATCAACACGGTCACCTCCTGCTCGCCGATTTTTCCCCTCAACTTCATGGTGTGGTTCGGTGTGAACCCTACCACTGAGTTGAGGAGCACATCTGTCACGTCTAACTGATGGCCCTTGGGCTCCTCCTCCTGCTCAACGCTTTCGTCCTCGACGTCCTCATCGACGTCGTCATCCTCCTATAATAGGACCTGTAACTTGCACCCAGCGTACCTATGTCCTGGCGTGAACCTCTCGTCACACCGAAAGCAGAGCCCCTTCTGATGCTTCTTCCTCATCTCAGTGTCAGTCATCTTCCTGAACTTCCCCATGCTGGAGGAGCACTACTCCTCTCCCCCCGTCTTCTCCCTGCTAGCCTGTCCTGTCCCAGTGGTGACCCTGGCTCCGCCTGCTCCAGACGAGGTGCCCCGTTGTACCTGGCCACTGTAGCCACTCTTGACTCTCCTGTCCTCCTCTCGTCAGTCCTCCATCATCTGCGACATCTTCATGACCTCGGAAAGCCCCCTGGGCTTGTATGGTCTCACTGCGGCTCGAAGACTGGGCCTCAGCCCCTTCAGAAAAGTGCTCTCCAAAGACTCTTCTGATATGCCGTGTACTCTCCCGGATAAGGTCTCATACCTTGCAATGTACTCCCGCACCGGTCCTTCCTGCCTTAGGGCGTATAACTGCTCGTGTAGGTTTTCCAGGCGGGGATCCCTAAACTTCTCCAGGATAGGTCCTTCAGCTCCTCTCAGCGTCGTATCTGCTGCCTCTTCTACTTCCACTGATACCACCCTAAGGCTCTCTCCTCCATGCAGATAGCTGCAACCTTCAACTTTTGTGCATCTGTCATATGGTGCGCTGCGAAGTATCTCTCTGCTGTGAACAACCAGGCGTGAGGGTCCTCCCCTTCGAATAGTGGCATCTTCAGCTTCTGCAACATGCAGTCTCCTCCAAAATGCTCCTGATCGGGACTCTGCTCGGCGAGGCTGGCGGTAGTGCTGTCACCTCTCGTTCTGGGTCTCGTACTGCTTAGGTGGCACTCCTCCGCGGCCCCCATAGTCACCTCGGGGACCTCCACGTTTGCCCTCGAAGTCATCCCAACCGGCATCATCTCCAAAATCAGCCCCATAGCCTCCTCCATCATAATATTGAAACTCCCCGGGGTCAAACTCTCCCATGAAATCGTGCGTCGTACACTCCAACGGGGGCTGATTTCCCTATAGACGCTGAAATCCACCTGGCCGGGCCTCCCCCCAGCCTCTGCCCTGACCACGAAACCCTGTTGCCTGCTGTCGCTGATCGCCTGGCACGCGCACGCCTCCCGACAGCCCAGCAGACTGCCTCCGCTCATCGCCGGGCCCGCGGTACCCACCTGGCAGCCACGCGGCTTGCCGCAAGTGGTCGCCGGCCTCCCCGCGCCCTCCCTTCTGGTCGGGGGGTTGCCGGACCCCCTCCTGCCTTTGCCCCTCCTGGGCGACTCCGGGGGCCCACCGCCTCCCCGACGAAGGTCATGGGAGGCGGCGGGTTCGTAAGGACCCCCGGTGCCACCCCTTCCATCTTGCGCCGTCATCTGAAGGGGGTTTTGGGCCTCCCCCTTCGCATCTATACTCCCCTTCGCCGTACTTCCTCGCGGTAGTCGACCCTCCACTGATTCTCATCTTCTTCTTCGTCGACTTCTTCCACGAAGTAGGGTTGATTTGGTTCAAAAATCTCCTCCTTTTCCTTCTTCAAAGGCGGCACCTTTAGGGTTGATTTGGGGTTTCCTCCGCCTTGGGTGTTTGCCGACCGCTGGGAGATGAGTTCGGCCAATTGTTCTCCTTGCGTTGATTGCGTTGCCGCCAATGAATTGATGGAATCCGCCAATTTATTCAGCATCTTCATCGTCTCTTCGTGAGATTTCTTCACCCCATCAATTTCTCCCATGAATCTTTCCTCCAAAGTGTCGATTCGGTCCTTCGATCTCGTCGTCGGCACCGCCATGGATTGTCTCGTGCTCTGATACCAAATTGATAGATCCGGAAAGAGAGATCTACTAATTTAATAATCAAATTAACAACAAGTAATAAGAACAAGATACCCGAATCCAAAGAAGGTGCATGATAGGATTTTTCCTAATCTGAAATTAAATCCAATAAAAACAACGAATAATGAAGATAAATGGTTACAATAAAGGGGCAACCACCCTCCCAAGATGCCAGTAAGCGAGGACGTCCGCGCTCTCCTAGATTTACCTAAGAACTCTCGAAGAATTCTCTCAAAATATCAATAATCAAGCCTCCCCCCTAAAAGACGGCTAGCCCTAGTTTAAATAAGAAAAATCCTCTCCTAACACTAAAAATAAGAAAAAGACCAAAAAGACCTTAAGTCGGCCTCCCCCTTGCGCGCATGGCTTGGGCGCCGGCTCGGGTCCCCCTTCGGGCAGCGGGTCTAACACTACTTCGCCCTTGATAATCCACCTTGTCCTCAAGGTGGTGTTTGACATCACTGGCGGTGCTACTTCGAGGGGGAGTCGTCATCATCTCCGATCCATTCGTCCTCCACTTCATCATCGTCTGCCTCTGCGATCAACACTTGCAGCTTACGACCCCCACAGTGGTGTCATGGAGTGAACCTCTCATCGCATCTGAAACAGAGCCCCTTCTGCCTCTTCTCCCTCATCTCGGCGTCAGTCATTCTCCTAAACTGACCCCCCGCTGGCGATGCGCTGCTCTGCTCTCCAGTCTTCTCAATACTTGCTTGATCTGCCCCCGTAGCTGCCTTCTGTTCTCCTGTCGCGGTCGGAACACTTCGTGAAACCGGTCCACTCTAACCACCTCTTGCTTTTCTTTTCATCTGCCAGTCCTTCGCCATCTGAGCATACTCCAAGGCATCCATCAGACTCTGAGGCTTATGCATGCGTACTGCTGCGCGTATAGTGGTCTTCAGCCTCTTCATGAAGGTGCTCTCCATCGTCTCGTTGGTCACCCCGTGCACCTGTCCTGAAAGAGCCTCGAACCTCTCTAAGTAGTCTCTCACCGTACCATCCTGTCGGAGAGATAGCAGCTGCTCCCGCACGTTTTCCACGTGTGGTCTATGAACCTCTCTACCATCTGGTCCTTGATTTCCTCCCATGAGTAAAAGGGGCGCCTCGCGTCCTTCCACTGAAACCACGCTAGTGCCTTCCCATCCAGGCATATGCCAGCAGTCTCCAACTTCTGCTGCTCAGTCATCTAGGAGACTCTAAAAAATCTCTCCGGCCTGTAGACCCACGAGATCGGGTCCACTCCATCGAATATAGGCATCTTTAGCTTCCTTAGGCGGTCCATATTGAATCCCCCTGGTCTCCGCGACCTCCTCCCTGCCTAGGCTGGTGGTAGTGTTGATACCTCTTCTGGCACCGCTCGTAGCCCCCATGGGGCCCTCCTCGGTCTCCATGCCCCACGTCGCCTCCAAACCTGCCCTCTGGCCACTTCTGGTAGTCTCTGTATCCTCTCATGTGCCTACTGTGCGTCCCTTCAGGTGGTGGGGCGGTGGATGCCACCTTCCGTCATCAAATCGAGGGTCGGGAGAATTCTGATAACCCTCGCCGTAGTCTCCGTGCTCCTGAAATCCCCCGGGCCCCAAGTCCTCCTCGAAGTCACGTGCCGGCGCCTCTCGCCGCGGCTGCCCCTGCTGAAAATCGCCGCCATTAGCTCCCTAAAAGCCGCGCATAGGCCTAGACGTGTCGGCGGGGCCGCGGCCTGCCTGGGACAGGGCCGTCGGCCCCGCCCGAAAATTCTGGGGGCCCTAGCGGCCCCCCCGTGGGTCAGGGGGGTCGCCGCCCCCCCAGGGGGTTCTCCGCCCCTGGGCGAACCCAGGGGAGGGTCGCCGGACCCCCAGGGGGTTCGCTGCCCCTGGGCGAGCCCAGGGGGGCCGCCCCCTGGCGGCTCTCCTGGGGGTCGGCAAGGCCCTGGGAGGGCTGTCGCTGCCCCTTCCTTCCTCGCACGCACCCTGGAGGGGTGGGTTGACGCCGCCGGTCCAACCTTGGGCTTCCGCCGCCTTTTGCCTTACTTCTTCTCGATAATCGACTCTCCACGGCTCCTCTTCCTCATCTTCGACAAATTCCTCCACCAAAAAGCCGTTTCGGGTCAAAGTTCTCAACTTTCTCTTTCCCCTTGCCTAAAGGTGACGCCTTTCCCGTTGATTTAGGGTTCCCCTCTTCTTTGTTGTTTGTTGCCGCCAATTGGTTAGGGTTCCCATCAATTGCGCGAATTGTTCGTCGTGCTTCGCTTGATTCGTCGTTAATTGGTTGATGGAAGCCGTCATCCTTGCCGTGGATTCATCGTTGGCCGCCAACGATTTCTTGATCCCGCCGATCTTGCTTTTAAATTTCGCCTCCAAAGCCTCAATTTTGTCTTGCGATCTTGTCAAAGCCGGCATGGATCGTCACGGGCTCTGATACCAAATTGATAGGATTTTCTCAAATCTGAAATTAAATCCAATAAAAACAGCGAATAATGAAGATAAATGGTTACAATAAAGGGGCAACCACCCTCCCAAGACGCCGGTAAGCGAGGACGTCCGCACTCTCCTAGATCTACCTAAGAACTCTCGAAGAATTCTCTCAAAATATCAATAATCAAGCCTCCCCCTAAAAGACGGCTAGCCTTAGTTTAAATAACAAAAATCCTCTCTTAACACTAAAAATAAGAAAAAGACCAAAAAGCCCTTAAGTCGGCCTCCCCCTTGCACGCGTGGCTTGGGCGCCAGCTCGGGTCTCCCTTCAGGCCGCGGGTCTAACCGTGTATTCTCCTCCTAAGACGCCAATAGAGGACGTCCGCATTCGTCTAGCCTATGGAATCTCTCAATGTCTCAATAATCGCATAATCCTCCATGACGGCTAGCCCTTCATACTAATAACCCTAACTAGGGTATCGGCATTGGAGGGGGTGTGCGCACGGCCCGGCTAGCGGGTAAGTCGTGGGTTTCGGGTTCTCCTCCGTGAGTAAACCCGAAACCCATCAAATGCTTTGCCAAGGTTCTTGAGAAGATGGTTGACAGAATGGTAAAATTCAACTCAGAGATGCATGATAGTTGATGCTAGTAAACAGTCATTATGTTGGGTTGTCCAAGCCATAAATGATGATAAGAGTGTGTTATCTTTAATCTACCCTATTATATGTTACTGAAGTTATGCAGATTACAACATTTAGACTTGAACTTTTATACTGGGAGTTTCAAACAAACACATCGCTTGATTCTGTTGAAAGCTGATATCTTAAGAAAGATGTAAATTTGTGGATTTTCTTGCTAATTGTTTATATATTAATGTAATCCTTCATCACTTATAAACATCTTGTTTGGAAGCAATGAGTCAATAGACTTTCTATATGTTGAGCCACATGCTTACATATTTCCTTGGTTTGATACCTAATTTTGTTTTTGTCTTCTTTCTACAGATACACACTCACTCACTCACTCACTCACTCACTCAAACACATACACACACTATCTCTCTTAGCCTTGAATACTTATGTGCATGTGCGTGTAGTTGCATCTGTACATTTATAATGCCTTTGACATTGAATGCCTTGATTGAAATGGATGCCTATCCCAAACAGGCATACTTCCCCCCAATATCTCAACCAGAAGGACTTCCTTTAAAAGTTCAAGATGCTAGCGGCAAAGAGTGGGTGTTCCAGTTCCGTTTCTGGCCAAATAATAATAGTAGGATGTATGTTTTGGAGGGGGTCACACCTTGCATTCAGTCAATGCAATTACAGGCAGGTGATACAGGTAAATTTATGGGGATCTCTATCTCAAATACTCAAATCAATTGATCTGTATTTTAGCTGCTCCTGTTTTTCCGCCATGTTTGTTAATAGCGCAATGAATTGCAATTATGCTTCACCTTATTTTTGATAGTACCCCAATGAATTGCAGTTACACTTCACATTGTTGTTCATTTTCCGATAGTGGATGCAGTAATTTTAACTGACACTAACCATATGTGTTTCTACAGTAACATTCAGTCGGATAGATCCAGAAGGAAAGTTGATCATGGGATTCCGGAAAGCTTCCAATGTCTCGTCTGAACCGGTTTGTGGTTATGAAACAGTACAATTTCTGTGTATTGTGGTTGTAAAAAGTTGAAATTGCAAAAGTAGGCAGCCTTATCAGTTATATGTGTCCTTTCTGATTTATAGCTATATTCCCCCCTTCCCCTTGTGTGGTGGGTGTGCACCCGCATTCGTTTGTAAAATATTCCCAAAAAAAATCGCATATGGCCAAAAGCTAGTGAACTTAAAACTGCATATCAATTGAGTTGGGTTCTCCAACCTGCCAACGGACCTGCACGGTTGTAACACAAGCCCTCTTTTGTTCCGACTTCTATTTTCCAGGAATTTGTCTCAAAACGTTAGAGGATTTACTTGGGATAATAGCTGTTGTAAAAGCCTGAAAGCTCATCAATTTTTTTTTCCTGAGCCTTCTGTTCAGAATTGATTTTAATGACCGGATCTATTTTAATGGGAGAAATACTTTATATAATGATGACGAACATCTTGATATATTATTAATTTCATATTGGTGAGGTTCACCTGAGCCAAAAAGTAGTGGTTTAGTGATGGTCGAGTATAACAGTACCATACTCTTGACTCCTTTGATGTAAATTGGCATCTTTTTTCCTGTAACCAAAGGAAATCTGATTCTGTGTAAATGTCTCTTCATATGCCGTGTGTAAATACTTATCAACTATTTAAATTTATTGTAATTCTTAAAAGAGTTTCTTAACCTTCAATTTCATCAACAGGATGCACAAGCAGTTAAAACCGGAAATGATTTCTCAACTCCGTCAGAGGGTAACAAAATTGCAGCTGACTTTACCACAAATGGCCCGGTTCGACCTCAAAAGGGTGGCACAGAATCAAGGAACCAAGCCAATATGGCAGATCAGGCCACATTGTCAAAAATTGACAAAAGTGGATTTATACAGAAGGATGGGTTTACCAAGTCTTCGCTGGGTCCAGTTAAAAGGAAAGGCAGTACACTTGGATCCAAAAGCAAACGTCTAAGGATTGAGAATGAGGACTCAGTTGCGTTAAAACTAACATGGGAAGAGGCTCAGGAACTTCTTCGACCGCCTCCTAATGACATTCCCAGCATTGTTGTTATTGAAGGCCATGAAATTGAGGAATATGAGGTATGGTGTTGTTAGAGTATTTATTCATTTCCATTTTCTTTTCCGCCCATTTTTTAGTTTAGTTGTCTCAGGAAGCTAAGGGATTTCTGCTTTTTTGATCATTGGCCATTGGCATTCCTTCTCCATTTTGATTTTGCTCAACTTGCATAATCTTGTTCTCAATGTGCTTTTAGAAGGATCTGGATCTTTTTTCCTTTTTACTCAGTTGATACGGTGGTTCAATTAACGCAAGTGCTGATGTCAATAGTTATCAGAAGCAAATAATTGTGAATCACTTGCTTTACACTTTGTATATATGTTTCTTGATATATCTCGACAGCAAAATGACGCGTTCTGCAATTTTGGCACATTAGGGGCATTTTCGATTTCCTAGGGATATTTTTCGTAACAGTTTTAGGGGTCTTTTTGTAATTTTGAACTTTAGGGGGTTTTCTGTTAATTTGTATTTGCAGTTTATTATTAATATGGGGCTAGGGGGATTATAGAAGGGGTGTCGAATATTGTGTTGAATCTTGTGTGAGGTTGATAAAAACCCGTCTTTTATTGGAGAGAGCGGCCCCCTCTCGAATCGACGACTTTGGGGTTTGGGGGGGGGAGAGAGAGAGAGAGAGAGAGAGAGAGAGAGAGAGAGAGATCCTCTCGAAAGAAATATTCTCTTGAAAGAACACAACAAATCTTGTATCCCCTCTATTTTCAGTTATTAAAAAACAGCCACCCTTTTCCCAAAATCATCTCCTTAAAACCTTAAAATCCCACCTTTCCACTAAAAATCTCAACTTTATACTAAAACCCTCTTTTTATCCAACAAAACATAGAAAAATCCTATCACAAACTGTTTGGCTGTATTAGTTGTATATGAAAATAAGACGTACTCTCATAATTTTATCAAGGCAGCTTGCCCATCATACTTATTTTCCTTGCAAATGTTTTCTAGAGTTTGTGAAGAAACTCTGGGATTTCGGGGAGTATAACTGTAAGCCTGTGTTAGAGGTGATGCTATTATTTACTGTTACAGATGCAGAGGCAAAAGGTGATGTGTAAGTGATAGATCCGAAGGAAAAATCTGAACTTTATGGATAAAAAGCAAGAAAATTGATAAGTTGGCTTCAATTGATAGGGGCAACCACCCTCCCAAGACGCCATGAAGAGTACGTGATGAGCCCATCACTAAGCTGATATGGGTAAAGTTGATGTTGTTGGCAGTGGCAAGAATAACGCCTTTCAGATAACTTTGTTTCATTTCAAGAAATTGGGGTTCTAAAATATGCGGAAGCACTGTAGTATGGGTGATGACATATGGTTATATAGGTAGATGAGATGGTCATGGAGGAGCAAAGGTGGGTGGAAAAAGTCAGTTGCCTAAGGAGAATGAGATGGGTTGGTAGGTTAGGTGGGTGATAAATGTAATGTCTGTTATATGATGTTTATTCTCTGTTAATTATATTTCCAGTTCATTAAGTACATGTTGCATGTGGTTGATTTCTAGACTACCTAGATCTGCATTTACCCTTTATGAGTCTGGACTTTGGGTGTCCAAATTTTGGTCGACTCCTTTGTTAGGTTTATCTAATGGTTGAATTTGGCACTTGAATTATTTTGTATAGGTCTCTTTGAGTTGAATTTAATCTGCTTTTAGAAAGATTTCGAACCAATTCATTCCCGCTCAAATTATTGTTAGGCCAAATAAAATCAACTATGTTTTATTCGATCAACATAAATTAGAATGTCCAAAAACAATACACAATCCCACGTTTTCTATGACAGCACTATGAATAGAGGAAATATCCTCTTATGAAACATGATCTCATGTTTCCTCCGTGTGTGCGCGTGTGTGTACAGTAGGGTAGAGTGGATCAAACATGAAGATCCTATCAACCCGAATTTTAAAATTACGAAGCCAAATGAAAAATCTATTTCATTTGATCTGATTTAAGATATTTAAAATTTAAACTACTTGTACATTAAAATTTTAAATGAAAAATCGTTAACTTTATAACTACCAAATGTATAACCAAACAATGTGAAATGGCAAGATTTTAGTTTAGAGCGGTAATTCCTACTCGACCCAGCATGTTGAACCCCAACCCATCCGAACCTTTAGATACATGTAAGGTAGTAATTGCATTAGGTCAAATTTGGGTCAACCTAGCTGACCAGAACAATGATAAGTCAGGTGAGGGTCAAGACCAACGATGCGAAAACTTGGTTTCAATCTCACTGGTACGATCAGTTGGTAGTTTGTAGTATCAGCATCGACGATGCTGAATTGGAAATACTGGGAAATACATATTGAAAGTATTTGACTTAGGTATTGATTGGATTAATTTTTTGTTGCAGGTAGACTAACTTGGTTTTAATCTCACTGGTACGATCAGTTGGTAGTTTGTAGTAACAGCATCGACAATACTGAATTAGAAATACTGGGAAATACATATTGAAAGTATTTGACTTAGGTATAAATTGGATTAATTTTTTGTCGCAGGTAGATTTTCATCTTTAGTAAGTGCTTCATTATGTATATATCATCTCAATCATTCAGAATGGTATCTTCTCTTTTCTAACCATTCTGTCAACATGTTATCTTTATGGGTTATCTAAATCAATCAGCTCAGCTTGCAATTATCTATCAATGTTAGCTAATATTCCAAACCTTCGTTATCAGTCAATAATTCAAACGTTGATTTTGACTGATATAGGAGATTTCTTCGACCATTATATGAGATAAATAGAATTTCAATCTTTGATAATTTAATCCCAACATCTCTTATTAGTTATTAGATAGTATTGAGTTTGAATGGATAGTTTTAGTCAGTTTTGAATGGATTGTATGGACATGCTTGAGATAGGATACAATACAGGCTATAAAGTCTAGTTTGATTTTCACTAGTTCTAAATTTTTTAAAAGGCTTGATGGAACTGAGAACTTAGAAGAAGTTGAATCAAGGCAGATGGCCTATTTGTATTTGATTTGAACTAAATCTCGTGAGCTATGATTGATTTCAGCTATGATTTCAAACCTTGGTCAAGACACACCGAGTTGAACCGAGATGGGTTGTCTTAAAACAAGCGCTAAAAAGCACAATGGTTGGTGCATTGGATTTGTTTAATTGTTGGTTCTTGGTTCGAGTCATAAGATCATTCCATCATTTTCTTTTAAGTATAATTACTATGTTACCATTAATAGAAATGTTTGTGATGCGGACGCACCCACCCCACCGTCTACCGAGGAAGCGGGACACCTATCGTGACTTACGTGAGGCGTAGGAGACGCGGGGTCATCGCGTAGTGGGTTTAGTGGCTCTAGGGGTATTCTAGTCTTTTCAGACTAGATTAGTAAATCCCCTCTTTTTTATAAATTAGGGCTAGCCGTCTTCTTTTTTTGGGTATGCTTGATTTGTGAAGAAACTTGTTAGGCATCGTAGAGAAGGTTCTTAGGCTTTGATCCGACATTCAAAGCTAGGAGATAGGGTTTCGTCTCGAAAGAAACCCACTTTATTTGTAGTTCTTCGCATTTCTATTCTATAAAAAGTCCACATTTTCCATTTTCCACTTTTAAATTTATTGATTTGCTTATACGATCTACCGAATCGTATCAAATTGGCATCAGAGCGGTGAGATCCGATGGCGACAAGTACTAGATCGAAGGCGGATTTGATCGATGAGAAGATTCAAGGGCTTTGGGAGGACCTCAATGGTGAGATCGAAGAACGGTTCGTGGGATTGAAGAAAACGGTGGGGGATTCCATCAAGGATCACGCCCATTCACAAGAGGACATCCAGATAGAACTCCGGGGCATGAGGAAGGACGCCGCACAACAAGATCGTGATCTCCAAGAATTGAAGGGGTCGAATTCAGATCTGAAGGAGGCAATGTCGACGATGTTGACAATGATACAAGCCCTAATGATGGCGAAAGAAGGAGATAGATGCAAGGAAATCCAAGAGGAGGGAGATTTTACCCTCGAATCAGCCCCTTAGAGCAAGCACGGATGGCGACGGAGCTTCCACCTCAAAGCGACGGCTCGGGGGAGCCAAAAGAGTCGACGCGGCCTGACCTAGACCCGCGCGGGTCTGTTTTACAAACAGCAGACACCCGCGGGTCTGTTCGACCTGCAACATGCCCGATAGGGCCTGTCAGGGGGTCGGCGGCCCAACCCAGGCCTTCCCAGGCCTGGGCAAGGCCGTTGGGCCTTCCAGAGACCTCGACGCCCCCCTGCGGGGGCGCGGAGCAGGCGGCACCCCCAGCCGGGGGTGTGGGAGATACGGCACCCCCAGCCCGGGGTGCGGATTGGCGGGCAGCCCCTCCTGGGGGCCCGACGACCCCTTCACGCCCCTTAGGGCGTGTGGCGGGGTTCGTACCCCACTCTGGGGGAACTTCGGGGACGGTTGGAGGCGGTTGGGCCTCGGGAGCAGCTATTGGGGCCCCGGCGGGCCAATTTTGGAGCAGGCGGCACCCCCAGCCGGGGGTGTGGGAGATACGGCACCCCCAGTCGGGGGTGCGGATTGGCGGGCAGCCCCTCCTGGGGGCCCGGCGACCCCTTCACGCCCCTTAGGGCGTGTGGCGGGGTTCGTACCCCACTCTGGGGGAACTTCGGGGACGGTTGGAGGCGGTTGGGCCTTGGGAGCAGCTATTGGGGCCCCGGCGGGCCAATTTTGGAGAACGGAGACTACCCATCTTGGGCCGAGGTCCGTTTTTACACGACCACCTGAGTTTCCAGGACACTACCACCAGCCCGAGGCGTGGGAGAAGCCTAGTTGGCCTGAGGAGTTGTACGGGGTTGATGAGGGAGGCCTGACGGAGACCCGTGGTGGCGGTTTGGGCTGGGGAGGTGACCGTGGCGGACATAGGGGCAGCAGGGTGACATCAACGCGGATCGGCGGTTGATGACGCTGAAGATGCCGATCTTTGACGGCACAGATCCAGACGGATGGATATATCGGGTAGAGCGATATTTTCAGGTGATGAGATTGACGGAGCAGGAGGTCCTGAAGGCCATCGGGATTTATTTTGAGGGGAAGGCACTAGCATGGTACTGGTGGACGATAGCACAGACCCCTTTTTGCACTTGGGAGGAGCTGTCAGCACTGATCGTGGATCGGTTCCAGGAGACAGCAGGAGGAGATTTCTACGAGCAGCTGTCTGTCCTGAGACAGGAGGGGACGGTGAGAGACTACGTGGAGAGATTTGAGATGCTTAACAGCAGGGTGAAGGGGGTGACAAATGAGGTTATGATCGGGAACTTCATGAGGGGGCTGAAGCCCTCTATACGGGCTGAGTTGCGGATGCAGAGCCCGGGGACCTTGGAGGACGTCCTTTGCTTGTCCCACAAGGCGGAAGAGAAGCATGCGGATGAGAGGCGCATCCGAGGGACTTGGAAAGGCCAGGGCCGGCACAGTCAGCCGACACCAGCACCACCCAGGGGGACCACCGTAGCACCAGAGGCCGCGGGAGAGAAGAGAGGGGGATGCCCGACCAGTGGTACCTGGTCGGCGATTTACTGAGGCCGACATGAGAGCGAGACGAGCTGCATGCCTATGTTTCAGGTGCGACGAGAAGTTCAGCCCCGATCACCGATGTGCGAGCAAGTTACTGCTGATCGTGATTGTGCCCGATGAGGAGGGGTACACTGAGGAGGTGGAGCCAAAGTTGGCCGAGGAGAGCGAGGTGCATGTCCACGTGGACGTGACGGAGGTGTCCTTGAACTCCGTGGTAGGCACGCCGAATCATACCATGAAGTTGTCAGGGGTGTTGGCGGAGCAGGCAGTGACCGTACTCATTGACAACGGGACGACTCACAACTTCATCTCTGGGAAGATTGTAGAGCGCCATGGGTTAGAGCTGAGTACGATGGAGAGGTTTACGGTGTTGCTGGGGACATGAAAGATGGAGGAAAGTAAGGGGCTGTGCAAGGGGGTGTGCCTGACATTGCAGGGCATACAGGTAGTGGATGACTTCTTGTCATTGGAGTTGGGCAACGTGGATATCATACTGGGGGTACAGTGGCTGAAGAAGTTGTGGGAGATGAAGGTGAACTGGAAGCTTCTGAGGATGGAGTTCCAGGATGGGAGCGGACCGTCGTGTTGACAAGGGGACACGACTCTTTGTTTTTCATTAGTGGCCCTCAAGGCCATCACTCGGGCGTTGCGGGACGAGGGAGAGGGGTTCCTGGTGCAGTATCAGGGGATGGCAGCTAAGGGGGAGAAGCAGCGGGATGAGACCGCAGTGGAGGTTGAGCAGGTGCTAGAGCAGTACTAGGAGGTCTTTCAGGACCCGCAGGGGCTACCACCGTCCAGTGGACACGAGCACGCAATTGTATTGCGCGATGGAGCAGCACCGGTGAGTGTGCGACCATATCGGTACCTGCATGCACAGAAGGACGAGATTGAGATGATGATACGGAAGATGCTGCAGGCTGGGGTAATCCAGCTAAGTGTGAGTCCTTTTTCGAGCCCAATTTTGCTGGTTAAGAAGAATGACGGGAGTTGGAGATTCTTGCGGAGGTTCATTCTCGTTTTCTTTGACGATATTCTCGTCTACAGCAGGCAAGGTTTTAAATGGCGTGAGGCGTGACGTGGCGGCGAGGTCAACCCTCAAGCCTTAGGAGCCTTGGCGGAGCCACAATGTTTTTCAAGGCATGACTTAAGGCGGTAAATGTGTGTATATATTATATAATATATAGAGAGGTAGACAGTAAATTATACTCCACTTAGATGGATTAGTTTCCAAATCCTACCAAATCCATAGCCTTCCATCTACATTGAGATGTGTGCTTACTGCTTACAATTAACTAAAGTGTTTCTTTACTAAAAAGCAATTGTTTACATAACTAAAAAGCATGTGACCTCAATACGTCATCAATATCAAAGCAATCGATTAACACAATTGTTAAAGCTATTTGGATAATTGGATGTAAACGAAATTTGCTGATACTTGAAGGAACATTGATTTTTGCATGCCCTAGTTCAACATCTTGAATAAACGTTGTTCACAAGTGCTGTTTGCGAGCGAGATGAAAAGCCATAGGCCCCAAATCGAATGCGGGCGGCTACGAGATGAAAAGAAGCCTCAAATAATGAGAACGGGTCGGGTTCGGGTTCTCTTAGCCCTATAATGCGTATCCGGGTGCTTTTGTTTTTAATTTTTTAAGGCGCGCCTTATGTTTTGTGGCGCGTCTTGTGTCGCCATGGTGCGCCATAGCGGCATGCCGCCTCAAAGAGCCAACTTGGGCATTAACGGGGCGTGAAGGTGGAGCTTTGCCGCCTGGCGTCGCCGTGGCGAGTTTTTTAGAACCTTGACAGCAGGAGCATGGTGGAGTATTTGGACCACTTGGATGTGGTCTTCCGGGAGTTGATGGCGCAGCAGTTGTTCGCCAATCGGAAGAAGTGCAGCTTCGGCCAGGCACGGATCGAGTACCTAGGGCATGTTGTTTCGGCGGAGGGGGTGGCGGCCGACAGGTCAAAGATAGCAGCTATGTTGGATTGGCTGGTGCCTACTACACTACGAGCTCTTCGTGGATTTTTGAGTCTGACGGGCTACTACTGAAAGTTCGTTAAGGGGTACAGCACCATAGCCTGGCCCCTTACCGAACAGCTCAAGAAGGACGGATTCCATTGGGAGGAGGAGGCCACCAATGCTTTTGAGGCCTTGAAGGTAGCGATGACAATGGCGCCAGTGCTTGCTTTACCAGACTTCAGTATATCTTTTGTGGTGGAGACTGACGCGTCGGGATATGGATTGGGGGCGGTGCTTATGCAGGAGGGACGACCCATAGCCTATTTCAGTCAGGTGTTGTCTGCTAGAGTACGGCTGAAGTCGGTATATGAGAGGGAGCTGATGGCCATTGTCTTCGTGGTGATGAAGTGGCGGCCATATTTGTTGGGAGGGAGTTTGTGGTTAGGACGGATCAGTGGAGCATCAAGTACCTTTTAGAGCAGCGGTTGGTTACTGAGGAGCACCAGCGTTGGTTGTCCAAGCTGGTGTGGTATCGATTCGACATCGAGCACAGGCCGGGGTTGGAGAACAAGGCTGTCGATGCCTTGTCTCGTCGGGAGGAGAGCGTGGACTTGAGGTCTCTGTCGCGACCGATGTGGCTGGACTGGAAGCCCATGTTGCAGGAGGCGGAGAGTGACGATGAGGTGGGGCAGATTCGCGAGTTGCTGCGGCAGGGAAAGGAGGGGCCGAAAGGGTATTCCTTGCAGGGGTGCAGACTGCTTTACTAGGGGAGGTTGGTGCTACCGTGGGCATCAGTATTTATACCGGTCCTGTTTCAGGAGTTCTATGGCTCAGTGACTGGAGGTCATTCGGGGGTACAACAGACGTACCAGAGGATGACTAGAGAGATGTACTGGCCCGGGATGCGGAGGAGTGTTGCAAAGTTAGTAGCAGCATGTGACGTCTGCCAGCGTCACAAGTATATGGCCATGGCACCAGCAGGGCTGTTACAGCCGTTAGAGTTGCCAGAGATGGTCTGGGAGGAGGCCACGATGGACTTCATTGACGGGTTGCCCCGTTTGAGGGATATACAGTGATCTTCGTCATAGTAGACCAATTGAGTAAGTATGCCCATTTCATACCAATGAGGCATCCTTATACCGCAGTCTCGGTGGCCACAGCGTTCACTCGGGAGGTGATACGCCTGCACGGGGTACCAGTGTCCATAGTGTCCGACAGGGACAAGGTCTTCATGAGCGGGTTCTGGCGGGAGCTCTTCAGGGTACATGGTACGGTCCTTAAGATGAGTACGACCTACCACCCACAGACGGACGGCCAGACGGAGGTGGTGAACCGCTCTATAGAGACTTATCTGCGGTGCTTCGTTTTGGAGACGGCTCGACAGTGGCACAGGTGGTTGGCATGGGCGGAGTATTGGTACAACACATTGTACCACTCTGCAGCGGGGACGACCCCATTCAGGATCCTCTACGGGCGAGATCCACCATCCTTGCTTCGCTTCAATGACAGACAGACGCTGGTGTCGCAGGTGGAGACTTATATGGAAGAGATGGATGCTATGTTGGAGGAGCTGCGGAGACATCTTTTGAGGGCTCAGCAGGTGATGAAGACCCGGGCAGATGGTCATCGGCGGGACGTCCACTTTCAGGAGGGAGATATGGTATATCTCAAGATGCGACCCTACAGGCAGAAGATGTTAGCTCGGAGGCAGAATGAGAAGCTGGCAGCTCGCTACTACGGCCCCTACCAGATTGCGGCCAAGATTGGGCATGTGGCATACAGGTTGCGTCTGCCACCGTCTTCTACAATACATCCGGTGTTCCATGTGTCGCAGTTTCGGAGGGCAATTGGGGACCAGTCAGCCTTGTCTACTCTGCCACCTACGCTTACTGAGGACATGGAGGTACTGTTTGGAGCCTCTGGATGTGAGGGCAGTTCGTCAGGGACCGGGTCGACGAAGGGAGGTGCTGATCTACTGGGTGGGTCTACCCGACTGTGACGCCACGTGGGTGGCATATGACGTGGTCCGGGAGCAGTTCCCAGATTTCCACCTTGAGGACAAGGTGGCTCTTTTAGGGGGGTATTGATGCAGACGCACCCACCCCACCGTCTACCGAGGATGCGGGACCACCTATCGTGACTTACGTGAGGCGTAGGAGGCGCGAGGTCATCGCGTAGTGGGTTTAGTGGCTCTAGGGGTATTCTAGTCTTTTCAGACTAGATTAGTAAATCCTCTCTTTTCTATAAATTTGGGCTAGCCGTCTTCTTTTATGGGCATGCTTGATTTGTGAAGAAACTTGTTAGGCATCATAGAGAAGGTTCTTAGGCTTTGATCCGACATTCAAAGCTAGGAGATATGGTTTCGTCTCGAAAGAAACCCACTTTATTTGTAGTTCTTCGCATTTCTATTCTATAAAAAGTCCACCTTTTCCATTTTCCACTTTTAAATTTATTGATTTGCTTATACGGTCTACCGGATCATATCAGTTTGCTCTTATAACACCCATCATTGAGGTCTGGTGGTTGTTGGGTTAGGCTTTATATTCAAGTAGATATTGGATTCTATGTTGTTATAGTTAAATATCATTTCTTTACTATAAAAAAATTTGCCGACACATACTCAATAAACATAGTTTACATACTCAATAAACATAGTTTACGCTAGTCGGGGTTCCGGTGTCTCCCGGGATAACCCTTCTGTTGGAAATGGGTCAGAGGACTTGAACTGATTGTTCATTTGGTCATGTTTGGGTTCGGTATATACAAGTTTGAATCAGAACTTACTCCACCAAACCTGATACTGTTGACACCATTAATTTTGAGTATATGTATGGTAGGAAATGTAGATACCAAGAATGAAGTTGGTCATCTGAAAGGAATAGAAGCATGGGCTTCTTGGACACCATAGGAGGAAATTTCTACTATGGTAGCTAATACAAATTACTCTATAATTATACGCACATACCTACGTAGCATTCATTTATATGCAGATACATGTATGAGGAAAATGTTATATTAATCATAATCCTCCTATCTATGAAAATACATGATGTGCCATCAATATTGATGATCCAATCCGTTTATTGTGATCTATACTCATAAAACCAAAAAATAAACAAGAATATCATGAATTTAAACTATTTGTTCTATGCATCTTATGAATCGTGATGTAAAGATGAACGTCTTGTGATGGTCTTTTAAGACAATTATTTTGACTTGCTTGATTGATAGCATAGAAGAATTTCTAATCCACCTGATTTTCAACCTTCACGGGCCTTAGAATGCGTAGGCCATAATGAATGTACTGGATTATCATATTGATGGCCTACCCTTTGCGTCTATTGGTAGGTGTAGAACACTTATGCTACACCCTGTGTTAGATAACCTTTCACTGTGTGGATGTTTCCATCTTCACATGTGCCATTTTGGACACATGGTTAGGCCTCCAGTGAAACAGAACTTGCTGGGAAAGGCAGAATAAAATGAATTAACATATTTTTAAATTTGCAATGAGGAGGTTGAAAACTAGAATCTCTTGCAACCTATTGCTATAATACCATGCTAGTTAGCAACTTTACCAAAATGCTTCAACCAATTTGCCAACAATGGAGATCAAGCCATCTCTGTATTACTTTAATCCGGACTGTTTCATGCTCTAAGGGAATTAGAGGCTTTCCATTTGGTCATGTTTACATACAGCATGAATAGAAAAGGTATATAGTTTAAGCATGAAGGTTGTATGCCATCGCTGGGATTTGGCACCATCACAATAAGGGTTGGTGCCATCATAAAAAATCTTGATTAAGCTTTTATTGAGTGTTAATGACTTTGAATGGTAGACTACAACTAACCTACATATTAATAGGAAAAGGTTGTGGATGGTTACGATGTTGACTGTTATGATGATGATGTTTTTGATGGTGATAAAGAAGTAACTAAGTCGATTGAGGTAGTTATTGGGTAGAAAGTTGAAAGAATTAATGGCTACCAAAGGTTTGGTCTTTCTGATGTGAAGTGCTTAGGCTTTTTAAGACACGAACAGCATTTCAGACAGTGTGTTTTTCATTAGCATTTGCACCTTCCTATATTGTCAAAAATTTCTAGCCGAATATGTTAAAAATTTCTCCCTTGCAAATGTAGTCCAATCTTGAGTTTGCCAACTGATATCAGGGATGCTCTATAAGTTTATTTGTTACCCACGCCCTCTTGCTTTGTCTAATTCTTCTTTCAATTTTGATGTAACCATGATTGCAATGTTAATTTGGTCGTGAAAATCCCAGTAAACTTGGATTTCCATTTCAAAACAGTGAATACTTACACTTCATCACTTATATTAGCAGCATTTCATAGGTAACACTAATTTGGTTTTCCTTGACAGGAATCTCCGGTACTTGGGAAGCCCACCATTTTCACTACAAATCAATCTGGGTAATTTCTCTTGTATGACTTCTCTGCCCATGCAAGTTATAGTTTGATCAAATGACATATGATTGTTGTTTGTAAAGTCGCACTTTTTTGCTATTATTGTAAGCTTCACTATTAGGGATTTACCTTTTAGTATATTTATATTGATGACAATGTCAGACTATGTAGAACAGGTACGTCTATTGGGTAGTTGTACCCGTACCGGACACACGACACCCATTCTGGACACGGTCACTTCCTTGGATACTCCTTGGGCACTTGAAAACATGTCCGACACACAAACACGTTAATTATATACTATCGTTTATAGTTTTAAACACTTTGGGAAAACCGTGGAGACATGTTCATTTGACTCGTACACTTCTTCACATAACATATTCCTATAGGGTTAAAATGCTTATTTAATTGTATTTATATATACATGACCATACTTTAGTGGAAGAAGTTACAATGTTTTTAAAACTGTAATCATTTAAGCATGTTTTGACTGAAAAAATCAAGATACATTTAGCTACTAAATAAGAAGTTGAAGAGCCAATGATTAATTCTCTTCTAAAATCATGAAAATACATGATAGTTTATCATCATTACATTTTTTGTGTATAATACAATCAAAAATGTCTCTGTACTTTTGGATGCATGGACATGTGAGTGTATATATGCACACACTATATATGTATGCTATACATGTTTTAGTGTCACCTATATTCTATGTTACCTATATTCTATGTTTTAAGAAATTTATGTCCTCAACATGTGTCTCTGTCATATCCATATCTGCTTCATTGTGCATGTATCCCACGCTCGTGTTTAAACTTCCTAGAACTTGTGTAAATTATATGTTTAAAAATTGCATTGTTGGATGTCACCTTTTATTTTTTATTTGTTGTGTATGCATACATAATGATGTATTATAATATTTTATATACCCGTGTACTCATACCCTACCTTTTACAAATTCGCCGTGTCCCATGTCCGTATCCATACTAGTACCCGCACCCATGCCTAAGTATATGCTGCCGAGGTGCCAATCTTGTTATTATATACTGTATAACCATTCTGCAATACTGTGCATATATTTATGCTTAGTATTTTGTGGTCTACAATGATAATTGAAACTTTTTGTTGGGAAGCTAATACAATCTAAGTCAACTTTGAAATCTTCTAGTTAATTGAACTAGCAATGCAAATAGGTCATGGTGATTTCTTTTTGTTGTTTTGGGTTGTTGGTAAGGTGTGGCCCAGAAGACCATTCTGGTGTGAGATTTCCACGTGGTTTGCACAGCGAGGGGAACAAGAAAAATTGCAATGGTTCTAAAAATCTTTTGAAATTCCCCGTCTGGACAATTTTAGGAAAGTTTGGCTGGTTGCAGTACTCTAATAGGATTTTCTAGGGGTTTTATGTAGAAAAAGATGATTTTTGATGGAAAGATGGGGTATTTGGTGGAAAGATATGATTTTTAGGGCTAGAAAGTGGAGAATTGGAATAAAAGGGGCTGTTTTTA
Source organism: Scilla litardierei (assembly GCA_030789695.1). NCBI lineage: Eukaryota > Viridiplantae > Streptophyta > Magnoliopsida > Asparagales > Asparagaceae > Scilla > Scilla litardierei. The sequence continues at coordinate 202,862,617 of CM061139.1, forward strand.
TTAATAATAAACTGAAAGTAAAGGATTACAAGGATAAAGTTGAGACCTTTCGAGAGGATCTCGCTTACCAAGCCGCCGATTCGAGAGGAGGTCGTGCTCTCCAATGAAAAGATGGATAATTTCACCTCAAACAAGTTTTCTTCATAATAATCCAGCATAAGCATCCCTAATGCTCCCCAGACTAACTTGAAAATGTAAAAGAACAAAAAGACCCCTAAACTGACAATTACAAAATTGTCCTTATAAATCTGAAAATTACGAAAATGCCCGTAAATGGCCAAAATTACATCGCTATCATTAATATGTCCCCGAAATATCACCTTGTCCTCAAAGTGGTACCTGAAGTGAGTGGGCCATCTGCTCCAAGTGAGTTGCATGCCCCTTCCTGGGTCAAAAGGATAGGATTGGGCTCTTTTGCCTTTAACGACGTCCGGAAGAAAGCCACGGTAGTCGTCAAGCATATCTGAAGGTCCTCTTTGCCCAAAACAGAATCGCTCACGCTCGAGAGGTCGTCCAACTAAAAATCAAGGGCCTTGGGGCCCCGCATGCACCATGGCGGGTCCCGAGGAATGTCGTCGGGTCATGTCGAGCCCCGAAAAGGATCATCGGGCCATGTCGGACCAGCATAACTGCGAACATACCCTTATGGGCATTTAGGTCAGCGAGCAAGCCACGGCGGGCCTGCAAGAAAAAGCAGGCAACCGGAGGCATGTAGGAAAATTGCAGGTAGCTGGGGGCCTGCAAGATTCCTGCATGCAGCTGGGGGGCCTACAGTTTTTCTGTAGCCTGTCAGCTGGCTTGCAGGATGCCTGCAGGCTGCGGTGGGGCCTGCAGGAAACATATAGGCAGTCTGGGGGCTTGTAGGTTTCCTGTAGGATGTCGGCTGGCCTGCAGGAAACCTGCAGACTTTTGTTGGGCTTGCAGAAAATCTGCATGCTGCCTGTGGGCCTGCAGGTTGTCGTGGGACCTGCAAGTTTCATGCATGCAGCCTGGGGACCTGCAAGAGGCCACCATGGTCAGCGTCCCCCTCGTTGCCTCCCGCCACATCCTCGGAGTCACGATCCGCGTCAAAGTTATCGATGTTGTTCAGATTTGAAGCTGGATCATCTTTTTGAGGGACCTTCTCAAAGAAAGTGATTTTACCATTGCCGCTTTCCAAAGTTGCCACATTTTACCCTAGATTAAGTCGTTCGATCCCGTCGGATTGCTTAGCAGCCGCTATTTTCGAAATTTGTTGTGATATTTGCGCTAGGGTTTGCATAATGGCATCAAACGTTTTACTTTGTTGCTCCATCCACGCTTGATGCGAATCCTCGCAAGTTTCCGCTATCAGGATCTATGCTTTCATACCAGTTGATAAATTTTCTAGGGTTTTTTGTAGAAAAAGATGATTTTTGGAGGACAGATAGGATTTTTAGGGCTAGAAAGTGGAGAATTGGAATACAATGGGCTGTTTTATTAATAATAAACTGAAAGCAAATATTACAAGGATAAAGTTGAGATCTTTCGAGAGGATCTCGCTCTTCCAAGCCTCCAATTCGAGAGGGGGTCGCGCTCTCCAATGAAAAGAGGGATAATTTCTTCTCAAACAAGCTTTCTTCACAATAATCAAGCGTAAGCATCCCTAATCCCCCCCTAGGCCCATATATATAATAAACTGAAAATATAAAATATAAAATTACAAAAGGACATCTAAAACTGAAAATTACTAAAATGCAGCTAGAAATTTGAAAATTATGAAAACGCCACTAAAGGGCCAAAATTACAGATCTATCATACTCCAATTGAAATTATGCCTTGATGTGGACTCTAATGGAATTGCAGCATATACTCTTTACTTTTGTTTTCTCAAATGGTTTGGTTTTCTTTTCTTTTTCTTTTTCTTTTCGGTTTCCTTTTTCTTTGATTCCGCTCCCCCTTATTTTTGTGGAGTGGGACAGGTGATATGTGACCTTTCACAGTAATTTGTTCATGTGTATATAGTCGATAATTTCTTTACAACTAGGTTTACTCCCTGATATGCAAGTGACAGCATATTTTTGATGGTGAAGGGATGTTTACTTTTGGAACATGGACAAGAGATATTTTATATCAGGACATTCCATGTTCTCTTTTTGGCATCTACCTCTTCGTCCTCTCTTTGTATTGATCATTCCCTGGTTTTGATTTAAGCAGCCCTAGTTTTGTTCTGAGCCCAGCCCACACCTTCCTGGATCGGACATCTTGCTGTTACCCATCTCCCAGTCTCCTACCTCCCACCATGGGTCGGTGAATACGAAATTGATCATTAGTTGAGGAAAGTTGTTGGAAGGGAAGTAACTTAATTCAAAGAAAAAACAGTGTTTTTGTGTTGACTCCTATTATGTCTTCAATGTCATTTCTTTGTGGACTTGATGAATGTTCTTTCATGTTTTAGTTGTCAACGACAGTCCTCCAATTTTAGGCATGTGAGCATGATTATATATGCATTGTCATTTTGAATTGTTAACTGGCTTATGTATAACAATCTTTTAAGTAAACACTTTACAGGCGAATCTGGCTCTTGTGCAGTCTGACTTAGAAAGATTAAAAGCAAAACCCTGGATGCATTATTTGGCGGGATGTATAATAATGTTCTTCTCTTACAACTTTTGGATTGTTATGTGCTCAGTTTTTCTAGTATGTGTTTGTCATGGCTGCATTATGCGAGTGGAGTTGACCTCTGTTATATGGTATTGCTTTCTTAAGCAGATTGAATTATCAAAGTCTCCATCTTAATATTATACTACATGTCTTCTCCATAATATAGTTCATATAAAGGATCTTGTGAACCCTTAGACAGTTAAGATGCTTGTTTATCACGGGTACATGGAGACCTGTGTGTGGCAAATGACCCAATACTCAATATGCTAGTTTTGTTGGCAGTTGTCGCCCGATTTAATCTCTACTCTACATCACTGTAAATTATAATGTTTGGTGTGCTGGATGCCAGCTTTTCTTTGGGAATTCAGTTTACTGTCAGTCTATTCTTAAACTCTAGCATAACAAACTTCTCCTAATTTATGCCTTCATGGCAATTGCTTAAATTGATGTTTCTCATTAGTCTTTACCATCGCTTTCTTAACTAGGGACACCTGTGGACTCATAATTGTTAATAGATTTGTTTCTGGTAAAGCCTCAAACTATTAGGAGTTATAATAAGTTGAACTAAAAAGGTAAAACAGATTTTCAGATTGTTCTTAGGATTTATATATTTTCAATCCATAAGTCTGATTATGGTTATAGTATTTACTTCAGGTTTTACTTGGGGTTATGTCATTGGATGCCAGTATAGTGCCGACATCACACAAAAAGAAAATATAAGAAAAAGCAATATCACTTAGTTTTATATTCATAAATAATCGAATTACTACCTTCAGTTCATGTATTCACTCCTTAGATTTTTCATATTTGCTCTTTAGATTTTTCGTATGCCAATGAAATGGTAATTTTTAATAGCAAATTGTATAGTTCTAGGAGTGATACCATTCTGTCAAGAAACCAAATCTAGATGCAATGGCAAGCTCTCTTTTCTTACATCTCAACTTGCCCATGCTGTTATAACTATATATAAGGTGAGTTTTTAAGAGAAAAGATGGGAACTCAAACTAGAGTTCCCCATACTATGTGTTGATCCAGTGGTTGTTACACACTAAAGTTTGTCACTTCCCCAACTATAAACGTGTGGCACTTTCAAAAGAAACATATGTACAACCAAATATACTAGGCTTCACCCTCCAATTACATGCAGAAAATAACCACCCCCCCCCCCCCCCCCCCCGCGGGAAAAAACAACAACAACCACCACCAAAACCATAGAAAACAAAAGAACAACATAAAAACAAACCAATCAAGCCAGCAGCATTATCCGAACCCACATCCTTAGCACAAGAGTTTAATCTCCACCTCATCTTTAGTTTGAGCCCTGAGAGGCACATCCTCAATGACCATCTCACTACCACGTACCTCATACTCTGACAGTGTAGAAGTAAGCCAAAACCTCTCTCTTCATCCTTGCTCCTCTTCATCAATGATTTCACTTTCAGAAGTAGCAGCACTAGTCTGAACTCTGGCATCATGAAGCTCCAGCCACCCCTTTCCTGTGAAACCTCGCAAAACAACACAATATTTATCCCCATCCAAACCTACATAATCATGCATATATCTGTATCAAATTGTACACGGTACTCATTATTTGGCAGCACAACAGGATTCTAACCGGACCAAGACCTTTTTTTCCCAAATGAATTTCTAGTAATCCCTTAGAAACAACCACATCAGTAGGCACAATAGCATGCATGCAAAATTTACAAAAAGTGGCAGACGTAGTGATCTGGGTATCAAAGTATACACATGGAGATAAAAGATGTGAGACTCAATTAAGTTCTCTATGGTTGGGTTCGAGCCCAAGTGGAACTATCTGATTAGACCATGGTTTGTAGTGGTTTTATTTTATTTTATTTTATTATGAAATAAGTTTAGTCTCACATTGGTTGAGAAGAGAGAATGGTATTAGTTGTAAGCCTGAGAAAGTTTGAGAGAATAAGCCTCAAGACTGGTTTTGTTGATCAATGAAAAGTTTGAGAGATTAAAAATACTAAAACCTGAGAAAGGTCTACGTTGACGAGAAGTCAACTACTTGGTGAGAAAATTCGAACCCCTAAATTTCTCCATTCTTTCCTAATTCACTAATTTCCCCAAAATTTTCTGGTTATACATCACATAGATTCAAAAATCCAGATAAGAAGCACAAAGTCTAGGTTTATCCTCATCAATCACCAACTCAGTATCAGTGAAAAGCACAAAGTCTAGGTTTATCCTCATCAATCAACAACTCAGTGCACAAAGTATAAGTTGTAGGGCCATGATCAAGAAAGTTCTCACCTTTATCTTGATGTGTATCAACCATTCCTTTTTCTTTTGCATATCTCGAAGACTGGCTTGAAGCCCCTTCCCGAGTATGCGAAAGAACTTTATCTTCATTAACCTAATCTTTATCAATAGAAAAATGCTAGATTGGATGAGATCTAGCCCCCCAAATCACCATGAGGTTGCTGAAATTGTTGAAAAGGAACAGATCCACAACCATTACCACTAGAAAATCTACCAATATTCAGAGATTTGAACCCTCGTCCCTTACCTTGACCAAAACCCATAAACAAGTAAGGTTAGGTTCAAAGATCAAAACTTTTGGATTATACCACCATCTTCTCCCTTCTGTAAAGATTGCTGGAATGGTTGATTAGGTATAGATCTACCACCATCACTACTAGAAGAACGGCCGACAACTTGAGAGTTGAATCCCAATCATGATCTTAACCAACACTCGGATCCAAATTAGGGTTTCTCCCCCCAGGTCTGAATCCGTTCAAATCTCCATCCATGTGGGCATTAGACTGCTCAAACATCTACTTCTTGCAAACCTTCACATATGGTCCAAACCATCACAATATATTGTGAAGCACTGCATCGGGTCCATGCATTCATTCATCGTGTGAGATGAATCCACGCAAAAAAGCATATTCTCTTTTTTCTCATGAATTCAGCAGACAATTTACAAGAAAGAGAAGAAGAATCAACTGGTGATGATGAAGGAAGAGAACTCTTCGGGTTAGGGATTTTGGCAAGCAATGCTTTATATCCCAAGTCTTTATCAAAATTGTTATATGGACCAGCAGAATTTAGACCCAAGAATCGCACCACTCGGCAACGAATGCCACTAATCTGATCAAGGTTTTTTCCCCCTAAATCCCCACATTTAGATCTAAATCCACCATTAAAACCAAAAAACCGCTCTGGATGAAAGCATGAAAAAAAATGATAGGGACATTGACCTTGGGGGCCCAGGTGCACTCATTTTCTCTTCATATAAAAGTGAGTTAAGTCTTTTAAGAATTGTTTTATTATTTTATAAGGTGAATTCTTCTTTCACTTAATATTTCTTTTCGTACTCCTGCCTATTCTCAACTATTTATGATGAGCTAGAGATGCATGTAGGTTGGATCTGGTTGTGCTTAGGGCCAAACCATGTTTAACCTAGAATATAAGTGCATTAACCGAACCTCCAACGCAACTGGTTCTTCCTAACCCATTAAATTTTCATTTTCTTGTTATGATCGGGTTGGATCGGATTGAACTATCACTGTTATAGTCAATTCAATGCATCCATGCATATGTTCATAATTTCGAACTTAAGAAAATAATACATTTATGAGTACAATAAAATACCAGAAATAAGCTAGGTCTCTAAAGGTAGAAATTTTCTTGTGTTTATATACAAATACCAGAAATCTTGGCCGCTTATGTAATATCATGTTGACATAGGCTTGTGTTAAAGCTTAAGACAGACCCTAGTCACCTGTATCAAAAAAAATTGGTTAGATTTTCCCAACCCATGCCCAACCCAACATGATGGATACCTTGCTCATCTGGTTAAAAACTTGTGTTGGTCACATGTCAGTTTCTGGTTAATTCGACTTGCTTGCATCCATTTGCTGTGCACTAAGGCTAGATTATGGTTTCGATACTTGCTTCATATGAATTAAATTAGTATCCATCTTGCATGAAAAAGGAAAATCTACCTTCTTTATTCTTGATGACAAGTCTATACTTGAGAGAGAGATTGAAGGATTATGAAAAATTTATTCTAGGCAATAGACATCATTTCTTGTGTTGTTCATACAAGATGGATGCCAAATTGCTTCACAGAAAGTGAGCTTCTGAAAGATTATATGTTCCTGGTGTATGATATAAATGGTCGAGAATGAATAAGAATAAGATGAAACATACTTTGTATACAAGTAGTAAATTTGCAGAGTAGAGACTAGGCCAAGAAAATCTTCCTTGTAAAATTCTAAGGAATGTTTAAATATTTGTTTTTAAAAAATATGCTCCTTAACATGCGAGATCTAGATAGAGAGCCTGGGATATAAATCAAAAGAACTTGTGAATGCATCTCTATTTCGTGTTGTCTCTATATTGGGCTCAGGGCCAGAAATGTGCAATTCATTATACCAACTATTTCATAGTCATAGAGAAAAGCTAAGAGTAGATGAATGAATTCATACGACAGGTATTAGTTCACTTATTTAAGGATAAATGTCATATTTGACATCTATTCCCCTGCCGCCGCCGCCTCCATTTTACTCGTCTTTTGTATGGTAATGTCTGCACTATACTGGATTGAGATTATAACTCCAAAGCAAACATTTTTTTGTTTTTTTGGCTGGGACTGCTGGGGTCTTTATGGTAAGCCATTTCTCAGGGACATATATCAAGCGTGTAACATTTTAGTTTTTAATCATTCACCTTTGGTTGACATGCTTGGCGGTCGGTCTGTGACATGTCTTGATTTTAGTGATACATATCCATTTCTGGTGCTAATAACATGTCTTTCTTCATACAATCAGTGACAATAGTCAATGGGCTCAGTGTGAAGATTGTTCCAAATGGCGCAAGCTACCGGTTGATGCTCTTTTGCCTTCTAGGTGGACATGCTGTGAGAACAAATGGGATCCGGAAAGGTAGCTAGAACAACAAAGTTTTTCTGTCTTAAAGTAGGTTTTTACTGACATTCACCTTCCTACGTTTATTTCCATTAAGTAGCTGATACCTTGTCAGCTATGTGGCTTTAAATGAATTGTGTGGTTGAGTAATTTTAATCCATCATGTCGCTTAGTTTAATATCTGAGATCATGTAGATGAATGCAAGTTAAGCACTTGATGATAATATCTCTCTACCGAAATTTCCATCTAGCTCCAAGATTTCAGACTCTTGGCACATGCTTAGAAACTATTTTTGTTTTTAATATCTTGTGGTTAGAACCATTGGATGTCCCTGATACGTCGTGCCTTTTTTGCATGGAAAAGCCACTGGAATAACATGTAATGTAATTGCTTCTAAAAGGGGTGTTAGAATGGGGGAGCTTACAGTGATTAATTTTATTCATTGTGTCTTAAACAAGCGGAATACTTTGTATTTTTCTCTTTGGCTTTCTTTGTGCTTTTGCTTATAGTACCTTAAGCAGTATCATAATCTGGGAGATTTTAAAGGGCTCTTTAGTTGACAAGTTTCCAACTGCATGACCAATAAGATGGATTTTGGTACAGAAAACTTATCATCTCAACCTTCAATTGGTTAGAATTAAAATTTTGGTTTCTCATTCTTTGGTTCTTTGTCATCATTACTGTAATAAATTCATTTATAGAGAAAAACAATCTGTATAAACCATTGTAATTATCATCACATCATTCAATTGGAATCTATATCTTCTTAGTGGTCATCTACCGAGCACACACGAATCCATGTTTGACGGAAAACTTTGTGACCGCTGTCAACATAACATAAATGCCCACAATTAGTGAGAAGTTCCTGGCCAAGAAATGGGGTTGGCGTAGATCGGGTGAGCAATGGAATGTACGAAATCCTACCTAAATGGCTTTGTAGTCTAACCTTGTGCAACTAGGAGCAACCTCCAACGTTCTCTTAGAGCAAGGCAAAGAAATGAGGTTTTGGTCGAAACTACGAATTTTGGAAACTACGAATTTTGGTTTCGAAGGGGCGAATAAAACTGCATTTGAATCTTAATTTCGATCGGGTTTGGTCAATTTCAATCAAAATTGACTGAAACCGACTGCAACTGAGGTTGAGGTTGCCTAAACTTAAGTCTAATAAAGTATATGTTTGGGTTCAAATATCTGAGTACGTTTGAACAGTATATATTAAAAATCCATTAAAACTCTAAAACTTGTATTATAAAAATTATAGAAGTTCATTAAAACTCTAAAAATTATTTTATAAATGCATTGTTATAGAAATATACTAGTCATAACCCGTGAGCATAGGTCACTGGGCATTCAAAATATTCCCCTTAAAAATTTAAACCCATTCAAAATCTTCACCCAAAAAAGTTTACAGCTTCTTCAAAATTTCCCCCAAAAAATTTACAGCCACCTTCAAAATATTCCCCCAACAAAAAAACTCAATCGCATTCAAACTAAAAATTAGTTTCCCTAGGAAATTTAATTCCTCCAAAGTGTACTTCCTTCCAGATTTAGTTCCATCCAAAATTTTAAATTAAAATTCAGTTCTTCCTAGAAAATTCAGTTCCCCAAAGATTTTAGTTCCCTTCAAAATTTAGTTTCTTTCAGATTTAGTTCTTTCAAATTTTAAAATTTTAGTTCCCCAAAATTTAATTCCCTTCAGATTTAGTTTCTCCAAAATTTTTACGGTTTTCGCCCCAAAATTCTCCTCCAAAATTTTTTAAAGGGTTTCTGATACGAACTAGGGCACAAAAGTGGGTAAAAATAGGATTTTTATTTGATAAACTCTCAAAGATAACAATAAGATAACTGGATCTCTTGTTGTAGAGTAGATCCACCTCTCCTAACTTTTGTAAGGTAAAAGCCTAAACCTCTTCTAGATATCTCTAGGAAAAATGGTAGAAAACAATCACTCAAATATTCGATAAAGAAAACTAGGGCCGGTCGGCCACTTTTATTCCCACCCGTAGTGCATAAAGTAAATACTCTCTGACTTGTAGTGTGCATAGCAATTTTACTCCTTGAGCTTCCTTTGCTTATGGACCTTGTGCTTGTGCCTCCTCTCGTACGTAATGATCGTATCATTACTCCCCCCAAAAGTGCAACCTTGTTCTTAAGGTGGAAGTCTGAAAACTGTCTGCAGATTGTATCGAAAAGCTCCCATGTGGCCTCATGATCTGGTAGTCCACTCCACTGAATCAGCACCTCCGAAGATCCTGGTCGAACCTGTCGCACTTCATTGACCGCCTCGGGCTCTAGTAGTACATCCATGTCCTCTGTCACCGTATGGATAAGGTCGCTGATGCTGAATGGTCCCCAATTGTCTTCCGTAGCTGTGACATATGGAACACCGGGTGTATAGCAGAAGTGGGAGGTAACCGCAGCCTGTAAGCTACCTTCCACACCCAAGCCTCAACCTCATAAGGTCCATAATAGTGCGATGCCATCTTGGCGTTACGCCTCTGCACTACTGAACTCTGCCTGTACGGCCCCAGCTTCAAATAGACCATGTCTCCCACCTCAAACTACATGTCCTTGCGATGCTTGTCCACCTTACATTTCATGATTTGTTGGGCCCGCCTCAGATGTTGCTTCAACTCTTCCAGCACTCTGTAACGCTCCGTCAACTGCTATAATAAACCAAGTGTGGAGGCTCTCTGCCATATAGGATTTTGAACGGAGTCATCTTTGCAGCGGAATGGTACGAGGTGTTGTACCAATATTCTGCCCAAGGGAGCCATGTCGCCTACTGCCTAGGTGACCCCGATGCAAAATATCGTAAGTTGGTCTCCACGCTCCTATTCACCACCTCTGTCTGCTTGTCGGTCTGAGGATGGTAGGATGTGCCTCACCTGAGCGCGGTCCCCTGCAGTCGGAACAGCTCCTTCCAAAAAGTGCTCATGAAGACTTTGTCCATGTCAGAGACAATAGAAGCTGGATACCCGTGTAACCTAATAACCTCCTTCAGAATGCTGATGCAACCGTCGTCGCCGTGTATGGATGTCGCATAAACACGAAATGAGCGTACTTGCTGAGGCGGTCTACCACAACAAAAATGCCCGTGTACTCCTCAGACTTCGGTATCACATCAATAAAGTCCATCGAGATATCCTCCCACACCCTCTCTGGCAGTACCAAGGGCTGTAAAAGTCCGGCGGGAGCAATCGCTTGATACTTGTGACGTTGGTAAACGTCACAATCTGCCACGAGCTGAGCCACATCCTTTCGCATACCCGACCAATAAAGCTCTCGTGCCATCTGCTGGTACATCAGGTATCCCCCTGAATGTCCTCCCACTACGCTGCTGTGGAACTCCTGAAACAGTAGTGGAATGTGCGACGATCTCCGTGGAATCATCAAACGCTCTCTGTAACCATGGTAGTCACCAGAGTTCTATGCCAGCGCTTCCCGAATTCGCTGCATTTCCTCATCTGCCTCAATCTCACGTAAGAGGGAATCCCCACTAATCACCACTGGCCCGGCCATAGCCAAAATCTGTACCCCCTCCCTGCGAGATAGCGTATCAGCCGTCTTGTTATCTAAGCCGGGATTGTAGTCGATCTCAAACTTGTACCCGCTCAACTTAGACAATCATCGTTGGTGCTCTTTCGCCACGATATGCTGCTCCAGTATGTATTTCAAGCTCCTCTGATCTGTCCTCACTATAAATTCCCTGCCAAGTAAGTTGGGTCGCCACTTCTGCACTGCGAGGACAATTGACATCACTTCCCTCTCATAAACAGACTTCAGCCGTGCTCTGGCGCACAACACCTTACTGAAGTAAGCAATGAGCCTCTGCTCTTGCATCAAGACGGCCCCCAAATCATACGCTGAAGCATCAGACTCTACGAAAAACGGTTTGCTGAAATCTGGAAGTGCTAGAACTGAGACCATCGTCATTGCTCGCTTAAGGGCCTCAAATGTCCTAGTAGTCTCCTTCCCCCAATTGAAACTATCATTCTTCAGCTGCTCCGTTAGCGACCATGCAATCGTCCCATACACGCTACGAACCTATGATAGTATCCCGTCAGCCCATGGAATCCTCGCAAGGCTCGCAAGGACATAGGTCGAGGCCAATCCAACATAGCGGCAATCTTCCCCCGATCTGCAGCCACCCCTCAGCGGATACAATATGTCCCAAGTATTCCACCTGAGCCTGATCGAAAAGGTACTTCTTTCGGTTTGCATGCAACTGGTGCCTCTGTAGCTCCCTCATCACCATCTTTAAGTGCTCAACATGCTCCTGCATGGACCTACTATAAACCAAGATATCGTCGAAGAAGACTAGCACGAACCTCCGCAGGTAGGGCCGAAATACCCTATTCATCAGGGACTGGAAGATGGCGGGGGCATTTGTCAAGCCAAATGGCATGACCAGGAACTCATAATGGCCTTCGTGAGTCCTGAAAGCTGTTTTTTACACATCCTCTACCTTCATGCGTATCTGGTGGTAACCAGACTTCAAATCAAGTTTGGAGAACACCGCGGCACCGTGTAGCTCGTCCAACGGCTCGTCTATCACCGGAATAGGAAACTTGTCTGGTATAGTATCCTTATTCAGAGCTCGATAATCAACACAGAAGCGCCAGCACCCATCCTTCTTTTTTACCAGTAACACCGGGCTTGAAAATGGGCTGACATTGGGTTGTATGATGCCTGCATGCAACATCTTCACTAGCTTTTCGATCTCGTCCTTCTGCACCTTGGGGTACCGATACGGACGCACACTAATATGAGACACTCCCTCCAGAACGATGGAGTGCTCGGGATCACGCGGTGGTGGAAAGTCCGCTAGGGGACTGAAACAACTCATCATAACCGCTCAGCACCTGCTCCACGTCTCTGGGCACCTCTGTTGTGCCAGTTGCATCCTCTATCGCCAATCCCTGAAGCTGCATTAAGAATCCACCTCCTCCATCTGAAGGGTCATGGCCATGGTCTTATATGATACAACGGAACACCATAGGCTTGGGTCCCCCAGCAACACCACCTTCATCCCCTCTACTTGGAACTCCATTCTCAGCAGCTTCCAGTTGAACTTAGTCTCTTCCAATGTCTAGAGCTACTGCATACCCAGAATCAAATCATCGTTACACGATGCTAAAGGCATGAAGTCACCAGTAATGAACACCCCCTAAATGGACACCGTCAGGTATCTGCAGATGCATATACTCTGCTCCACTTTTCCATTGCCCACCATGATCCCAAATCCCTCCGTATTTGCGAGGTGTAGCCCTTGCTTCTCAATCACCGTAGGGGACACGAAGTTGTGTGTAGCCCCACTATCGATTAAAATCACCCCATCCAAGTCCCGAACGCTACCCGTTAACTTCATGGTGTGGACCTGTGTGAATCCTGCTATAGAACTGAGGCCTCAGCTGCCTCCAAAAGTAGCGGCTCAACTTCTACCTTTCAATTAGCCTCCAGCTCCACAATCTCCTCTTCTTCTACCTCCCCCTCAAATACTTTGCACACCTGAATAGCATGGTTGCGGCATTTGTGGCCCGGAGTGAACCTCTCGTCGCATTTAAAACACAGTCCTTTTGTCCTCCTATTCTGTATCTCAGCCTCTATCATCCTATTGTAAGGTCCCGTCGGTTTTGCCTCGCCAGCCCTGCCCCCACTATTGGGGGTACCTCCAGACGCTCCCTACTGGCCCCCCTGTCACGGCCTGAGGACGAGTATAATTCCCTCCCCAAGTCCCCTTGGTACGGCAGTCATCGGTCAGTCTATCCTCCACTTACTGTGCCAGATCCATCTGCTCCAACAGTTCTCTAGGCCTATGAGTTCGAAGCTATGTCTTGATAGCAGGCTTCAACCCATCCAAGAAACATCCCTCCATAGACTCGGCTGGTATCCCTCTCACCCTGCCCGTAAGCATCTCGAACTGCTTGATATAGTCACGCACAGACCCATACCGCTTGATGGCGTGCAGCTGCTTGTATGCACCTTCCCCTTGTGTCTCCCTGAAGCGGTGCAACAAGACCTCCTTAAACTTGTCCCAGGTCTCTCCTGCTCCCTCCACTTGTACCATGATAAGGCCTCTCCCTCCAAGCAGATCCTGATCGCCCTCAGCTTCTCTGCCTCTGTCAGTCATGTCACCTCAAAATACCTCTCCGCCTTGTAGATCCACCTAAATATGTCACTACCTTCGAAGAGGGGCACTTCAGCTTTTGTATCCTCTCATCAGCACTGGGGGTCCCCTCCATATTGCTCCTGGTGTCACTGTCTACGGGGATCTCCAAATCTAGCCCTCTCATTGGCTAGTCGTCCAACATCCCTCCATTCGTACCCGCCAACGTCATAAGCAACCTCACCGCCATCCTCATGGTACCGCGCGAACTTCTCATACTTCGGCCCTTGTCCTCAGCCCCTTCCATTTCCTAGATTAGTCATCTGGTGTCCACGACGCTCTCCAAATTCAAAATCAGCACCCCGGAAGTCATCTACTCCTTGTCAACGAAGCTTCGTGTCCTGCTCATGCTCCCAACACTCGCCAAGACCCTCCAGGTCCCCGTCGATCCCAGCCCGAGTGTCGTCAGGGCCCCAGCAGTCAGCTAGGGCCTCGGTTTTCCCCAGGCGGGCCGCCTGGAGCCCGCGAGGGCCCAGGAGGTTCTGCCCTGGGCCGCCAGGGCCTTGTGGTGGTCCTGGCGGTTTGCCATGGCCCGGCCGGCAGCCTGGCGATGCGCCAGGGCCGGCGGAATGCCCTGGCGTAGCCGCCAGGCTTCTGCCATCCCCCTTCCGATCTCGTGCACTTCGTCTTGTGCTTCGTTGTGTCGATGGGTCCTTACGCCGATTATGATGGTCTGATTTTCCTCGTCGGAGATCAATCTTTCTTCCAAAACATCTCGTCCTTCACATTTATCTTTCGTTGTCGGAGGTGTTTTCGAAGCCAGATCTGATTGGTGGTTCAAATCTGAAGTAGATGATGATGGATCTCGTTGTGAAAGAGCCTTCAAGATCTCCTTTGTCCCTTCCGCAATCGTTTTCTTGAATTCCTTCCTTGTCTCCAACTTGTTCGTCTCCATTGAAGCCCTAAAATCCTCCATCTGATCAGCCATCAATCATTCGATCGCCTTATTTCGTTCCGCGATATCGGCTCCGATCTTCTCTTCCAACGCCTCGATCCTTTCCATCTGCCTTGTAATCGCCATGGATCTGACGCGTTGATGCCAAATTGATACGAACTGCGGCACAAAAGTGGGTAAAAATGAGATTTTTATTTGATAAACACTCAAAGATAACAATAAGATAACTGGATCTCTTGTTGTAGAGTAGATCCACATCTCCTAACTTTTGTAAGGTAAAAGTCTAAACCTCTTCTAGATCTCTCTCTAGGAAAAATGGTAGAAAACAATCACTCAAATATTCGATAAAGAAAACTAGGGCCGGCTGGCCGCTTTTATTCCCACCCGTAGTGCATAAAGTAAATTTCCTGACTTGTAGTGTGCGTAGCAATTTTACTCCTTGGTCTTCCTATGCCCGTGGACCTCGTGCTTGCGCCTCCTCCTCCTCTCGTACGTAATGATCGTATCAGTTTCCTCCCAAAAATTTTACAAACTCATCCTACCCATTGATTCCTCAAGATTTAAATCATAGCCGTCTTCATACCAACCCTTTTGTCCTAGTCAGCAACCCCATTTAAAAACATCCCTCAATTATATAATAGATACGTAAAATACAAATAAACCTGAAACCGATTCTCAAAATGAAACATACGAAATGTACAAAACTG
This sequence comes from Scilla litardierei, assembly GCA_030789695.1. NCBI lineage: Eukaryota > Viridiplantae > Streptophyta > Magnoliopsida > Asparagales > Asparagaceae > Scilla > Scilla litardierei. The sequence continues at coordinate 202,877,912 of CM061139.1, forward strand.
AATGGAAACTAGAAAATTTTCAACAGCTAAAACCGAAACAGAACCAAGTTCTTAAATCTTGGAGCAAAGAGTCCAGAGAAACATTATTGAATCGTTATAGGGAATGTAACTCTACTCTAGGTAGCAAACAAAGCTAAATGACCAATGAAAACAAATTGGTCTGTGTAACGCATGAAAAATTACAGTGTGGAGATGTACACGGGACACTGTTTACGAAGGTGGATCCATTTTGTCTGAGACTTTTTTACAAGTTGTTCTATAGTCATCTGAGATAATTCATCAGATGCATTTTTGTTGATGTTTCATCAACGTTATCATAGCCCTTGTCCATCAGACGTGTTGGTCACATTGCAGAGCTTGATGATTTTTCACAAACGGATTTATCATACATCTTACAGTCGACTGTTATGACTTTAACCCCCTATGAGTAGTTGGTTTTTCTGAGGTATGCTTATAATACTGTTGGGTATAAATATGGTATAGTTATGCATTGATATATGTTTCTGCTTTTTTCTCGATATCTCATGCTTCTTTCTACATTCATAGGTCTTCTTGTTCGTCCGCACAGGAAATGAGTACGGAGCTAACAGATATACTTCCTTGTAGAGCCGGTGAGTGATGCTTGGGTAAATCTCCTGCTTTCACAGTTTATCCTGTTTCTAGCGCTTGTTCATATTTGTGATATTATTCTTTAATTTAGAGTAACAAAGTAGTTGGATTTGTTTGGCTGTCTAACATGCAAGTCGAGCTGGGTGGCCGAGTCAGCAAATGGATAAACTTACTTACATTGTGAAATAGCCTTATCTGTTGGGAGAAATAACCAGACTACGTTATTGATTACAGATGTTCCATTTCTTTACAAATGTGTCATGCAGAACCATGGCTGCATCTTTGGGAGTCTGCTCCGTATCTACGTTTCCATCAAAATATTTTAGCTAGCATGGTTCATGATATTTTACAGTACCTTTTGTGTTTTGTATTTGATTTTTGATGATATATCAAATAACTTTTCATTTTTAATCGAGGGTAACCATATCTTAAACCAACGAGTTTACAGATTTCCCCTTCACCTGGGAACAATAACTAATGTGGGAAAATGTGAGACTTCCTTTCTCACATGAGATTGACCTCGGTTTCTCCGTGGATTACATATTCATGCACTATGCAATCTCTGTTGCTGGTGCCTAGTTTATTGGAGTCGTTTATCCAACTATCTAGAGGATCCAGGTTCATCATCTGCATGAAATTTCTAACAAAATGTCTCTTGCTTGTTCTACTTCCTCCCTGGAAATGTCCAACTGTTTGTTCATCCTGACAAGTGTTCCTTCTAGGTATGGCAACTGTTGTAGAGCTTGGGGGTAGAGGTCGTATTTGATTTGACTAGATTAACATGCTTCTTCCCAGAAGATATGCGGATTAACATCCGTAGACATCCAACACAGATTGAGAGATCTATACCCGAGTATGCAGTATATCCATGCTTATGTACCAGGTTTATGTTTCAGAATATATTGACTATGGATTTTTTTCCCTGTGTCTGCTGCATTCCTAATGTACTATAATACCAATAACGTCAATGACAAGGCCTCCTGGACTAAGGGATAGTGAGAAGCATCTCATCGTCAGGTAGAAATAAATTGGGTTTGTTTCTTTACCAATAGGTTTTAAACGTCAGAATTCCTAATTTTTATTCCATTTGAACACTTTGGACCATTGGCAACTTCATGATACACAATAACATTAAGTCGTCAAAGAGTGTTGGAGCTATTGTCTTTTTTAAAACTATGCTGCTTTATCACGTTACAATGTCTAGCCTACCTTTGGGAAAGTTTAAGTAAATAAGTACTAACCATCTGTAATAGATGTCAACTAGCATGCAGAACCCTACAAAACAGCATCATGTCTATCTGCAGATGTGCATAGATGATTCCCATCACAGACATATGGAACTTACCCATTAAAAATCCCAGCCCAGATCATGTGATACTTGGAGGTTATTGACAAGGGAAAGAAAAATGGAGGTAGACAAGGAAGAGAAGTGGAACACACATGCATGCACACTGAGAGAGTTGGACTGCCAAATTTCATTTTATTTTTTACATAAAAACTTAATGCTCCAAATAAAATGTGAGCCTAGATCAGAAATACATTCATGTCATCTAACTCTCGTAAACTCTCTATGAATAAAATTTTAAATGTTTTTGATATGTTTTTGCCCATGAATCATGAAGGTATTTTAAATTATTTTGATAAAAGTATAAAATGTTAATTTTGTTGCCACTTAATGCATGCGTAAAACATATCAGAATCATTTGAAAATTTGTATCATATGATATATGAGAACTTATGTCATATGTTAACTCTAGAGTACACTTCAGTCGACGCGTTTTATTTTGATCTTTATGTTGTACAACCTAAACACACCAAAGATAAAGTGAGCCCAAGGTTTTTTGCTCCGTAATCCACTTGTTGAAGAGGTAATATTTTTACAACAATTAAGCGTTTTCACCTTTTAATTGACAAGCAAAAATACTTTAGGTTCATTAGTCTTAAGGTTTAGCGAACAACAGAAGACGGAGATCGAGATAGAAAGATGAGGAGAATAGATAGTTTTCACTAGTCTTAATGTTTTCGTGGTTCAACATACAGGTTTACGTGGTTCGAAATAAGTCATACGTCCACGGATAGCAATAGATAGTTTTCACTATAACAGATGAGAGATTATAAATTACATAGGAAGAAATCCACAGACCTCACAAAATCTCGATAATGAAGATAAAACTACTAATGTGAAAACTTAAAAAACTAACGGCTCTCCTCAAAATCCTAAATTATATATAGGCTGATCGTCCAATACTAAATAACTAAAATATCCCAAACCCTTGGAGCCTTTCCTGCGATAGTAAAGAGCTGATCGGAAGGGAATAAGGTTCAATCTAAATATCAACAAATATCCGCTTTTGATTGAATCCTATTCAAAATAACTTAAGGAACTGAACTGTTAAAAATTCTCTTGGATTTGAATGCAAGGGTTTGTATAGGTATAAGCTGAATGGATGTACTATTGTAATAAAATATTAGAGAGAGGGAGAGAATTGCTTAAGGTTTTAAAATGATCAGCTCTATTTCAATCTCGCTACATTTGCATTGCTGTATCATGTAACTTAAATTGGTAGTGGCTTAAATTTTTATTTGGGGTTGGGTTCATAGACATTAGCTCCACACCGCTATGTAATAATATGGTTTGATGGTAACTCTTAACATTATCCCTTGATAATATCTGAATTTTTAGATAGAAGTATCATCTTGATGTTTTGTATAAAAATCTATTGTTCTTTCTGGATTTATTTTTATTTTTGTTTATACACAACTTTTTGTATTATTTTAGTATCCACATGCAATCCTTATCCTGAAAATTTTAGGATTTATGCCTACCCATGCTGTGGTATTATCGGTGCAAATTAGTCGCTTGTCACAGCTAAATGCAACTTAGGCAATTAGCGCAACTAAATACTTGTAATCTCTAGATGAGAGGATTTTAACTTGCATCCACCAAACAAACACAAATGCACGACCAAGGATCCACTTCCACAGAATGGTAAATGAGATGCATGGAACAATGAATGGATGCTGGTGAGAACAAATGAGCACTGAATTTATATGCATGTTGTATTATGTGTTGGCTTAGTTAGCCTACTAACTAGGTCAAACTTTGATTTTGATGAGGCCAAACAAGTCTCATGGCTACTAATGTGTTTGCTTAGTGATTTAGGTCAAAACAAGGCTAAAATGACTAGTAGTCAACTAGTCGACTAGCTATTGTAGCTAGTCAACTAGCCAACTCTCTGGAAAAAGCCAGTCTGAGCAGCAGTCGACTAGCCAGATCTCTGGAAAAAGCCAATCTGAGCAGTGGTCGACTTGCCAGCTCTCTAGAAAAAGTCAGTCAGGCCTAGTCGACTAGTGGATAAGCAGTAGTCGACTAGCATCTGATTAGTCTACTACTGCTAAGGCACTAGTCGACTAATCGATGCAGATATGCCAGGCCGACCTAACAAAGGGTATGTTTTTACTTTTTAGGGTTTTCACAAACTCTATATAAGCAAAGTCGGTGCCCCATCTTAGAATCATGCGTGCAATCCGTCTTTCTTTAGAGATTCAACTTTGATTGGTTTCTCATCAAAATCCTAGCAAGCTACCAGATTAGACGGCTCCTCTCCCCATTGAGCAATCAAGTAGCCGGCCACCTCAACAAGAACCCAGCAAGAGGCCGGCCACCCTTTCCTCCACCTCAAATATTTGCGGGTTGATCCAAAAGGAGGAAAAGAAGAAGAGGACACGACGTTGAAAAGACCATAACTTTCTCTACATGACTCAGATTGATGCACAGTTTTCGCCGACACGATCACAGTTCACTGATCTACGCTCTGGTGACTTCTATCTGATTTTTTACCTTGTATTAAATCAGTTAGTATTATTTCTTGTCGTGCATTGTATTTTTGTATATCTTCATTCAGAGGCTATCTTTGAGCTTCATTTTCACCATTCGTAAGTGTGATCAGATGCTGTATTGGATCGATCACCACCCGCAAGAGTGATCATATTTTTTTTATGGTTTAAAAAAGGGTTAAATTCCTCGGGGAGAAGTCGGAGTATAGGCAGGGAGCCTAGGTGGGGAGCCAACTCTCTTAAAATCTGTGATTTGTGTCAACTATTTTATTATTTGTGCCATAAACCCAATTCACGCACACTCAAGGGGTTTTCATTGTGTGTGTATAAGATAGGAACACATCATTATATTCAGACATTGGTTGACTTCTCCATCATTCTCTGACGTACTCCTCATTTCTTTGTCAAGTCTATGAAGCAGTTACACATGATATCGAACTTTCTTATTTGGCAGGTTCAAGGAGGTCAAAGGTAAAAGTTGAAAACTTTGAAGTATCGGATGGGCTTGATACACTTGCCAACCTTGCAATACTTGGAGAAGTGGAAGCACTCCCTGCATCGTCGCAACAAACTACAAAGCATCCTCGCCATCGACCCGGATGCACTTGCATTGTCTGCATCCAGCCCCCCAGCGGGAAAGGCCCCAAGCATAAGCAGACATGCACTTGCAACGTTTGCCTGACGGTAAAGCGACGCTTCCGTACCCTCATGCTACGGCGTGAGAAGCGGCAGTCAGAGAAAGAAGCGGGGACTGTTGCTGCACTCAAGAAGCAGCCACTTGATCAGTCTCCAGATATTGTTTCAGGTGGCGACCCGCTTCTGGCAGGAGGCAAATGTATCAGTAGTTGTTCTTCCCCTCGAAGTCCTGTGGTGTATAACGAGGGCGAGGCTGACGATGATCCCGAGAAGAGGATAATGTTGCCATCACCTCTTAAGACGCAGATCGATTTAAACATCCAGCCAGAGCGGGAGGAGGAGCCATCCCCATTGGCAGATGCAGGCAGCACACCGATGCCTTTTGCTGATGATACAGCTTGAAAAGTTGTGTTTTGATATGGAAACAGTCGGCAGTGTCGTGGGTATGAAAAGAAGGGCCAACGGTGCCTTGTACAGATTTCATGCTCATGGAGGCGCGAAGGCTGCAAGGATCCATCAGCGCCCCAGCTTGCCCCAGCAGAGAAATAGTAGAAACAATCGACGAATATGTTAAATGTCTCACACATCAAATATAGAAGATGCAGGAGGAAAGCGTAAAAAAAGTTACGTTTCTGTTGTGTAATTTTTCACAGGTATAGGCGAGGCTTATACGAATGCACAAGGTGTTCTTGTAGAAGGAAAAGAAGTTTTGTAACGAAAACCAGGGCAGATTACAAGTTGATTATTTATCGATAGTTTTATTTTTAAATTTCATGTTCTTGTTGCAAATCTTGCCTTGTCACTGTTACAGAAACGATTTTTTGCCCGTATCTTTGAACAAACACTCGTCTAATAATTCTTCTGCTGCTAATTTTGTTTCAACAGAGATTTCCAACCGGAACATGACTTCGATGTATGAGATGAGATGAGTAGAGAAACAATTATCTTCTGAATGAAAGCTTTGATGCACGGGAAGCACCTAGCATGCAACCTACGTACTATTGCGAACAGTTTCATTGTGGCAGGCTTTAGGGACTCGTTCATGAGATTAGCGTGGGAAGTAGATCAACCTCAGAGACCTCTGCTGCCGGCAGTCTCTTTGCTTCTACCATTTGGCAAAATATTTATGGCACAAGCAGCCGAACTGTCCGCTACTTGCCGGCGAGCAGGAAATAAGTTCGGCTTCTCTTCTATTGGCCCTACTTCGTCTCACGAAGCAGTATCAGACTCCGTCAATTTTCAGCTTTGGTGGGATACGTATCCAAAACGATTCTTGTTGAATACATTTGTGTACTCGTATTCATGCAACCTAGCTTCTCGTCTTTACATATGGATTACTAAATATTAAATACGGACGGGACACACAGTAGATGTTTAGTGTGGATATTGTAAAATCAGACCCGAAACGGACTGGTTTGTTGTTGAGAAAGGCACATCTGTCTGTCAACTGTAAAAACGACCCAATTCTGCCGGCTAACTAATTGTCTCGCTGTCTGGCGCCATCTATAAGCTTTTGAATCGCCTTTCACCATTTCCCCTCTCTCGTCTTCTCCGTTCTGGCTACTGCATTTTGCCTAATGGACCCCAGACTCTTGCGCACCAAACTCATCCCCCGGGATCCGTCGACGGCCCCCCGCTCCAGCCCCTCCTCTCCGCTCGTGGACCCGTCCGCAGCGGCCGCCCGCCTCGGCCTCTCTCCTCTTCGCGGCCGCAAATCCTTCACGTCGGAATCTTTCCGTAAACCACGTCAATCCAATGAGGACAGCCTCCTGCGTGGCCGATGGCCTTCTTCTTCTTCAAAGAAACCAAGCAGTACGCTTGCCGATCACCTGGGCAACGAGAGCCCTTCTGGATTCTCGGACCGAAGAGGCAGCGCCGCCGACGGGTCGACGTCCTTGTCCGCGGCCGGACCGCAGCTCCTCACACGCACGCGCAGCTGCTCAGAGAGGAAGGAAGAAGAGGAACAAGGCGGGAAGATATCTAAAGAAAACCGCCCATTCGGCAGCTCAATGCGATACATTGGCAAACTCAAGTTCCCCAAATCGTCATCCAAGCCCGACTCGATACAGCCTGGTCGGATGTCGGTCGACGAAAGTGCTCTCGCAAACCGGAGGAAAATGACTGATTCAGCCGTCGACTTCCCCAGCTGGGAGTCCGACAGGAGTGATAGTACCAAGGGGCTGAGTCCTAAGATCCCTCGCTCTAGGAATAAAGATTCATGCCCACCGTCAGTTGACATGACTCCGTCCACCAAGCGGTCGGCAGCAATTCGGAGGGCTGGTTCTTTGACTGGCATGACCGCCTGGGCACTTTCCCCTGCACGAAGGTCCAATTCTCCACCTCTGCCACCTCCGCCAACTGGGGCGGCGGCCGATGGGGGAGGGACGCCGTCGAGGTCCTTTTCAAGCCTCCGGCCCGCCAGCCCCGAGAAGAGCAAGAAAGCGGGGAACATTATCAGTATCGGGTTGGATCTGTTTAGAAGGAAATCGGGTTCTGCATCTAATAAGACGAGGCCTTCATCTCCCGTGCTGGTGATGGGCGATGTTGGGCACCGGCTCAGGATGTTGCACAATTGTTTGATTCAGTGGAGGTTTGTCAATGCAAGAACCAGCAGCGTACATCAGACCAGAACAAGCATCTCCGAGGTATTTTATTTTAAGCTCTCGGTATTCTCAATCGCATGATCGTCGAACAAATCACCTTTACTTTTACGATGTTTTCTGGTGTAGAATAAGCTTGTGTACGCCTGGGCTGAGATAGCAAAGCTGCAGGCCTCGGTTATGCAAAAGAGGGTGCAGGTTCAGAGAGAGAAGTTGAACCTGAAACTCAATAGTCTGTTATCTTGGCAGGTCAGTTTGGCATAAACTGAACAACATTTTGTGACCACATTGATATGAAATCGGATCATTTAGCTATTTATGAGAGTGATGACCTGCAATAAAATGTTTTCACGTAACAAGCAGATGAGATCCTTGGAAGGATGGGGAGATGCAGAGAGACATCACACATCAGCTCTTTCTACCACCCAGAATTGCTTGCAAGCAGCTGTGTGCAGGCTTCCCCTCGTCGACCGAGCAAAGGTAACCACCATTACTTAAACTCATTGTCACTATAGGCCTGCATAGCGTAACAATTTCAAAATTCTAAGCTGTAAATTTCATTACGCAGGCAGACCCTCAGCTTCTATCCATCAGATTTCGACAAGCAACAAATCTGACTGCAACAATCAAGGCTACGATAGTCTCGTTTGCTTCTGCAGTAAGATTCTTCCATCATCATCTGAAGTTCATGCTGCTTCGATAAAACATTGCAAAGCTTGATGCACGATGCGTAATTGATCATCCAGATTATGTTTATGGCAGGCACAAAATGCGGTCCCGTTACTTGCAGAGCTAGCGCAGGTAGTGGCCGAGGAAAGAAGCATGCTAGAAGAGTGTGTTGAGATGCTGAGACATGTTTCTTCCCTGCAGGTATCAGTATAAGTATAATTACGACGGCCATAATGCCCATATCCGATGAAATGCTCAATATTCTCAAAATGTTTATTATCATGATTCATCTGTGCAGGTTCAAGAGGAAAGCTTGAGGTGCCATCTGGTTCAGCTGAAATCATCACATCAGCAGAGCAGCTTCTCGACGATGGAAATTTTGTAAGGACAAAGTAGGCAACAACATCGAAAACCCTGATGATTCACTGGCACTGCAAGAACACAAGGCCAAACTCATAGGACACCATGCATACAATCAACAAGAGAAGAATATGCTTGTTTGATCAAATTCGCCGTGTGCATATAAATATAGCAGGAAATTTTGTTAATTCAGTAAGAAGGCAAAATACTATTATATCAATGTGCAAACGTATCATTTGCGAGCTATGTACTAATTCTTGTTCTGAAAAGAGTTGTTATTTGGAGAATATTATGTATGAAATATCATATGATTTTGCCTTTTAAGGCTTAATTTAGGGACACATAAGAGAGAAATGACATGTAACGTTGGGACCTGCAAGATATGTTTAACGAAGCATATGATCTATTAGTGCAACACTAGACTTACAGGAGCTTGCACCTAATATGACCATGAAACTTGGCCACATATAAAGAGGGCTAAATATCACAGAACTGTTAAAAACTTTTATCGAATATTTATAAACTATAATAAACTTTCTAAATTTTACAAAATTCTCCCTAAACAATCTTCCATCAGTAACAAAAATACCATTTTATTAAACAAGATTAAAAAACAGTTTTGCTCGTGTTTTATTTTTTTAATTTTTATCTTTACGACTGACTCGACATTCTTAGAAGGGGTTTTCTGTTTTTATTTTGTAAATTTTTTGTGGGGCACATGAGTCTGTCTCATGCATCAAGTGTAAAAATGTCATTTAAATAGCATGATTAAATATGTTAAGGTGTTTAGGGGGAGCTAGTAAGTTTAAAAGGCTTTAGAAGAATTTAGAAAATTCTTGGTTATCTAGAAATAATCGAGTAAAGTTTTTGATAGTCTAAATGAATTTAGCCCGTATAAAAAAAGAACGGAGACATTATGTAATTGCTTATGGGGTATAAATATTGGCATGTATGTGAAACTTAAGATAAAATATGGCAGAGATGTCTCCTTCAAAGATGAAATATCAGCATATGTGGGCAAATCAGCATGTTGAAGGGGTTATATGAATGATGGTGTCAAAATGGCCCGGCCGGGCCCATCGAAAATCCGGGCCGGCCCGGCCCGGCCCGGCCGGGGAGAACCTCGGGCCGGGCCGGCCCGGCTCCCCCACCCCCTAAAATAAGCCTCTCTGAGGCATATTTTAAAAAAAAACCCGGGCCGGCCCGTGGGCTGGGTACCCCAGCCCAGCCCGGCCTGGGGGCCGGGCCCGGGCCAGAGCCCGGCCCGGGTACGGGCCACCGGGCCCGGGCCGGGCCGGCGGGCCGGCATGCCCCCCGGGCCGTTTTAACGCCATGATATGAATCTTAATTAAAGTTTTTATGGAACACTGTGCAAACATCCCTATCTTAAAGAGCTAAAACGTAAACACTACGTGGAAGTTGCTACACACACCCAGACCTTAATGCTTTTCACGCTGACCACTTATTTACAAGTTTGCCATTAAAAATTTTGAAAAGAGCCGGCATCATCAAAACAGTAACTAATAAACACATATCTATAAAGTCATGGCGGTTCATCAATTACAGTAAATTCCATTAAATATTTCCCACGAAGCGCTTTAAAAAACCTTTTGAAATTGAAATAGTGGTATTCACACAAAACATACCATAACGTTTGGGGTATCTTTCATCTTAATACCATGAACGTTTAAGCTGTAAATATTTAAACACTAACATTAGTAGGCAGGTTAAACGCGATACCTTTTTTCATTTGCCGTCTATTTGAATAAAAACGTGACCTCACATGAAGGGGGTCACACGCGAAGGGAAGTGTACAATTTTAACCCTCTTCTCCTTCATAAAGTGTGCCAACATGTTGCCTCTCTCCAATTTCCCATCAATTTCAATTTTTTTAGGGCTGAAGAACTAAACGGGCGGCAGGGTGAAGAGCTGAACAGGCGCGCGAGATCTCTTATTTACAAGTTTCTTTTGTTTGCTTAACTTCAGAAAATTGCATACTAATGTTATTTTTGTTTTCATTAAATGAAAAAATAAGTATGGAGATAGCTCTACTAGTAGATCTCGCGCTAAAGATGATAGCGGTGGTGAATTGGAACCCGATAGAGATGATTTCAAGATCTGCAATTGTAGTTTGCGGACAACAAGGAAGACTTCATAGACCCGATCAAACCCAGGAAGGAGATTTTGGCATTATAGTTCTCGGGAGAATAGATGCTCATTCTTTCTATGGAAGGATCCCCGCACTCGGAATGATCAAGACTGGTGATGTTGCACTTAATGGATGAGAATGAGAGAAGAATCAGACTGGACAGTTCTTCCCCCGCATTGTCGGAGAGAAGGCTATTAGAGAGAGATAATCGATTGGAGAAGTCAATAGGGATGTTAGGGAGAAGCACTGTGAAAATTGAGAGCATTCTAACTGAGCACAAATCCATTAAGTGGGGATTGTTCTCACTCATCGGGCTTATGTTTCTTATGATATTGTTGATTAATAACAAGATCTAGTGATGTTGAGAAGAAAGTGTTAAAGACATCATGCTTCTTAAACCTTGTATCCATGTATCGATGGTGAAGAAAAAATGTCAAGACATCTTTTACTTATTTGTCTCTAAATAGCTGTTTTTATCATATGCATAATGAGTTTATTTTTATTGATGACATAGAAGGATGCTTATTAAGGAGTAGCTTGCACAGCCCATAATACATAACACAACACAATATATCTCACTCCAACAATCTGATGAATACTACATATTACAAACTGATGAGCTTGAAAATGAAAATTGATGAGCTTGAAAATGAATCCTACATGTTCCCAAATATATTACAAACATCCCGTGAATCCAACATATTCCCATCTTGAACCCTACATATTACAAACATCCAGTGAATCCTACGTATTCCCATTTTCTATCTTCCTTTCGTGAACAATATACAACGAAAATTGACGTGCTTGAAAATGAAACTGAAATTATACTGCAAACACATTGTAGCATAGAAATGGATGCACATGAGCATTGAACTGGAAACACATTACCAGAAACACATTGCCAGAGTTGGAGAACACTTATAAATTGATTCAGCTTGCAAACACATTGGACACATTGGAAGAATTCTGATAAATTGATTCAGCTGAAGAACAATTATAAGCTCCAGAACACTGCCAATGAACTGTTACATGTATGCCATAACATTGGACTGCAAACACATTGGACCAAGTATGGAGCTTATTGTCAAAAATACTGGTATTACATATATGCCTTGTGGAGAAATGGTTGCCAGAACTATACTTAAATAAAATGACACATGCCCATAACTCACAAATAATGATGGTCTATTGAATGCATACTATCCATAAGAACTGTCTGTTGACTGCAAATTTATTGCATAACATATTGCACAAAACCCACACCACATATTGCACTAAAACATCATCACATACTGAAATTCACATTGTAGCATAGGAATGGATTCACAGGAGCATTCAACTGGAAACAAATTGCCAGAGCTTGATAAAGCATGTCTATACATTAGCAATGAGCTAAAGAACACTTCTAAGCATGTTGATACATTGCCAATGAGCTCCAGAACATTTATCATATAATAACATATGTTGATAAAGCATGTTGATAAATTGAGTCAGCTCCAAAACTGATACACATTGAACTGACAGCTCCAGAACTACATTATACACATTGAACTGGAAACACATTATACACATTGAACTAATACACGGCTCCAAAACATCACATATTGCAATTTATGTTAAATGCAAATCACCAACATGAAAAACCCCAATGGTAGAGAATAAAAGCATATATATCTCACATTCAGGTACAAACTGTATGTTGAATACATAATCACTCCCATGAAGAACACAATATCATCTATTACAAACTTCTACCAGCTTATCACTACAAAAAGGTTGTCAGATTTTACAAAATGACAAAACACAGGAATCACTACTCCCCTAAATTGCTCCAATTTGCACTTGAAACGTATACTATTTATATATATAAACATAGTTATTGCATAAAACCTAATTTTGTACTGAAGCTGCTCTGTACTTCTCTGAGTGGCATCTGAACTTCTAGAGAATGCACTTCTTCTCAGAGTGGCCTCTGAACTGATGGAGTCTGCACTGGATGAGATGCCTTTTCTTCTTCTTATTCCCATAGATGCTTGCTGATGCAGAACCATGTTGTTGAGTATGATGTATAGAGATAACAAAAATAAAGATATAAGAAGAAACTATAACGTTGAGGAGGGTGTTGTTCAGAGATAAATGAAATGAGCATTTCTTGATGATGTACAGAACAAATTAAGCATTTCTTGAAGCATGCTGATGTGACACTCTGCTAGCATTTGTACTTTGAAAATTGCTTGGACATTGATGCATATTTGGCTATATATACAAAAACATAAATAATCATAAGCATATTAGATACTAATTAGATGATAATTATGAGCTTACTACATTCATCACATTAGCATTTCTGGAAACTTGATGATGTGGCAAACTGCTAGCACTGCATGTTTGGAAATTTTCTAGAGCATTTCTTGGAGCATGATGTGGTGGCACTTTGCTAGCAATTGGACTTTGAAAATTCCTTGGACCTTGATGCATACTTGGCTATACAAACATATTCATAAATAATCATAAACATATTAGATACTAATTAGATTATAATAATGAGCTTACTACATTCATCACATGAGCATTTCTGGGAACTTGATGACGTGGCAAACTGCTAGAACTGGGTACTTGGAAATTTCCTGGAGTATTTCTTGGAGCATGATGTTGTGGCACTCTGCTAGCAATTATACTTTGGAAATTGCTTGGACCTTGATGCATACTTGGCTAAACACACATATACATAAATAAACATAGACAAATTAGATACTAATTAGATCATAATAATGAACTTACTACATTCATCACAGGAGCATTTCTGGGATCTTGTTGAGGTGACACACTGCTACCCCTGAATATGGCACACTGCTTGGCACTGGATTTCTAATTCTCATATTGATACCAGCTCCCTTCAATAAAGACTCAAATTTTGGTTGTTCTAATTGGTTTAGCTCCTTTTGGTGAGTTGGTGGCCTTCCTCTAGGATTTCCAGTCTTGGTACTTGGCTTTGGCACCAGATCATTCTTACAACTCCTTTTGTTATGACCATCTTCTTGACACCTTTAACATTTTTGAATCTGGCCCTTTTTAGAACCTTGACTAGGACCAGGTTCAAACACTCCTCTTCTTAGGTAGCCTTCCAGGCTGCGTCCTATAAGAAGGGGGCATAAATACTGAATATTGAGTCTTTGGCCAAAATCTGGAATCTGGAATAGGACATATCATTCATGCATAAGCTAACAAATATGTTTCCTTACTGTAAAACATGTGCACATGCTCTTATGGCTGCTTGTTTTTCTGACAATCAAAGTAGCACATGCATGAGTACAAGGAATCCCTGTCAGATCCCAATATCTACAATCACATGATATTTACTATATAAGTTCCATTCTCATCTCTGATTTCAAATTGTCCTCCAGCGTAAACACGAGGCAGACTTCTACTTGTTCTCTTCAACTTCATTAATTTCTCAATAATTCTAGGGCAAGTGTTTGAAGTCCAATTCGCGGCATTTGTTTTTTCTTCTGAAACCGTATCAATAGTTGCCTCAACATTTTTAGGCAGGTAATGATAGGTTTATCCCTAGCTTCCAAAATGAAACTGTTAAATGATGACGATATATTGTTTAAAAGCAAGTCACAGAAACTGTTATTTGTGAAAAAATACATATACCATGCTGCTTCACATTACATAGCCATTTCACAGCAGCAGCAGGAGTCTTGTATAAGTCTTCAATTGAAGATAACCAATCCTCCTCCACATATGATTTTGCAATTTTCCATAATTTTTCTTTTATAAAAGGGGCCTGAATTTCTTTCTATAATTTTCATACATATGCCTAACACAGAACCTATGATGTGTATTAAGCATTATATCTTTGAAAGTCTCCAACAACCTCTACATAAAGCATACAAATTGAGCTGAACTATACATAAAGCATACAAATGAAGGGGAACTATAGCTGAACTATACATAAAGCATACAAATGAGGGTGAACTATACATTAAGCATACAAATGAGGGTGAACTATATATAAAGCATACATAAAGCATACATATTGAGTTGAACTATACATAAAGCATACAAATTGAGCTGAATTGTACATAAAGCATACAAATGAAGCTGAACTATATATAAAGTATACATAAAGCATATTTAACTGAAAGCATACATAAAGCATATTTAACTAAAATCATACATAAAGCATATTTACCTAAAATCATATTTAAATAAAATCATACATAAAGCATATTTACCTAAAATCAATCCTAAAAAACAATATAGTATTGAAGTATGCAAATACAAAACATTTTGATTTATATACCTTCTGTCTGTCAGATATGAATGTGAATTGTTGATCATAGCTCACATCCAATGCTTCAAGCAAACAGCATAAAAACCAACTCCAAGTATCATTTGATTCACTTGTTACTATAGCAACTGCCAATGAAAACATTTCATTGTTTTCATCTTTACTGGTAGCACTCAACAACACTCTCCCAATTTCAGTCTTCAGAAAAGTACCATATAGACCAATGAAAGACATGCATCCTGCCTTGAACCCATTAACTTGACATGGATATGTGATGAATATGTCATCAAAAAAAGCTCATCCTCCTTATCACTTGTCCTAGTTCTTATCTTGCATTAAGTCCCAGGGTTCCTCTCCAACATCACATGTGAATAGTTCCAAAGCTCTCTAAACTGCTTCTTATAACATACTTCAATATATTTACTTGCAAATCTCCTAGACCACCATAACTTTGAATCTTGCTTTGCATCAACTCCAAAGTCCCCACTCGGTAAGTTTCTTATCACTGAGATTAACAATTGGGATTGGTCTCTAAAGTGCTCCAAATATATTTTTCGCAATCCCATAAGAGGTCCTTGATTATTACATCTAACATGACAGACTACATTTGTTGTTAGCTTCTACAATACCCACTTCTCTATGTTCCTATCCCAGGAACCTGCACATACCTAACCACCCCTATTAATGCAATGTACCATGATTCTCCCTCCTTCATTCTTCTTAAATTTAAAGTCATAGTCATTCCTGATGGCATGCTCTCTCAACAACTCTCTAAATTCTGCAAGAGTTGCAAACTTCATTCCTACTTCCAAATGAGGGTTGTTCATGTCAAACTTAGGACAGGCTGTCCCCCTCTCTGGCATTGCTCATCATCATTGCCATACTGACATGCAAACTCTTAATCATATTTGAATCATCAGAATCTGCTGCCCACTCATCCAGAGGTTCGCATTCAGGACGAGCAAACACATGCATACCATCAGGCCGTATCATTCTGTCATTTTAGGTATATGCACAAAAGTGGCATCCCCATCACTGTCATCCCCGTCTTCACTGTTGCTTTTTTCACCATCTGCATCATTAGAACTAGGCTGATACTCAGGTTCAAAATATTTGTCACTACTGTTGTGTACTGCAAGGTCAAGAGCTTGATGCTGTTGCTCATCATCCTCACGTTGCTGCTCTGTCTGCTGCAAGATCAGTGGGGGATGCTCATGTTACGGCTTTGTATGCTCTGTCTGCTCAATTGGCTCCTCTGTCTGCTCATTTTGCTGCAGGATCAGTGAGGATTGCTCATGCTGCTGCTCTTTCTGATCAATTGGCTCCTCTGTCTGCTCAATTGGCTACTCTATCTGCTCATGTTGATGCATGATCAGTGAGGACTGCTCGTGTTGCTGCTCTGTCTGATCAATTGGCCCCTCTATCTGCTCAATTGGCTCCTCTCTCTGCTCCTCATTTGGCTCCTCAGTTGTCTCATATGTTGCCTCCTCAGTTGGCTCCTCCGTAGGCTCCTAGTTGGCACTGATGATTGATAGCTACGATTTACTTCAACAGACTCAACATCTTCATCAGCTGCAGCTGTCTTCCTCTGCTGAATCACACAAGCTTATGATGTCACGTTCAGAAGTATATGTCTTCTAAGTCCTGCCTATCACATTCATGAGTAACATACTCCACAATTCTACTCCCCTACATGTTCAAGATTGTTGAAGCCTTCTCATCATCATCTATTCGCATGCACCAATCGAACTGTTTTCTCCATGGTTTGTAGTATTCGAACTTCCTTCATGACCTAAATCCTTGATAAGAATGCATAAATTCTCCATGTTTAACTAGCATGCAACACAATTTTTGAAAACAGTCTCCTCACCACCTGCCATCAACCCTATTTTCAGCAAGCCCCCATGATGAATCTTCAACGTTACTCGTTAGTATGTGGCTCTGTAAAATACAGTACACACATAATCACTTCTCACACTGCCTCTTCTCAAGAATATATCTCAATTAAAATTGTAATTTCAAATTTTAATGAAAATTACACAGTACCCACCATCTTGTGATTTGCTCGTCAAATTCTTCGAACGGCAGCTTCAAACGACAACTTCGATCGGCAACAGCGAACATCTTCCGTCTTCATATGATCACCTCTTCCCACCGATCGCCACTATTACAGCCCAACTATTTGACAATTTTCCCTCTCTTCTTTTTGAAGTGCCCTGTGAAGCTACTGCACATGTACTAGAGTGGGGATGAATAGTACTTTAAATTAATCAAGAAGATAATTCTTAATTATAGTGCAAACATACAAACAACAATGCGGAATTAGACTACAAACAACAATAGACAAGAATTAAACAAACGCAAACAAAGCATGTAACGGGTTCGGATCCACCCAAGTCTCCCCGACTTGTTCCCGGTGATCCTACGTCCCAACCACCCGGATCCCCTCCGGATACTTGAGTTAGAAACCCTAACTCAAGATTTAGCACTATGAAATTCTTGTGAAAAACCTTCACAAGACCAAATCATACAAATGACATGTGACTCCCACAAACCGGGATCACACTCTCTCTCACAACCGAGAAACAATCTTAAATATCAAATACGATGAAATAAAGAAACACTTACCACAAAATCCTATGCCTTGAGTATATTACCAAATTAGGGCAAAGATGGATTTTGAGGAAGAAGAAAGCACCAAACCCTAGCTCCAAGAAGATGACCAGCAATAGAGTCCTAGGTGGATGTTGGTGACCTTGGATCAAGCTCCTTGGCTTGGAAGGCTCACAATCAATGAATCTCTCTTTTGAAATAAGAGTGAGTGAGAGAGAGATTCTAGTGAGGAAGAGAGAGCTTAGGAATTGAGTTTAATGGCTCCTCTTTGATTCTCAAATATCTCAAATAATCAGTCTTGAGTACAAGGAAAGAACCCCTCCAAGTATATATAGGATAGAGGAAAGAGAGGAAAAATCGTTTCAATTAAAGCTCCAACGGCTCTATTTCTGAAGCAGTTAGTCGGTCTAAGAAGGATCACTGACCGACTAGATTGCCAACTAGTCGGTCGGTGATTCCTCATGAACCGACTAACAAGCTTACAGCCAAACACGAAAGTTCCAGGCAACATGAACTAGTCGGTCTAAGAAGACTTGTCAACCGACTAGTTTCACAACTAGTCGGTCGGTGAGTGTTCTTTGACCGACTAACAGATGAAATCGAATAGGCTGGATACAAGTTGTTTTAGTCTGTCTAAGAACAAATGCTGACCGACTAGTTTATCAACTAGTCGGTCGACAAAAGTTTTTTGACCGACTAACGATAAACAGTAACTATGGCTGTACAGGAAAAGCTCAACTAGTCGGTCTAAGAAGGATTCCTAACCGACTAGATCGTCATCTAGTCGGTCGGTGACTCTTCTTTGACTGACTAATTGATCAACAGGGAATGAGCTGAAATGAGCAAGGACATCTAGTCGGTTCATGAAGAGTTGCCGACCGACTAGATCGTCATCTAGTCGGTTGGTTCTTCTACTTGAACCAACTAAGATGCACTAGAAGCCGAGGGAAGAAGCGATAGGCTTCGGGAAAGTTTCTAATTGCTTCTATGATAATCCTAGCTCTAAGATATGAGCGAAATGAAGATAATAATGTAAGTCCTACTCAAGGCTTAACATTCTAATCTATGAAGCTAGATGACAATAAATAATACATGACGAACCGTCTTCGAAGCTTCAATCTTCATTCTTCTTGACTTCAATATTGCTCCTAGAGCTTCAACGAAGCTTCAGGCACACGATCACGCGTATTGAGAAGTCTTGAGACGTCGCTTTTGATATACGTATTCTTTTGGCGACGATCTCCATAACTGCGCTCACAAACAGTGAGTTCACAATATTTATGTTTGCTCATCCAAAACCAAATCCGGGGAATCAATACTCAACATTCTCCCCCTTTTTGGTGATGACAAACCAACATAAATAATAATCAATAATAATGATTCAAATGAAATTTACTTACTCCCCCTGCATTGATGACACGTTAGTTCCGTATTCAATAATATTCATTCGCATCAAGCAGACGAGAAAGATATGAAATATGAACCAATTATTGACATATGGGATATAAATCCATTTTTAAATCTTCACTCCCCCTGAATCTAACATATCAAATTAGATTCATGGTAAATTGCTTTGAATTATTAATTAGCACATCGTCATTATTAATTCTCTCCCCCTTTGGCATTAGCAAAAAGAGCGGGAGGAGATCAACGACAAATACAATGGCGAAAAATATAAAAGGTCGAAGAATACGACCACGGCCCAAATGACACCAATGTAAAATACCAAAGAAAATCAAACGTGCCAACGTGACCATAGTCGAAAATCGAAAACCGAAATCATCAAACCATAGGCGAAAATCATCAAACCATAGGCGAAAATCGAAAAATGAAATCATCAAGCCATAGGCGAAAATCGAAAAAAAAACGAAATCATCAAGCCATAGGCAAAAATCGAAATACGAAATCATCAAACCATAGGCGAAAATCGAAATACAAAATCATCAAGCCATAGGCGAAAATCGAAAAACGAAATCATCAAAACTCAAATCAATTTCACTTATTGAGTTTTGGAACATACTCTCTAATATCAACATTCTTGGTTAATTAAGTGCATGGAAAACAATTCTATGTTTTCATATAAAGAATTTTTATTTAACCAAGTTAATCGTCGAGCGACGAAATCAACATCAGAGACAAAAATATCCAATGTGAAAACCAAATGTAGCAAATTGATACCAAAAGTAATCATGCAAAAGTGTTATGCCAAAAATAGATAGAACATCATAACATTATGGCATACACAATTCTAGCATACTAATTGAAACAAAATGATACCAATGTAGATATTCTAACAATGCATGCATTCAACCTACATGGATACAAATGTATATCAAATGTAAGAATATACTTACAACATTAAGCTCCCCCTATTTTGGTGCATCTCTTAAGCACCATCAACTTCATTTGAATGAAAAACTTTGCAAATCAATGAGTTGGTAAGGTTGGTATCCCATAATGGATTGAACCTAGTAAACATCATTTTGGTATCCAAAAATCCTTTTGGATCCTATGGGTTAGGTAACAAATATAACACATTAACTTCAAATAAACGTAACCCATAGCCATATTAAATTCAAATTAACATGCACATCCACGATTAATATGCAAATAAAAAAATAAACCAATTCTTACCACAATTGCGTTGGTACCCATAAAATGAAATTAAACTTATGGTACCAAGCAATGAAGGGTCAAAGAAAACTAACCCTTCGGAAACCAAGTCCACGAGGACCGTGATTTCCCAACATAATCATCATTCAAAATAATATCGTTAATATATGATTGCACATACAAATCCTTATTACACATGCTTGTGTTCTTCGGACCCCAAATGGTGTATGTCTTGGGAGTCCTAATCATATTGGGAACATGCATACGTTGTTGATTTCTATGTGATGCATGTCGTGGATAAGCATATGGCATATGATGCAATGGTGCATGATGATAATTATTCATATGAGAATGAGGATGGACATATGCTTGTGGTGGAACACGTGCATGAGTGTGTCTCACATGGTGTACACGTGCTCGTGGATGCGGAGCAGAAAAATCATCATATGTGCTAACATGTGGAGTAGGATGTGTGTTCCTACGTGGCATGGCATACATGAAAGCATGACCCTTCTTTGAAGGTCCACCCAAAGTGGGTTTCTTTCCAAATGGGGGTGTGTTCCTAGCGGAAGCACCATTGGTAGAAGAACTACCCATGAAGTGTTTACTTCCACCGGTAGAGGCATCGGATGTTAGCCTAACAAAGGTGGCGGACGATTTGGATGACTCTCCCATCTTATACCCCAAGCCAATGTGATGATTGGCAGGAAGTAAGTCATTTAGGTTATTATCCAAATGGCCCTTACCTGTGTTGAATTCATGAATTCGGCCTAATGTGCACTCATACTTCTCGGTGAGAATGCATCGAAGCATCCAAGGTGGACACTTGCGATGTGAGTGCGCAAACACGTGATTTGATATTTTTATTCTCAATACTCAAAGTTGAGTTTTGAGACGTCAAATCCGATATCACATGTTCATCCGAATCCTCGATATGAACATGCTCAAGTTGAGATTTGAGATTTACAATCTCATTTCTCAAACCTTCAACAACGGTGTCGTTGTTGACGATGAAAGGCTTATTCGAGGTTTTAAGACTATCTAACTCATTTTTAGTCTTAATAAATCTACTAGCCAATTTAGAAAGCTTATACCAAAGTTGTTCGTTGGCTAATTTAAGTTCATCCATGGTTACCTCACCGCCTTCATCCTCGCTTTCATCGCTTTCATCGGAGGAAGTCTCTTGAACACGTTCCTCTTTTCCCATGAAGCACATGTGTGCTTTCTCCACGCGTTCATCATCCGACTCTCCACTTAAGGAGTCCTCGTCGGAGTCGGTGAAAGTGCCTACAAGTCCTTTCTTGTGCCTTCTTGACTTGTCGTGCTTGGATGCCTTCCACTTCTTCTTGTGTTTGTTTAGAGGACAATCCGGCTTGATATGTCCTGGCTTGTTGCATTTATAACACACGGGAGTAGAAGCATTAGTAGAACCAAACTTAGATAGATTCGTAAACTTACCTTTTCGGAAGCATCGGTCAAACTTCTTTGCCAAATCGGCCAAAGTTTCCATGTCCAACTCTTCTTCCGATTCTTCTTCCGATTCTTCATCATCGGTAGATGGAGCGGCCTTGTACGCAATCGACTTTTTCTTTGGCTCGTCTTGCTTCAAGTACGACTTCATCTTTCCTTTCATCATGAGCTTACTGTCCTTGCGTACCTCATAAGACATCAAGGTACCCATTAGTTGTAAGACAGTATATGTTTTCATATCATTACCTTCCTCGATGGCGAAGGTACGCTTCTCCCAACAAGAAGGAAGTCCATCGATGATCTTCGAGACTTTCTCCTTTTGGGTATAGGTTTTCCCAAGAGCCTCCAACTCGTTTGTGATGTCGACGAAGCGAGCATAATACTCCTTCATCTTCTCACCCTGTTGCATATGAAATAGTTCGAAATCTTTATTTACAACTACGAGTTTAGAGTCTCTTACCCTACTCGTCCCTTCGTGCAAGATAAGGAGTGAGTTCCATATTTGATATGCACTCTTACATGTGCATATCTTATTGAAGTCTTCGGGCTCCAAAGCACATTGCAAGACGTTCATTGCCTTGGCATTGCTTACCTCCGCGGCGACCTCCGCGGGAGTCCACTTCGCGAAATCTTCTTCGGCGGGCTCGACATACTCCGTCAACGTGGCTCTCCACAATGAAGCACTTCGGAGGAAGGTTTCCATCTGGCATTTCCAGTACCCGTAATTGGTACCATTGAAGGAGGGATGCCTAGTTGAGGATTGCCTTTCCAAAACTGAAGAAGCCCCTTGACGATCCTTGAAGACGATGTAGTCGTTTGTCATAGCTTTAACCTTGGCTCTGATACCAATTGAAGTGCCCTGTGAAGCTACTGCACATGTACTAGAGGGGGGATGAATAGTACTTTAAATTAATCAAGAAGATAATTCCTAATTATAGTGCAAACATACAAACAACAATGCGGAATTAGACTACAAACAACAATAGACAAGAATTAAACAAACGCAAACAAAGCATGTAACGGGTTCGGATCCACTCAAGTCTCCCCGACTTGTTCCCGGTGATCCTACGTCCCAACCACCCGGATCCCCTCCGGATACTTGAGTTAGAAATCCTAACTCAAGATTTAGCACTATGAAATTCTTGTGAAAAACCTTCACAAGACCAAATCATACAAATGACATGTGACTCCCACAAACCGGGATCACACCCTCTCTCACAACCGAGAGACAATCTTAAATATCAAATACGATGAAATAAAGAAACACTTACCACAAAATCCTATGCCTTGAGTATATTACCAAATTAGGGCAAAGATGGATTTTGAGGAAGAAGAAAGCACCAAACCCTAGCTCCAAGAAGATGACCAGCAATAGAGTCCTAGGTGGATGTTGGTGACCTTGGATCAAGCTCCTTGGCTTGGAAGGCTCACAATCAATGAATCTCTCTTTTGAAATAAGAGTGAGTGAGTGAGAGATTCTAGTGAGGAAGAGAGAGCTTAGGAATTGAGTTTAATGGCTCCTCTTAGATTCTCAAATATCTCAAATAATCAGCCTTGAGTACAAGGAAAGAACCCCTCCAAGTATATATAGGATAGAGGAAAGAGAGAGGAAAAATCGTTCAATTAAAGCTCCAACGGCTCTATTTCTGAAGCAGTTAGTCGGTCTAAGAAGGATCACTGACCGACTAGATTACCAACTAGTCGGTCGGTGATTCCTCATGAACCGACTAACAAGCTTACAGCCAAACACGAAAGTTCCAGGCAACATGAACTAGTCGGTCTAAGAAGACTTGCCAACCGACTAGTTTCACAACTAGTCGGTCGGTGAGTGTTCTTTGACCGACTAACAGATGAAATCGAATAGGCTGGATACAAGTTGATTTAGTCTGTCTAAGAACAAATGCTAACCGACAAGTTTATCAACTAGTCGGTCGACAAAAGTTCATTGACCGACTAACGATAAACAGTAACTATGGCTGTACAGGGAAAGCTCAACTAGTCGGTCTAAGAAGGATTCCTAACCGACTAGATCGTCATCTAGTCGGTCGGTGACTCTTCTTTGACCGACTAATTGATCAACAGGGAATGAGCTGAAATGAGCAAGAACATCTAGTCGGTTCATGAAGAGTTGCCGACCGACTAGATCGTCATCTAGTCGGTTGGTTCTTTTACTTGAACCAACTAAGATGCACTAGAAGCCGATGGAAGAAGCGATAGGCTTCGGGAAAGTTTCTAATGGCTTCTAGGATAATCCTAGCTCTAAGATATGAGCGAAATGAAGATAATAATGTAAGTCCTACTCAAGGCTTAACATTCTAATCTATGAAGCTAGAAGAAAATAAATAATACATGATGAACCGTCTTCGAAGCTTCAATCTTCATTCTTCTTGCTTCAATATTGCTCCTAGAGCTTCAACGAAGCTTCAGGCACACGATCACGTGTATTGAGAAGTCTTGAGACGTCGCTTTTGATATACGTATTCTTTTGGCGACGATCTCCATAACTGCGCTCACAAACAGTTAGTTCACAATATTTATGTTTGTTCATCATCCAAAACCAAATCCGGGGAATCAATACTCAACACTTTTTTGTTTAACCCTAAAATTTTACCTTGAATCCCAATCACCGCTCGTTGGTCACAATTTTACCCTGAGAATCAATCAAGGGATTTGACTCCGAGACATCCCCTCTCATTTGTGCTGGGGCCAGGGACAAAACAGGTATGATTTCACACCATCTTCGTCCGTCACCCAAAACCCACGAAAAGGTATTGTTCTGAATGACTTAAATGTTAAGGGTATTAAGATGAAAGATATCCCAAACGTTAGGGTATTTTTTCGTAAATACCCCATTGAAATATACTTAAGACTTGTTCTTTGTTCGACCTTAACCTTGAGCATGCATGTATGCCATTTTAAGGTAAAATTACGACTACGTTACCTTTCAACTTTTGTGGTATTTTCAAATAAATATTATGTGCTTCTTACTCATTCATATTAATACCTCCTTGTACATTTTTCATACTGTACGGGTGCAATTCTATACGCACACATATTCTTGCTTTGCACACACCATTTCTCTTAGGTTGCCATTTACATAGGTTTTTTAAAATTCATTTTTTACCTATGTTTTTTCTCTACACTTGCATTATGGGCGTTAGGAGCGCTGACATGCGGGAGGGAAGAGGATAGGGGAGGATGCGTCTGTGGAGACGGATGAGATTGAAGATGAGTGTGTGTGATGGGTCTGAGGTGGTGAGGGGCAGAGGATGAAATTGTAATGATTACAAGATTGAAAATAATAAAATTGAAGAAGATGATCACGATAATGATGATGATGAGATGGAAATGGGGAGGGAGAGGGGAGTCGGGTAAGGAGGCAGTGGAAGCGACAGAGGAGGGTATTGAAGCTAAAGATTAAGATGATGGTGATGATACTTTTTTAAAAGAGAGATTGAGATAGACAGTACATGGTGATTAAGGAATAAAATGGTGTGTAAATTAAAAAATTAATTTTAAAAAATCTTGGAGGTGTAAAAAGTGGTGTGTGTACAGTTTTACCCTAGGCTGCCTTACAAACATCAGTCAACGGCCGGATGTCAATTACGAAACTGCCCTTATTCTTGCTACTATCTTGAAATTATTCAGTAGCTGACAAAGAAAATTTTCTAGAAAATTTGCATTGAAATTGAAAATGTCAAGGGATGAAACATTTCGATCAATGTAATGATGGAGACCCAAAATTATTGCTTCGTGAAATTAAAGACTGCAACCAAATTGCTTGATCTTGGGGACTGCTCCAAGGTGTGTGTGTTTTAGAGTTTGTGATATTAAAGCCCTTGCATTTTTGTAGATATTTTTTATTTGAGTAATATTTCGTAAAATTTGAGTCTTAGAACAGTAATATTTGTCAAAACTGCCTTATAATGATGATTATTTGTCAGAACTGATTTTGCTAAAACATTTTGGTGAATGAAGAAGATGTCATGGGGTTGGGGTAAGCCCTAGCTTCCTAGTGTTCAGTTTGCTTTTTGGACCCAAAAAAATGGGTTAGTAAACGAATTGCTCGGAAGATATAGTAACGATATAGTAACAAGATATAGTAACGTAAGAGAAAGGAAAATTGATCAAGATTTTCTCGCGTGTCATGAGTCGTGTGCAGTATGACTGCAACATAACAGAAGACAGTAACTTGAAACCACTGTAAACATTAACCTAGTTGGTTAGATAAAAAATATAGAAAGCAACTAATTTGAAGCACCCCAAAATCCAAACAGGAGACTAAGGAGGACCAAAAACAATGGAAGTTACCATTGTGACATAAGGGGAAATTACCTCGTATGACATACAATACCCATAATCCTCATAAATGAAACTATGGGTCCGACTTGGACCGGATGAATTGTTAACAAACTTTTGACTTGGCAGAATAGATTATTACGAGGCATTTAACAACGTAATAACGAAATAGACAGTATGTGGGCAGCGCATGCATTGGTCCACCATGTTGGATATTGAGACACTCCTAATTGAGTTTTGATGATGAAGAAGCAATAATCACAATTACCAAGTGTGTATGTATTTTAATAACACATCAAATATGAAGTTCAAAGTCAAAGAAATGAAGAAAAGTCATCGTGAAGGACCATAAATGAAGCATTGGAGTTTACTCAAAGACCAAGACATTCACGGGAATGCTCAAGGAGAAGTGTGACATCTCATCCAAGGTCAGAGGAGCAAAAAAGACAAGGTATGATGATGGAAGAATTGAAGTGCATCACAGACTCCTTCATTGGGTAATTTTTGATGTAAATTTATTCATGTCAGTAGATACTGTGTAGGCCTTAGATTTGGAGCTTCAAACACTTCGGAATGTTTTAAAACAATATTTAAACTCACAAAAATATTTTGAGAAAGTTCTGAAATGATTAAAATAGTTTTTTGAAATCTTTTGAACAAAAATCCCATGTATCAGAAATGTAGCCAACTATCTCTAATATAGGAGCCAAATATCTCTTTTAAATTTCGTAAGGTGCATGTGATAAATTAAATTTAAAATTTCTTTTAAAACAATTAGCAACTACTGCAGCACATGAGACATGAGACTGCAACAAAAAGGATTTAAAGAGGATATTGTTAGAGATTCAGCCCATATTAGGCCTCTAACACTAGCACATTTGTTAGAGACACATCTCATACTAGGCCTCTAACCCTAGCCTTGCTAAGGACACATCCCATACTAGGCTCATAACACTGGGCTCACACCCCAATTGTTAAGTATTAGCATCCAACCCAAAACCAATTTGTATTAGGTGGAGAGGCACTCTGATACTAAAACATTTCATTTCATTTTTTCTTTTCCGATGTATCATAACAGATATTTAGCATAAAAAAGATGTGGTACACCTCCAATATGACATCTTGAATGTGGAACTTTTTTATCATGTAGAGTCCTCCTCCACTCATTTCAAGCCTCCAAAGACTTCCAAGTCCTCCACCAAATCTCATCTTTAAAACACTGCCTGGCTTCAATCAGCAGATGCAAGTTTAGCCCCAAATTTTGCACTTCATTACTCCAACGATGGGTGCTTGGACGTTTGATGACACTCTTAAAAACAATGGTTCACTTGGCTAAATGAGACCAAGATGCACCCTGAAACCTCGTCAAATCCAGGTCTTATTTTAAAGGTTTGGAGTCTGATTACTCTCTCCACAGTGAGATGTGGGCTCTGTAAGGTTGCAAAAATGGTACAGCCCTCTTTCCGCATAAGCACATCTCTCAAATTGGTATTGCTCGTTAAGAATGAAACTCATTGAAACATATCAGGAAACCATTAAACACAGTGTTTTGATATAGAGACGCTAATTTATTAGAATTGAGTGGATTGCAGATCTTCTTGTTCCCTGGAAAGCTAGCTGAAGTGTTTAAGTGAAGGTCTCCGAATGTGTCGGAACCCCCTATCCATGGCCACAATTATGCCAGACTTACTTGACCACAATGTGCTAGAAAGCACTACAAGGCGCAACAAGCTTGAATGCTGCATAGCACAACGGGTGGTCAAATGAAAACACATAAGACCAGAGGAAGCGGGCAACTAATAAGCAGCAGTGCTAACTATATCACATCAGTTAGCTCTTATAATGGTTAACAACCCATATCCTTGCCAAAATGAAAGTTGCAGCATGCCATCTCATCTATCCTCTCAACCCCCTCCCTAACAGTTATCCCAGTTATGTAGTAACACATGTTCACTACCAGCACCATACAAGCCCAAGTCAAAG
The DNA here is from genome assembly GCA_030789695.1 of Scilla litardierei. NCBI lineage: Eukaryota > Viridiplantae > Streptophyta > Magnoliopsida > Asparagales > Asparagaceae > Scilla > Scilla litardierei. The sequence continues at coordinate 202,906,047 of CM061139.1, forward strand.
TACACAATATTGTAACAAAGAGTAAGCCATTGCTTACTTTGACTCTTGCGTGCATAACAAACTAAACAATCCCATGTTAAGCATTGGTTAGAAGTATTCGAAGTTTCACACAGCTAGTTTCAAACAGCTAGGTTCCCAGTACATTAACAAAGCAAATAAATGATAGGCTTGTTGATATCCTCTTTTTAATTTATTCGCGGGCCTCATAATAGAAACATTAAAACCATAGCTAACAGCTTAGTGTCTTGTTGGACTCCAACACAAGGTTTTGAAACAAGTGTCTTGTTGGACTACAATACTAGTCTGCTATATAATTCAATTTAATGTAAATAACTCTCCATGTTGTAGTTAATTATTACAAGTGTCTTTAATCAATAACCAGCTCAAGGCTCAAAGTATGCAATGCTTAGCCAGCTCCTAACACTAAGCCTTCTACTGCTATACATCCTGTCTCCATCCTTCATTCTGCTCTAATATGGACACTCTCTCCCAAACGCCGGTGAAGAACCCTCATGTTTACTCTTTTTTACCTACAATTTTGAGGGCATAGTGGCAAGGTGTCAGTGGAGACGGAAGAATATAGAGTTTATACTTTTTGCAAAGCATGATAATACAGACAATGTGTCATCACATACGAAATTTTTGTTAATTGCATTTCAAATGATCCAAAGAGGCGTCAGGGATATCAGATAAAACGTATCAGACCAGATGCAAGTTGTACATGGAAAGCTGAAATAATAGAAGTTTGTGCACTTCATGCATTTGATCATATATCTAACAAGCTGATGTGGCACAAGATTACAATTTATTTTACCAAGAGCGGTCCCAGCTATCTATCACAAAAACTGCAGTGATACCATCAAAGGATCCATCCTCTTCACTGCACTATCAACGCCGTGAAACCCCATCCATCTTTGCTACAGTTTCGGCATAGTGTAACATACCGCAAATAGTAGCAGTGAATGACAATGAACATGATGAGAGGAATCATGGTCAAAATCAATCATCGTCATGTGGACATGAAAAATAAAAAGAGAGTGGAATCAGCTTGCCTAGCACTAACATATAAAGCTACACTTGTCAAAATATTTTCCACAAAACATGTTGAATTTGTTGAGATATTTTTAGTTGAAATTAGTGTTACCAAGATACTCCATTTTTTGCAAATTTTTTGCATTGACAGAATGAAGGACGATTTTTGAAAAAGAGCCAAAAATCAAAACATATTATCAAAATCGACCAACAAAAAAACTATTTAGCAAAAGCGACCAACTTTTGACCACGTCAGCGTCCAGAGGAGTGACTGGGCGGTGACTGGGCCGGCTTTGATTTGGCAGTAATTGCCAACCGCGGCCAAATTGATCGTGCCCCAAATTTGGCCGTGGTTGGCAACCGCGGCCAAAGAGCACATCCTAATTTGGGTTTCTACTTTCAAGAAGTTCAAAAAAATGAGAAGATTGGTATTGGCCGCAGTTGACAACCGCAACCAAAGCCAACATCATCCCACTCACCCCCTGACGCTGACGTGGCCAAAAGTTGGTCAGGTTTCCTAAATAGTTTTTTTGTTGGTCGATTTTGCTAATATGTTTTGATTTTTAGCTGTTTTCCAAAAATCGTCATTGTCAAAATAGTGAACACTCGTGACCCATATCTTGGGCAGGGCTCGTGTAAAGAGAAAAATGTAGGGAAAAAGGAGTATTTTTGTGTTTAAAAAGGGACGGGATAAGGAATAGTGTTTAGAAAGGATCTGCATGAGAAAAAATAGCCACAAGAAATCTTACTAAGCGATACGTTCTTCTCATCTTCCTGGGCATCAACCCACATTCCCAGTTTTTTTCATCCTTAAGTCATGTTACATATCATGATAGATAAACAAGTCTCTTAACTTAAGATCAAGTACAAATAGGTGTGTCCTCGTACCCTAGTTTTTAAATTGTGTCATATTGGACACGTTAGTTTAGAACACTAGGCACTTGACACCGTGTTCCATGTCCATGTAACGCTGGTTGAAATTCAAAAAAACCAGAGTTGTACCAAGTCCTCGGAGTTGCCTATATTTGATGAGGGTTACACTTGTTTCAGATTACCGTATATGATTGGATGCAACAGGAATTTGGGTTTATATCTTTGGGCAAACAGGCTAACACTCAGCACAACATACTGTGCCAGCAAAGAAACAAAGCATATAAGGACATCACCATCCTAACTTAGTAAATAGAATGACAGCCATTGCTTCTGTAAACATAACTATGCCCTACAAAAACGTAAGCTTACTGTATGGTTAAATAAGCTTGATTAAATAAGGATTGCCGTTTCAGTCAATAACCAAGTGCCTGAAACAAAACAAAGCAGTAGTATAGACTCGATTTTGTTACCTAAAAATCAAGAAACCGAATCAAGATCCAGAGCTCGGCAAGGCGGCCATGAACGAGTTATACGAGGACTCCAAATCAAAATGCAGCTGCCTGGCCTGCTGCTCCGTCAGCTCGTCGGCCGCCCCCATCTTGCTCAGCCTCGCGATCCACTCCCTCACCTTCACCTTCCCCTCAAAATCCGGCGGCAAGATCCCTCCCCCCAACTTCGCCAGCGAACTACTGAGATCCGACAGCAGTGGATGCACTTGATCAACGGCCACCATGTTCAATTTCACCGAATCCATCGCCGTAATGAAGTGCTGCACGCACTCGGCCACGGCGGAGGCCGACGCCGAGTTGGAGGACGACGTAGCCGCGCGGTGCTCGACGGTGGCGGGGACACCAGAGACGAGGAGGCGGTTAAGGGCGGCGGGGCAGTCCATTTTGTAGGCGTCGGCGAAGCGATCAATGGAGGGGACGGCGTCACGGAGTGAAAATGATAGGGTTTTGAACTGAGCGATGAGCTTCAGGCACTCGGATTCGTAATCGGAGGAGGAGACGAGATCGCGGACGTAGGCCTTCTCGAGCTTCTCGGTGGTCTTGATGATGGCGAAGAGGTCGGCGAATGAGTCGTACATATCGCGCTCGCGCTTGTCATTCCAGAGCTTCACCTCGGTCGCCATGGACTTCTGATGGAGCGAGATACCTCAGGGCTAGGTTTTGTCGATCAATTTTGGGGGAATGGAATGGTGTTTAGGGCATGTTCTTTTGCCAAGAATAGGGACGAGGGGAGGAATAGAGACATTATTCATGTACTATTCATCTTATTCTTTTGTCAACTCTTTCATCTCTCTCTATCTATCTCCTCCAACTCATCCCCTTTCCACTTTTCCATTCCAACTCTCCAATCCCAAAAGAACACAAGAATAGAATGTGAACCCCACTTTTTATTCCAAACCCCACTTTCCATACTCTATTCCACCCAAAAGAACACAAAACTCCATTTTCTCTCTTCTTGGAATACAAACTTTTTCCTATTCCATTTTTCCTATTCCCGCAAAAGAACAGAGACGAATGATGAAAGAAAGAGGAAGATGTCGTTCTGATTTATTTTGGGGAGTTGCTACGTGCACCGGCCGTTTTACTCCTGTGCACAACCCATAGAACCTTTATTTACAGGTTTGCCGCTCACAATTACGTGCACAACGTTCGAAAATGTCGAAAATACCAGAGTTGCACGCGACAGTAATTCTGAGTGATCACGACCGCCGGCAGTCGCCTGCTCCTCTGCTAATCTTCCCTGCCACGCCATCAACCTCCGTTCCATTCGCCGACCTCCTCAACCCCCTCCTCCGGCGCTCTTCATATTCACTAGCCCCCTCATCCTCCCCCTCCAAACTCCTCCTTCCCCTCCTCCGATATCCCTCGCCCACATCGTCAAGTCCACCCCCTAAAAACTCGTTTGCGGGGGGCGATGGACGGTGTGGCGTTGTCGTTGGTGGCAGATGGTATGGGGAGGCGATGAGGGTAAACGATGTTTAGATTTTGAATGGCAAACTTGTAGATGATGGTTTTGCACTCGAGTAAAACAGCTGATGCGCATAACAATTCCCTTTATTTTGACACTGGGTGTTTGCACTAAGATGTCTTCAGAATTTCCTGTAAATTCGCAGGTAGACAACCAGTTGGGCCTTGTTCACAACTACCTAGTCGTAAGTAAAATACAGGTCACATAGGCCCACAAATGCACTCAATTATACCAAAACCGTCCCATTGAACGATAATATGATATTTGTTGTGAATTATTTTCTTGGAGAGACCATGTACCTTTATTTATATGGGAATAGGGAACAGTTCATTTATTTTTATCCCCTCCCCACTTTTTTTATTTTTGTTACATTTAATTGTTCCTAAAATGGGCCTTTTTCCCCTGTCTGTGAGCTGAAGCCTGCTGCTAGTGCTGTGGGCTTCAGCTCGCAGGCCCCCTTCTTTTTTTCTCAAAAACTCGCAGGCCGACTTCCGCCAGCATCTTTTTCCCCTTTTTTCTGATTAAGAAGTTTGCGGGCCGAAGCACGTGACCTGGCGTTGTGGGATTCGGCCCGCATCCCATTTTCTTTTTCTTTTTTGAATTTTGATAGTCGTGCGGACCAAAGACCATGGGCCGTCGCTGCGAGCTTCGGCCCACAGTCAGGGAAAAATTTATTTATTTATTTATTTAATGTGGGTAAAGGCCCGCAAAGCCCACAAAAAATAAATAAATATTTATTTATTTAAGGGTTTGGTCGGGTCGATGTCGCAAGAGGTGACGATGTACAGCCGCTACAGCAGCTTCGGGTTAGGGAGCGGCCTAGAGGCCGATGCCCTTCGAGGGGTCCGACGGCGTGGGAGGAGGCCACAGGCTGGCTGTTAACTTTTTTTTTGAAATCCCTTCAGGACGACGACGTCGCGGAGCGACGGCAGCGTACCGCTGCTATAGCGACGGATGAGGAGTGTGCGGTTCCATGGGTCTGTCGGTCGGCCGTGTTTTGTTATTTGTTCGGCTGATAGGGTGGGTCTAGCGGCTGGTAGCCGCCGCCTCTCTCCATAAATTTTTTTTGATTTGATTTGATTTGATCTTGGGTATCAATGCGCGATAAAAATCATGATCATGATTAAATTTATTGGGTTTTTATGTATACTTCGAGATTGATTGATACTGACGCTTGATTTCGATTGGTTGTCCGCGCGCGAACAAGGTCTCGTGCTTCAACATCCAAACGAGAACGATCTCACCGTTATCTGTCGTCCGACAAAGCTTTCGCAACATCCAGTCTCTTTCTCTCAGGGAAAAGCATGCTGATAACATGTTGTGAAGTATTTTCTGGATTTATATGAGAGTTCTTACAATAGTAAGATGTAGTGTTTATGTAAGATACAAACCCCTAAGGGCCTGTTCTTTTGCTGGAATAGAGAAAAATGTAATATGGGAAAGTTTGTATTCCAAGGAGGGGGGAGAGAGAGAGAGAGAGAGAGAGAGAGAGAGAGAGAGAGAGAGAGAATGTAGTTTTGTGTTCTTTTGGGTGGAATATAGTATTGAAAGTGAGGTTTGGAATAGAAAGTGATGTCCACATTCTATTCTTGTGTTCTTTTGGGGTTGGAGATTTGAAATGAAAAAGTGGAAAGGGGATGAGTTGGAGGTGGGGGAGGGGGAGGGGCAGAAATGAAAAAGTGGAAAGGGAATGAGTTGGAGGTGGGGGAGGGGGAGGGGGAGGGGGGAGGGAGAGGGGGGGAGAGAGAGAGAGAGTGTGTGTGTGTGGAAAGTGGGACCCACCATTCCAAGCATTCACATGTATTCCAAGCAAAAAGCTTGGAATACAAAAGAGGCTTGGATTCCCACTTTGAGAATCCACGTCGGATTCAAATCCAATGTCCAAAAGTACAAACCCGTGGAATGGGGCTGGAGAATAGGGTGTACAGTATCTCAACAGTGTCAAAATCCACATTCTCACGGCTATTCCAGGCAAAAGTACAGCCCCTGATATGCTACATGATATGATATGACCTACATGGACCTACATAACACATTCACAACAATATTGTTATTATTTAATTAAAAATTAACATCTTTATAATAAAAAATGAGTTGGAAGTGCAATTCAAATCTCGCTTTAAACCAACACCTAAATCCATGCCAGTGAAAAATAAGCATTTTCCTTCAAATTTCGCTTTAAACCAACAGCTCAAGGTGTTCGTCGGGCCGGCCCGGCCCGGAGTTGACCGGGGGGCGGAAGTCCGGCCCGCGGCCCGGCCAAGCCCGGGCCCGGTCCGGTCCGGGCCGCAGGCCGCCCTTTATTTTAAAAAAAATTTAAAAAATAATAAGAAAATTGGTTTAAAAATCTAAAAAATCTAAAAAAAATATTAAAAAATTCTAGTTATTTACTTGAAAAAATTCAAACAAATTGGAAGTAGATAATTAAGCCCTAAATTTTCCTAAGGTCCCGGGTTGAACCTTTAAATTTTATTAATTAAAATCTTTTTTTGAAGGGGGGATGTACATCGGCCAACCTTACCCCTCATACAATGGCCAAAACAGAAAAATAATACAACTAAGACAATAAAAATTCATCACTCAGCTTCTTCATCGGAATCTTCAGAAAGGTCCTTCTTGTTCTATGAGCGGCTTTCAGCATGGAACCAATCCTTCGCACATACCGCAACTTCAACAATGTTTTCCTTTAGCCGTGATCTCTTGTTGCTCAGAACGCGACCACTTGCACTAAAAGCAAACTCCGAAGCAACTGTAGAAATAGGTACAGATAACAAATCACGTGCCATAATGGAAAAAATAGGATAAACAGATTCATATCCTTTCCACCAGGCAAGAGGATCAAAATAATCATCATCCATTCCTTCCTCCAAAAAGGGAAATGGATTGGCTAAATATTTGGATAGTTCACTAGTAGAACAATCCGAATTTACGGTTTTTTGTTTACTCTTTCCTAACATTTGGCGAATCTTACTAGAAGTAGAAGCAGAAGCACTAGCAAAGACAGATGAATTAAGTGAAACATTACCAAATTTAGCCTCATAATTTGCCTACATAGTTCTTAAGCTATTTTTAACAGCATATACATGTTCAACATGGGAAAATCTCATGTTGTCAGAATACAGTTCTAATAAAACTAGTGCAACATCCTCCTTAAAACGAGGATCAAAAACTTTAGACAATGAGTAAAGGAGAGGAACCGGATTCCAATACTTAGCTAATTTTGCAGACATTTCAAGTATCATAGGCATTATGGCAGGGTGTGTACTTTCTCTATGCCTAGATATCTGATCAGAAATTAAAACTAATTGTTCTAATCCTAAATAAGATGTTGGAATTAAAACTAATTGTTCTAATCCTAAATAAGATGTTGGGTAGTAAACCCCAGAAATTTGTTTGAAGCAGTAAAAAAACTTCTAAAAAGTCATGCAGATGCTCTACAGTTAACCACTCTTTATCAGTAATGTCAAAAGCAGGATCATGTGAAAGATATGTAAGTGCATAATTTGTAATCTGCTCTCTATTTTTAAGCATAGATCGCAACATTAAGTAAGTTGAGTTTCACCTTGTTGCAACATCAAATTTAAATGTCAGGTATGGTCTCTGTCTATTACGACATAGTTGTTTGTAATGAAGTCGCCTAGTGCCAGAAGTATGTCTGAACAACATGAGATGTCTAATTTTTTCTAAATAAGGTGAACAAGTTGCAAGTCCATCGCGAACTATCAAGTTCAAGACGTGACATGCACATCTTTGATGGAACAACCCAACCATATCAAGGGGCAAAGTTCTTTTTAAAACGCTAATTGCAGTAGTGTTATTAGATGCATTATCAAACGTAATAGAAAAAATTTTGTCTGCAATATTAAAATCATGAATAACATCCATTATTACATTAGCAATAGCACCACCAGAATGTGATTCCTCTATCATTCTAAAACCAATAATCATTTTATTCAGCATGTATGAATTATCTACATAATGAGATGTAACACATAAATATGATGCACCCCATTTTGTTGTCCAAATATCAGAAGTCAACGTTATTCTAGATTTTATACTAGCAAAAGTTTCAATCAATTTAGCTTTACCATCTTCAAAAGCTGACATAACATCTCTTCGAAGAGTGTTTCTAGGCACTCTTCTAAAAGCAGGGCTAAGGGCCAATTGATTAAGTCTTTCTAAATCGGAGCTTTCCCCATAAGTAAATGGTAATTCTTGGCATATTACAAATCGTGCCATCTCTTTTCTCATAGTCTCAGCATAGTATGGGAAATTAGATAAAGAGGAAGAAGAGCCAGATAAGTTTAATGTTGTCTGTTTAATGTCCTTTTTTAAGTGGAGGCATGGTGTTTGTTTAGGTGGGTTGTGCTATAGAATGTTTGCAAGTAAAATCAAATCTACATATTTTTGCAAACTGCACGCGTGCCTCTGCCCGAGACAGTTTCAATTCTAAAGTTCTCCCAAATCGCAGATTTTTTTGATCTGTGTTGGGTTGGTGGTGTTACTTGTGTAGGTGGAAGTGGAACATCAGCAGGAATAGGTTGTACTTGTGTAGAAGCGTGTACAGAAAATGTTTGTGCAGACATAGTATAGGCAGGTTGCATAGTATTTGGGTACTGATACGATTCAGTTTGTTCATTTTGTGACATTTCCAAATGGTCATAATTAGGCGTTTCTGGCAGGTTATCCCTCATCATGTTAAAGTTATCTTCCTCCTCAGTGTTGAGGTGGAATGTATAAGCCATACGGTTTAGTCCCGACATTATTCTAAAAATATAGGAACCTGATTTGTTGACAGCGGAGTGAACTGAGATGATGACGACAGCGGAGGAAGATGAGAGCGATATCGATTTGAGCCGCGAATCTTGATCTTGCTTGAGAGGGGTTGATGTTGCTTGCTTGAACGTATGAGAGTTTGAGAGAGTTTGAGGGAGATTGGGAGTTTGAGAGAGTTTGAGAATATGAGAGTATGAAAATTGTGAAAAAAATGAGAGGGGTTGGGTGAGGGGGTTTTCGGTGCAAAATGTCCAAAATACCCCTCCCAAATAGCCGTTTATGACCGTTGGGAAGGGTATTTTTGGTCAAAAGCCCAAGAAATGACAAAAAAATCCCTCCCCCAAAATTCTGCCCTTAATAACAACCAAAAAAAACAAAACAAAACTGCAACAGTCAAATGACCGGTGCAGCATGCAGCGGGCCGGGCCTGGACAGGGTCCGGAAGCCCGGCCCTGTCCACGGGCCGGGCCGGGCTTCGGGCCCGGTCAACCCCACGGGCCCAGGCTGGGCTGGCCCGTTGACCGGGCCGGGCGGGCCGGACCGTGGGCTTTCGGGCCATTTGAACACCTTGACCAATAGACACTTCAAATGTCGCATGAAATCGAGGGAAAAAAACAAGTGTAAAAATCGAAAAAGTCAACGGATTTTACATCAGAAGGCTTCGTAATCTATGTGAAGTCAAGGTACATCTTAAATTTCACAACAATGCCATCTTGTGGATTAGCCGGATATTTCCACATTTGATAGATACATGTTACAATGTTAGTCCTAGACCTTTGGAAGAAGACAACCAGAAGTCATTTGCTTTCCCATTTGTTTAGCCTCAAGGGTTTGGTTTGGTTTGGTTTCGCTCCAGTCATGCCTATTGATTTCTATATTCTATGATTTGCAATTAGAATTCGATCCCGATTAGAATTCATATCAATATTCCATCTAATATGGATATTAATTTCCATATTCCATATTTTCTGGGAGTGTTCATCTCTTGAACCATCTATCTAATTTACAAACATGAAGAAAGTCAGCTCATGTACCCACACAACCACATATCCCTGGATCCGTTGCAAACAGAGGAGGAGTCCAAGTTAAACTACCAGCATCAACTGCAGGGGGCACTAAGCGCAAACCACATAGCAACCAGTAATATTTATAACATGCATGTGAATACAATGATCAACAATCAAAACCATAATTAATAGACACCATTATAATCCCACTTTATCTCTCACATCAAACCACACCCTCATCCCTTAAACATGTCAAAATCACTATCATATGTCACAATACATATGATATTAGAGGCTCGAATTAAACCCAACAAACCAAAAATTAATTAACAAAGCATTCATCTAATATAACCTCCATAATACTGTCAAACCAAGCCCTTTTGCACATTCATATATCAATATATATTTTTTTCGGATTTTTAAATCTTAATTACGCTTAATTAAGAAGATACTAATTAATGGCTGCCACGATTGATCATGTCCGAGTAGTGCTTGAACGATTCTTGCCTCTGCATCCTCATCTCCTCATTGAACTTCTTTATGAACGCCTCCACCTTCCGGTTCAGATCGTCCTGCCCCAACGACGGCTCCTTCCTCAGCCTCGCCACCGGCGACGGAGACGCCGACACCGGCGGCCGCCGGGCTGCGGCCCCGCCGCCGGCCCGCTCGTTGAAGGTCTCTGACTTGCGCACGGCGGGATCGGGCTTGGGGTCCTCACGTGATGCGCGCGCGTACGTGTCGGACTTCTTGAGGTGGCGCGCGAGCGGGACGGCGCGGCCGTCCGTGATCGCCTTCCACGTGCTCTCCAGCGTGTCGTGGCGTTTCGGCCGTGCCACGCCTAATGGCTTGCCAGCTGAAATGACCATATTGCCATTTAATATCACGCATAAAAATGAAGAAATTAAACGATAATTGCGGCTGTAGCAGCCGTACAAAACGATAGTGACCATAGTGCGTCCGAGAAACGGTGACCATGTGATCTCCTCACCGATATGGTGAGCTTACCGCAAGCAATTTTAATTTTGAAAAAAAAAGAGAGAAACGGCAGTTACCTTCGGGACTGTCCTTTTTCAAGCTCTTGCGGCGGCCGAGCCTTGCGTAAACCAGCGGTTTCTCCCTCAAGAAAGAATATTCCGTTGGAATCTCCGTCGACGTCTCCTTCTCAGCAACCATATCCGTCACCGTCGTCTCCATCCTCTTCGGATTCCAGCTCGACCTCGATATGACAAACTCCTCGTCGTCGTCCTCTTTCTCCTCCGCCTTTATCTCCTCTGCCGCCGTCTCGTAATCCGCCGGCACAACGTAAGCAATCTTCACCTCCTCCTCAACAGTCGGTGGCGGAGCAGCAACCACAATATACTGCTGGTTGGTAACGGGCGCGGATCCCGATCCGGATGATTCGGATCCGGTAGTAGGACCGATAACGTCATCGGATCCGGACTTGTGGAACATGGAGGAGGCGGCGATAGAGATGATGATGCCGTTGATGACGAAGTAGAGGTAGGGCGGAGTGAGCCACGAGATCAACGAGGCGTAAATCTTCGGGATCTCCGACGACGCGAGCCGCAACATCGACGGGCCGGAGAGATGGAGCATCACCGCCGTCGAAAGCACCGCCGCTGAGACGGCGACGGACTTGACCGGCAGGCCCCACGTGCCAATGGATCCCATGTCGAATTCGGGTTCGGGTATGGATTCTCTCTCTCTCTTACCTGATTTTGCTTTTTATTTGTTGTTGGGCTATTTGGATCTGGCGAGAGCTTATTGTGGAGAGGAGGAGAGAGGGGGGAGTTAGAGTGCGGTTTAAATAGAAGCGGTTGAGGGGCTTGATTGAATCCGGGCCGTTGGATTGAGTAAGAGTGAGCCACTTTGCCTTGCCGCTGTTTGTTGAGGACGGAGAACGACATCTTTATCACTTTGATTTTTTTTAAAATAAAAAAATCATTTGGAATTGGGAAAAAAACTAAAAAAAGTTTCAAAAAAGCTTGTCATTGTCTGCGAAAGAATGGTCTGGAGCTGGAGTGCTGCTGGTCACATTACACATTTAGCAAGTCACATCACATTTATTTACAAGGTCGCCATTAACTTGTAAATAAAATGTAACGCGACTTGCAAAATGCGCAACGCGAATATCAGAACTCATGGAGCTGGCTGAGTTCCCAGATTGCCCCCTCCCCAATCTGGGGAGAAAAGAATTAATTAATTTCACGACGACGGTAAATCTACTTCATTAATATAGCGTGAGGGGTAAAACCGTCTATTAACAACAAGGTACAGTTAATTTAACAATAATAATAATAATAGGATTAAGTAGAAGGGAAGAGGGGTAGCCCAACGGTCAAAAAATGGACCGTTATAGCCAGAGAATCCCAGGTGGGCCAGGGGTTTCACTTTCCAGCGTATGTTAGTACCTCGAGATGCCTACCTTTCTTGGGATTAGCTTAATATAATCGCTATTAGTTAAGATTTAATTGTGGTCAAGAATATGACATCCATTTGGGTATTTTGATGTTGTTGACATGACAGCAGCAACGCAGAGTAACATCGAGGGCAAATGTTTACCGAACTGGAAGCGGTGGGTTCAATCTGATATGGCCACCCATATTAATTTCTGGATGATGATTCTGATTGAATCGACAAAATATATTTACTGCTAATTAATTAGAAGATAGAACGAGGAGAGGGAGAGACAGAGGAGAATGCGCGTAGAAACCGCCTGAACAATCGCAGGGCACCAGCGATTATCCGCCTTATCTGACCAACGTCCGCCGTATGTCGATTCCCACAGTGTGAACATCCCCCTCGTAATGGGAAAAGGAAATTGATGTGATTACTACTTGTTGTTTATCCTCCTGCTGGCACGTTGTTGATCCTCAAAACTCCAATGTTCAATGAAAATTGAGAAAGATGCGATCGAATCATTCGCTTATTTTGAAATTGCTTAGAGGGTGCTACTTCATTCGTGGTACTATCAAGTCTCAAGTTGCAACTAAGGCCCGTTTCTTTGGGTGAGAATGGGTTGGTATTTACTGTTGCGAATAGTAAATCTTGGTGGAATCTTGATGTGGGGTTTACGGGTTGGAAAGTTGGTTTGAGAATTGTATGTGGCCTCCACACAACTTTCTTGTATTTGTGTGTTTCTTTTGTTGAGAAAGTTCTTTGGGAAAGTTTGATGTGGGGTCCACTAATTAATTAATTGTAATTAAAAAATAGGGAGAAAACTGACGGGAGTTGCTGCAATTGGTTAAAACAAAGGAGAGATAGTGAAGTGGGACCCACAAAACAACTTTCCCAGGGATTTTGGGCGAAATCCGCGCGATTTGCGCTGATTGTGCGAGTGCTCATCGGTGACTCCACGTCAGCCCGCTTTCTCCGAAATTTTTCCGAGCAAAGAAACAAAAGCCGTGAGAATGGGCTGATTTGACATCAAACAATAAATTTTTATGGCTTTCTTCAGTGCTTTCCGCGGAAAGAAACAGGCTCTAAGGGTCTGTTCTTTTGCTGGAAAGTATAAAGTGGGAAATTTGACAAGTATGGAATCTGATGAGAGAGAAATTTGATGTAGTGTGTTCTTTTGTTGGAAAGTGGGTTTGGATTGTGGAGTTGAAAAGTTGAGGCGAAGCCCACCCCGTGTAGTATGTTTTTTGGATGAAGAAAATTGGAGGTGGAAAGTTGGATTTTGGGGTGTGGTAATCCTAGGTAATGTTACCCCCGGCAAATTAGTTGTGAGTTGTTTTTTAACATTTGATTTTGGGGTGTTGTAACCCCAATATTCTCACTCGAGGTGACCACACACCTTGAGGGTCCCACCAAAGCTAGGATTCTTGTGTAATCCTAGCTTTTCATCCCAACTCCAAAACACCCCCATGGAATCCCAATTTCCCTGTCACGTCAGCTTTTTTTGCAAGAACACACAAAACACAAAAGAACACGCAAACGGAAAGTGAGGTAGGAATCCAGTGAACAGTACATGAATAGTGATTTTTTCACTTTCCCACCTATACTTTCCTACAAAAGAACATGCCCTAATACGCTCCAGAGTTATCGTTCTATGAATGGGATTATCATTGGTGTAGATACCACTTTTAGGCTGGCCCCAGCCAGCAGTAGGACCCAGTTGAAACTCATCAAGTAGGACCCGTCGCGAGTTGCCGTCGTCATTGGGGATCTTTGGACTCCGACTTGGAAGGCGGGTCAGCCCCGACCTGACCCCGTCATGATTTTGAGGGGACGACCCCGCTACATGAAATCAGCACTTCCAAGCAACTCAGTGGAGATGGCCTCGACACCTGAGTCATCCCTTCAGTCTCTATGGCTCGAGTCGCATCCTGAGCAGTTGAGTACCTGGTCTTTGCTCGGGAGGTCAGCTTGGCCAAGTCCACAGCAGCACTCTGCTAGAACAGCCCCAACACCCGAGGTTGGCTCACTAGCAGCTACACCCTACAAGGACGACCTCCAGGAGGTCGGCTCATTCAGCGGCCACGCTACACAAGAACGACCTCTACGAGGTCGACTTCCCGCTTCCTAAACAATGCCAGTATTGTGAAGGCGACCTCCAGGTGATGAACTCCTTCAGTGGCCATGCTCAACGGGGACGACCTCTATGAGGTCGGCTTCCTAAGTAACAACAACCCTGCGAGGGCAACCTTCAGGCGGTCTGCTCCTTTAACAGCCACGCTCCACGGGACTACCTCAGCGGTAGACACCTGACGTCTGCTCCTTTAGGACAACCTCAGTGGTACGGACTCGAGGGCGGCTCCCTAGCAGCTATGCCCTACAAGTATGACGTCCACATGCCATGCTCCAAGAGACGACCTCAGTGGTGCACACCCGAGGCCGGGTCTTTCAGGACAACCTCAACGGTACGCATCCAAGGTCGGCTCTATAGGACAATGTCAGCGGTACGCACTCGAGGTCATCTCCTTCAACTGCATCACTCATGGGTCCACTCGCCTGACATGTCAGCCCTTATAAATTGCCCTAGCAATCAGATGGCTCAATATTCGACGATCCCTTCTCCATACCGTTTCGAGCAGAAAGCCGTCTAGATCCGTCCACCGTGTAAAGAGCGACAAGCCTAATCTGAAAGTCAGCATTCATTCTTCTTTATCAATCTACTATGCAATTTGAGGGGCCGATTACGAGCGGATCGAAGATTCGGGATCCCCATAACTCATCATGATGTGGCATAACCGACCCTTAGCCTTACAAAAATAGCGGATCAATTTGATCCCTGGTACACAATTACAAGCACTCAAACCTTACACTTCCCTCCTCCCGCTTGGAACTGACTTAAGCATCAAAGGCAAATCGGAGGCATGTCCCTTCGATCCGTTTTTCGCTCTTTGTTTCAAAGGGCAGTACAGAAGGAGACATTGGCCAGGCAAAACCTGTCCGTGTCATCTGTTGCAAAGATTACCACATCGATAGCCGGTGTGAGATCCTTGTGTCACGGGCGGATTGCTTAGCTGTTGGAACTTATCCAACAAGTTGGATCTTAATTCAACGTTGGGCTAATATGCGGTGAATAATTATATAAGTGCTACGCTGTCATATTAAGCCCAATATATTAGTGATCTGGTTTTAATTAATTAAATGGGCTAAATGAGTTAAACAGGTTGTGAGGCCTTTATGTGTAGAGACTATTGGGCTTCAACTCGTTGATGGGCCGAGTTGGAAACCCTAGGGCTATGGAGGCTAGCCTATAAATATTAGCGGTCATGGTCCCCGGAATACACGAACAAAGTTGAGCCGTCTTTTCTACGTCCCGTCGCTAGGAAAGAAACCGGGAGAAAGCTAAAGGGATTCTCCAACCGGTTGATTCGTGCTATTCTGGAAGATCGACCGTTGCGCTATCGTCAGGATCTTTCAGATTATTAGCGATGGACTCAGGTACGCTTCCGCTAAATCCGAGTAGGTCAATGATTTAAGATTCCGTATGTTATATATCTAGATCTGTGTTATTCGGTTTGTACACATCTAGATCTTTAGTTTCTACATTAGCAACTTGACTCTCCCAATCCCGTGCGGCACTTAGCTCACTCACCCCTCTTTAGAATGGCTAAGTCAGCCTAACTCTCACACTCACTCTCAAGAAAGAAGTTAAGAGCACAAGAGAACTCAAGAGAACTTGGAGAATGCCTTGCTTGTGTTGCTTCAACTCTTCGATGGTTACAAATGCCTCCCCTTGCCCCCTATTTATATGTGAGGCTCCCTTACAACCAAGGGTGGAGATTAAGGTTCTAGAGACTTCCTAGATACAATGGCTAGGATGAGTTTTTAGATCCTTCTCCACTATTCCCCCTTCTAAAGAATACAAAAGAATATATAGGAACATTCTAGATACAATTATTTACAAGCATGCCATGGGAATATTCTAGAGAATGCCACTTTTCATACTAAATAGGAGCCACATAGGCGATGACAGGACATCCTTGACACTTGCACCGACAACGCAATATAGATTAAAAAATGACGATATTTAATCCTTCGAAATTATTTCTTCAAATTTCTAGCCAGTTGTTGGTCAAGCAAAGAAAACAACTCAAAACGTCCACACGATGAA
This sequence comes from Scilla litardierei, assembly GCA_030789695.1. Lineage (NCBI taxonomy): Eukaryota > Viridiplantae > Streptophyta > Magnoliopsida > Asparagales > Asparagaceae > Scilla > Scilla litardierei. Next base: position 202,922,277 of record CM061139.1, read on the forward strand.
CAGTCGACCTGATGATGCGTTCATCTTTTGCTCTCAAATCTCAATCTCATTGGTGTGTTAAAATTCACCTTTTAATTCATTTTTAGGCGTAATTAATTGTATATATATCTCGAAATAATTTTATTTAAAATGACAACCCACCAAAGTGGGCTCGATCGTGACAATTAATTTTATTTCGATATATATAAAAGGCTACATACATGCTTGGCATGAAAATTTATCGCCTAAAGTTTTGAATTTAGATTCGTGAAATGAGAATATACATGGTTAACTGTATATATATATCGATCCTTTAAGCCCAAATTTTGTGTGTTAAATTTAAGTTCATTCCAATTTTAATTCTTTAGGCAAAATTCAGTTAAATATACATTTCGAAATAACTCTAATTTTTTGTGAAATTCCACCAAAGTGGGTTCCACTATTAAAATTTTATTATTTCGGAATGTAAACGGATTAAAAGTACATACTTAGTATGATCGGTTGCCTGGATGAATTTTAAACGGAACGAAGGAGTAAATAAAAGGCTTTCAAATATATTTACATTTAAGTTCAGTTTAATTTAAATTCAATTTTTGGGCGTATTAATTTATATGTTTCAAAATAATTTTAATTATTACGGGATCCCACCAAAGTGGGCTTTACTGTTAAATTATTATTATTTCGTAACATAAACGGTTAAATACATACTTTTGTATGATTGGTTGCCCAATATTGAATTTAATTTAGGTTGAAGGAGGAAATAAGACGTTTAAATTTATATTCCTCCTCAAAGATAAATTTTGTGTTAATTGTGCAAAATAGATTTAAATTCAAAGTTTATGGCTTAAAACCATATATATATACTTCGGTATATAACAAGTTGACTTCATACATTGGTATGAAAATTTAGTTTGCCTAAATTTCGATTTAAATTAAAACACAAAATTCAAGTGTTTTCTTCAGGAGCAAATAAAGGGTTTAACACATATTTCTCCTCAAGAATCAGTTCAAAAGGCCTTAAAGAATTTTTTGTGCACTAACCATCAAGCAAATGGCCTTAAGGAAATTTGACACATTTTAAAGTTATATAAAATGGGATAGGGTGTATATTTACATATATATCTTTCTATGTATGTTCATATACACATTAGTACACATATATACCCCATTTTAAGAAGAAAATTTGTGTTGAAGTTATAAATTTTATTTAACTCAATATAAATGATTAGAAGGGTGGAATAAAAGGTTCTTATATATATTTCCGCTTGTTGTAATCATTTTTTTTGTTAAATTTGGTTTAGTTTCAATTTCAATTTTTGGCACAATTATTATATATTTCGAATATAGAATGATTAGATCATCAACTCACCAAAGTGGGTTTTCTTGTGAAGATCAGTTCTAATCTCGAAATATAACAAGTTGAATACATACTTTTGTATGAAAATTTTGGTCGCCTTAAATTTGATTTTGAAGAAAAGTGGACTTGAATATCTCCACTTAAAGTATATTCATGTATTAAATTGCGACATAAATTCAAATTTTGCAAAGGTATATATTTTTTGAAATGACTTCGTGCAATCATCATCTCGCCAAAGTGGGCTCTATTGATTTGCATTATTTCATTTCATAAATGTAAAAGGAATCAATTGTGCCCGTGATTTGCGTAAGAATGCTAAATCGGCCCAAAGGAAGATTACCGTTCTCTACCATTTCATGCGCACCTGTGGCAATAGACAAGGTGATGATTAGTGAGTTCAATGCATGCAAATTTAATTCGGCCCAAAGGAAGTTTTATTTTTGGCATGTTATTATAGTCATTGTCTGATTGCTACAACAAGATGTCAGTGACTAGTCAATAGATTATCCAAAGATAAATATTGGACTAGTGGGGGATGTCTTGAGATGGGAAAATAGCATTAATTTGAATTTAGTGTTGTTATGTTTAATACCCATATGAACATATAAAAATTGTTTTCTTGTTCTCTTTTTCGGCTATTATACCTGAAAATTCTTCTGACATTCCAGAAAATCTCAGGGGCACTATTTCAGATAAAATTACTACAACTAAAGGATTCCTTTCTGATGTTGAAAATAGATTTGTCCAGAATGAAAGGGGTGAAATTGGTACACTCTTGACAATTCTAAATTCAATGTGGTATAAGGGTACGAGAAACATTAGGGAGCACATATTGAAGGTGTCTAATATTGCTTCAAGGTTGAAAGCACTTAAGCTAGACCTCTCTGAGGCTCAGCTAGTGCATTTTGTTTTGATATCTTTTCCATCACAGTTCAACCAGTTTAAGATGAGCTACAATCTGAAGGATGAGACTTGGTCTCTGGATGAGCTCATCTCGCACTGTGTTCAGGAAGAGAACAAGCTTGAGCAAGGAAGACAGAAAGTGCTCATATGATCTCTACCACTAAAAGATTAGAAAGGTATGCTGCAAATTTTGGTTTAATTCTAAGTTAATTTCATGCAACCTTTGGTACTTATAGGCACGTGATGGAAAGTTTTGGTATAACCATTCACATCATTGTGTCTATGCAGGATTGCCTAAGATGCCAAGAGCCAAATGATGGTGAAAGATACATCGATATGGGCAATGGCAAGATGGTTCAAGTAGAAGCAAATTAAATTTAGATTACTTCTTTTGAAGGCTAGAATGTATTTGAATTTGATGAGACTATTATGTACCGTTTTTTTAACGGAATTTGGATTTCCATTTCTATTTTGAACAAATTTGGTTATAAGTGTTCAATTTTGAATGGAAAAGTTGGTTGTCTCTCAATTCAAAAATAGTTTATTCTAGTTCCTTAAAAGATCATTTTAATCTTCATTTATTTGGAAATGTTGCTTCATTTACAGAATTCCTGCATTTAAGTACATGTGTTGTAATGAAAGAATTAACAGTTTAGAATTCAGTTATATTTTGATTGCAGCTTATATCCTTAATAAACTTTCAACAAATGAATCACTTGCATGTTTGGAGATGTCCAACTAAGGTAAGGCTTTATAAGCCTAATAAAGTAATAGGACATAATGCTGTTGATTTTCTAGTTTTGTTGAATAGTTTAAAAGTTGATATTATTTCGGATAATTTTACATAATCTCACTGTTAAGTTAGTTTACGAATTAGGAAATGCACACCTATTTGAGGATGCTGAGTTTGAGGGGTGAAATTTAGTTAGTAACATTATTCTTGAAGAGGATTATATCCTTACAGGTGTGGTTGGCATTGCTCAGGATGGTATTCCTGACATTGTTCAAGACACAATAAATTCAAGATAATGTTGCAATTCCTCCCATTCGGGAAATTGTTCATAAGGACAAACTCTAGCACCTCAAGTAACTAATTGCCATTCAGGAAAATCCATTAAAGAGATGACAAGTTTACCGTTGACATTAGGATGATGGAAGTTTGACTTACATCAAGTCATAAAAGGTTTTACATCTCTAAATGGATTAATGCATTAATTAAGAAAGTCCTTGAATGATACTTAAAATCTTTTCTCATCGCCATAAGGTTTGAAACCTATTGATTGTAAATAGTTTTTTATGATCAAAAGGAATTCAAAAAGGGCATTAAGAAAAGATTTAAAGTGTATCACTCAAAGAATTTATACGGAAAAGAATGCATTAATTGTAAAGAGTCTTTTATTCAGTTTTCATGAAAGACTCTATAAGGTTTATAATGGCATTAGTAGAGCATTTCAATATCGTTACTGATATATTAAATTTCATTAAGTGATCACCTCGTTCGGTTTTGAGATGATATTTAATGATGTTATCTAAGTTCTGTGGGAGCATGTAATTTATATAATATCCATGTGGTAATGAATGCTAAGTTCTGTGGGAGACAAGTTTAGTCTCAAAATTTCCCTGAGAATAATCTTAAAAGGATTTCCTATATCTCACCAATAGGGAGTCTAAAGTATGCTCAGTTTTATATGCATTTGGTTGTTGCATATATTACAGGTGTGTTGGGCAGATTGTTAAGTTCAGGAGTTGACCATTTGACAGCAGCCAAATGTGTCTTACGGTACTTATGGAGAACAAAAGGGTTACATGTTCAAGGATCAGTAGTCAAAAAGGTTTGAGATCATTTTGGTATACTGACTCTGATCATTTATTGGATGTAAAGAATGTATGAAAATCTATGTTATGTGCCATCTACTAGAAGAGATCTAAATGGTCCCTTTATATAGTCTCTTCCGACATGGATTTAGATTTCATATCACATTATATGACATCCAAATCATGAAATATAACTGCATATTTTGTCACTATGCTGCAAATTAGGGATGGTGTTGAAACACCACACAGTTTATTTAGTGACAATGAAGTCTGCAGTTTTATATTCCAGCAACAACAGGAACTCGACAAAGTTTAGATATTCAGAGATCAAGTTCCTAGATTGTTGATTAATAGGAGTGTATAATTGTCTAATGAGCACATCGGAACAAACCATGTAATTACGGATCCGTTATAGTAAGGAAATGTCATCCAAAAGGTTTTATGAGCTAGCTACTCATATGGATGTCATTTTATTAAGAACATTCAGTTTTGTGGGAGTTTGTTCTTTTGGGTGCTCATATGATAGACAAAATTCAGTCTCCAGCTTAAGCTTGAGGTTATTTTCTGATCAGAAATAAAGTTTTTGGTTTCAGTTCGGCTTCACTCCGATTTTGTTTTGTTTATGATCTCACTAAGGTTAAGGAGGATCAGTTGGAAATAGACATGTTAGATCACATTACATGTAATTTCCATGCTACACATCCACTTCATAATCCATGTCATTCTTTTGTATTAGCACGGTGACCACTGATGGGTCGAGCTGCAATTGCTGCGGCGAAGATCTCTTTGATCCCTTGCTAATATAATTGATGGACCGGATTGTTCTTAACTCATTAAAGAAATGACAGCAAGTTAAGATCTTATTTGGTTGTATGCACTATGAAATATAATTATAAAGTTTAAGCATATAGCCCAAGTGGGAGATTGTTGGAACTTATCCAACAAGTTGGATCTTAATCCAACGTTGGGCTAATATGCGGTGAATAATTATATAAGTGCTACGCTGTCATATTAAGCCCAATATATTAGTGATCTGGTTTTAATTAATTAAATGGGCTAAATGAGTTAAACAGGTTGTGGGGCCTTTATGTGTAGAGACTATTGGGCTTCAACTCGTTGATGGGCCGAGTTGGAAACCCTAGGGCTATGGAGGCTAGCCTATAAATATTAGCGGTCATGGTCCCCGGAATACACGAACAAAGTTGAGCCGTCTTTTCTACGTCCCGTCGCTAGGAAAGAAACCGGGAGAAAGCTAAAGGGATTCTCCAACCGGTTGATTCGTGCTATTCTGGAAGATCGACCGTTGCGCTATCGTCAGGATCTTTCAGATTATTAGCGATGGACTCAGGTACGCTTCCGCTAAATCCGAGTAGGTCAATGATTTAAGATTCCGCATGTTATATATCTAGATCTGTGTTATTCGGTTTGTACACATCTAGATCTTTAGTTTCTACATTAGCAATTTGACTCTCCCAATCCCGTGCGGCACTTAGCTCACTCACCCCTCTTTAGAATGGCTAAGTCAGCCTAACTCTCACACTCACTCTCAAGAAAGAAGTTAAGAGCACAAGAGAACTCAAGAGAACTTGGAGAATGCCTTGCTTGTGTTGCTTCAACTCTTCGATGGTTACAAATGCCTCCCCTTGCCCCCTATTTATATGTGAGGCTCCCTTACAACCAAGGGTGGAGATTAAGGTTCTAGAGACTTCCTAGATACAATGGCTAGGATGAGTTTTTAGATCCTTCTCCACTATTCCCCCTTCTAAAGAATACAAAAGAATATATAGGAACATTCTAGATACAATTATTTACAAGCATGCCATGGGAATATTCTAGAGAATGCCACTTTTCATACTAAATAGGAGCCACATAGGCGATGACAGGACATCCTTGACACTTGCACCGACAACGCAATATAGATTAAAAAATGACGATATTTAATCCTTCGAAATTATTTCTTCAAATTTCTAGCCAGTTGTTGGTCAAGCAAAGAAAACAACTCAAAACGTCCACACGATGAACAGTCGACCTGATGATGCGTTCATCTTTTGCTCTCAAATCTCAATCTCATTGGTGTGGGTGAGCTCGGACCTACCGTTGAAATTCATACCCCATCAACCGACCATTTTTGGGCAAAATAAAAATCTAAAAACGGGGGGAAATTGTGGGCCAACAAAAAAAAAAAGAAAGCAGAAGAAAAGAAAAGGCAAAGTTGGAGAGTCCAATGATTTTGGGCCAAGCAAGAGTTCCAAATTCCTAACAAACTAAAATTACCGGTGGAAAAGATGCAAGTCAAACGGGCCTAATTATCCCTCGAATTTGCTTGCTAATTGGTTGAGCTACTTCAGCCAAGGATCGACCTCTTGTTTTTGGGTCGAGCTTAGCCCCCAATTTTTTTGCGTGCAGAAAGGTGGTTCGAGCTTGGACCAGGCTAAATTAATTAAATTAATTAATTTTTAATGAAAGAAGGAACAGATTAGGTGTGAAAGCTTAGCGAGTGTAGGAAATGTTTTTGGTTTAGATGCGAAAATGCCATGTACTTCGCATAATAAGGCCAATTTAATGATCAAGTTGACTACTTGTTTGGTTATCCACATGACGGGCACGTGGCCTTGATTCGGTTTGAAAACAAACTAAATTGACCTCCACATATTCAATCTTAGCTAAGAATCTAATTAGAGACGTACAATTAAAGTCAAATGCCTCATTATCTGAAGCAATGCATGTGAGTCTACTTCTAGTTTCAATTTCTTCATTTTTTAAAATTAGTATTTAAAACAGAGATCATGTTTCGATCTTGAACCGGTGACTAGTAGACTTGTGGGTATATGATTTTATTAGATTGGAAGCCATCTTGCAAATTTCTCTAAAATAATAATATGTTTATATAATCTTTTCTCTTATTTACTTTTCTTTCTATTTTCTTGTCTCGCTTGTGAAGAACACGCAGCCTATGTTTTAAAAAAAACTGGATAATATCTTTAGTTTCTTTGGTCTTTGATCATTATCATTTTAGTATTACTATAAAAAATCAAAATTAGCATCGCATAGAGTCATCAATCAATATATTTGAATCCGCTGAAAACTATTTTTAATGAGGATATTGTGGGATTTGGCTCGATTCGGTGCAAAAGAAGCATTGGTCGTACAGCCGAGTTATCGTGTGCAGAGATAACTCGACAGTGCTCGAGTTCGACCTATCTGACTCTGCACAAGTCATATACGAGGATGCTGAGTATTTGGTCTTCTACAACGCGCAATTGGTCGATCGGTCATCAGTTCAAGTCTGATGGTCGATCGCTTGGCATTGGGTCGTTCGGTCGTAACTCGGTTGAAGTCCGTGTTCGGTCGAACGGTCGTATGGTGGCTCGATGTTGATGGCGTGTACGCGTGGCTTATCACTTTGGTCGTTCGGTACAGAAGAAGATCGCTCGGTTGAAGGGAGTTCATTGGGATGCGGCCCACTAGGATGCGGCGGAGGCCCAATAGGGTGCGGCACATTAATTGCGTAGAGCTGTAATTGGATTGGATGCTGTAATTGTCGGGATACATATCCTTAGGAGATCCTAGCCAATGATGACACCTATTGTAACCCAGGATTATAAATAGGGGGTTTTAGGTTAGGGTTTCATGTGGGACACCATTGTAACCTTTGAGAGAGTCGCCATTTGTGAGAGCCAATTTAGAGAGATTGTATTGTGAGCTTTTGGAGAGATCTTGTGTGCTTCTTATCCATTGGACGAAGAGAAGATTTGTATTGTTCTTTCCTTTCGTAATAAAGCTCCTCGATGTTCCACCTTGGCTGGTCCATGGCCTAAAAGTTGTTATCTCTCTTAGCGTTTCTCGTTTGATAGTTGTGTTGCTGATCTTTGTCTTCTGTCTCCAATGATTGTGTGTATTCCGCTGTGTTGGTGCTGCCGCCCCCTCATCCATCTGTCGACGGTGTGAGGTTGCTCCGCACAACAGATATGAGCTTTGGCAAGTTATGTACAGAGTTAGTCACCTTGCCGACTCCTTAATCTACAATTTTCCCTTTCTCCTTGTTGGCGTATCATTTGGTTTTTGGTTTTTGTTTTGATACAAGGGAGGTACTAACAAGCATCTAGGTCAAGGACCTTTAAAGATGTAAAACAATGTCAACAGTAGGGAACAAAAGTACGGACAATGGTTAAACATTTGATATGTCTCCTGCATGAAACCTAGATCATGCTTAGCGAGAAACAATCTGCAACCATATTAGCCTCATGAGAGGTGGCTTTGAGAATAATTTGCCATTGACCGTGAAGGAGCCTTTTGACAGCAGGGAGTGAATTAGTGAAAAGGCGGTTGAGTTCGCATGTCTCAATTAACTTTAACTTGATTGTTGCACTGGAGTCATTTGTTAACTGCGGTTAAAGTACATATAGTTAGTAGGGTGTGTTAATAATTAAGATTTCTCATAGGCAATGATTAACAAGTTAGCAACTTTCGTGATAATTAATCCCGCCACTCGTCGTTCGGATCTTGTGCTTAGTGGAATCTGTTTGATTCTAATTACATTCGCTAAATTCAGCAACCATGTAGGGTGTTGGGGGACAAAACTTACTTACACTTCCCACATACGTTCCCATTATATTAATAATATAATTAAGAGTCTTAAGTTACTAATTAAGGCCGATGATCTTTATTATTGGCTCTCAAAGAGTCAATCACTTCCCCGCGTCAACTCTTCATATGGTGACATTAGTTAAGGTTGCTGCTTTAGTCGCTTTGTTTCGTTAATATAAATAGATTGGCTCTCAAAGAGTCAACGCAAGAAATCCCCATGTTTGCCGGGGGGAAGTAAAAATTAAACCGAAAACCATGTAATTAATTTGTAGTCATGCACGTAGACAGTTGTTAACGCGGGGAAGCGATTAACTCTATTTAATTAATCCCTTTGTTCATTATAACTAACAAAGATTACATGAATAAAGACTTTTGGGTGTGTACCTGGAGTTTGTGAACCACTGTACAAGTGTCAAAATCTGAGGATATTTTACACAAAATCAATGAAAATTTGGAGGGGTCGTAAAGTGAAGATCTTGATGCCGTCACAGCCGATACTTAATTATTATTAACGCCAAAGAAAGATTAGGATTTTTTTATGTGATAATTAAACCGTCACAGGGTTGTTATTGGGCCGGGCCGGCAGTGTTGAGGGCTACTATTTATTAAGACTGAGTGAGTCCAGTCAAGTACGCGTTACTTGTTGAAACAAGATTAGTATCATTAAGTGTGTGGTCAATTTAAGTGAAAGACCAACGGTGCTTTCAGTCAGGATGTTAATTGAGGTTAGGTTAACAAAAAAGTGCATAAAATATCACAATTAATTTTGAAGCAACAATTAATATATAAGATTTGGAGGAAGTAGCTAGCTCTTCGTGCGGACACACGTGTTGCTTGCTAATCTACCGTGATTCCGACCGACACTCAGCTTGCTACTACTACTTCATATTCTTTTTATTTTTTTAAATTATTCTTAATTGGGAATTTATTGCAACGCAAGCGAGTATTGAAGCCGAAGTAGTTTGTGGTTAATTAATAGTTATTTCGGTCTCTAATAAAGATCTTCCGGTCTTATCGGGTCCGTTACGGGCCCAGAAAAGGGACGGCTTGACCCCCAGGGTCTACGCGTGAAGCACCGCCCAACGAACGGCATGGTAGCACGTGGAACGTGGGCCCCAGCCGGGTGCTGGAGGAGAGGGTCAGTTGTGGGGCCCGTGGAAAGCATGGGAGCAAGCACAGGAGAGAGAATTAAAAGGTGATGGAGGAGACTTTGAGACTTGGGGAGAAAAGTCTTAGCTAATAATTACAGGTAGATCACTAGCACGAACATGTGTAGACTTCGTTAGTTTTTTTTTAATACACACAGGAAAGCAGTAAAGCATGCGTTCATCAGGCCTTGATCCCACACCTCCTAGAATACGAGACACTTCAACCATTGTCTCACTACACACTAAATCTGCTACCTTAAGAAAACATGAACTCTATTGATGCACTGGGCGTAACCAAAACAGACAAATACAACATGCTACTTCTGTTGGCGAGTATTGTTTCTCTTAGTCTTAGTTAGTTCGCAATGGTAACATGACACGAGATGAGAGTTGATTCCATCTTGTAATGAACTCGTCTAACGAGCAAGCTTAGGCCCAGAACATCAGTTGATGAGTTCCTAAACATAGACTGACATGGCATATGTGTCCCTTCACAAAATGACTTCGGTAGGTACATACAAGTAAACGAAAACACTAGTTTTGTACTGATTCCCCTGGGGGAACTCATTGGAACAAATCGTATATAAACAGGATTTCATCCTGGGGGGGAACTTCTACCTATTCATCCCATCACCAGCAAGAGCCCGGCTTTTACTGATTCAAGGCACATGCTTACAAATGATACCAACAAAAGACATATCAAAATGCCTCTGCGTGGAATTTACAGCAACGTGCTAGAGTATATGCATTTAAGAATTGTTCTACCTTTCGCCTTCTAAACCTGCAACCACCCAGTTCAATGAGTGGGGCTTGGGCTTCACTGCTTTGGGAACATCCCATGGGTTAGCGAAGAGAAATCGAAGTTGCTTGCCGGTTTGCTTGTTGCGGTCGGGGGTGGAGGTGATGCAGCGGGTCTGCTTGGTACCGCTGCGGCCGCTCCATTGGCGGGCACAGACGGCCCCATACTGTACATGCTGCAATAATACATGGTTTTGCTTTCAGTAGAAGAATAGCAAAATGGTATGACCGTTAGATGTCTCTACAAAGTGACATTACAAATCATTATTGGTTATACAAATGAATTCTACATATAGAATAAGCACGTTATGGTGTGTTAGTATAGTCTCATTCTGTATAGTTCTTTGCGCTGACACTTGAGATCACACACTTAAAGCTGTTGCCTAAGTTTTAGAGCACGTGCCAGTGTATCAAGAAACTAGTCAATCAGTACTAGTACTATGGTCGACTACTGCTCAATTCAAGATTTGTGAATTTCACTGGCACCGGTCACCGGTGGATAAACGGCGGTTGACTAAACTAGTCAGTGCCAGCTAGCCTACAACCGTTATATTTTTCTGGCCGTTGGAGTGGCATTTTGGTCAACTGTTTGGACCCGAATGTTCTTCTATAATGAGTGTTGATCATATGTTTTATATATGATTTGACGATTATTTTGAAAATAGAAAAACAAGTTTTTAAGCTCAAAAGTCTTTAGAGAACCCCTCTTCTTTAGCCAAGTATTTCAAACCTTTTTCTATCTTTCTCTAGGCAAAACCCTTGATCTTCCAAAGCCAAAAAGGTTTATCTTTTGAGGTCAAGCTCTCCTATAGCTATACAAAAACACAAGAGCTTCAAGCAAGGCTATAAGTAATTGTATCAACTTCTTTGGAAGAGAGAACCATTGAATGTGAGGTGGTGAGTTGAAAGTCCTCTTAGAAAGAGACATTTTATAAAAATTCTCTTGGGAAGAGGTGATTTGTAGTTATACTATTTGTTATAATAGTGGAACTAGCCACGTGAGACTTGGGTGCTGGATGTAAGATACGTGGTATCTGAACCAGAGTGAACCAGAGTATATCTTTGTGTTTGTGCTTGTTTTACTTTTTTGTGTTGTGATATAATTTCGTGTTCTATTTTCGATGCATACTCTTTAGCAAGATTTAATTTTTGTTGATTAAGTTTAAATTAGATAACTCTAATTGTAAACTTAGGTAGAATTTCTAGAGTAATATTTTTATTTAATAGACACTATTCACCCCCTTAGTGTCTACTTGCCATCTACATGGATCTAGCATGGTGGACAAACATAACGGAAGCACGGTATTGCGAGTCTAATTCAAAAAATAAATACAAATGGAACACCAGGAACCATTGCAAGTGATAACTTCTACATGCTAACTGTTGTTCTTCGCGTGAAAATTCAACAAGCTACTCTAACCTATTAAGGACTAGTAAAAGGGACAATAGTGGTGCCAATAAGCCAATAACGTCACCTAAATAAGAGAACCAACAAAATTGCAAACACAGGCTAACAAGACTTTTTAAACATGTGATTCGGGTGTAACTCCATATGCAGTTGCGCTAGAAGGAAGATGCAAGTGCTTCAGCATAATTGACAACAAGAATAAGGGAACGAGTAGAAAGGTAATAGAACCTATGTTTCGGCCGTTTCGTATCGGTTTCAGTGGGAACTGATGCGGGTGCAACTCCATAGGCAGTTGAGCTAGAAGGAAGATGCAAGTGCTTTAGCATAATTGACAACAAGAATAAGGGAACGAGTAGAAAGGTATAGATCGAAACTTATGTTTCGGCAGTTTCGTTTTGGTTTCGGTGGGAACCGATATGAAACTAGGGTTTAAACTCGGTATCGGATAGGATGTGCATGTAAATCTGTAGAATTTGAAAAGGTGAAAAAAAAATGAATTCCCATGAATCAACAGAATTGAACCCGCGATTAAAAAGAGAACTCCATGAGTAAGCTTCACTCAATGATCGCAACCCTATAAAAGGGGAGGCTATTCACATCACACATTTTGTTAAACACATTATATTTATTTACAGGTTTGTCATCTTCTTTCAGAATCTGAAGAAGAGAATGCAAAGTTGTAAATAAATGGAGGAAAATTGCAAAATGTGTAAGGTGAATAGCTCACCTCGTGAGTGAAGTGGGTGGGTGGGCTCAGGTGGGCACGTGAGGACACGTGTTGAACACGGGGGGAAGGTGCAGCTGATTTATGTAATTTACGTTATTTACAAGTTATTTACAAATTTGTCCTTCTCTATCTCAATTCAAAATTAGAATGATCAACTTGTAAATAATCGTAAGATGGTATGCAAAAATTTATAGATACTCAGCTGTGATACTGTGATACTGTAAAGTGTAAACTATTTGCTCAACATGTTATACGTATTTACAAGTATGACATTAACCACTACCGCATACAATGAAGAGAATGACAAACTTGTAAATAATTAGAAACTGTTGAGTACTTATTTTGCATTTTGCACTTAAATTATTTTTATCTAATTTACAATTTGCACTTAAAGCCTTAAATTTTGCACTTAAATGGCATACTTTACAATTTTGCACTTAAATTTTGCACTTAAAATATGACATTTACAATTTTGCTTTTAAATTTTGCAATTAAAGTATGTCATTTACAATTTTGCACTTAAAATTTTCTTATTTGCATCATTGTTCTAAAATTATTTTTATCTGATATTAACTAATTTGCACACTTAAATTTAATTTTATTTGCACTTAAATTTAATTTGCACGTATTTGCACTTAAATTTAATTTTATTGTTAATTGATACTTTAATGCTAAATTTAACTTACAGAAATTGTTGATATTTTCGTTTCATATTTTTATTTAATTTTGTTGTCTTCTGTTATAGAAAATAGAAAATCATTGGTGTTAAAGCAATGGTTATTGTCTTCTTGATACATAACAATTATTGATTTAAATAAAAAACTATTGTTAATTTTTAATTGTAATATTATCGTATATAACTATTGGTAATTAATTTAAATAATGTTAAATGTCTAAATTTATATAAATAGTTTAACATTACTCAACAACTAACCCATCCATTATATGTTGTCTTCAGTTATAAACATTAATTAAGAATCAAAGATGTCTCCAAGAAATTCAAAGGAGAAAGTGTTGGATACTGGGTATGCTCATGGTAAAATGGTTGGAAACAACCATAGACATATAAGGTGCAATTGCTATCGAAACAAATGCATAAAGGTGTCACTCGTCTTAAGGAATACTTGACAGAAATTGTCAGGGATGTGATGACATGTTCCGAAGCACCAAAGAAGTGCGGGCAAAGATTAAGGCATACATATTTGCCAAGAGGAAAGGTGCATCAAAGATTTGAGAAGAGAAGGATTGAGAAGTTAATAACAATGCCTATTGATGCAATCTTAGATGACTCAGATGACGAAGAGGATGAGAACGATGATGTAAGAGAGCTTAGAAAAGCACTGAGAGCAAGTAGGTAAGAAGAAATAAGACGTGAGAGCAGAAGGATTGGAGAACGATCGTCTGGGGTATCTGGGCTAGCCAAATCGGGTAGTCATTTCGACAGAATGACCAGTCTGTTCGCATGTGATTCTGCTTGCAATGTTGAACCTATCAGTAGACCGACAGGTGTACTCAAATTCAATGTAGGTAGTGCTGACCCTTTTTTGTTAACAAAGAAGTGTAAAACACAGACAACTATAAAGACTGCAATAATATGTAGCATGAAAATGCCAAGTCATTTGTCGACAAAAGCTTTGTTAAATTGTTGTGCTACAACCACATTCCATACAATGTGATCAAATTCCATACTACAAGCCCATGGTAGATGCTTTTGCGAAAGCATGTCGTGGTGTTTCTCCAACCACTGCTTAAAAGCATTCCCACACATTCAGACCCGGAGCTTAAAGAGACCAAAAAATATATTAAACTTTTCATATTCATTGAGATGAGTATGGTTGCACACTGACATGTGATAGACAACACAAAATAGAAAGAAGATAATTAATTTTCTTGTGTATTTGACCGACGTGGCAGTGTTCCTGGACTCAATGGATGCAACCGACCGCTTTTAGAATGGTCAATAGATATTTGACCGATGGATAAATATGTAGAAATTATTAGAAAGCATAGAGTAGTCTAAGTAGTTATCGACAACGAAACAAACTACAAATCAGTCAGGCAGTTGCTGATGCAAAAAAGACATCTGTGTTGGACTCCGTGTGCGACACATTGTATTGACTTGATATTTTCTGATATGACGAAAAAAGAGGATGTCAAAAATATAATCACACAAAGTCAAATGATAACGAGATTTATTTAAAATAAAGGTTGGGTGCTCAGCTTGATGAGAAAAGAGATAGGTGGAAAAGAGTTGATCAGGTATGTGATTATAAGGTTTGCAACCTACTTCATTGTATTGGACTCTCTCTAAGTGCATCAGGATGATCTAAGGAGAATGATCACCTCAATAGAATGGTCCGAGAACTTTCCGAAGCTCAAACCAAACGATAGGACAGCTGCAAACAACGTGTACAATCTGATTCACGGTAATGACTTCTAATAAGAAATCTTTAACATTATTACTGTATTTAAGCCGCTGATGAAAGTTCTAATAATTATCGACAGTGATGATAAGGACAAAATGTGTTATCTGTAAGAGGCCATAGGTCGGGTGAAAGAAGAAAATAAAAAGAATATTAATAGAGGATACAGAAAATGGTGGAACATGATGACAAAAAATGGGATAAGTAACTACATCAAGATATTCATGCTATAGGTAAATGCTACTTTTTTATTTTTAAAGTTAAACTTAATGTGATACAAATCATTTATTTACATGTACTTCAATTGCAGGTTATTTTCTGAATCCTTGTTTCCAATATTTCATCGGTGCAACAAATGACGAGTTGCTGGTTGGATTTAGATATGTGGTTGAGAGGTTAGAACCAGACATCTCAAAGCAACTTGATATACAAAAAGAGGTAAATGATTTTTCAAATATTTTTATTTGATATATGATTCGATCAAGTCATTCACAGACAGTCATGACAATTATTTCGAACTGTACACACTCTGATGTCTATGCAGATTATTATAGTCAATACAGCTACAGTTCAAATATGACTAAACAGTCCAGTAGTCAAGGCAGTCACGACATGCCTTTTACCGAACCGAGCCAGCCCTCTGCATATGATAACATGATGATATCATTTTTAAGGCTGAAACAGATGCAATATCGGTGTCCACCTTACTACTCTGCACTATGCATGGATGATACCAACTTAAAATGAGAATTTTTTGTATAATTTGATTTATTTTATTCATTTTTTGTATTTTTTATTTATTTTATTCATTTGTATTATGAGATCAGATTTATACCTCGTCATTTTTGTATTGGTATTATTTTATATTAATAAAATAATAATGGGATGGCTGGAGTCCTAGAAAATTTCGACCAAAATTTTTTGTCCAACTATATATCTAGTAAAAATTATCAATGCATATATGTATAAAATAAAATACAATTATATATATGATACGTCATTGTAAGTGTATACATATTTAAAGTATCTCCGAAACCAAAACACGAAACACGAAACAAAACTACCGAAACTACATGTACAAACGAAACGAAACTCCGAAACCACCGAAACGGATGAAACCTGACCGAAACCGAAACTGAAACCGAGACCTCTAACCTTGCAAGGAATGACAAAATATACAGGCTTGAAAGTTCCAAGGCCCTGGAGACTGTCCTGAATAGAGGATTTAAGGTTTGCATGAGAAGGGACGCAGTTTATCTAGGAGACCAAAGGAATTCACATTATACAAAAATAAGAGACCTTCCATTAATGACAGTAATGATCCGGTCGCTTAGTCAAAATGTCGAGAATGCCGATTTGTCACATTGACCTACACGACATTCACGTGCATATTGTATATATGCTCAAAGTGCATATATATTGTGACATCTACCACAATAATACCAATTTAAACAGGGTTTGAGGTATCGACCGATACCATTAGGTATCGACCGTATCGTATCACCTATTGGTATCGACAGTTGACGATACCGAAACAAAGTGTTAGTTTCAATATCGACCGATACTGAACGGTATCGGTCAGCTTCGCTGATACCTGTCGAAACTGACCGATACCGACCGAAACTGACCGATACCGTTAAGTACCGGTCGAAGACGGAGGAAGAAAAAGTATAATTAAATAAAAATTCTCTAAAAACCCAAAAAATTTCGTGAATCAATTGGTTGCATAGAAAGCTCGGTTAAAAGAGAGGAGAAAACCGTAGGGTTTCGACTTGAAAATGATGAAGAATTAGACGAAGAAGAGGCATAACCAAGAAAAATTGTTGAAAAAAGAAGAAAAGGACAAAATGAAGATGGTGAAAAAACTGAACTCACCTCATCACGTCCCCGCCTCGCCAAACCTGCCTCCTGCCTCGCCGAACCCACATCGACCATCTAGCGTGAGAGTGAGAGTGAGCAAAGAGAGAAAGAGGCCCGAGTCGCGTTTAAGGAGATGCTGCATTCTTTAAAAAGGCAAACTTGTAAATACGTGGTATGTTCGTAAAGTAAAACAGTCGATGCGCATATCAAGCAAATTTTTGTGACAACCCTGTAAATAAGTGGTATGTGCACAAAGCAAAATGGTGGGTGCGCAAAAGCAACGGCCAACGATTTTTTTTGGCAAACTTGTAAATAAGTGGTATGTGCGCAAGGTAAAACGGTGGATGCGCAAAGCGTGTATCTAATATTTAGTATTTAAGTACCAAACTTTAGGTATTTCGTATTTGATATGATTACGAACTCAAATTTAGTTTATCTATTTAGTATTTAATACTTGATAGTATATGATTAATATTTTAGTTTGTTAAGTATTTAATAGTATTTGATAGGTTTAGATTTAAGAACCTCCGAAATTATCATTGTGTGTATATAGTTTATAGTATATACATATTTAAAGTATCTCCGAAACCGAAACCGATACCCGAAACGAAACTGCCAAAACTAGCGATACGGACGAAACCGAAACTTGCTTCCGAACCCGCCGAAACAGGCGACACCGATACCGAAACCTAAATTTTGGGAAGAACGATACCCAGACCGAAACCGAGACCTAAAACCTTAAATTTAACTATGGTGATTTTGTAATTTTGACCCTGTAACGGAATAAAGTTTACATGTGAGGAATGAAATTACCAGCAACTTTGAAACCCAAAACATAAATCCACAATTCAGAGAAGATTGGACTGACATCAATCCAAGGATTAAGAAGAGTTGGAAAAGGGCAAAAACATACATACCCGGGCACAGGATAAGCGCCATAATTCATATTAAGGTATCCCTGCTTGGTATTTCCTACCTGTGACATAAGACAAAATTAAACAGGATAAGATACATTCCATTGTTATAAGTGTTAAAAAAGATTTTAAAGCACAACCTGACTGATGTTGCTGGCACCATTTTGTCCAACTACGGGCATCATTCCTGGAACTTGGTAGCCAGGATTTGTCCAGCTATGAGTTTGGGCATTTCCATTAGATACAGCGGGACTAGCAATTCCATTAACATGCAAAGGAAATGCTTGAGGGACCCCTCCAGATCTAGCTGCAGCAACAAGAAGAGCCTGCTGCTGGGATAAGAATGCAAGCTGCTGCTGATGAACAGCATATGGAGAAACCATGTTCGACTGCAAACAACAATCTCGGGGTTAGTAAATGTGCTCCCCCTGCAATATCTCCCAAGCACAAAAAGAAGGAACAATAACACATCATGAATGAGGACAAATACAGAGAGAATTAACTACTCCAAGAGAACACTTAGCTGAAGACAAGATGACAGCAACAAATTACAAGTTACATATGAAACCTTACTCGGTCACAAGTCCCTGATACTCTGGGTATACTATAAAGTAGGACTAGAGTGGTGTCTACAATATAATGACCTGTTTTGAGCAATATAGCCCGACCAGATTTGGCTTCCTATGGGAGATTGGTCCGCAGAGACAGCAAAATTAGTGTCTCGGAAAGGTTTGGTTTTAATCCATATAAAGAAAACAAAACTCAAGTTTTGTGTTTTGACCCAAACCCCATAAAGACCCAAAACTAAATAACTCTTTCGGTTGGGATCCCTTTTATTTCCAAACCATAATGGCCTAGGTAGCACAGATACTTCACCCATGAAGCTGTGTCGTGTCGAATTCATGTTGGGGACACATAACGAATACAATGCCCATATTTTACAATATACTTGGTAGAATATAAGTGTCATTCTGTCGCATGGCATCACTGTGTCCGCATGTTTACGTCCGTGCACATAGTTAATGGCTAATCTCTATTTTCATTAATGGTCAATCCAAAGGTTCATGAAATTTTTATTTTCTATTATTTATTTATTTATTATTCTTATTTATTTATGTATTCGTCTATTTTTATTTTACTTATTTGTTTAGGAGAATGGTTGCCAAAACATATCGCCTGCAGCTGAATCTCTGTTGTCTCGGCTGCAGTGTCACCTTGTTTCTTGACGCATCAGTCTGTGTTCATTGTTTGCACGGGCAGAGCTATGATTTTTGTTGAGGGTGGGCACAATGTCGAACCACCTTGTGGGTTTCAATATATACAATGTTTCTTTTTCTCAAATAATATATATGCAACCTTATCTTATCATCTAATAGCATTGTATTTTGTAATTAAAGAGCGGAAACTTTTTTTTACCAATTTTAATTATTTTTGGGTGCACTAACCACAAACTTTGATCATGTTGACATTTTGGCATAATGTTGGAAGTGTTGGAATGTTACCACTAGAAAATATAATGTTGAAATTAAAGCCATTGAAATTAGAGGTCCAAATTTCACAATGCATGTGAGAAGAAAGATGTATTTCTCAAACTTAACAATAAAAGCTTTGCAACAAATCATGGTTGATTTAGGAAATGTTATATTTGGTTGGTTCCTGATTAGGCATGATCATATGGTCCAAGTGTGAATAGTTTTGAAATTTTAAACTTGTGTACTAATGGGGTAACATAAACATGCGTAAAATTTTCTTCTTGTATGTCAAATATATTGGGCAGTCCAAAACATCAACGCCAGCACTGGTTAGAATGCGGCTCCGCCCATGATTATTAGACACTAACCGACACAAATCCAACATGCAGCCACCCATGTCCATATCAAACTGCGCCAGATTTGTGTTTGACACTGGAGTTGCAGCATTTTGTCATGTCCATACATCCTAGCTAATTCCTTAACAGACCACCATAAATTCAAGCCTCACATGGAACCAACTAGTTTTGACCAGTGTGCAACAATAGTACACACCAGGCACCCAAGACTGGTTCATGATTAGGTGTCTCGAATTGTTCATCTAAATTCCCCACAAAAAACAGATTTCTATTTCTTAATAAACCATGCCAGTATACATAATATTCTGAAAAAAATAATGCAGTAGCCTCACCTTTTCAAATAGGCTCATAATATCATTTTTTACAGTAGCCTGGGATTTCTGCGGGGCCAAAGGCTGTGAAATTGCTGGTGAATCTTTAAACAGATCTTCTATACCTGATGCAGACTGGGGTTTGTTTTCCATTGGCTTTGCAGTAGCAGTAGTAGTGATCTTCTCTGCATTATGTGTTGCATCTGCCGCTGCACTCCTAAAGAGATCATGATCAGTTGGTCACAAGTAACAAGTGGGATTACTAGTTCTACTGCCAACATAGAACTACTCATCTAGGAGAAACAAAGTAAATGATAAGAACTGAATAGAACATGACCCTAAATTGTTGAAGGCTTACGAAATTGGTTCTTTGAGCTTTGTGATCATGGAATATGACGAAAGCAATTGAACTTACACTGGAATCCAGCCCATGCATTATCGTCTAGTGAAGATGATTCTGGCTGGTTTCCACTAGAGCTGTCCATGGAAAGCATGTTAAAAAGGTCAGTGGCGTAATCAACTTTTGGAGGAGGTGGTGGTAGGGCGTCAACTTTCGGAGGCAATGCTTCAACTTTAGGAGGCGATGCTTTGGTTTTAAAAGGAGTTGCTGCTGCCGCCCGTGGAGGATCTGCCTTGGGTAAGATAGGTGTGATCTTCGATTCCACATGGACCTGAAATTTTGATATATGCCCGTTAACATATTGAACCAATTTTTTTGATATATTATCTTTTACAAATAACATAACATAATGGCAAAATGAAAATTGAAGACATGCAATAACCATTCAGTAATGAATACATTCAAGGACAATTTTTATGGGTTTTTTAAGATATTGGTCCCTCAAATTGTCTATTTCAAAATTGGTCCCTCAAATTGTCTATTTCGACATTGGTCCCTCAAATAATGTAATTTGCAATTTGGTCCCTCAAATCTAAGAAGTTGTTAGAAAATAATCCCTCTAGTTAACATTTGTTAAAAAAAATAAAGAATATTCTGTTAAAATTGAAAGAATATACTTGCAACGACCCGAAAAATTTCAATAAGACTATTGGGATTTTCTATACTTTTTCCTCATATTTCTAAATTATTTTTCCTATATTTTTCATTCCATTTTCACACATTCCTTTATTAATTCTTCCCCTTTCAACATAAGCCGCAAGCTCCTTGGGCCGCTAGCCCAACACCATCTCTTTCCTTCTTCCTAAAAAACTTTTCTTTTCTTTTAACTAGATCCCAGAACCCAACTCCCTTAATCTTTCCCCTACCTTGGCCGACCTCCTTACTCTTTTCTTTTTCCTCTCTTCATTTTCTTTCTTTCATTTAGAAGCCCATAAACACCGCAGCCCATAGGCCCATCCCCTCTTTTATAAAATCCTGCCCACTCTTCCTCTCTCTTTCCTTCTCTTTTCCCTTTTCTCTCTCTTTCATTATTCTGAGGCCCACGGCCCACTTCAACTCCAAAGCCTCTCATTTTTATCGGCCTTTTTCTCTCTCCATGAGAAACCCATGGCCGCTTGATATCTTTCTCATGTGCACAAGCCTTAGCGGGAGAAACCCCGAGACAGCCGTCGCCGCCTCACGCTCACCTATGAAACCATATCCCCTCCCGCGTCGTCTCCTCTTCAGTTACTAATCCCGAACGAAAACGAACTCCTCCCGCACACGACTTCTCCTTTCCCCTCTCCTATTTATACGCTACTATTCTTTATGGTTTTATTCATGCTAAATCTCCTCTTTTCTTTCTCAAAATTTCTAATTTAATATTCCTTCGATTCGAGCTTGGGTTGTGGGGGTTCTGGCCATCGTCAATTACGGTAGATTATTTCGAACACTAAGTATTCGGTTTATGTTTTGAACTTTCAGTTTAATTTTTGAATTGTTGGAAGTTGTTGCTTGGACCATTGTTTGGATTTCTTTGGGTTTTCATGGACATGATGTTCACAAGTTTCTTAAGGGAATTTTTCCCTTTGATATCATATTTTTAGCAACCCATGGGTTTTTGTGGCAACCCTCGATGCCTCTATTTCTTACTTTTGGCTGGGATCTAATTTACAGTCAGCCATCGGCGTGTCTTTACCGTGGTTGTGCCGTAGGATGTAGGCTGGCCACATTGTTGTGGACTCTTGCATGCTGTTATTCTTGGGGTTGTTCTATTGTTGGTGGAGGATTCTTGGTTGTTGTCGTTGGTTGAGGATTCTTGGTCATCATTCGTGGGGTTGTTGCTGTAGTTTCGGGCTTTTTGCCTTTGTTTCGGGCCTTTTGCCCCGTGGAATATCTTATGTACCGTGTTCATTGTTATTCCTTTGGGTTTCGTGGCCCATGAGCTTTGCACTATTGCCTTCACTTTCAGGGGCTGGGGCATTTTTGCAAAATTGATTCATGGGTTTGTGCAGCCTTGCTGTTGGGTTTATGGCTTGTTACTGTTCATGTATTAATAGCCGCCACGTAGTACCCTCCGTGCTGGTAGACTGTAAAACTAGTTTTTAAGGCTGCCAGTTGTGAATCTGATCCCATACGATCTATAACCTTTTTACTTTCTTTTGCAAATATTTAAACATCATTTTTAAATAAAATTTTATATTTAATTTGATGAGTTTTATGAAGATGAAGAGATTTAATTGGTATTAAAAGTTAGAACTGATGCTTAAGAATTCATGAGACATGTCAGATAGAATTGCCTTTAAACAATCACATGCTTCAACACTATTACATGAGTCATAGTTGAGTTAGCTGACATGCATGCAATAACTAGAACTGTTAATTATGTCAACTAAATTGTGTAGTTATGTTAGGGACTATGCAAAATAACGATATTGATAACTGCTTTATGACTGTACACTACTACTTCGACACATGTCTTGATATTACTATTGACAACATACCGGAAAATTGATTTATTACAAAAACCCCTAACTACGCAAATTATGGTGATTAGAATATGGACACTGCCTGAGAATCTAATGATACCTAACATTGACAATTTATGACATGAAACCTAGAAAACAGCTAGACAACTAGAAAATAGATACAGTTACTGACATTGCACTTGACACAACTGACACAGCAAACTGTATGATCATGTGCTGGTACTTTAATGATCTAGTTACATAGTTCTTGTTACAAAGTGATATTACATTGATAAGCTCTTACTACACAGTTCACATATGACATTCATCATCTGATAACAGTTGACTAAGATACAGTGTTTGATCCAATTACCCGACATGATGAATAGTATACCATGAATTACAAATATTGTACAGTGAATGCATGTTTTCGATATTATATCTGGTCATTGGTTAATACATGCTGATTACAGACTCTGGATATTGTGCATGTTCAGGATTAGGAACTAATTGCTATATGGGACAGTGCCACGGTACACGGGGGCACCTCTTGAACCCATGAAAGCCACCTCTCGAACCCCTTCCACAGTTTATATAATGAAAACCATCACATTAGCAGATACAATATTGTTTGACACGACAAACTATATAATAGTCACAATGTGTTGACATAACATTTGACTCACGTGTTTTGGCGTAACTCACATTAGATAGAGAGCAGAAGCAATTAAAACCATACTTTTGGCCTATATCTGGAAGGATTTTGATGCGGACCCGGACCCGAGCCCGCATCCCATTGAGGCCGGCGGCTACCAAGGGGGACCCACCCCCCTTTTATCACTTACGTGCGCCGTAGGAGGCGCGGTAGCACGTAGGAGGGTTAGTTAGGGGTATTCTAGTCATTTTAGACTAGATTAGTAATTCCCCACTTTTCTATAAATTAGGGCTAGCCGTCTTTATTTTGTTTCATGCTTATTTTGTGAAGAACAATTGTAGGCGTCCTTTGTGAAGGTTTTAGGCTTTGTTCCGTGCAACAAAGCTAGGAGAGCGAGTCTCCTCTCGAAAGAGGCTCATTTATCAATCTATTTTCATCGTTCTTCGCAAATTAAGATTCCAAAATTCCACTTTTTTATATTTTTCCTCTTTAAATTCTGAAATTAATTGATACGAAACCCTAGTTCGTATCAGATTTCCTTTCATGTTTCATGTTCCAAGGATCCCAAGTTCCTTCTTATTTCTTGTTTTGGACTCGGTCCGGGGTAGCTTCCCGCCGTCCAAGGTGGTATTCGAGTTGCATATCGTGCTCTCCAATATAAATCACAACACTAACATAAGACATCGTTGTTTAGTAAATAAGATAGTACTTGTACTATTTGTCAATTAGATACTGCTTCGCTATTACTTAATGTTAATGTCTCGCATGATTGTTCTTTAATATTGTTGTATTGTTATTTACAGTTCTCTCTTTTACGAGTTACAGCTTAGAAACGGTTAACTAAGCTTTGATCATAATCTAGACATTGAAAACGTTCATAACATGTCACATTCAGTAGTAGCTTACCTTAACTATCTCTTTAAATGATTCTATTGTACATACATGTCCCTCTCATTATATGCTACACGTTGTTCTGTAGTTATGTTTAAATGTTTTGCACTATTACTTTGCTTTGTACATAAATTGAATGCTTATTTTGGATATAATCTACTCTAATTCAATCATATCTCTCTCAGGTGTTGAACAGGTTTTCTAGGGAGTTTCGGAGTTTTAGAATTAGCTTACATTCCTTTGAGCCATGCACAGAGATTCCGAGTCCTTTCATTCGGCTATGTTTTTTGGTATATTTCAATTTCGCATATTCTGTTTTCACTGGTAACCAGCAAAACCTGCATATTCTTATAATTTGTGATGACCCCCAGAAAGTGGGACGTTACAATACTTTACTCTTCTCTCCTTCGTATTTCTACTCAATTTCATCAAGAAATTTCTTTTTCAAACACAAACCCAAAACCAACCCTCTCCTCCCTTCTCCACGCCCTCAACAAATCCCTCACCCAACCCCAAACCTTATCTCTACTCCTATCCTTCCTTTAGTCGCTCAAGAAATCTCTCACAATCGCATATTCTAACTCCGTCCCCTTCTCCCTCCTCCAATCCTCAAAAAAAATCCCCTCCAAAACCATAAACATAACACTTTTCCCTCAACCCTCCTCTTATCCTTCCAGAAATCCCTCTAAAATATAAACTCCACTTCTCTAATATCATCCTCCCACAACCCAACTGCCATCACTACCTCCCACGCCTAACCAAAAGCCAACCCAAAACCCACCAAAACCCCAACCCGAAACCCATTTAAAACCTGACAAAATTCAAAGTGGTTCCAATTTACTCATTAACCAAGAGGTTAAACTCACTAGATATTAACAAGACTCGAGTTAAATTTTAGATGAAAACGGCTAAGAGTGACTATCTTCAAACAGCTTATTAAATTCAAAGAATCAAATCGTAAATTACATAATTTAAAGGATCAATATCAAAATAGACATAGTTTGAGAGATCAATATCTAAAAAAATCTAACTTTTAAATGACAAAAAAGACATAAATTCAACATCGAAAAGATGGGAAATAATGTGCTCATTTCCCCTTTTTAAAATGATATACATAATTAGTATAAAGTAAACAAGTAATACACTGGAAATTAACGTTAACAAGATATGGAACTCCATACGAAATATCATCTATTAGTTTCCAAGGTAATATCCAATGTATCTTAATGTTGGCAAGACACCATAAACACAGACACAAACCCAAAATGGGAGGCCCAACCAATTACATCATACACTTACTGCTAGGAGATCTGCATCGTGCTTTATATATAATAAGCACATCTGCATGATGCGCAAGTTGGGCTGAGATCTCATTCGACAGCTTCACTTATATAACAAAAACATTCATGACGTAGCACAGATAGGAAAATCCAACCCAAAGCTATCGTCTCCATATTCCATAGATCATCTATCATCAGCGATACCGCAATGCACCGTGACCACACCAGCAACCTTCACCTTTCAACGTCCTTGACTTTAGGCAACCCCCCCCCCCCCCCCCCCCCAACGGAGATGGTGTCGCCATGTTGACAGCTATTTATCAAACTCTGCCTCACCTGCCTTTTTTTACGCCCTATGTGATCACTGCTTGTGTCATTTCCGTTGACTACCACCTACGTCATCTTGGATTCTTCTAACTACTCCAACATGCACTCTTAATGCATCCGACAGTAAGTAGGGATTCTCTACTTTGGAAATTGAGCATAGATAGCATTAAGATATACGACCAAAGAATATACCCTCCCCGCCATTGTTTTACTTCCACGTCAACAGAATCTTCTCGAACTCTGCTTTCACCCACCCCTTCAGCGAATACCATGATGCTATCCAAGCCTAATTTCCAAAATAAAGAATACTTACTTAGTCTAGGATGCTTTAGGAAAGAATGTTGGAGCAGCTGGAGGATTTAAATATGATATTGGCAATAGTCAACCAACGACGACATTAATTTGGTAGGAGAATGTGAGGCAAATGGCAGCAAAGGGGTAGGTGAAGGCAGAGGTTGATGAGGATCCTTCGTGTAAGTGAAAGTGAACGATGATGGGGAGGGACGAGTTCATTTGGTCACTAAAGATTGAGGGGAGAAGAGATGGACATTAAGGTCTACCGTGTGATCCAATGTGGCACACCATCGAGAGGCCCTGAAGTTAAAGAAGTTGAAAGGCGGCACTTGAACCAGCATTATGCATAGCTGCACCATTAATGATGGCTAACTCAGTCTTGACCTTCCATGGAATGAGCGGAAGATGTTGGGGTTTTAGTACTAAAAGGGAACAACCTACACGAAATCTCAGCCCAACTTGCACATCTTGCAAAAATCCTTAAGAATAGATAGAGCAAGATGTGGAGCTCCTCACAGGTAAGTATCTGGTGAAGTATCTATGGGTGTAAGTACCTGCTTGGGCATCCCTCTGTCTCTGTATGTGGTGCCTTGCACAATGTAACGTGATGAGTAGCATTCTGATATTCAGGAATGGTGATATTGTGTATAGAAAATATACCTCTAACATAAAATTTTAAATGATCAAATATGTTACCTGGGTTATTTTAGGAGCAACTGAGACGACTTTCTTTGTGGCAGGTGGTGTAAGCTTATTATTCACTTCGGACGATCCCATGCTGCTGCCATGTCTATGTTCAACACTATCACCATACTTCAGTTTAGATTCATAAGTTTTTTCTTCTACTACCTTTGAAAGTGTTCTTGATATTGTATTTCTGGGTATCCACCTTTTATCTTCATATCTGGCAATTCCATATTAAATGAGTTCAAAGGAAATCCATACACAGAAGAAAGGACTCACAGATATAGAATAGTCTTACTTTGCACGAATAAAATTTTCAATTCCAACTCTATCATAGTTTGGTGGCAGTTCCGCTTCCCAATAGCTATTTGATTTTTCATTTCCCATTGCTGCAAGCAGTGAGTAAGAATGAGAGAGATCAATGTAACACTACATATGTGAGACATCCATTTACACATCTTTGAGAAATAATGATAGTACGTGCCAAAGGAGAACAGAAATACATGTAAAATAAACATAAGGATTAACTTACTTTGAATAAATGCAACTTGTTCAGGAAGCCATGTGTCTAGGGTAGCGGACCTTACCTGCAGTTAGAAGTGAGCATTTAACAGATAAGTTTATATACACATGCATACATGCAGCAATAACTAACAAAGGACTTGCAGAAATACCTAGGCCTAGACTAAATCAGCAGTCCGGAAGAAAGTTTTTTTTATTTCAAGGAGGGTGGGGTCATTTTTGGTTTTTTTTTTTTTTTGGGTGTGTGTGGGTGTGGGTGTGGGTGTGGGTGTGTGGGGGGGGGGGGGGTTTGGGGAGATCAAATTAAAAGGAAAAACAATAAGTTACAATGCCAATTATTTTTCACATTATAGAGCAAGTAGTTGTTACACTCAGAATATGTTCCTTAACGTACAAACAACCTAGGGCAATAGGGATAGAAGCACATCTGCTCCAATAGTAAAAATAGTAAAAATTGAGATGAAAGTTTTTTACTGTTGGCCATTCATCACCAAATCCTATTTCGAGTAAACAAAAAAATCAGATGCGGTAAATCCATAAATAGGTATTTGGAAGGTCAACTACTCAATATCTTTGTAATTTCCACTTCCCAGAATCCCAATTAATAAGTACAAAAGCACATTTTTATTTCTTATCCATCCCAATTAAGTTTTTTTATCATATCATAGAGAAACAAACTGAGAAATAATCAACTCATCTTTATTTTTCCACTTACCCAGGCCTCAAATCTTGGTTTTTGGTCTCGGTATCCGCCAATGTTCTGCCACATTGATATTTAGCTGTTTTGAATCTATCAGACTTAAGGTACTGATAGGATTTTGTAGGGTTTTTTTTGTAGAAAAGGATGATTTTTGGTGGAAAGGAGAGATTTTTAGGTGGAAATGTGATTTTTAGGGCTAGAAGGGTTGGTATAAAATGGTCAGTTTTTATTAATAATAAACTGACAGCAAAGGATTACAAGGATAAAGTTGAGACCTTTCGAGAGGATCTCGCTCTCCCAAGCCTCCGATTCAAGAGGGGGCCGCGCTCTCCGATGAAAAGAGGAATAATCTCACCTCAAACAAGTTTTCTTCACGATAATCAAGCATAAAAATCACTAAGCCTCCCTAGCCCACTATATATAATAAACTGAAAATATAAAGTTACAAAAAAGACCCCTAAAACTGAAATTTACGAAAATGCCCCTAGAAACCGAAAATTACAAAAAAAGCTCTTAAAGAACCAAAATTGCAGATCTGTCATTACTTCGTCCCCGAAAAATCACATTGTCCTCAATGTGGTGCGTAAAATCCACAGGCGGTTTACTCCAAGTGGAGATGCTAATCTCCTCTGAGGTCTTCTCCCACCACCACATCGTCTCCCTTATTGTCGTCCACAAACATAATCTAGAGCTTGCAAACGCCAAAACGATGCACTGGGTATACTTCTCATCACACGTGAAACACAACCCCTTCAGTCTCTTCATCTCCGTCTCCGTCATTTTCTTGAGCTGCCAACCCGATTATGACTCGTCGTGTTTCTCTTTGCTGGCCTGATTTACCCATGTTGACACCTTCTATTCTCCTATCGCCGGTTGGCCATGAAAGGAGGAGCCACCTTCAGTCCCTCTAAATCTCATCTCCTCTGTAAGGTGATCATCTATCTACCGTCTGGGTCAACTCCATGGCATCCATCAGACCCTCGGTTCTCTACAAGCATAGCTCTGCACGGATAACAGGCTTCAAACCCTTCACGAAACTACCCTCCAGTGTCTCATCTGGGATCCCCGACTCGTCCTGACAGTGCCTCAAATCTTTTTATATACTTCTTTACCATATCGTCTTTCCTGAGGGCCAATAACTGCTTCTGCAAATTTCCTCCTTGAGTCTCGCCTCTCCGCAGCATATCAGGTGGCCATGGGGCCCTCAAAACTCAGCAACATCATTGCCGTACTCCAGAAAATCCACAAGGAGATTGTTATCATCCTAGGCCGCCGTGGGAAATCTGCGGGGCCCGTTGGCCTTCGTCTCGATCTCTGTGCACCGTCCAAGTGTCAACAATGCATTTATGCCCTGGTAGAGCCACGACAGGGATAGGGCGCCACTGTCGAAGCTCGCTAGGGGTTGTACGCCCTAACAGAGTCTCGACGGGGGCAGGGCACCCTTGCCGATGCCCTAAAGGGACTGTACACCCTTGTCAATGGTCGGCAGGGGATGTACGCCCCTTCTGGGGGTCGGCCGGGGCCAGGTCCTCCTGCAGGTGAGTCGCATGGGTCGGTCGGCCCTGTCGACCCTCCTGGAGGGCTGCACGGCCCTGTAACAATACTGCAGAGGCCAGACGGCCCTGCTGGACCTCCGGAGGGGTCAGCTTAGGCTGCCAACCCCATGGGTTCTTTCTCCTCGGACGATGTGTTCTCGACATCCGTGAGCTTTCAGCCTTCATATTCCATCACTTTGCCATAGCCCTTCTCCAAAGTCAACGCCTTTTTCGCTCGATTAAGGTTTTTTACCACGTCGTTTAACTTCGCATGCCCGCGAGTTGTTGCATGATTTGTGTTAGGGCTTATCTTCATACTTCGCTAGGGTTTGCTTCATGCCCTCAAGTTAGCCGTTGTATTTCTCCTCAAACGCGTCAAACTTGTCTTTAGATCTCATCACCTCCGTCATGGATCTCACCACTCTAATACCACTTGATAGAATTTTCTACGGTTTTTATGTAGGAAAAGATGATTTTGGTGGTAATGAGAGATTTTTAGGGGGGAAATGAGATTGTTAGGCCTAGAACGAGGAGGATTGGAATAAAAGGGTTTGTTTTTATTAATAATAAACTGATAACAACGGATTACAAGGATAAAGTTGAAACCTTTCGAGAAGATCTCGTTCTCTCAAGCCGCCGATCCGAGATGGGGCCGCTCTATCGAATGAAAAGATGGATAATCTCAATTCAAACAAGTTTTCTTCACAATAATCAAGCATAAAAATCCCTAATCCTTCCTAGCCCACTATATATAATAAATTGAAAATATAAAATTACAATAAAGACCCATAAAGTGAAAATTACGAAAATGCCCCGAGAAATCCGAAGATTACAAAAACGCCCCTAAAGGACCAAAAGGGGACAACCTAATAAAGCCAGAGTGTGCCACTTAGAGTGGGCACCCAGAGTGGACCGCTGTGAACGGTGGTTGTCAGAAGCGTGGTGGTTGTCAGAATCACTCTTGTTCCCACGTCGGAAAGAACAAGAGAAATGAAATGTTTAAGTATTAAACGGCCTCTCCACCTAATATCAATTGGTTTTGGTTTGGATGCTAGCTAATACTTAACAAATGGGGTGTGAGCCCAGTGTTATGGGCCTAGTATTGAATGGGTTCTTAACAAGGCTAGTGGTAGAGGCCTAGTTGGGATGGGTCTCTAACAGGTACCAACTGCCTTATCTAAAGCTAGGTGTTGGTTGCTGGTAGAGTTTTACTTTTCGCAGGTGCTTCACCTATCCACGGATTATTTCTATCATCTAGAAAATTGACTTTTATTCTCCACCAAACTTTACTAACCGTTGATTCCCCTGTACATCTGCTACTTAACCTTTCCTTTTGCATACTCTGAGAATTCAACAAAACCAGTCTAATACATGCTCTATCTAGATTTGTACTCCTTAAAACCCAAAAATTCAAAACCATTAGAAATTAAACTTAAATGCATCTCAGACAACATTTGCTTATGATCTAGTGATTGTTTTTCTACCATGTTTTCTTCATTATGATACTAAGGGTTCAGATATCAAATATTGATAACAAGAAACTATAAGCACAAAGTACACCACCATTGTATACCACTGGAATGATACCTAAGCATCAAGGTCAATTAAAATTTCAATAATCGAAATATTACCGATCAAATCACATAAAGACAAACTTTGTTCATAACCCCTCAGAGGTTCTAGAGATTATTATATCTAATTCAATTGAAATTTAGATCATCAAAGCACTTGCGGTTTAGAAAATAAAAATGGAATTAATGGAGCCAGCACACATCAGACATCTTTAGTGGGGCACTTCTAAAGTTTGATTTACAAACTAATTTTAGATCTTTCATAACAATTGATAAATAAAAGGAACAGAAGACATATGCATGATGTTAAGAGTAAATATGACCTTAGATATGTGAACCCCCAAACTCCTATGAATTCCAGAACACTGCATGCAAATAAAGATCCCCAAATTTACACTTGCCCATCGTGGCCCTCTGCAATAAAATGACATCATTAGCCTCAAAGAGAAGATATAACAAAAGCCAGCAACAATCAGAGAGTATCTTCTGTAAGTGGGCAAAAACATTATGTGCAAGTCATGCATGGACAGGCATGCATGTCAGAATTTTATACAGGTATAACTGGTTCCTTGTATTCGCAAGCCCCAAAAAAGATGATCAGGTTCACACTGAATATCATTTTAATTAAATTATTTTAAATTGACAGCTCCAGTGAAAATAATAATGTTATGTGTTTGCAGACAAAATTGCTTCAAATCAATCCAAGCGATGATGATGCTAACTGATGAAATTTCAAAACTAATACTCATAAAATCACTAGTTTTATAAACCAAGAAATATTTCTTGAGATCTTGTGGTAAATAGTGTGAGTAACCTATACAGGAATGATTGCCATGGATCTCATACAAATGAATACGAATTTGTGACATTATATTCCTAGTCAGGTTCTCAGAATTCATTGTGCAGAAAGGATATGCCTAGTCAGGTTCTCAGGATTCATTGTGCAGAAAGGATATGCAACAATATCCATATGTAAATATTAATGTTCATTTTTATTGTATTCCACTCTTGGCACCAAAAGATAATTTACCTAAAGATTCCTTTGTTACTTTAAATACAAGAAAAAGTCCAACAAGACAAACAATATATCAAAAGTCAGAAGTAACAACTTAACCAGATCATCCATGTAGCCTACTCAAGCCAGAGTTGCACTTCAATGCCAGACATTTCTAATGCAAAACACTTAGATAGTAATGAAAAATGACCACAAAACCTAATCGGATCTATGCCTAAGATATGAAACGAATTAGTAGCTAATCATAAATGTGTGCACAAGCGTTAATGACCTACTTCGATTTGCAGTCAGCACATTCTCTGTTCTCTGGCAATCTAAGCAGTCCCTCCAGTATCTACAAAAGAGAACAAGACATTAGTTAAAAGAAGAAGCAAATGAAATAAGATAAGTCAATTGTACAAAAGTGCAGCCTGAAAATTAGAGCAACAAAACAATTAGCCACCAGTTTACACAATACTTTACAACAGAAATTGATGCTCTGATCTGTTTAAATATTAGTCATCCATCACAATTTCCACGGACACAATTTCCTATTTCGTAAAATTATTGAAATTTGTTTTTCATGCACAACAAAATAGAACGTTGATAGCTCTCTACAGGATTTCTAAACGAGTAAAGAAAGATGTTATTTAACACTCCTTAAATAGCTTTAAAAATTACGTTGTTTGGTATGAAATCAGGACTCTGCAAGGTTTTAAGTATAAACATGTTGCTTATTTGTTTAACCACGATTTAGGGAAATAATTAAAAGAAGATATTTCAATCAGTGCATTGAATAACGTATAAATCATATGAATGGAACCACATGATGTATACAATGGAATATAGAGCACCGAGTGATTGCGAGGTCATATAGCATTTTCCTTGAAAGCACTTGACAAGTTTAGTCGCGGGGTTAAGGGTTGGCCTCAAAGTGATACCAAAGTGGCAAAGTCGCATATTTTAGCAGATAAAATGATAATTGATAGGCAATATATCATTACCAATTATAAGACGATGTGATGAAGAACAAGGAGCTGATGTAATTTCGTACATATGCCCTACAACTTAATGAAATTAGAAGCGTACATGAAATGGATTTTCAGTAAGGTAACCTAATATGGTCAGCATGGCCCTCAATCACCCCAAACAATGGGAGAAAAAAGGCCCTCAATCACCCCCAAACAAAGGGAGAAAAAAGTAAAGAAATGACTTTTCAGCGGTACGGCTAGCACATATAGACTCTACATAAACCTAATGGAACCTTTGTCCTGTAACACAGTAACCCAACATACATAATTGATTTTGGAATGTACTAGAATTTAGTGTATCATCAATTTTAGATGGTGAACAGATGCGCAACAAAAAGAAAAATATTTTAAAGAAGATGCCTAGAATTTCGGTCAACGGGTCAACTCAACTATGCTCATTTTTTGGACATGTTTCGTTACTCCACCAATGTCACAATTAAGGTCATATTCTTTCACTGCACATCTGAAGCCGTGATAAAGGACTGCATTAAGCAACCTACAAACAACATAAAGCTTATTCAGATTTCTAAATTGAATCCTAAAGAACCAGATGCCTAGGGCATAACACTAAGAGAAATATAGGGGAAATTCCTGGATGGGAGTTGGGCTGAGCACAACCAACTGGTTCGGTTCCAAAGATTAATTTGATTTGGTTCAGGTCCATGACACATGCCAGTTATCATGTTTGCCTTTACAAATCAAAACCAACCGATTTACATGAAATATTTAAAAGGTACAAAATTGACGATACATGGGTGCAGGAAGAGTCAGAACACCCCCACCCATTCTTTCTCCTCCTCTCTAAAATTCTCTCCCTCATTAAAATCTCTTCCCGCTCCATTCTCCTTCGATCACATCTCTTCAAGTTTCACATCAGTTTGTCGCCCAATTCAATTCCCTTCAATCTCATCCGGCCGTTGTTAAAGGCCTCATGTCCTTTTCTTAGTTTTCTTCTTTTTAAGGAGTGCTTGCAGAATTTTATGCTGAATAGTTCATAATATTAATGTTGACACATTTGTTAAAATATAAATCACTTTAGCAAATGCTGAAAAGTTCAGATTTTGATGCAAAAATCAGATTTCCTTAAAGACCAATGAAATATTTGGGATTTTCAATCTAAATTTTTTGCCATAGAAAAAAATTGTAGAACCTCAGTTGGATTTTAAAGATTTTTTTCCCTTGTGCTTTTTTCTTTAAATGTATTGGCCTTTTGATCTGATTCAGCTGCGGTGTTGTCTAACAGATCTATCTCTACAAATATTCCTTTCTCATTTTTCTTCCTTTAAAATGACCAAAACATACTGTCACACCAAACTGAAAGTTCTGATTTGGCTTTGAATCATAGTCGGATAGAGTCGGTTTAAATAGACTTCAGTTCAGTTTTCAGTTGGGAAAATTTGCACAAAAACGAACTGAGTCGACACATGGGAGTTTTTGGAGACTTTGTTGTAAATTGTGGAACTAATTGGCATTTCCAGGACTCCATATTCCTATGATATTTATCCATATTCTTTGCCTATAGTTTATCTGAAACTTGTTTTTAAAAAGTCTGTTTATGCGTATCAATAGCATTATGGTCTAATAGGCGTTAATCCATTACTCCCACAAATATGTGTTTTCTTTATAAATCTGTCTTTAACATTTCTCTTTGGGATGTTCATCCAGCATTAATCCAACATCCATGTTGCTCGTTTTTAACTCCAAATGGGTATTACATGAGAAAATCTACCTCACTTTCAAAAAAACAAAAAATCTACCTCCTAAGGCATAACCCTATCAATATGAACTATAGCTTTCACACAATAGTTCATAATATGTTCATATTTTCAAGCTTATCATAAAACTATTGACAAAATTTTCCCTCATTGACTTTCTTTGTTCTTTCTCACACTTACTTCCAAGGTGATTGCTATGGGCCAATTCCTCAAACACGAAAAGTTGACATGATGCGACTCCCACTAAATACTTAAAAAAGCATACAGAAAATAATAAAAAATTCTCATGATGTGATACCAAATAAGGACGTACAGCAATAATGACCCTACATCAATGGGCTGAGTAATGCTTGACCCGCAGTTCAAATTTCCAGTAAGACATTAAAAGGCGTTCTATACAATTTCCCTGGTTGTTTTTTGCTCTCAACATGGGCAAAGCATGAGAGGGCGAAAAGGCCGATAAACCCCTTAGACGGGGGTCTATTGGGTTTGGAGTAAAGTTCTCCCAACTATAGTTTTCTATGTTTTAGTCATTTAACTCCAAAAAACTACCCTAAGATGTGGTTGGTTAATTCTTAAGATTTCATAAACTGTAGTTAGCTACCTTCGAAAATTGGCTTTAACTGTCATATAGAAAAATAGAATCATATTACATTTTTCTAAACTCCAATACTGAAAAGAAAAAAGTACCCCTACATTGTGTATCCAAAGAATACTCAACAGTAACAAAACGACAGTTTAAAAACTAGAGTTGATGTTAACAAACTGCGTTTTGCAAACATCTAACTACAAATTAAAATAAACTACAGTTTAACTTCAAAGCCAAACAAGCCTAAAAATACATAAATACATATACCTATATAGATATGTAGATAGAGATTAATAGGTATTAGATGGTAAGTAAGGTTGTTTCTTAGTTATAGTTGACGTGAAAGCCTGTCATTGAGTGAAGTAAAAGAAAAGTATAACTCACGTCCTTTCTTTTACTCCACCTAATTATAGGACATCACATTAGCTGCAACTAAGAAAAAAACCTTTAGTTATCACCTGATATTTATTAATCTCATACGTATGTATGTAACAGATTTATATGTGTGGTTGGCGTGTGAAAATTTCTCATGCTAATGCAACTATACCCATTTTTATTTATTTTTAAAAAATAGATGCATTCTACGCATCATAGATGATCAACATACCAAAAATTAAATGAATCCAATGCTATTTGACTCTCAATCTAATTGGTGCAAAATCAACGATTTCATAACAATAAAACTTTTAGTTATGAGTGGATTGATAATCAAATTCCTTTAGGGCTCACACATATTTGGAGTTGTGGGATTTTATAATGTATACATCAATCCTTGAAATTTTCAAAAAAATAAGGAAGAATATATATTTTGTGCTATTAACATACAAAATTTCCAGTTACATATATATATATATATATATATATATATATATATATATATATATATATATATATATATATATATATATATGAGAATAATATGTATCATACGAAATATGAGGCACCCCTCATATGCCCTCTCACATAAAGGGTGCAGTTACAAGCCCATGTGGACTTGTACTTGTACTCACCCCCTTTATGTGAGAGGACATATAAGGGGGTGCCTCATATGGCGTATGATACTCATTATTCTATATATATCTGGCCCAACAGCGGCTTTTTTAAGAAGTGCATTTTTTACTTTTCAATATATATATAGGAATATGGGCCTGAGCTGTCAGCACGGTAAATTTTTCCTGCACTGATAGCAATTTGGGGCATTTTAAAGTATTTTTTAAAAAAATTTGCAGTTTGTCCTACAACTTGTTGGCTGGCCCCCCACCAAATTTCAAGGCAATCCAACATCATTTGAGCATCCGTTCATGGATTTCAAAAATGTTGCGCTGACAGTTCGGTTTTCGATAGCGATTTTTTTGAAACGCATGAACGGAGGCTCAAATGGTGTTGGATTGACTTGAAATTTGGTGGGGAGCTAGCCAACAAGTTGTAGGACACACAGCAAATTTTTTTAAAAAAATACTTTTAAATGCCCCAAATTGCTGTCAGCGCAAGAAAAATTTCCTGCGCTGACAGCTCGGGCCCTTATTCCTTATATATGTAGAAAAAAATCTATGTGCAAACATTTTGCACGAAAATTTCCATACAAAATTATTTTTATTTTTTAAAATTTTTTCATCCTTCACTTCATACATTTATACACCCCACAAAAAATA
Source organism: Scilla litardierei (assembly GCA_030789695.1). Lineage (NCBI taxonomy): Eukaryota > Viridiplantae > Streptophyta > Magnoliopsida > Asparagales > Asparagaceae > Scilla > Scilla litardierei. The sequence continues at coordinate 202,959,622 of CM061139.1, forward strand.
ACGACTGAAAAATAATAGGATTTGACAATCAATCAAGGCATTATAAAAAGTTGTACAGTTCTGAACCGTTAAATTTTGTACATGATGGATCAATGATCAAACCCCCCTAGGGTTCACCCATTATTATTCCCGAAGAATATAATTATATGAATTAAACATCAAAATAATTTGAAAATAAAAAAAATTCGCATGTGGGTCCGGTGTGAAACTTTTGCACATGATCACACATACACACATGCATGCATGCATGCCACAAGGTGTGGCTCCAGATACAATTGAGTGAAAACAAAATTTGATCAACGCTTCATGATCCTCATTAAAGGTACATCCTTCTCTAATCGATTGCCCTAGCTATTCTTTTTCTTCTTCACAGAATGGCATCTATATGTTAAAACAATTGATCTCAGTTTGCATGAGTGCTGATTTTACGCACTCTTATGGAACTTTAGCTCATGATGCTGAACATGTATCTCCTATTATGGACAGTATAACAATTTTTTCTGTCGCCCTTAAAGCCTAAAAAATCATTCACGTCAAGATGAAGCATTGATCGGATCAGGTTTATAGCTTAGAATCAAAACTTCAACACATCTGATCCAATTGGATCAAAGATCTCGCCTTTTCTAACAATCAATCAATCAAAAATTCTAATTGAGCAATTTCCTAGGGTTATCTGATCTATGGTAATGAAATCCGATCCAATAACCTAGATTTAGCCGCCAAATTACCAAAATAAATAGCATCGTTAATCTAGGAATTCGGAGATCCATACCTTTTTGTGCCTGGCATTGAGTTCTTTGGAAACGGATGCCTTCCCGTTCATGGTGATGCTTGTGATCCTGATGGATGAATTATTGAATAAAAATTATAAAATTTAGATCGATAGATACAAAGGACTAAATTCCTCTATTTCTCTCGCTTCTCTCTGCGTTTCCCTCTCTCTCTCTCTATCGGTTTCTTCTTCTAGTTCCTCTCGTTCGCTCGCGTATGAGAGAGGGATTCGGATCCGAATCCGATAGGGGGAGAAAGAGAGAGGAAATTAATGGGGTAAATAGTCCCTGGCCTCTTTCTTCCCTCTTTCTTTTGTCTCCTCCTAATTTATTTTGTTTTATTTGCATATTATTTCGGTACAATATATTTAAACAATAAATATTAATTTGAGAATAGTTTATCTCTCGTCCGGTGTGAAAAAGGCGTCATTGAGCTCGGCCCAGGATCCAAAGCCATATGGGACTGTTGTATGAAGGCGGTTTAGTTGTAATTTTACAATTTTCTACGTTGTTTTGTGCTAATATTTATGTTGTTTATGCAACGAAATATATGAAAAAGTTAAAGAAAACTGCTAAATGTTAAGGAAACAGAGGTTGCCCGCCGCTGAATTTAGATCAACCAACCACCGACGGACCCTCGGTGGTTTCAAGGGAGTTGGTGGGTGATTGGTCCAATTCTAGTCAACTAATCCATGAATGACCCAACTTTAATCACTCTTTAACATTTTAGTGATATCTAACTAATTACAAATTGAAATGATCACACATATATGATAAACATATATTCCTTCGGTAAGATATACCCCTTGTGATGGGACTAATAATTATATGAGTTCGTCCCTCGATTATATTCGCCTAATAGCCTAAAGTTTATATATGTGGAGCCCACGCATTATTAAGACGAGAATAATTCTTGGTGGCTGCACTGGCTGGCCTTGTGGTGGACCAGACCACCATTATAAATGGGGGTTGGGTTGACCTGATGCAACCAATTTATATGTTTATTTTAATTATCTTTCGTAATATCGTGCAGAAATTTTAATGACGACGACGCGTGGAAGAGGGAGGAGGAGGCGTGCATGGTGTGTTCAATTTTTCGGATTTTTATGGGCAAGTCGATTATTTGCACATTTGATATATATTATTTAAAAGTTGATTTCGCAATCAAACGAAGAGAGCTAGCTAGAATTCACCGTTATGGGATGAGTTAGGCGTACGTTAGGGGCTATCGTGCGCTTGTAGAGGGGCGATTTTTAGGGCGATTTTTTTCATGTGTTTTTGGGATGCTAGGGCTAGATTTCGAGAGAGAAGGTGACCTGGTGGATGAGGGCGGTGTGCGAGCGCCTGAGGAGGTGGTTCTTCCCCAGCGTTGCTCCAAGAAAATCATGGGGATGCCGACGTGTGTTTCTCAATTGGGGGAGATTTTGAAGGCTGGGGTGAGCGGAGTTTGGAAAGGGACGGGGGGATTTCAGGCGATTGGCAAGAAATCCTTCAATGAGGTTTGTATGGGTGATGAGGGTTTGCATGATCGGTGCTCGGCCATGGAGGAGGATGAATCTGGGATGGATAACGATGTGCTGGTTTCTAAGAAGGGTGATTGGGATAGCATTTCATTCTCGCCAGCATTCAAGGAGCGACTTCGCCGGAGGTGCGAGAGGGAGGTAATCATTAAACTTCTAGGGAGATTTGTGTCGATCTCTTTTCTAGAAGCTAAGCTCAGAGTGCTGTGGAAGCATAAACCCGAGGGTGCTAAGGGGGAGGATGGTAAACAAGATGAGGGGAGCAGTAAACCTAAGTATGGGCCTTGGTTGTTGGCTAGCTATAGGCGTGTTCGCAAAAATGTGGGGAAGCCGGGGAATTTTGGCTCTGAAGGGAGAGGGTTTAGCTCATAGTTTGGATCTCGCTTCTCTATTCTTACTCAAAATCCCGAGGGTGTGGACAAGGGTGCAGTTACTTCTGTTGAGGGGGGTGAAGAATCGAATGCTATCATTCTGTCTGATAGAGATAAGGAAAGGAGACAGTGGAGTTTGGTATCCAGAAAGAAGCAGGTGGAGGATTTCTCCTTTAGTAGCCAGTTGGATGGTTCGGGGGTGAACGGGAGGAAAGGAAAGCAGAGTCTAGCTTTATCTTCTTCAGTTAAGAGTAGAGTACCTTTCAATGGGAGGCAGTGGAAAGTAAAGATTGGTAATGGGAATTTGATTCTGTATCATCCTAAAGGTACTAATTCTGCATTTTCTTCTGAAAGTCATTGCTTGGAAATGACTGACCAGGTACACAAAATTACTGGTGGGAAGAGAAAGCCCTTGGGTGATATCTCTAATGCAGCAGGGAGCTCTTCTCCCTCTTTGTTAGGGGAATGCTCTTTGATGGAAGGGTTGGAGAAAGTTACTGGAGTTGATCAAAGTAGCTTGGTGTTGGGAGTTGTGTCGACTTCCCTCTGAGTTAACCCTTGCTAGCTGGGTGTTGTGCTAGGCTTACTGATTGGTGATTATGGATATATTATTCTGGAATTGCAGAGGGGCTGCTAAGAAGTCTTTCGACTTGGAAATTAAGGAGTTGATTCTGGGGCATAAGCTTGATATTCTGGTGATTGTTGAGCCACGTATTTCAGGTGAGGACGCTAGGAAAGTAATCAGAAGATTGAAGTTTGAGGGTACTTTTGTGGTGGAGGTTGTAGGCTTCTCTGGGGGTATCTGGTTATTGTGGGACAAGAAGGCTTTGGATATACAAGTTGTGTGTTCTTCGGAACATTTTATCCATGGGATTGTCAAGAGACAGGGTTCTGTGGATGTGGCTTTATCTGTTGTTTATGCTAGGCCTCACAGAGCTCTAAGGTGGAGTATGTATGATGAGCTGGAGAGCTTGAGTGCTTCTATGAACTTGGCTTGGGTTTTGATGGGGGATTTTAATGATTATATAGGGTCGAAGGAGAAGTCTGGAGGTGCCCCCCCCCCATCCATGAGTAGATGTAAGAGATTTAGGGATTTTCTGTCTGCCTGTGGAATGTTGGATATTGGGTTTAATGGAGGGCCATTTACTTGGTGCAATCAGAGAATTGGGAGGGCCAGAGTTTTTGAAAGGCTGGATAGAGCAGTGGAAAATGCTGAATGATGCACGTTATTTTCTGAAGCTCATCTTTATCACTTGTCCAGAATTTGTTCGGACCACTGCCCTATTCTTTTGAGAGGTAAGCCTGCTGCTAATTCTATCCATTCCTCTCGTCCCTTCAGATTCCAGGCCATGTGGTTGCATGAGGATGGATTTAAGGAGTTTGTGGGGAATGCCTGGGATGGTAAGGAAGCGGATTCTGTTGGTAATACAGAGGATTTTGTAGACAAAGCTAAGGAGTGGAATAGGAATGTTTTCGGCAATCTGTTTAAGAGAAAGAGGTGGCTCAAGAACAGGATTGCTGGGGTGCAGAGGGAGCTGATGAAGAGGGACACTCATTATCTCAGAATGGTGGAGAAGGGTCTCATTAGCAAGTATGAGAGGGTGGTCTCCCAGGAAGAGATGTTCTGGTATCAGAAGTCTAGATGCAGATGGTTGGCTCAGGGTGATAGGAATACTAGGTTCTTCCACCTTTCTACTATTTGCAAGAGGAAGAAGCTGAAGGTGTTGATGTTAAATGATGAAGAGGGGAGGTGGGTTTTTAAAGCGGATGATATACTCTCTTTATGTAAAAATTTTGTGAGAAAGCTCTTTAGTGAGGATATTGGGTCAGCTGAGGGGATTACTCATGCTGTGTGCCAGAGGATCTCTGAGGAGGAGTCTGCTGAGTTAGAAGAGGTGGTAAGTGAAGGGGAAGTTCAGAAGGCTCTTTTTCTTATGAAGCATTGGAAGGCGCCTGGGGTGGATGGTCTTCATGCAGGGGTTTTCAGCAGTTTTGGCCTAAGGTAAAAGAGGATATGATCAAGTTAGTCAGAGAAGCGTTTGAGCGTGGGAAGTTTAACACAGTTCTCAACAAGACTCTTATAGTGCTTATACCTAAAGTCAATCATCCTGAATTGTTGAGGCAATTTAGACCTATTAGCTTGATCCCCGTGGCTTACATGGTCATTGCAAAGGTGATGGTGGGAAGGCTCCGTGGAGTGATGCAGTCGTTAATAAGTCCTAATCAATCTAGCTTTGTTCATGGGAGACAGATTATGGACAATATCATCATTGCTCAAGAGTTAGTCCACTCTATTAGAAGATCTAAGAGGACTGAGGAATTACTAGCTGTGAAGATTGACATGGAGAAGGCGTATAATAAGATTAGCTGGAGTTTTTTAGAGGAAACTTTGAGGTTGTTTGGGATCCCTGATAAATGTATTAAACTTATCATGTTCTGTGTTTCTAGCCCTCGGTTATCAGTGTTATGGGAGGGTGGAGCTACAGAATGGATTAGCCGCAGAGGGGATTAAGGGAGGGAGATCCCCTTAGACCGTTTTTATTTGTATTGTGTATGGAAAGACTGAGCATGCTCATTCAGGATTCCACTATTAATGGTAGATGGAAACCTATAGGGGTCAAGGAGAGAGGACCAGGGATTTCTCATTTGCTTTTTGCTGATGATTTGCTACTGTTTGGGAGAGCATCTGAGAAGCAAGTGCTTGAGATGACGAGCGTACCGGAGAGTTTTTGTAAGGCATCAGGCTCTAGTATTAGCTTTGATAAATCCAAGTGTTTCATATCTCCTGTTGCAGGTAGGAAGCACATTAGGAAGATTGGGAGGCTACTTGGCATTACTACTACGAGAGATTTGGGTACTTATCTTGGGGTTCCTGTTGCGCACAAAAGAGTATCTAAGAGCTTACAATAGTATTGTTGATAATGTCAGCAGAAGATTGACTGGATGGAAGGCCAAGATGCTAAGGTTGGCTGGAAGAGCTACTCTAATTCAGTCAGTTACATCCGCTATCCCTACTTTCTTGATGATGACTGCTAAGATACCTGATCACACGTGCAATTTGGTTGATAGGCTGAACAAACAGTTCCTGTGGGGTGGTAGCAGTGAAGCCAGGAAACTTCATTTGATTAAATGGGATGATGTTTGTGTCCATAAGAGGATGGGAGGATTAGGACTAAGGAGAATGAAATTACATAATAATGTCATGCTACAAAGATTGGCATGGAAATTTTTCTCTGAGCTAGCTACTCTTTGGGTGAAGCTTATCAAGGCTAAGTATAAAGTGGATGATGATGTGTTTGGATGGTTAAAGAAGAATGCTGGCAACAAAGGTAACTGGTCTTTCCAATTCAATCAGTTACTTTTTGGTCTCAGAGCTCTTGGTAGAGGCATGGTTATTAGAATTGGGACTGGAGAGTCTGTGTTTTTCTGGACTGATCTGTGGATTGACAAGCCATTGGTGGACTTGGGTGTTTTTGACCCTGAGAAGAACTCCAGCTTGGAAAGAGTAAGTGATTTTATCTCCGATAATGATAAATGGAATTTGAATAAGCTTCTCCTGGCAGTGCCTGATTCTATTGCTCTCAAGATTATGGCATATCCGTTGCAGAATTTGGAGGGGAAGAGGGATGTTCACATTTGGAAGGGACCTGTTAATGGGGTGTTTTCGTCTAGCTCTGCATATTTTGAACTTCTGAAGGAGTAGAGGACTGATGTAACGGTTGGTACTCGCTATTTGTCATACGGATGTGCATATAGCAATTTCGAGTACCTGAATGGTTTTGTTGCTTTGTGTGAGATTCGTGTCGTTGAGTCGATAGGGCCGTAGCACCTTGGTTGCATCCTTAGCAAGCCAACCCCGACGTGTGCCCAACTTAGAATTACCGTCGCCTTTGGACCCCGTATCCTTTATACGCTTTACGTACACGTATCCTTGTTCGTGCACGTATTTATTTTAGACCTCGTCCGTAACCGAACCCTATAGTGCGATATGCCGTTGTGACCCCCTCTGGGAGTATTAAAATTTTGGTGTTAAGTTGGAACGTCATTTCACGGGTCGTTCTCCCACGTTTTGACCTTATTTGACGAGACGTCACGATTTTCACTTTTGTCCCTAGACCTTTTTATTTTTAATTTCGTATCTCGACATCGAAATTGTGATCCGTCTTTTTAGTTACCTTTCTCTCGTCGTCCCGGTCACCCCGGTATTTATCTTTCAAATTTAGGGCTCCGTTTGACCCACTTTCACTTTTCTTCCCTATCCGTTATTTGTTAACCCAAAGTTTTATACAAGCTTAATCCTCTATTATAATTTTGTATTATATCCTAATCACCTTCTAATTAATCCATAGCCCACTCTGTTTTGGCCCAACTCCCTTGACTCACGGTGGCAAGCCCACACACACAGTTTTGTTCAATTGATGTTATTATATTATACTAATAGGGAAATCCTAAAACCCAACTGGTTGGGCTCACATGCGGTAGACTTAAACCCTTAGCCCAACTGTATTTAAACCCTAGATGTAACGACTGCTTTTCATGTATCTGGATTTTATATATTATAATATATGTTTTGGTGGATTTTCTCCTCTTGTGTGGTTTTCGTCTCCGTAGTTTTCATTTTCGATCGATTCGTCGTATTTTCTCGCTTCTTTCTTAGGATTGTCGATTTCGAAGTTTGTCACTCGTGACGGGCTTCATAACGGTCGTATCTAACTATTAGATCAAGCCTATGAGTCTTAGGAATCGATCCCGGGGCCCCGCGCTCCGTATCGGTACTTTATGTGCTCATTAGCCGGTGTAAGAAGGGCCACCGACCGACTAGATGACGATCCAGTCGGTCGGCAATCCTTCTTGGACCGACTAGTTAGCTTTCTAAATTTCTCAGGAGTTACTGTTTATCGTTAGTCGGTCTAAGAACGTTGGTTGACCGACTAGGTTGCAAACTAGTCGGTCAGCAATGCTTCTTGAACCGACTAACTCATCAAATTATTTTTTGTATCAGTTACTGTTTACTCTTAGTCGGTCTAAGAACGTTCATCGACCGACTAGTTGCCAAACTAGTCGGTCAGTATTTGTTCATGGACCGACTAACTCTAGAATCCTAATTTCACCTGTAGCTACTGTTTACACTTAGTCGGTCTGTGTTGGTCGACCGACCGACTAGTTGTCAAACTAGTCGGTCAGTGGTTGTTCTTTGACCGACTAACTAGTGCTGTAAACCCTAGTTTTGCCCTAGCCGCCAGCCTAGCCTATAAATACCCAACCCAAACGTTTTCTTCCCCTCCAACTCGACCCTAAACCCTAAAATCGCCCCCATTGATCCCCCACCTTCCTCCAAGCTCCATTGCTTCATTCCAAGCCCTAAATCCATCATCCAAACCATCCATCTACCCTATCTACCTCTCATCTTCCCCAAAATCTCACCAAAACCCATCAAATCCCCAAATCCCCCAAAACCCTAGTTTCCCCAATCTTCTCCAATCTTCTCCAGATTTGATCCTAGGGTTCCCCGGAGTGTTCCTTCCGTCTCCTCTCGGTAAGAAATCGATCTACCGTTGTTTTTATAACTTATTTATAATTTTGGTGAAACCCTAATTAATTTCATGTGTTTGATGTTTGTCTCCCCCAAAACAGCGATTTCCTCGTAGATAGCATCCGTGTGACGAGGTTGATCGTCATCCCCGGTGCTAGGCAAGTGAAACTTGCCACTTAGGGTTTAGGCCATGTTTTAGGCCATTTGCATGTTGTAGGCGTAAAAGAGGCTAGGCGACGAAATGATACTCGCCTAGGCGCAAATTGGGGAATTAGCTTGACAACGAAGCTAATCCCGACTTTTAGCATGTTGCATAATTACCATGTCATGTTTACTTTCAATTAACGGTACGCGAATATGTCATGTCATTGCATTTCGCCTGTCACGTTTAATTTAATTAACGGTACGCAAATAAAATGTCATGACCTCGCATTCTTTAGATATTGCTGTGATTGCGTAGCTTCGCTACAATGTTGTGTTCCTGGCTCGTGTTCCAGAAGCGGGCCATGTGTTGGTTGATAGCCAATGCCCGAATTGCGTGTTCCGGCTAGGTGTTCCCTACGCCATACTAGTGTTCCTGGCTCGTGACCAGAAGCGAGCATAATGAGTTGCTAACCCCAACGCTCGATACATTGAATTGTGAACTAAGAATGCGAGCTCAATGGCGGGGCAACCCTAGGCTCACTAGATGAGCTCAATGTGCAGGGACCCCAGGCTCCATATCGTGTGAATATTGGGTAGTGTTTAGTGCCGATCGGTCTGAAATGCTATGCCATTCAGCGAATGGCGTAAACACCTACAAAAATGTAAATTGATTGAATTGATAGTAGCTTGGCTACTCTTGTCGTGTCCCGATAAATTGTTCTCTTGTACAAACCGTCTTGCCACGTTTTAAATTGTGCACTCATGTTATAACTGCCATGCCATGCATCATACTAAACTGCTAGGTTGCTAGTTGCCTACTTTCAGTTTCCTTGCCCAAGTCTTTTTAGACTTGCTGACATGTGCCCCTTTACTCTTTTGGGTGACACATGTTAGATCCCGAGCCCGAGTACCTCGTTGAGGACGAGGTGTTTGCTGACGCCGAGCCCGAGCCCGTGTTTGACGGGGAGTACGTGGACACTGGGGACCAGTCCTAGTGTCTTCGTGTGTTTTACTTTTGTTAGACAGTTGTTTTGTTATCGGTGCGTGGCACCTATACTATGTTATGTCGTTTCTTTTGTTGGCCTTGTTCTGGGCCTTTAGACTCTTTTCTTTTAGCCTGGTGGCTTTTCTGGATGTTGGACACTTTGTTGATGTTGGACAATTTGTGAGATGTGGAATTTTATTTCAGTCTCTCCTTGTGTTATTATTGCTATTCTGTTGTGGTTACAGGGACCTGTTTTTGCATTGTGGACGCTTATCGGGTTTGGGGCTTCACCGCTCCACTCTCGTGCGGACCTTTTCACGTACTCGCCTCCATTTTAGGGAAGCGGGTCGTGACAGGTTTTAGTGGTGGCCCATGCAGGTCCTCTTCTGTAACTGCGATTTTTGGAATAGCGATAATAACATTAGAATGTCCAATAAACTAAGTTCGACGTTCGAGTCATAAGCTATGAGTCTAATCTGATTTGTTTTCCGTGTCACTAGATGGCAGGAAGACGTTTCACCCGTGGTGGGGGCAGTGGTGCGCTCCCTCATGATGAGGAGCCTGAGCGGGAACCCACCAGCGGTGAGATGATGCGGATGATGATCCAGATGATGCAAGTGCAGCAGGGCGTGCTTTTGCAAGTCCAGAATGCTCCACCTGCTCGAGCTGCCCGGGTTCTTCCGGATGCCCCTCGCTCTGAGCCAGGAGCGAAGCAATTTCGGGAGCTGGGTCCCGCATATTTTGATGGTTCTGAGGGTCCTCTGGCGGCCGATGAGTGGATTTGGAACGTCGAGGACAATCTGAAGATGGCCAAGATCACCCCGGCTGGATGGGTTGATTTGGCGAAGAGGCAGCTGAAGGATAACGCCAGGAATTGGTGGGATGCGGAAGAGAAGTTGTTGGTGGAGCCGATAGCTTGGGCTACCTTCAAAGCCAGATTTGAGGGTGACTTCTTTCCGAAGGCTGCCAAGGAGGAGATGCTGCAGCGTTTTATCGATTTGAAGCAAGGGAACTCGTCGGTGGACATGTATCACCAAGAGTTCATGAGGCTTAGTCGGTTTGCGCCGAAGATGGTGCAGGACGCTGAGGAGAGAGCACAGAGGTTTCTGCAGGGGCTCGCTTCGGAGCTCCAGAGTTTTGTGACCTCCTCTGATCGGGAATCTTATCAGAAGGTTCTGGTAGCAGCTAAGAGGCAGGAGCTGCTCGTGAACCAGAGGAAGGGATCGGTTGTTGGTGCTGGGAAGAGGCCTGTGGAGCAGGCAAGAGCTGTGGTTAGACCTGGATTCAGGCCTAATCAGTCCGCTCAGTTTAAGAGGCCAGGAGGGTCTATTCCGAAGATCTGCCATTTCTGCGGCAGGCCTGGTCACGTCAAGGATCAGTGTCGGAAGTTTCTGGGCCAGTGTTTGATTTGCGGTGATGCTTCTCATGTCGCGAAGGATTGTCGGCATGCGGATCCGCTGCGGAGGGCTCCTGTTGCAGCTCAGCCATTGCAGCAGCGAGCGTCTGTTCCTGCTGGACGTGGAGCAGCTCTTGTTCCGCAGAGTCAGGCTTTTCAGCAGGCTGCTCCGCCGAGGAGGCAGGCTTTTCTGATGACCGCTGCGGAGAGCGAAGCTGTGGATGAGGTTATCGCAGGTAATCCTCATTCTAGCTATTACTTTCCTATTTGGTCTTGATTGCTAGATTATGTTGTTTGCTTGAACTTGCTTGTTTGCTAGACTAGGGTTTGATTGTTAATTGATTGATTAGGTGTGATTTTGGTGTGCACATTTCCTGCACGAGTCCTCTTTGACTCTGGTGCATCGATGTGCATTATTTCTCGGAGCTTCGTGGAGAGGCATTCCTTGTCGACGTCCCCTCTCCCCAAGAGTTGGAATATCGTTACAGGGAATGGTGTGGTCTCGGTGCATCGTGGTTGCAATTCTTGCTCGTTGGTGGTCTGTGGACATGAGCTTTTTGCTGATTTCATTGTCCACGACATCATCAACTATGATGCAGTTCTTGGGATGGACTGGCTTGCGAGCTTCTATGCTACGATCGACTGTCGGAGGAAGAAGGTGGTGTTCGAGATTCCCGGACATCCAGTATTTGAGTTCAGTCGTGGTAGCAGTTCGCTTGGTCCTGTCAGATTTCGGGCCAGGCCGGTGGAGGCTGTGGCTATGCAGATGGAGCTGGAGTGGCCAGCTGTGGTGCGTGATTTTGGCGACGTCTTCCCCGAGGAGATGTCTGGTTTGCCGCCTGATCGAGCTTTGGAATTTTCTATCGATCTTGTTCCAGGTGCGCAGCCGATTTCGAAGGCGCCGTATCGTATGGCACCTGCAGAGTTGGAAGAGTTGCGGAAGCAGTTGGATGAGCTTTTGCAGAAGGGTTATATTAATCCTAGTGTGTCTCCGTGGGGAGCACCGGTGTTGTTGGTTAAGAAGAAGGATGGTTCGCGTCGCATGTGCGTGGACTATCGGGAGTTGAATGCGGTGACCATTAAGAATAAATACACGTTGCCTCGCATCGATGATATCTTTGATCAGCTTGGAGGTTCGAGGGTGTTTTCTAAGTTGGATTTGAGGAGTGGTTACCATCAGTTGAAGGTGAAGAAGAGAGATGTTCCGAAGACAGCGTTCAGGACGAAGTATGGACACTATGAGTTTGTGGTTATGCCTTTCGGCGTAACTAACGCGCCCGCAGTTTTCATGAATCTGATGAACCTGATTTTCTACGACTTTTTGGATAAGTTTGTCGTTATCTTTATTGACGACATTCTGATCTATTCGAAGTCGGAGAAAGAGCATGCCTCGCACTTGAGGACGGTGTTGGAGATTTTGAGGAGGCATCGTTTGTATGCTAAGTTTTCGAAGTGCGAGTTTTGGCTGGATCGAGTTGCTTTTCTGGGGCATGTGGTGTCTGGAGGTGGTATTTCTGTGGATCCCGAGAAGATTAGGGCCATCAGGGAGTGGCATGTTCCGTCGTCTGCGTCTGAGATTCGGAGTTTTCTCGGACTTGCTGGTTATTATCGGCGATTCATTAAGGACTTTTCTCGTATTGCTGAGCCGATACCAGGTTGACGCGGAAGGATGTTGCTTATGCTTGGTCGGGTGATTGTGAGGGTGCTTTTGGTGTTCTGAAGGAGAGGTTGACGAGTGCCCCTATTCTTGTTGTGCCTGATCGCAGCGGTGGATTTGAGATCTTTTGCGATGCTTCTGGCAAGGGTCTCGGTTGTGTGTTGCATCAGCATGGGCATGTGGTGGCGTATGCGTCTCGTCAGCTTAAGGTTCATGAGAAGAATTATCCGACGCATGATTTGGAGTTGGCTGCCGTTGTGTTTGCTCTTAAGATTTGGAGGCACTTCTTGCTGAGTGAGAAAGTGAAGATTTTCACCGATCACAAAAGCTTGAAGTATATTTTCACTCAGAAGGAGCTCAACATGCGACAGCGTCGATGGTTGGAGCTTATGGCGGATTATGATATTGATTTGCAGTATCACCCTGGCAAGGTGAATGTGGTTCCAGATGCTTTGAGTAGGCTGCCAGCGGTGATGATTTTGACCTCGCAGTGGAGATTGCAGCAGGATTTTTGCGAGTCTGGAGTGGAAATTGTTCTTCCTGGGGAGGCTTCTTCGTTGATGTACATGCAGGTACAGTCGACGATCGTGGATCGGATTAAGGCTGGCCAGGCTGAGGATCCGAAGCTGGTGAGGATTCGGGAGATGGTGGAAGCCGGTCTGCGGACTGACTTTTTGATTCATGAGGATGGCTCGCTGAGGTTTGGAGCCAGGTTGTGTGTGCCTGCTGGGGATATCAGAGAGGAGCTGATGGTGGAGGCACACAGTTCGCCGTATTCTGTGCATCCTGGTGGCACCAAGATGTACCAGGATCTTCGTCTGAATTATTGGTGGCATGGTATGAAGAGGAGCGTGGCTCGGAGTGTAGCCAAGTGCTTGGTTTGCCAGCAAGTGAAGGCGGAGCATCAGCGTTCGGTCGGGTTGCTACAACCGCTTCCGATTCCGGAGTGGAAGTGGCAACACATCACTATGGATTTCGTGACTGGACTACCTCGGAGTCCGAAGCAGAATGACGCGATTTGGGTGGTCGTAGATCGATTGACCAAATTCGCGCACTTTATTCCATTCCGAGTGGGACAGTCCACTGAGGCGCTAGCGAGGAGATATATGGAGGTAAAATTCTTTTACTCTCCGTTTTTATTTCCTTTTCCTAGTTTGGATAGTGATGTATCGTGAATCGTGCAGGAAGTTGTGCGACTTCACGGAGTCCCCGTGAGTATCGTGTCTGACAGAGACACGAGGTTCACATCTCAGTTTTGGCAGAGTTTGTAGAAGAGCTTGGGTACGCGTCTGAGTTTCAGCACGGCGTACCATCCGCAGACGGATGGCCAGTCCGAGAGGACGATTCAGATTTTGGAAGACATGCTGAGGGCGTGCATGTTGGATTTCAAGGGTTCGTGGGAGGACCATCTACATTTGGTGGAGTTTTCCTACAACAACAGCTTCCAGGCGAGTATTGGCATGGCGCCTTTCGCCGCTCTTTATGGGAGGAAATGTCGATCGCCATTGAGTTGGGATGACGTTGGTGATCGGGAGTTGTTGGGACCTGAGATGATCGTGGAGGCCGTGGATATCGTCAGGAATATTCGGGAGAGGTTGAGAATTGCTCAGGACCGTTTTAAGCATTGGGCGGATGCTAAACGTCGTCCTTTGGAGTTTCAGCCGGGTGACCATGTGTTCTTGAAGATTTCCCCGAATCGTGGTGTGATTCGTTTTGGGAAGCGTGGAAAGTTGAGCCCGTGATACATTGGACCGTTTGACGTTTTGGAGAGGGTTGGCGAGGTAGCTTATCGCTTGGCCTTGCCGCCGTCTTTGGAAGGAGTTCACAATGTTTTCCATGTGTCGCAGCTTCGTCGATACATTAGCGATCCGTCTCATGCGGTGGATTTTTCGGAGATTACCGTTCGCCCCGATATGACGTATGACCAGCATCCAGTGCAGATTCTGGACAGGCGTCAGAAATCGCTTCGGAACAAGATTGTTAATCTTGTGAGGGTGATGTGGCGACACGGTTCACCTGGAGAGTCTACTTGGGAGAATGAGGATGAGATGCGAGAGCGTTTTCCACTTTTGTTTCCGGACTCGTGAGTTTTGGAAATTCCGAGGACGGAATTTTTCTTAAGTTGGGGAGGATGTAACGACTGCTTTTCATGTATCTGGATTTTATATATTATAATATATGTTTTGGTGGATTTTCTCCTCTTGTGTGGTTTTCGTCTCCGTAGTTTTCATTTTCGATCGATTCGTCGTATTTTCTCGCTTCTTTCTTAGGATTGTCGATTTCGAAGTTTGTCACTCGTGACGGGCTTCATAACGGTCGTATCTAACTATTAGATCAAGCCTAGGAGTCTTAGGAATCGATCCCGGGGCCCCGCGCTCCGTATCGGTACTTTCTGTGCTCATTAGCCGGTGTAAGAAGGGCCACCGACCGACTAGATGACGATCCAGTCGGTCGGCAATCCTTCTTGGACCGACTAGTTAGCTTTCTAAATTTCTCAGGAGTTACTGTTTATCGTTAGTCGGTCTAAGAACGTTGGTTGACCGACTAGGTTGCAAACTAGTCGGTCAGCAATGCTTCTTGAACCGACTAACTCATCAAATTATTTTTTGTATCAGTTACTGTTTACTCTTAGTCGGTCTAAGAACGTTCATCGACCGACTAGTTGCCAAACTAGTCGGTCAGTATTTGTTCATGGACCGACTAACTCTAGAATCCTAATTTCACCTGTAGCTACTGTTTACACTTAGTCGGTCTGCGTTGGTCGACCGACCGACTAGTTGTCAAACTAGTCGGTCAGTGGTTGTTCTTTGACCGACTAACTAGTGCTGTAAACCCTAGTTTTGCCCTAGCCGCCAGCCTAGCCTATAAATACCCAACCCAAACGTTTTCTTCCCCTCCAACTCGACCCTAAACCCTAAAATCGCCCCCATTGATCCCCCACCTTCCTCCAAGCTCCATTGCTTCATTCCAAGCCCTAAATCCATCATCCAAACCATCCATCTACCCTATCTACCTCTCATCTTCCCCAAAATCTCACCAAAACCCATCAAATCCCCAAATCCCCCAAAACCCTAGTTTCCCCAATCTTCTCCAATCTTCTCCAGATTTGATCCTAGGGTTCCCCGGAGTGTTCCTTCCGTCTCCTCTCGGTAAGAAATCGATCTACCGTTGTTTTTATAACTTATTTATAATTTTGGTGAAACCCTAATTAATTTCATGTGTTTGATGTTTGTCTCCCCCAAAACAGCGATTTCCTCGTAGATAGCATCCGTGTGACGAGGTTGATCGTCATCCCCGGTGCTAGGCAAGTGAAACTTGCCACTTAGGGTTTAGGCCATGTTTTAGGCCATTTGCATGTTGTAGGCGTAAAAGAGGCTAGGCGACGAAATGATACTCGCCTAGGCGCAAATTGGGGAATTAGCTTGACAACGAAGCTAATCCCGACTTTTAGCATGTTGCATAATTACCATGTCATGTTTACTTTCAATTAACGGTACGCGAATATGTCATGTCATTGCATTTCGCCTGTCACGTTTAATTTAATTAACGGTACGCAAATAAAATGTCATGACCTCACATTCTTTAGATATTGCTGTGATTGCGTAGCTTCGCTACAATGTTGTGTTCCTGGCTCGTGTTCCAGAAGCGGGCCATGTGTTGGTTGATAGCCAATGCCCGAATTGCGTGTTCCGGCTAGGTGTTCCCTACGCCATACTAGTGTTCCTGGCTCGTGACCAGAAGCGAGCATAATGAGTTGCTAACCCCAACGCTCGATACATTGAATTGTGAACTAAGAATGCGAGCTCAATGGCGGGGCAACCCTAGGCTCACTAGATGAGCTCAATGTGCAGGGACCCCAGGCTCCATATCGTGTGAATATTGGGTAGTGTTTAGTGCCGATCGGTCTGAAATGCTATGCCATTCAGCGAATGGCGTAAACACCTACAAAAATGTAAATTGATTGAATTGATAGTAGCTTGGCTACTCTTGTCGTGTCCCGATAAATTGTTCTCTTGTACAAACCGTCTTGCCACGTTTTAAATTGTGCACTCATGTTATAACTGCCATGCCATGCATCATACTAAACTGCTAGGTTGCTAGTTGCCTACTTTCAGTTTCCTTGCCCAAGTCTTTTTAGACTTGCTGACATGTGCCCCTTTACTCTTTTGGGTGACACATGTTAGATCCCGAGCCCGAGTACCTCGTTGAGGACGAGGTGTTTGCTGACGCCGAGCCCGAGCCCGTGTTTGACGGGGAGTACGTGGACACTGGGGACCAGTCCTAGTGTCTTCGTGTGTTTTACTTTTGTTAGACAGTTGTTTTGTTATCGGTGCGTGGCACCTATACTATATTATGTCGTTTCTTTTGTTGGCCTTGTTCTGGGCCTTTAGACTCTTTTCTTTTAGCCTGGTGGCTTTTCTGGATGTTGGACACTTTGTTGATGTTGGACAATTTGTGAGATGTGGAATTTTATTTCAGTCTCTCCTTGTGTTATTATTGCTATTCTGTTGTGGTTACAGGGACCTGTTTTTGCATTGTGGACGCTTATCGGGTTTGGGGCTTCACCGCTCCACTCTCGTGCGGACCTTTTCACGTACTCGCCTCTGTTTTAGGGAAGCGGGTCGTGACACTAGGGCTTAGCCCTTTCACGTGTTGAAACAACCCACACCCTAGTCCTATTATATAACCTACCCCCCTACTATATTATAATCCCTAGGTCATTCACAGCAAACAAAAAAGGGGAAATCACACAAAAATACCCCAATGTTTGAGGCCTCTTTCATATTAATACCCTGAACTTTTAAGTCATACACAACAGTACCTTTTTTGTTTTTTGTTTAATTTATACCCGTTTTGCCCTTTATCCCATTCAGAAAAATAATACCCTAACGTTTGTGGTATCTTTCAAAAAATACCCAAATCCCACTAAAACCCAAATCACAGGGTTATTTTTTTGAAAGATACCCCAAATGTTAGGGTATTATTTTTCTGAATAGGGTAAAGGGCAAAACGGGTATAAATTAAACAAAAAACCAAAAAAGGTACTGTTTTGTATGACTTAAAAGTTCAGGGTATTAATATGAAAGAGGCCCCAAACGTTGGGGTATTTTTGTGTGATTTCCCCAACAAAAAAAGACCTAAGGGAACCGCAGCCGCCTACTCTAAGGCCTAGCCTTACGCTCAAAACAAAATCCCATTTGTATTCTCCTCTCCTTGCCTCGACCCGCCGTCACGCCTCAACCCACTTCGCCCGCGGCGCCTCCTCCCCATACACACAACGCGCAAGCCCCTACACCATGTTCTTCTCGTCCACGCACGCTAGGCCCAAACGACGGCCTCCTCTTCTTCCCACGCAACGCGGCAGTCTCCCCACGTCCTCCAACCTCCGCTCAGATTCCCCCTCGCTCCTCCGCAGCCCGGCGACAACCCAGGTCGCCTGAACCCCGCGGCCTCTCCCCTCTGAGCTCCAAACGTGCCCAGCTCACGTCGGAAACCGCAGTCACAACCTCCGAACGACACCTCACCTCCCCAGTGCCCTTGCCGAGCCTAACAGCCCGCAGACGCTGCATCGGCCCCTCCGGTGACCTCCCGCGTCGCCTTGACCCCCCGACAGCCCTACGGCTCTTCCCTCTGTCGTGATCCCCTTTTCCGGCGTTCTCCAGCCAAGCGCCACCGCCGTGAGCCGCTCCTCCGACGTGCCACCGTCCCCGCGACCTCCCCTGTCAACCCACGCAACGATTCCGTCGTCAAAGCCACCGGAACCCTCGCCCCATCGTCTACCTGCAAGCTCGGTGAGAGCCCTTCCATCTACGAGTTAGAACTAAACTTGTAGATTATTATATCACTATGTTAATATTGATGTGTAACTTGCCTTCTAGTATTTTAACAGTAGGTTTTATACCCGTATACCCTTAGAGCTGTTATATACATTATTATGTGGTTAGGAAACTTAGGCCTTAACAAATATTAGTGTTATCTCTTATATATATATATATATATATATATATATATATATATATCTATATCTATTATACATTTGACAGCGATTTTTGAATCCTAGGGCTGACTAGGACAAGCTGACTAGGACAAACTGGTTGATAAAAGACGGCTAAGATTTAACTTTGAAGAATCAACGGTTTGGATGAGTTTTTTTGGAAATTTTAAAGAGAAGGGGTTGTATCTTGGAGGGAAAGCTTTTGGGGAAAACCAAAGCTCTGTTGTCAAGTCACACGAATAAAAAACATTTTAAATTGCTAATAACTGTAGCAACATCACAGATTCCCAAACCAAAGTCCCGCTGGCCACTTGCAGACTTGCAGTGAAGAAAAACAAATCTCGGGGATCGCTGACGTGGAAGACCCAGCCCCCTGCGGATCGTTGACGTGGAACCCCAGCCCCCATCTATTTCGCTCTCAGCCTTTGGCCAAAGACCCAACCAGTAAAAAAACTCACAGCATCATCTACCTGCCTCTCTCAATTCTCAGCCGCCGCATATCAAAACCCAAAAGAGAACAGGCAAAAAAATTCAAAAATTTAAAAATCTCCATGCCTCCTTATTGTTGTCCACATCCATTCCGCTCCCTCGAACCTCGCCTTCCTGTCAACGATCTTTCTTCCTGAGAAGAGCATCATCCAGCCACCGATGTTGACTGCGACCCCATCATCAGCGGGCGTGGATGTATCGGACCAGAACGCCATGAAAAGGTGTGAATTTTTGTTCATGAAGCTGTAGTGCTTAATTCACTCATTGGTAAAGAATCGAACATAATTTGAGTAAGGTTTGCTTATCGATTTCTACACCTACATCAATTGACAGGGAGTTGGTAAAATCCCAATTGACGATATTCTTTGGCGGAAAAGTGTTGGTGTTTAATAATTTGATGATGCTCGCCGACAAGGGATCCGTAGCTGCCAAGAACACAGGCTTAGCCCCGACTTCTGCTATGCCCTCTGTGGTTGCGACGGAGCCCAAAATTCTGCCATCCAATGTGAGCTCGAATGTGGGCTTTGTTCCTCCAGCCAGCAAGCCTCCGGTGACTGTGCCGGCTTGCCCTCCAAGGCCCGTTATTTCTGGTAATCATCCTTACTTTCATGAACTTTGTTGGGTTGTAACATGGTTGTGCAAGCCGTGGCTGGTTAATCACAACAGCAAAAACAGTAATTTTAAGGGGGGCTGGTGTTCATTTTGTAACCTAAAACATACCCTGGCCACGGAGGCCATAGATCGAGTACTTTGTCAGCGTGCCATCGAAATCGGTAATGACCTATTGCTTTCTTGCGCCGACAATTTGGATCACTGCCTCCTCCTTCTCGAGCAATTCCTGATCTCTAATCACTGCGCCTATTTTAATCACAGTTGAATCTCCTTCTCGAGCAATTCCTGATCAAAACTTTTTGTTCTTTTTTGTTGCAGAGAATGCAAGGTGTAGGAAATGGTTATGAGGTGTTGCAATTGGTGTGGCTTCTCATACAAAACCTCAAAAAGGCCAGCATCTGCTTCATCTTTGATCTCTGTGGGACCTCGAAGAGAGCGGCATCACCTTTGATCTTTGCGAAAAATGTCCAACAATCCCTTCGAGGCATCGATAAAATTACTACCCCCAGTATCTTCAGCTTGGTCCATTTTTGGGGTCTAATAATGGGAATCTGCCAATTTTATATGAACTAGGAATATGCAGGCTAATGCAGCGATCACGAATGTCGATCACTATCGGAGGCTCGGGCTTGCAAGGGGTTGCTCTTACGATCATGTTCCTATAATGATTCATTTTTTCTAGGATATATGACCTCTGTCCGTCAATTAAACCTCTATACATGGATGAATGATCTTCCATTTACCCTCTGTACATCATTGGTTGGTTCTGTCTTCATCTTCCTCCAATTTTTTTCAATTCTTTGGTTGTGTCAATTAAACATCTGCATGAATAAATTAGTGTCAATTTTACATGAACGTGGATGAATGATGCCGAATGTATTTGTTTTAGCAAAATCAATTGATCCAAGAGCCCCTCGCTGATCCTTCAATACTCCGGCTTTGCTTTCTTTTATTTTTTTTAATTTTCATCTCTTTTATTTATGTTTTCCGTGTTATACCAATGCTCATACTTTTTTGGCAGCTCACAATCCAAACCTACCCTTTTTAAGGGCCTGAAAACAGATTTTTTCAGTGATCACATCATGAATTATATCAAACCCCGGCTAATATGCTTATAGCACGTTTGCAGAAATGCCTAAAAGAGAATTTTTTTTAAAAATTCAAGCGTCATCTCTTCATTACAGAGAATTATAACTTCGAACTCGATTCGTCTTTGACTTCGAACTTGATTCGTCTTCGAATTAGCTACCGTACTTCAAATGCTTGAATTGCTATGCAAGGCTGAGTTTGGTGAAGCAAGAGATGAGCTATGTATAGAGGTAATTTGACACTAATTTGCTTCATATGCTTCATGCCACACTCTGTGCTGGTTGATCTAATTATACATGGACTTTATATAATGAGCTTTAAGGACTATTAATGTTGTGTGTAGTATTTGTCATTAATGATGTGTGTAGTATTTGTCATTTATGTTCTTCAAAAATTTCAATGAAAACTTGCAAACATGAAAGATGGTGTTGCTATAAACCTATAAGTAGGCTGTCCAATTCAGTCTAAGAGTACATATTAAGGAATGATATGCCATTGCAACTGCTAAACTTTATAAGTTGCATAAATATGTATGTTTTAACTACTCCAGAAGGCCATTCAATTTCTCTCTTATATTCTTTCTTTATCTCCTGCTGCTGATCATCACAATGAGGCGGTCACGTGCCGAGGGTAGGGTTACACAAATGTTCTGCGCCGAGGGTAGGCTTACACAAACGTTCTTTAATCAACAAGGGCAGTCTTACACAAATGTTCTGCGCCAAAGGCGCACGCGCCCTCGCCGAAGGTCCGCTAAATTTTTTTACGCTAATTTGTTGTTCCGCGACAAAGACGCCTGCGACGAATTTATTGTTCTGGGTCTAAGGTGCCAGTGCCTGAATTTGTTACGCGTCGAAGGCACTCATATGCTAAATATTTTTACGCTAATTTGTTGTTCCACGCAATTTTGATTGTGGAAATAATTTTTGGGGAACAAAGATTTTGCGGGGGAAAATCTTAAATAACCGTGCCCGTGGGCACGGGTTATGACTATATATATATATATGTGGCAGCAAGGTATATCATTGTTATACCCTAGGTTCAATTGCAAATAGATCTTGGGATTTCTATTTTCTTTATTGAGCAGCTAATGGACCTAAGATTTGGATGCTAGTTTGCTAATGAGCATGGTGGACAACTTGTGAAACCCCTAACAATTGTTAATATTGGTTTCTCTGATAGAATGTTGTAACTTATAAGCTACCCTAGTTTAACTTGCCCATTATTTTTGCAGACTATTAAATTGATCTAGACCCAGTAGTAATCTTGGTATCTCGTTGCTAATAATGATTATAGGGTAATAACTAGTGTAGACAACTTTTAACCTAGGTTATGTTTCAATAATTGTTGTGCTAGATCCGTGCCGTTACTATCACACTAATAATTTTAATGATCATTAATATTGATGTGTCGTCAATTTTGGAGTAGAGAACCTAATTAAAATTGGTCCATCAGACGTCCTAGGCTGACTCAATAAATTCAGGTTCTGTCGTAATGTACTCATTCGTGCACGTGATTTATCACAGAGTACCCGTCGTTCCGTACCGTTCACGAAACCGGATTCCAACCCCTGGTGTTGCTACCCGATGCCAGTGTAACTTTCGCGCCGTGTTGAGGTTCCGTAGATCCATTGGTTGACCCAGACCCTGCTGGACTACATCCTTGCCGAAACCTTTCAGGCAAGGAATGAGACTTTAGTTACTGCTTTTATGCTTTTCTAGAATTGATGTTAGAACTGCTAGATTTATTTCTGCAAAATACTTGAAAATGATCGCATGCTACTTTCTGCTCGAACCCACTTTTAAGATGCAACTTAAACCTTACATGCTAATTAATAAGCCAGACATTATAATTGTGTGGATCTTTGTAGAAGATCACAGGCGTGGGCCTCTCCTATACGGAGGTTGGCACTACTCTTGTGGAGCGTCTGCTGGCTAGCCCAGAGACGGCTCGCTTTTGGACTTGTGGAGCGTTTGCTGGCTCGTCCAGGAATGTCTCGCTTACGGATAGTTAATCGATGACGGGGGTGACCATTGAGAACTGATGCTCCCCAGCTTTGGCTCACCCGTGACTGGTGCGCTCTGGTATGATACGTAGTATCATTCATGATTAATGATTTGTTTCGGATCGACGACGGGGTGACCATTGAGCACTGGTGCTCCCCAGCTTTGGCTCACCCGTGACTGGTGCGCTCCGGTATGATACGTAGTATCATTCGTGATCCTTGTCTTGTCTCGTGTCTAGATGGAGCGTTTGTTGGCTCGTGTCCATAACACAAACGACTCGCGGGTGGGGTAGGACAAAAGAGTCTAGCTGGGCTTGGGGGGTAGCTCCCCTTCGCATATGCAGCTTGAGTCCTTAGGCTTTATCTTTGTATCGCAGTTGGTGCACTCATGTCTGCTTCGCAGGGATGCATTCCGATCGTTTGACCTTTTTAGACTTGGACAATCTGACCAGATGGACACCCATGGCAGATTGACAGAACTACATGAACAACTCTTAGACGATCTGACTAGATGGACACCCCTAGCAGATCGATTAGAATAACCATTACTTATTTCCTGCTTTCTAGGACTGCCTGTGTAGTTGTCTTTTAAATTCCATTGAGAACTGCTAGAATTGTATAACTTCATTAACTTATGGTCTCATTAGTTTGTTGCTGACATGTGTTTTGCACATGTCACATACTTGACAGAGCTCCCACAACCTGAGGATTCCCCGCAGACTCTTACCTCTTTAGTTGCCACCGGTACGTACAGTTTTAGTCTTTATGTTAAACTCTTTGTTGGTTACCTTTTGCGTTTGAATAATATCTTTTACTGCTATTTATATTGTTTCATGCTAAATTATTTAATCGGACCTTCCCCTCCGCATCATAACTTGCCATGGACGCTTATTGGACCCTGAGCCTCAACGGCTCTAGTCCATGCGGGCTGGCCATGCCTCGCTGCTCAATCTTTTGGGAAGCGGGGCGTGACAACTGATGATATGTCTTGGATTTGGAAAGTGCACATGCCATCGAGATGGAGTTATTTTTTTTGGTTGGCTGCTAAAGAGAGATTGGTGACTGCTCAACTCAGATTTCGTAGGGGGATTTCTAATTGTGAAGAATGTATATTGTGTGGGGCTATGGTGGAAGATGTTTTACACGCGGTTAGGGATTGTATCAGGGCCAGAGAAATTTGGAAGAGGATTGTTCCAGCTCAGGATCAGTTGGGATTCTTTGGAGCAGATCTTAATGGATGGCTGCAATCAGGACTTAAGGGGGTTAAAGAAGATGGTCAGATGGGAATTTTATTATTTGTTGCGGCAGCGTGGGGAATTTGGACTGATAGATGTGATGCTGTTTTCAACCCCGATGCTAATAGGAGGGAGATTGAAAGTGTTGTTTGTAATATTTGTGTTCTTGCTGCGGAAGTTTGCCAGGCTTTCAGGATACAGCCCAAGGTGAGGTTGAATGAGGGGCTTATCAGTTGGTTTCCACCATCTGAGGGGTGGGTAAAGTTGAATGTAGATGGTGCAGTGAAGGGAGGATCAGGCTTGGCTGGAGCTGGAGGTGTAATCAGGTGCAGCGCAGGTAACTGGATTGGGGGTGTAACGACCCGCTTCCGGGGCTCGTTACTTATTTGATATTTGCGCAGGTCCTGCAGGTTACCAGTGAAAACAAAATAGCGTCTGATGCAGAGATGTACAAAAATACCCAAATAGTGTCCAATTATTAAAATCCACACATAGTACAAATTATTACATCGAGATTAAAAGGAAAGATGTACAACCGAAAGGGTGCCACTAAAAGAACTCTACTACTGCAGCATCAGGGACGAACTCTGGCACTCAGGAGCCACTATGTCAAGCTGTGTGTCGTCTGCGGTGCCACGAAACATGGAACCGTAGGTAAGTCACATAATTCTATCAATAGACACAAAGTAGTGCAAAAGTACGAAGCAGTCTACATTAAGCATTTTAAGGACTATCATGCTAATGCAATAAGTGAGATAAGAGCAGACATGCAGGTAAAGGCGTAAGTAAAGTAAGGACAGGCAAGCATGCAAGTGCGACAAGTAAAGTAAAGGTGACTGAGCAAGTACAACTGGTACCGTACAAGAATAACCATGACAGTAGCAATGACAATGAGAGTAATTGTGCCTAGCCTAGTTCGTTACTTATAAAGGGAAGTACAATATGCAACCAAGAGTCCACCTGATATCCCGGGTTACAACAATACGGTACGGTACAATCAAAACGGTACTTTTCAACGAAACGATACTGTTCACTAAAACGGTACTATTCAGCATATCGGACTGGTCGCTCCCGCACTTCCACTATTATAAGTTACCCCAAAAACCCAAGTGTCTGTGATGTGTATCAAATACATGTTCATTACGAGATGTTCCACAATTTCACAATATGTACCACAAGATATTCCATTTGACAATTCATGAGTCATATTCATGTCATCCATCAATTGATATGACTATTTAAATGTGAGCAATCGAGCAATAAATGTAACCAAAGTCGTTCTTGTAATTGAACTGTTTCCTATTTAGTTATGTCTCTAGTCATTTGTTCAAGTCAATAAATGTTCTGAGACTAGACGTCAAGTACTATGTTCATACGAGTGCACTATCTAAATTTCTAAAGTTAGAATTAACGTGACTTACATTATCGATATCGTCGTAGAAAGACGATGTTGGAGCTATATCTTCCAAGGAAGCTGGTGCACGAGAATTGGTACCTGTAAAAACAAGAAATGGCCGCTTAAAAAGTACATTATTTTCTATCTATTTTTCTTAACGTTTTTTGTATTTTCCTATAGTTTAAAGACTCGTCAAAATACATGTTAAGTATTTTTAGATAGCCTAGATAGGAGTAAAATAATTTTAGATAAGGAGAAAATATTTTTCTGAAGCTTACATGTATTTTTAATAATTTTTGAAAGCTTAAAATCAATTAAAAATAATTAAAACGGGAAAAGGATTTTTCATTACATTTTTCAAAGATTTCTCTAGGGCAAACCATACGTTAGAATTCTTCCAACAAGTAGCCAAAACAACCGTATTAACTAGTACTACTACATATAGTTTTTCTCGCACATCAGTATAGGTGAAATAATTAAGATATTGATTTTTAAATAAAAACATCATAATCAGATTTAAACTTTAAAAATTTGCTGACGAAAATATACTTGCCCTTTGGCGATGAAACCAGCGCCAATGAGTCCGAAACGTTGTTTCGGTTTTTCTGGGCCTTGTTTGGTATTTTTATGATTCTTATATTATTTACTGTTAATATTTAGTCAACAAACCCATATAAAAATAGAAATACACGTATTTATACGTATTTGTACGTATTTAAAACTATTACAATAAACTTTGAAAAAGTCATAGCTTGAAAACTAAGTATCGGATTGAGACGAAACCGGCGTCTACACGTTCGTGACGAAGGCGCGGATCTTCTGGTGGTATCCGTTCATTATTCTAATACCTGTATCAAAATCACTATTCATAACTTATATAATAATATTATTATTTAATCAAATTTCAAACAAGTTGAATTCAACCTGTGCTTCGTTGTCAGCTTCGTTGTCAACATATGCCTGTGATTTGTTGTCAAAGGTTGTCAACCAGTGTGCCTGTGATTCGTTTGCGATTTCACGCAAACGCCTTGCTGCTGCGGGAACAGAAGAGCTCATGCGTCTTGCGTGTTGGGCTTCTTGGTGGTGGGCAGAGTGCGGCAGTGCTCGGAGAAGAGCGGCCGTACGGTGGAGCGGGAGTCGACGAGGAAGCGTGGGTGACTGGGGACGATGGTCTCGGGGTGGTTTCTCCGACGGGGGTACGGGTCAACTGGCAGCGGCACGGATGCACGCGGATCGGGGCGACGGATCTGAAGCAGGGAGAGGTGACGGCGGCGAGAGGGTGGCTCAGGCGAGGTGGTGGCGTGCGCAAGGAAGCGGGCAGCGGTGGGGCTCCGGCGGCGGCCTTAGGAGGAGGGGCGGTGGCCTACGCGATTGGGGGAGGCGGAGGCGATGCCGGCGAAGGCAGGGAGCAATCGGAGCGAGGCGGGCTTGGGGCTATCGAAAGTGAAGATGCGTTCTTTCGACCTTGCCGTGGGTTAAGGCTGAGAACAAAAGGAGGGGGAAGAGAGAGAGGGCCTGTGTGACGTGTAGGGGAGAAAGAGATTAGAGGGAGAGTCTGTGGGTTAATATTGAACCCAATATTGAGAGGGGTGTTGGAGTGCGGGCCTTGTGGATGTGTGAGAGAGAGATCTGAGCCTGGGAGGTAGAATTAGGGGGATTAAATACAGGTTAGTAATTAATTTAATAATAAGCTAATTAAAACTTAGTCAACTAATTAATAGGTTAGGTAGTGTTAGGTTTAAACTTTTTGACTAATGGTGGAAACGTGAAGCTGTGTGTGAAACGTGGGCTGCCAATTAGGTTTAATAAAAATTTAGGGTAGTAAAAATAATTAGTAAAATGCTAAAACATAACTAGCAAAATTACGAATTTAATGTGGGAAGCCCTAAATGATCATAGAATGTTACCGTAGAAGTTTGAAAAGGTTTTGAGGATATTTGTATAGAAAATACATTCATTAAGCCAAAACGGTAATATCTGAAAATGGATTTTTATCAGAATATTTAAAGGTATTTGATGAAATCCGAATTTACTAAAATATTTCATAACTAACCTGATACTTCAAAATATTTTTATAAGAAATTTTTGAAATCGTAAAACTCCTGACAAACCATTATAAAATAGTTTGAAACTAGGTTAAATACGTAAATAGTTGTCTTAATGAAAACTGGCCGTTACATTCTACCCTCCTTAAAATAATTCCGTCCTCGGAATTAAAATCTCTTTTGTTTAAAAATCTCTTTTGAAAATAACTGATGATATGAAGAAGCTTAAGCAAATAAATGATAGAAGAGATAGTAATATAGTAAATTAGGTTGTAAATAACATAAAATATAATGTGATATTATAGCATCAAGAAAACAAGAGATGTTATATATGAATACATACTATTGACATCACCATAGCTTCCGTAACTATTCCTGAGACCAATATCATCACAATAGTTACTCTGACTTCTCAAGTAGCCCAAAATTAACATGAGATAATAACATCACATGAAAATGAGGGCTATTATGATGACAACATCTGTTCGAACTTGGAACTTGAGGTGATAAGCTAGTAGCAAGCTATTTAAACAACATAAAATGAAGATCATATAGTTTGTTCGTGCTACTGGTAACTAACTGGATCTAGCCAAAGATGTCGTTCATAATATAGCAAGTAACGATTAATCCACGGGTACTCGTGCTTTCCAACTAAGCACCAACAACATCAATTTCCATAATGCCCAACCATATGCTAACGTCCAAATCAACGCCCAAAGGTAAGTACAAGGCCAACACCCAAAGTCAGTACTCACTGCCAGTATTCCTTCCATCAATCTCCATAATATCACACAATAAGGCAAGATCCAAGCTCTCATCCAGAGCCAAGCACAGGGCCTACATCCAACTTCAACACCCAAGGCTAATATCATGCCAATAATCATCGCCATCACTCCTTCCGTAGACCAATACTTGACATTCGCAACACCCAACAGTACCCAACAAGTAAACAACCAAAAACACACTTTCCCGCAAACCAAAAGGAGTAGACGCAAGAGGAAGCCTAAACGGGATCTCAACCTGGGTGAGACCCAGAGCAGAGAGCTCAAGAGAAGCCTAAGGATCACGGCTTCCCAAGATCTCAGCCACACAGTGGTAGCGAGGGTGGCGGCGAGGGTCATCGTCATGGCCAAAAATCCCAAAACATATCGTCGGAGGGCCATCGATGGTTGTCGATATATGGTGGCTGCGACTGCTTGATGTGGCGGGTGTCACCGGGGTAGAGTGGGGTGGTGGAGCTTCGGTGAAGTTGGAAGAGCTTGAGGCGAGATGGGTCGAGTTCGCTTGGGGAAGAGGCCGGGAGGAGGAGTGGGTGTCACCGAAGCGTAGGGGGGGATGGCTTGGTGAGGAAGGATATGAGAAGTTTTTAAAAAAGGGGGCACCGAAAGTCGTCGGTAGGTAGGCCAGGTTAGGCGGGACCGGGGCTCGAGGTGAGGATGAGGACAAAAGGCAATAATGAGAGGGGAAGGTGGTAGGTGGGAAAGGAATGCAATTTCATGGAAAATCGGGCACAAGATAGAAAGTATGGGTTTGAATAGAAATACGATCTCAAGAAGACGTAACAGCCTACACTTGCATGTCTCGGTTTGGTTTTTTCTCAATTTCTCTAGCACCATCCTCCAATACTTCTGAGCATCCTTCGATTCGCTTCCGTTGTCGAACTCGAACTTCTGGTGATTGAAAAGTCGAATGCTACCCTCCTTAAAATAGACGTACCAGAGTTCGTGCGAACTAAAAGTAGAAAGATTCTAAGAAGGTCAATCGAAAAGTCATCAAACTAAAGGAAGGTTGATAGTGATGAAGATCAATGGCGTTACATAATCATGATTCATGTCCTTGCGGTCCAGCGGAACACGGCCATGCAAGTGACTAAACCAGGATCACTTACCCCAAGTCTAGCAAGGGTGATCCATGCTTGAACACGTCTCAAGTATATGATGCTTGAGAGCTACTCCCAAGTGTAGGAGGACGTCAAGTAATAAATTTATATCCGGTGAGACCGGGTCGGATCATGGGGACAAGTCGTTTTGCAATCACGAATTCAATTAATAAAGGAGAGATAACGGCGATGCTACAACCAACTAAGCTAACTGTGGAAAAGTGTGTGAAAATGTGGGTGAGACCATCTACCAAATCAACATCCTATGATTCGTGAACCGGAGAGGTAAATAGGCGATGAAGCTTGTGTGGTGTGTAGGAATGTGGTTGTTAAGCATATGGGTTCAATCCGAGAATAACTCAATTGTCTTTCCGGCTAAGGAATGAGCAATCAGTGGATTGGGCATTTTATCGAACACTTGGTGTGCAATGAAAGTATGGTATGAAAATTGAGATAATAAACAACCAAGCATACATGAGTGGTACCACTAGACAAACTCCACTCTATGGATATCCAACTAGGGTCCCTAATTCAAAGTATATCCCAAAAAATCCTACCACATAATCATTAAAACATGCAAGATTGAAATACCAAAGCATAACAACCAAATATCACCACCCAACCACACAAGAAGAAGATTTAGCTCATTATAACAAGAAAAGAGAGATTTTTACTTCTAAAAATATCATCCAATATTATTACAAATCACCAAATCAAAATACACAAAGAAAGGGAACCGAGTTCACCAAGATTTCTCTAAGAAAAACATAAACTTTCTATTCCAAAGTGCTCCTCCAAGCTTGCTTTGTGCTCCCCAAGCTCCAACCCTAAGTTGAAGAAGAGGGAAGAATGGAACGAGGGGAAAAGATGGGAGGAAAGCCCAAGAAATAGACTCTGAATTTCGGGTCTGAAAACAGCCCAAACGGGTCGGATCCGTGCCCAAACCCGCAACTAATGCCCAAATCTGCAGAAATTTTCAGCACTGTCACATTGTCTTGCGAAAATTCTAGAAAAATCATCCGACCTCGGAATGACGGGTTCCAGGCGACAATGGAAACGTAATACAACCCCAGAAAAATATCATTAGGCCGAAAAATACACTGGAATGATAGCAGATTTCTTCACAAGAGGGGCAAAGCTGCAGACATTTTTAGCACCGCCGCCTTGTCTTGCGAAAATTCTAGAAACATCATTCGACCTCGGAATGACGTGTTCCAGGCGGCGATGGAACCGTAACAAGGTATACAACACCAGAAAAATATCACTAGGCCGGAATATATACTGCAATGATAGCAGAATTCTGCACAAGAGAGGAAAAGCAGACTTTCTAGCCCAGAAATTTTCAACAACGTCACCTTGTCTTCCAACAAATGTAGTAAATTGCTCCGACCTCCAAAAATTCTGGAAAAATATGCGTTGGAATCCAGACTTCACGAAATTCAACTGAAAAATAATAGAAGACCAAGATGAAAATGCTAATAAGCTGTAAAAATTATGTTTTAAGCATATAATAACGGTAAGCTCCAATATTAAGTGATATCATCAAAATGCACGTATTTGAGCCAAAAAGAACACAAATTATGCACAAAATGCCATCTAATGAGGGGTAAAATATGAAATATTGAATCCTAATCACACCCCCAACTAGCTTTTTGCTAGTCCCTAGCAAAACAAGTGATATATTCGGATTCACAATATAGCACACATCAAACTCCACAATATTCATGGCACATGAAAATTTTCAATATAAACTCAATTTCAATATACCAACTCGTAAAAGAGAGCAAATCCAAAACCAAAACTTCAATATGGCTCAAACTAACAAAGTACAAGCAAAGTTTACATTCATTGAGATTAAAACATAAGCGTGTCATAGTATCACAATCTTCAAGAACTTGGCCAAAAATAACACTTAGCTTTCTTAATTCATGGAAGTTTGATATGTGGATCATGTTTATTCATGTTTTTTAATATGAAACTTAGAATGACCCATGTAACGAGGGTTCGGTCAATGACTCCCAAATCAGAAGATTTTGGGGCATTGGGCCAAAAAGGACCCCGCGGACCTAGTAACTCGAATCACCTAAGATTCACTTATTTTTCTCTCGTGCACTCTCCTAAATCCTATCTTTCGACACGAATCCCCAATGTTTCATGAGTACCCGGCTACTTGACAAAACTAGAAGAACGATGCACTTATTCTTTTTTTCTTTTTATTTTGGTTTTCTTTTCTTTCTTTTTTTCTTTTTTTTTTGATCCAACACACCAATCAACCACTCCTCAAGCATAAACCAAGCGTATATCCAAGGCCAAATTCCATCAAATTGAACACCAAATTACACTAATGACTTAATCCAACTCGTGCATCACAAAGTTTGCACAAAACTAATCCAAACCACATCGAAGACAAAATTCATCGAATTATGCACTATTTTTATGAATGGCATATTAAAGTTGATCCCATGAAGAAAAAGCAATAAAATGCATGACAATCACTATTTAGGAGTTTGAACATAAGGTTTGAATCCAAATGTATGCATGAATATGAAGCATATAAGGGACTAAGCACAAAGCTAGCAAATGAGCAAGGAGGGTCAATTATATGCTCGCAAGATATTGGTGATGTCAAAATGGATGTCGCCAACAAAAAAAATTTAAAACGAAAACAACTAACTAAACATCCTAACCCACCTACTACTCTCCCCCCAACTAAAAACAAACATTGTCCTCAATGTTGAAAAAGTAGATGTTTATTGAAATAAAACTATCCTAAAAAGCATAGAAAGTGCATTAAATTAAAATTTCTATACTACTAGAAGGAGATCACCGGGGTCAAAAGGATGATCTCGGATGTATAACGGTGAGGAAAGTTGCTCAATTAGATCTTTACGCTCCCCCGCGAGCGTCTTCCCTTCACAAATCACTTTGGACCCTAGCAACACACCAACAAGTGCTCCCTCCATAAAATTTCCAATCGTGCCCTGCGAGAGAGAGGGTGTGTCAATCCAAAGCCGACACCGTTGCCTTTAAACAAAAGTGACCCAAATATAGTCGTCAACATAAGATAAAGAATTTAAATCAGGTTGACGAAAACTCCCTAAAGTGATTGCGTCCATCTCCATATGATGCATGCCCACGGGGGAGAGAAATGATGGATTTTGGGACAAGATTGGGGAAGAGCATGGTTTGGACTCCACCAAAATGATCGATGAGCTCGTGGCCCTACTAGTCTCCTCCTCCACTCCATCCAAAATTTCACACTCGTCCTCTACATCTTCGCACAAATCTCCTACAAGAGAAGATGAATCCAAATCAGATAATAAAAGTTTATGAGTGGTTTGATTACCTTCTCCCAAGCAAGAGGCAAGCAATGCGAGACTGGAAATGATCTCATGGATATACTGGCTTCGAGTCTCCATGCTCCGCAGAAAATATCGGGATTGAGCCTCATGTGTCTGAATAAGCAATTGAAGTTCCTCGCCCAAGGGTTGCAAGGGTGCGTACACGATTTGCTCTCCTTGGTCAAGGGATGCTCCAATGCTATCGTGATCTGGCGGTAATGGATCACTCCCTGAAGTCCCATCCAATGGTCGTGCCATATCCTCCATAGACTCCAAGTACTCCCAAGCATCCACAGGTGACATGTCAAATAGAGCTCCATCGTCCAACATCGCCATGTAGTCCTGCATCTCCTCCTGCAACCCCTCGTAGAAAAACTGGAAAATATGGTCTATCGTGAATCCACGATGTGGAAGCCGCTTAATAAATCCATGAACCTCATCCAAGCTTGATAGAAGGATTCACCGTCAATTTGAGCAAAGCCGACAATTTTGAGCTTCAAAGAAGTGGTCATGTGCAAAGAAAATGAAAGTGCATCATACAAAGAATTTATGCCGTTAAAGTCCATAATTTTTTTTAATTTTTATAAAAGAAAAATGAAAATAAAGAAGCAAAGGACTCAAAAAGTGAAAAATAAAGAAATCTCAAATCAAAAAGTGAAAAATAAAGAATTGGAAAAGACTCACACCAATAGTGGGAAGTATCTCGCCAAAATTTTCTAACTCAATCGAAAATGTAAATGCAAAAACCGTTGTCCCCGGCAACGGCGCCAATTGCTTGAACGCGTCTCAAGTATATGATGCTTGAGCGCTACTCCCAAGTGTATGAGGACGTCAAGTAATAAATTTATATCCGGTGAGACCGGGTCGGATCACGGGGACAAGTCGTTTTGCAATCACGAATTCAATTAATAAAGGAGAGATAACGGCGATGCTACAACCAACTAAGCTAACAGTGGAAAAGTGTGTGAAAATGTGGGTGAGACCATCTACCAAATCAACATCCTATGATTCGTGAACCGGAGAGGTAAATAGGCGATGAAGCTTGTGTGGTGTGTAGGAATGTGGTTGTTAAGCATATGGGTTCAATCCGAGAATAACTCAATTGTCTTTCCGGCTAAGGAATGAGCAATCGGTGGATTGGGCATTTTATCGAACACTTGGTGTGCAATGAAAGTATGGTATGAAAATTGAGATAATAAACAACCAAGCATACATGAGTGGTACCACTAGGCAAACTCCACTCTAGGGATATCCAACTAGGGTCCCTAATACAAATTATATCCCAAAAAATCCTACCACATAATCATTAAAACATGCAAGATTGAAATACCAAAGCACACCAACCAAATATCACCACCCAACCACACAAGAAGAAGATTTAGCTCATTATAACAAGAAAAGAGAGATTTTTACTTCTAAAAATATCATCCAATATTATTACAAATCACCAAATCAAAATACACAAAGAAAGGGAAAGAGTTCACCAAGATTTCTCTAAGAAAAACATAAACTTTCTATTCCAAAGTGCTCATCCAAGCTTACTTTGTGCTCCCCAAGCTCCAACCCTAAGATGAAGAAGAGGGAAGAATGAAACGAGGGGAAAAGATGGGAGGAAAGCCCAAGAAATAGACTCTGAATTTCGGGTCTGAAAACAGCCCAAACGGGTCGGATCCGCGCCCAAACCCGCAACTAATGCCCAAATCTGCAGAAATTTTCAGCACTGTCGCATTGTCTTGCGAAAATTCTAGAAAAATCATCCGACCTCGGAATGACGTGTTCCAGGCGGCGATGGAACCGTAACAAAGTGTGCAACACCAGAAAAATATCATTAGGCCGGAAAATACACTGGAATGATAGCAGATTTCTTCACAAGAGGGGTAAATCTGCAGACATTTTCAGCACCGCCACCTTGTCTTGCGAAAATTCTAGAAAAATCATCCGACCTCGGAATGACGTGTTCCAGGCGGCGATGGAACAGTAACAAAGTATACAACACCAGAAAAATATCACTAGGCCGGAATATATACTGCAATGATAGCAGAATTCTGCACAAGAGAGGAAAAGCAGACTTTCTAGCCCAGAAATTTTCAGCACCGTCACCTTGTCTTCCAACAAATGTAGTAAATTGCTCCGACCTCCAAAAATTCTGGAAAAATATGCGTTGGAATCCAGACTTCACGAAATTCAACTGAAAAATAATAGGAGACCAAGATGAAAATGCTAATAAGCTGTAAAATTATGTTTTAAGCTTATAATAACGGTAAGCTCCAATATTAAGTGATATCATTAAAATGCACGTATTGGAGCCAAAAAGAACACAAATTATGCACAAAATGCCATCTAATGAGGGATAAAATATGCAATATTGAATACTAATCAATCCAACAAACTTAGCCAAGCACATTGACCGGATCATGGTCCATTGAAGGAAGCTTATCATTTATATGCGTGCCATCATCAACTGAAGGAAAGGTGATGAAGTGGGTAGATAGTTCAACCTATGAAAAATCACTATAACTGTTAGCAAAAGAGGTTACTAGGGAGGGTTTAACCAAGAATGGAACACGAGTTCCTAAGCAAGTGTTAAGATTTCAAAGGAAGCGATGAGGATCAAGGAAGACCTAATGAAAATGGTAATAAGGACGCTTCACCCGTATATCCAATATAGGTGAACACTCGAGGCATCCCGTACTCGAGGTTAATTTGAGTATTTTATATTGTACACCCTGATCTTGCTATATTGTTCACGAGGTAGTTAGCGCGGACCTGCGTGGGCCACCAAACCTGTAACGACCCGCTCCCGGGGGGCCCGTTACATATTTGATATTTGCGCAGGTCCTGCAGGTTACCAGTGAAAACAAAATAGCGTCTGATGCAGAGATGTACAAAAATACCCAAATAGTGTCCAATTATTACAATCCACATATAGTACAAATTATTACATCGAGATTAAAAGGAAAGATGTACAACCGAAAGGGTGCCACTAAAAGAACTCTACTACTGCAGCCTCAGGGACGAACTCTGGCACTCAGGAGCCACTATGTCAAGCTGTGTGTCGTCTGCGGTGCCACGAAACATGGAACCGTAGGTAAGTCACATAATTCTACCAATAGACAGAAGTAGTGCAAAAGTACGAAGCAGTCTACATTAAGCATTTTAAGGACTATCATGCTAATGCAATAAGTGAGATAAGAGCAGACATGCAGGTAAAGGCGTAAGTAAAGTAAGGACAGGCAAGCATGCAAGTGCGACAAGTAAAGTAAAGGTGACTGAGCAAGTACAACCGGTACCGTACAAGAATAACCATGACAATAGCAATGACAAAGAGAGTAATTGTGCCTAGCCTAGTTCGTGACTTATAAAGGGAAGTACGATATGCAACCAAGAGTCCACCTGATTGTAACGACTGGTTTTCATGTATCTGGATATATTATATTATATTATGTGTTTTGGTAGATTTTCTCCCTATATGTGGTTTTCGTCTCCGTAACTTTCATTTTCGATCATATCGTCGTGTTTTTCTTAGCTTCTTCCGTAGGATCGTCGATTTTGGAGCAAGTCATTCGTGACGGGCTTCGTATTGGTCATATCTTATTGTTAGATCAAGCCTAGGAGTCTTAGGAATCGATCCCGGGGCTCCGCGATCCGTATCGGAACTTTTGGTGCTAATTAGCCGGTGTAAGAAGGACCACCGACCGACTAGATGACGATCCAGTCGGTCGGCAAACCTTCTTGAACCGACTAGTTGGCTTTCTAAATTATTCTGAAGTTACTGTTTATCGTTAGTCGGTCTAAGAACGTTGGTTGACCGACTAGGTTGCAAACTAGTCGGTCGGCAATGCTTCTTTGACCGACTAACTCATCAACTATTTTTGACACTAGTTACTGTTTACTCTTAGTCGGTCTAAGAACGTTCATCGACCGACTAAATCTCAAACTAGTCGGTCAGTAGTTGTTCTTTGACCTACTAACTCTTAGTTCAGGTTTTCGACTGGAGCTACTGTTTACACTTAGTCGGTCTGCGTTGGTCAACCGACCGACTAGTTCTCAAACTAGTCGGTCAGCAGTTGGTCTTTGACCGACTAAGCAGTGCAGGAAACCCTAGTTTTGCCCTAGCCGCCACCAAACTCTATAAATACCCCTCCAAACGTTTTCTTCTCCTCCCTCACGACCTAAAACCCTAATTTCTCCCCCATTAAGCCCCCATCTTCCCCAAACCCTTATTCCTTCATCCCAAGCTCATCCTCCATCATCCAAACCCTCCCTCCACTCATCCTACCTCTCATCTACCCCAAACCTTCATCAAAACCCCAAAATCCACCTCCAAACCCATTTCTCCATATTTTTCCCTCATTTCCAGATCTGAGCCGGAGCCGTTCTTCCGTTGCCGTGGTTGCCCGGCATCGCTCCTCCGCCTCTTCACGGTAATACTCGATTCCTTTAGTTTTAGTATAACCCCCATTGACATGTGTGAAACCCTAATAAAATGGATTATTAGAAAGTTAGGATTCTAATAAGAAATCGATTTAGAATCATTGTTCTAATGATTGTTTTGCCATAACAGCGATCTATTCCGTAGTTAGCTTGTGACGATCTTCATTGCTCGTCAATCCCGGTATCAGGCAAGTGAAACTTGCATCCCTTGATTTAGGCCATGTCTTAGGCCATTTACCTTGCTTTAGCGTAAAAGAGACTAGACGGTGAAAGGATAGCCGTTTAGACGCCATTGACCTAGCTTGACAACGAAGCTTGGTCCGTCACCTTCATCATGCTTGTATGTCACGTTTACTTTCCCTTAACAGTACGCGTATTAAATGTTCATGTCATCCATGCATCCTTAACTGCTATTGCATTTTAACTGCCATGTTTAATTTAAATTAACGGTACGCGAATATCTGTTCATGTCATTGCATTTTGCCCGTCACGTTTAAATACAATTAACGGCACGCGAATATCTGTCCATGTCATTGCATTTTGCCCGTCACGTTTAAATACAATTAACGGTACGCGTATTAACTGTTCATGTCATTGCATGCTTGAATACCCATCGTGATTTCGTAGCTTTGCTACATACTCGTACTATTGTTCCGGCTGGGCACCCACCTTGCGTGGGCACCATCCTATGCCATTTGCACTTTCTGGCTCGTGTTCCAGAAGACGAGCTCATCATAGCCTGAGGGCAAAGGGCGCTCGTTGAGTGATCCCTTGTACCTGACACTTGAACACAGCCTGAGGGCATAGGGCGCTCGTTGAGTGATCCCTTGTACTTGTTACTTGACATTACATGTCACAACAACCACTTGCCACTTGTACTCTCCTTTACTTTACTTGTTACCACCTTACTTTACTTGCCATGCACCATATTTTAACTGCTAGGTTGCTAGTTTACCTTTATTCCTGTTTCCTTGCACAAGTCTTTCGACTTGCTGACATGTGTCCCTTTTCTCTTTTGGGTGACACATGTTAGAGCCCGAGCCTGAGTTACTTGCTGAGGACGTGGTGTTCGATGACGCTGAGTCAGGGCCCGCGTTGATCGAGGACTACGTTGATACTGAGGATCAGCCTTAGTGTCTTCGTTTAGCTTTCTTTTGTTAGGCTGCTTAATTGTCGGTGTGTGGCACCTAGTTTGATACTCTGTTATGTTTGTGTTATTTTTTGTTGGCCTTGTTCTGGGCCTTAGACTCTTTTCTGTTAGCCTGGTGGCTTTTCTGTGATGTTGAATATTTTGTGGACAAACTTTGGGATTGGTGTTTCATATCCGCCTCTTTATTATTATTGTTGTTGTTCCTTTTGCGATTATAGAGACCTGCTTATACTAAATTGACGCTTATCGGGTTTGGGGCTTCACAGCTCCTCTCTCGTGCGGACCTTTTCACGTCACGCCTCCATTTTAGGGAAGCGGGGCGTGACAGGTTTTAGTGGTGGCCCATGCAGGTCTCTCTCTAACTGCAATTATCAGGGATAACAATAATAATATAAGATTGTCCAACAAATAAATTCGATATCCGAGTCATAAGCTATGAGTCTAATCTGCTTCGTTTTCTGTGTCGCTAGATGGCAGGAAGGCGATTCACCCGTGGTGGAGGGAGTGGTGCGCCTCCTCATGATGAGGAGCCTGAGCGGGAACCCACCAATGGGGAGATGATGCGGATGATGATCCAGATGATGCAAGTGCAGCAGGGCGTGCTCCTGCACGTCCAGAATGCTCCACTTGCTCGAGCTGCCCGGGCTCTTCCAGATGCCCCTCGCTCCGAGCCGGGAGCGAAGCAATTTCGGGAGCTGGGTCCCGCATATTTTGATGTATCTGAGGGTCCTCTGGCTGCCGACGAGTGGATAAGGAACATTGAGGATAACTTGGCTATGGCGAAGATTAACCCGGCTGGATGGGTTGATTTGGCTAAGAGGCAGCTGAAGGACAATGCCAGAAACTGGTGGGATGCTGAAGAGAAGATGTTGGTGGGGCCGATAGTTTGGGCTACCTTCAAGTCCAGATTTGATGGAGAGTTCTTCCCGAAGGCTGCTAAGCAGGTGATGCTGCAGCGCTTTATAGATCTGAAGCAGGGGAGCTTGTCGGTGGATCAGTACCACCAGGAGTTCACGAGGCTCAGTCGGTTTGCACCTAAGATGGTGCAAGATGCCGATGAGAAAGCTCAGCGATTTCTTCAGGGACTTGCCTTGGAGCTTCAGAGCTTTGTGACCTCTTCTGACCTGGAGACATATCAGAAGGTTCTGATTGCTGCGAGGCGGCAAGAGTTGAATTTGAATCAGAGGAAGGGACATGTTTCCGGAGCTGGGAAGAGGCCTATGGAACAGGCCAGGGCGGTGGTTAGGCCTGGTTTCAAGCCTAATCATCCGGTGCAGTTCAAGAGGCCAGGAGGGCCTATTCTGAAGACTTGCCATTTCTGTGGCAAGACTGGACACCTCAGGGATCAGTGTAGGAGGTTTCTGGGACAGTGCATTGTCTGCGGAGATCCTGCCCACACCATCCGGGAGTGTCCGAAGTCGAGGCAGCCTTGGCGGGCTCCTATTGCAGCACAGCCGTTGCAGCAGCGAGCTCCTCTGCCCGTTGGACGTGGAGCGCCTCTTGTTCCACAGAGACAGGCCTTTCGGCAGGCTGTTCCACCGAGAGGGCAGGCCTTTCTGATGACTGAGGAGGAGAGCATGGCCGTGGATGAGGTCATTGCAGGTAACTTCCAATCTAGTTGTTCCTTCCCTAATTAGTTGATTGATAAACATTATGTTGGATGCTTGTGTATGAATGTTGCTAGAGTAAGATTTGATTGATTAGACTGTTTGTTAGGTGTGGTTTTGGTTTGCACGTTTCCTGCACGAGTCCTCTTTGACTCTAGTGCATCGATGTGCATTATTTCTCGGAGCTTCGTGGAGAAGCATTCCTTGTCGACGTCCTCTCTTCCTAAGAGTTGGAATATCGTCACAGGGAACGGTGTAGTCTCGGTGCATCGTGGGTGCAACTCTTGCCCGTTGGCGGTTTGTGGACGTGAGCTTTGTGCTGATTTCATTGTCCACGACATCATCAATTATGATGCGGTCCTTGGGATGGATTGGCTTGCGAGCTTCTATGCTACGATTGACTGTCGGAGGAAGAAGGTGGTGTTCGAGATTCCCGGACATCCGGTATTTGAGTTCAGTCGTGGTAGCAGTTCGCTGGGTCCGGTCAGATTTCGGGCCAGACCAGTGGATGTCGTGGCTATGCAGATGGAGTTGGAGTGGCCAGTTGTGGTGCGAGATTTTGGTGACGTCTTCCCCGAGGAGATGTCTGGATTCCCGCCTGATCGAGCCTTGGAGTTTTCTATTGATCTTATCCCAGGTGCGCAGCCCATTTCGAAGGCACCATATCGTATGGCGCCAGCAGAGTTGGAGGAGTTGCGCAGGCAGTTGGATGAGCTTATGCAGAAGGTTTACATCAATCCTAGTGTGTCCCTGTGGGGAGCACCGGTGTTGTTGGTGAAGAAGAAGGATGGTTCGCGTCGCATGTGCGTGGATTATCGGGAGTTGAATGCGGTGACCATCAAGAATAAATACCCGTTGCCTCGCATCGATGATATCTTTGATCAGCTGGGAGGATCGAGGGTGTTTTCTAAGTTGGATTTGAGGAGTGGTTACCATCAGTTGAAGGTGAAGAAGGATGATGTTTCAAAGACAGCGTTCAGGACGAAGTATGGACACTATGAGTTCGTGGTTATGCCTTTCGGCGTAACTAACGCGCCCGCAGTTTTCATGAATCTGATGAACCTGATTTTCTACGACTTTTTGGATAAGTTTGTCGTTATCTTCATTGACGACATTCTGATCTATTCGAAGTCGGAGGAAGAGCATGCCTCGCACTTAAGGACGGTGTTGGAGATTTTGAGGAAGCATCGTTTGTATGCTAAGTTTTCGAAGTGTGAGTTTTGGCTGGATAGAGTTGCTTTTCTAGGGCATGTGGTGACTGGAGATGGTATTTCAGTGGATCCCGAGAAGATTAGGGCCATCAGGGAGTGGCCCGTTCCGTCGTCTGCGTCTGAGATTCGGAGTTTCCTTGGACTTGCTGGTTATTATCGGCGATTCATTAAGGACTTTTCTCGTATTGCCGAGCCGATGACCAGGTTGACGCGGACGTATGTTCCTTTTGTTTGGTCGGGTGATTGTGAGAGTGCTTTTGGTGTTCTGAGAGAGCGTTTGACGACTGCCCCTATTCTTGTTGTGCCTGATCGCAGCGGTGGATTTGAGATCTTTTGCGATGCTTCTGGCAAGGGTCTCGGTTGTGTGTTGCATCAGCACGGGCATGTTGTGGCGTATGCGTCTCGTCAGCTCAAGGTTCATGAGAAGAATTACCCGACACATGATTTGGAGTTGGCTGCCGTTGTGTTTGCTCTTAAGATTTGGAGGCACTTCTTGCTGAGTGAGAAAGTGAAGATTTTCACCGATCACAAAAGCTTGAAGTACATTTTCACTCAGAAGGAGCTCAACATGCGACAGCGTCGATGGTTGGAGCTTATGGCGGATTATGAGATTGATTTGCAGTATCACCCTGGCAAGGTGAATGTGGTTCCAGATGCTTTGAGTAGGCTTCCAGCGGTGATGATTTTGACCTCGCAGTGGAGATTGCAGCAGGATTTTTGCGAGTCTGGTGTGGAGATTGTTCTTCCTGGGGAGGCTTCGTCGTTGATGTACATGCAGGTACAGTCGACGATTGTGGATCGGATTAAGGCTGGCCAGGCCGAGGATTCGAAGTTGGTAAAGATTCGGGAGCAGGTTGAAGCTGGTCTGCGGACTGACTTCTTGATTCATGGGGATGGCTCGCTGAGGTTTGGAGCCAGGTTGTGTGTGCCAGCTGGGGATATTAGAGAGGAGTTGATGGTGGAGGCACACAGATCGCCGTATTCTGTGCATCCTGGTGGCACCAAGATGTACCAGGATCTCCGTCTGAACTTTTGGTGGCATGGTATGAAGAGGGGTGTGGCTCGGAGTGTAGCCAAGTGTCTGGTTTGTCAACAAGTGAAGGCGGAGCATCAGCGTACGGCAGGGTTGCTGCAACCGCTTCCGATTCCGGAGTGGAAGTGGCAACACATCACTATGGATTTCGTGACTGGACTACCTCGGAGTCCGAAGCAGAATGACGCGATTTAGGTGATCGTAGATCGATTAACCAAATCCGCACACTTTATTCCGTTCCGAGTGGGACAGTCCACTGAGGCGCTAGCAAGGAGATATATGGAGGTAAATTCTTTTACCCTCCGTTTTTATTTCCTTTTCCTAGTTTGGACAGTGATGTAACGTGAATCGTGCAGGAGGTTGTGCGACTTCACGGAGTCCCCGTGAGTATCGTGTCAGACAGAGACACGAGGTTCATATCTCAGTTCTGGCAGAGTTTGCAGAAGAGCTTGGGTACGCGTCTGAGTTTCAGCACGGCGTACCATCCGCAGTCGGATGGCCAGTCCGAGAGGACGATTCAGATTTTGGAAGACATGCTGAGGGCGTGCATGTTGGATTTCAAGGGTTCGTGTGAGGACCATCTACACTTGGTGGAGTTCTCTTACAACAACAGCTACCAGGCGTCTATTGGTATGGCGCCTTTCGCCGCTCTTTATGGGAGGAAATGTCGATCGCCATTGAGTTGGGATGACGTTGGTGATCGGGAGTTGTTGGGACCTGAGCTGATTGTGGAGGCCGTGGATATCGTCAGGGATATTCGGGAGAGGTTGAGGATTGCTCATGACTGTTTTAAGCATTGGGCGGATGCTAAACGTCGTCCTTTGGAGTTTCAGCCGGGCGATCATGTGTTTCTGAAGATTTCCTCGAATCGTGGTGTGATTTGTTTTGGGAAGCGAGGGAAGTTGAGCCCGCGATACATTGGACCGTTTGACATTCTGGAGAGAGTTGGCGAGGTAGCTTATCGCTTGGCCTTGCCGCCATCTTTGGAAGGAGTTCACAATGTTTTCCATGTGTCGCAGCTTCGTCGATACATTAGCGATCCATCTCATGCTGTGGATTTTTCGGAGATTACCGTTCGCCCAGATTTGACGTATGACCAGCATCCAGTGCAGATTCTGGACAGGCGTCAGAAATCGCTTCGGAACAAGATTGTCAATCTTGTGAGGGTGATGTGGCGACACGGCTCACCTGGAGAGTCTACTTGGGAGAATGAGGATGAGAAGCGAGAGCGTTTCCCACTTTTGTTCCCGGACACGTGAGTGTTTGGAAATTCCGAGGACGGAATTTTTCTTAAGTTGGGGAGGATGTAACGACTGGTTTTCATGTATCTGGATATATTATATTATATTATGTGTTTTGGTGGATTTTCTCCCTATATGTGGTTTTCGTCTCCGTAACTTTCATTTTCGATCATATCGTCGTGTTTTTCTTAGCTTCTTCCGTAGGATTGTCGAATTTGGAGCAAGTCATTCGTGACGGGCTTCGTATTGGTCATATTTTATTGTTAGATCAAGCCTAGGAGTCTTAGAAATCGATCCCGGGGCTCCGCGCAACGTATCGGAACTTTTGGTGCTAATTAGCCGGTGTAAGAAGGACCACCGACCGACTAGATGACGATCCAGTCGGTCGGCAAACCTTCTTGAACCGACTAGTTGGCTTTCTAAATTATTCTGAAGTTACTGTTTATCGTTAGTCGGTCTAAGAACGTTGGTTGACCGACTAGGTTGCAAACTAGTCGGTCGGCAATGCTTCTTTGACCGACTAACTCATCAACTATTTTTGACACTAGTTACTGTTTACTCTTAGTCGGTCTAAGAACGTTCATCGACCGACTAAATCTCAAACTAGTCGGTCAGTAGTTGTTCTTTGACCGACTAACTCTTAGTTCAGGTTTTCGACTGGAGCTACTGTTTACACTTAGTCGGTCTGCGTTGGTCAACCGACCGACTAGTTCTCAAACTAGTCGGTCAGCAGTTGGTCTTTGACCGACTAAGCAGTGCAGGAAACCCTAGTTTTGCCCTAGCCGCCACCAAACTCTATAAATACCCCTCCAAACGTTTTCTTCTCCTCCCTCACGACCTAAAACCCTAATTTCTCCCCCATTAAGCCCCCATCTTCCCCCAAACCCTTATTCCTTCATCCCAAGCTCATCCTCCATCATCCAAACCCTCCCTCCACTCATCCTACCTCTCATCTACCCCAAACCTTCATCAAAACCCCAAAATCCACCTCCAAACCCATTTCTCCAGATTTTTTCCCTCATTTCCAGATCTGAGCCGGAGCCGTTCTTCCGTTGCCGTGGTTGTCCGGCATCGCTCCTCCGCCTCTTCACGGTAATACTCGATTCCTTTAGTTTTAGTATAACCCCCATTGACATGTGTGAAACCCTAATAAAATGGATTATTAGAAAGTTAGGATTCTAATAAG
Organism: Scilla litardierei; assembly: GCA_030789695.1. Taxonomy (NCBI): domain Eukaryota; kingdom Viridiplantae; phylum Streptophyta; class Magnoliopsida; order Asparagales; family Asparagaceae; genus Scilla; species Scilla litardierei. The sequence goes on from CM061139.1 coordinate 203,003,943, forward strand.
AAATCGATTTAGAATCATTGTTCTAATGATTGTTTTGCCATAACAGCGATCTATTCCGTAGTTAGCTTGTGACGATCTTCATTGCTCGTCAATCCCGGTATCAGGCAAGTGAAACTTGCATCCCTTGATTTAGGCCATGTCTTAGGTCATTTACCTTGCTTTAGCGTAAAAGAGACTAGACGGTGAAAGGATAGCCGTTTAGACGCCATTGACCTAGCTTGACAACGAAGCTTGGTCCGTCACCTTCATCATGCTTGTATGTCACGTTTACTTTCCCTTAACGGTACGCGCATTAAATGTTCATGTCATCCATGCATCCTTAACTGCTATTGCATTTTAACTGCCATGTTTAATTTAAATTAACGGTACGCGAATATCTGTTCATGTCATTGCATTTTGCCCGTCACGTTTAAATACAATTAACGGTACGCGTATTAACTGCTCATGTCATTGCATGCTTGAATACCCATCGTGATTGCGTAGCTTTGCTACATACTCGTACTATTGTTCCGGCTGGGCACCCACCTTGCGTGGGCACCATCCTATGCCATTTGCACTTTCTGGCTCGTGTTCCAGAAGACGAGCTCATCACAGCCTGAGGGCAAAGGGTGCTCGTTGAGTGATCCCTTGTACCTGACACTTGAACACAGCCTGAGGGCATAGGGCGCTCGTTGAGTGATCCCTTGTACTTGTTACTTGACATTACATGTCACAACAACCACTTGCCACTTGTACTCTCCTTTACTTTACTTGTTACCACCTTACTTTACTTGCCATGCACCATATTTTAACTGCTAGGTTGCTAGTTTACCTTTATTCCAGTTTCCTTGCACAAGTCTTTCGACTTGCTGACATGTGCCCCTTTTCTCTTTTGGGTGACACATGTTAGAGCCCGAGCCTGAGTTACTTGCTGAGGACGTGGTGTTCGCTGACGCTGAGTCAGGGCCCGCGTTGATCGAGGACTACGTTGATACTGAGGATCAGTCTTAGTGTCTTCGTTTAGCTTTCTTTTGTTAGGCTGCTTAATTGTCAGTGCGTGGCACCTAGTTTGATACTTTGTTATGTTTGTGTTATTTTTTGTTGGCCTTGTTCTGGGCCTTAGACTCTTTTCTGTTAGCCTGGTGGCTTTTCTGTGATGTTGAATATTTTGTGGACAAACGTTGGGATTGGTGTTTCATATCCGCCTCTTTATTATTATTGTTGTTGTTCCTTTTGCGATTACAGGGACCTGCTTATACTAAATTGACGCTTATCGGGTTTGGGGCTTCACGGCTCCTCTCTCGTGCGGACCTTTTCACGTAATGCCTCCATTTTAGGGAAGCGGGGCGTGACACTGATATCCCGGGTTACAACAATACGGTACGGTACAATCAAAACGGTACTTTTCAACAAAACGATATTGTTCACTAAAACGGTACTATTCAGCATATCGGACTGGTCGCTCCCGCACTTCCACTATTATAAGTTACCCCAAAAACCCAAGTGTCTGTGATGTGTATCAAATACATGTTCATCACGAGATGTTCCACAATTTCACAATATGTACCACAAGATATTCCATTTGACAATTCATGAGTCATATTCATGTCATGCATCAATTGATATGACTATTAAAATGTGAGCAATCGAGCAATAAATGTAACCAAAGTCGTTCTTGTAATTGAACTGTTTCCTATTTAGTTATGTCTCTAGTCATCTGTTCAAGTCAATAAATGTTCCGAGACTAGATGTCAAGTCATATGTTCATACAAGTGCACTATCTAAATTTCTAAAGTTAGAATTAACGTGACTTACATTATCGATATCGTCGTAGAAAGACGATGTTGGAGCTATATCTTCCAAGGAAGCTGGTGCACGAGAATTGGTACCTGTAAACACAAGAAATGGCCGTTTAAAGAGTACATTATTGTCTATCTATTTTTCTTAACGTTTTTGTATTTTCCTATAGTTTAAAGACTCGTCAAAATACGTGTTAAGTATTTTTAGATAGGCTAGATAGGAGTAAAATAATTTTAGATAAGGAGAAAATATTTTTCTGAAGCCTACATGTATTTTTAATAATTTTTGAAAGCTTAAAATCAATTAAAAATAATTAAAACGGGAAAAGGATTTTTCATTACAATTTTCAAAGATTTCTCTAGGGCAAACCATACGTTGGAATTCTTCCAACAAGTAGCCAAAACAACCGTATTAACTAGTACTACTACATATATTTTTCTCGTACATCAGTATAGGTGAAATAATTAAGATATTGATTTTTAAATGAAAACATCATAATCAGATTTAAACTTTAAAAATTTACTGAGGAAAATATACTTGCCCTTTGGCGATGAAACCAGCACCAATGAGTCCGAAACGTTGTTTCGGATTTTCTGGGCCTTGTTTGGTATTTTTATGATTCCTATATTATTTACTGTTAATATTTAGTCAACAAACCCATATAAAAATAGAAATACACGTATTTATACGTATTTGTACGTATTTAAAACTATTACAATAAACTTTGAAAAAGTCATAGCTTGAAAACTAAGTATCGGATTGAGACGAACCCGGCGTCTACACGTTCGTGACGAAGGCGCGGATCTTCTGGTGGTATCCGTTCATTATTCTGATACTTGTATCAAAATCACTATTCATAACTTATATAATAATATTATTATTTAATCAAATTTCAAACAGGTTGAATTCAACATGTGCTTCGTTGTCAGCTTCGTTGTCAACATATGCATGTGATTTGTTGTCAAAGGTTGTCAACCAGTGTGCCTGTGATTCGTTTGCGATTTCACGCAAACGCCTTGCTGCTGCGGGAACAGAAGAGCTCGTGTGCCTTGCGTGTTAGGCTTCTTGGTGGTGGGCAGAGTGCGACAGTGCTCGGAGAAGAGCGGCCGTACGGTGGAGCGGGAGTCGACGAGGAAGCGTGGGTGACTGGGGACGAGGGTACGGGTCAACGGGCAGCGGCACGGATGCGCGCGGATCGGGGCGACGGATCTGAAGCAGGGAGAGGTGACGGCGGCGAGAGGGTGGCTCAGGTGAGGCGGTGGCGTGCGCAAGGAAGCGGGCAGCGGTGGGGCTCCGGCAGCGGCCTTAGGAGGAGGGGCGGTGGCCTATGCGATTGGGGGAGGCGGAGACGATGCCGGCGAAGGCAGGGAGCAATCGGAGCGAGGCGGGCTTGGGGCTATCGAAAGTGAAGATGCGTTCTTTCGACCTTGCCGTGGGTTAAGACTGAGAACAAAAGGAGGGGGAAGAGAGAGAGGGCCTGTGTGACGTGTAGGGGAGAAAGATATTAGAGGGAGAGTCTGTGGGTTAATATTGAACCCAATATTGAGAGGGGTGTTGGAGTGCGGGCCTTGTGGATGTGTGAGAGAGAGATCTGAGCCTGGGAGGTAGAATTAGGGGGATTAAATACAGGTTAGTAATTAATTTAATAATACGCTAATTAAAACTTAGTCAACTAATTAATAGGTTAGGTAGTGTTAGGTTTAAACTTTTTGACTAATGGTGGAAACGTGAAGCTGTGTGTGAAACGTGGGCTGCCAATTAGGGTTAATAAAAATTTAGGGTAGTAAAAATAATTAGTAAAATGCTAAAACATAACTAGCAAAATTACGAAATTAATGTGGGAAGCCCTAAATGATCATAGAATGTTATCGTAGAAGTTTGAAAACGTTTTGAGGATATTTGTATAGAAAATACATTCATTAAGCCAAAACGGTAATATCTGAAAATGGATTTTTATCAGAATATTTAGAGGTATTTGATGAAATCGGAATTTACTAAAATATTTCATAACTAGCCTGTTACTTCAAAATATTTTTATAAGAAATTTTTGAAATCGTAAAACTACTGACAAACCATTATAAAATAGTTTGAAACTAGGTTAAATACGTAAATAGTTGTCTTAATGAAAACTGGCCGTTACAGGGGGGTTCTCTGCCTTCTTGGGTATTTGTTCGCCTATAGGGGCAGAGTTGCACGCTATTCTTTTTGGTCTTAGATGGGCTTGGAATGGGGGATTCAAGAAGATCATATGTGAGTCTGATGCTTTGGAAGCTGTCAAGTTGATTGAGGCAGGGGATGTATCTTTCCACCCTCTCGCAACGCTTGTTCTGAACATTAGAGAGCTGAAGGTTAGGCAATGGAGTATCCGTGTACTACACATCAGAAGGGAGTCCAATTTTGTGGCTGACGGATTAGCGAAAATGGGTATTCAGCTGGAGGACGCGTTCATGGAGTTCTCGAGTCCACCTGAGAGCATTTTGAGGGCGTTGGCTGCAGATGTATTGGGGGAGGGAGTTGAGAGAGGGCACAGGGTGCCGTATGTAACGACCCGCTCTCCAGGATACCCGGGAAGTACGAATCCGTCCCAAGTATTCCTAGATCAACGAGTGTTACGTAGAAAGAGAGAAAGGAAGAGAACAAAAGAATGCTGCAGGTACTACGCACGTGCTGGGAAGTACAAGTAAAACTCCATCACAGATAAAAACACTGAGAAAATAACAAAAGAACAATATTCCATTTTATTGATACATTGATACATCTTATACATACACCAACATCTTTATTTTCACGACTCTAAGTACAAAGGTCCACCCGAAAAGAAACACCAAAAGTACAAGTCTCTCATCATACCCCTCACCACCCAATACTACAACAGATCACCAACTCCAAAGCTCCAGCCGCTATCTCCAACCTCCAACTCACATGACCTGAAAGTCAACGGGGACACGTCAACGCGTGACCCAGTAGAAACTCCTAACACTCTAGTAGAACCCAATTTTAGAACTGGTCTACCTATCTAGGGAGGGTGGTCTAACAAGTAAAGCTCTCAGGACATAAAAGTAATCACAACACGATGTATAAGCATCAAAGAAGAATTTGTGAACATGCATAAGTAACCATGTTATAACATGCAAGTGCTGAAGGTAAGTGGGAGAATATAATAACATGCAAGTACTGGACATTTATAATAAACAATGGAATGGATCAGCATGAGTTAACAACATTAACTTAACAGAGAAACAAGTAACCATGTGATAACAATATTTATAATTAAAAGACAATTGCTTTAAGTTATTCATTCTCATGTTTGGAAACCCGTGTAAACCGTAGGACGCTAAGGAGGCGGACTTCACCCAGGGTGGGTGAAAAAGTGGTACCCCAACCAGCAACACGGGCACCGGAGGGGGCCTCTCGCAACTCTATGCCCGAACGGGGCAAGGCACTAGAGCGAGACCTGCTCGGTTTTTCTGTGGGACAAACGGAGTAAACCATTAATTACCGTCATGGTGCATCACGGGTACATCAGCGGCCTCTCCAACCCTTTCAACTCGCCCTTCCGGGAGTGATACAACGGGTGAGAATTCATATCATCTGTCCGCTCCTTAACTCCTTTAATTTACCCGTGTTTCCCCCAAACCCCATGTCACCCTCCTTTAAGAGGACTTAGTCATTTTCATGAAACATAACATCTTCCATTTCTTTTTTTCCACAGTTCATCACATATTTGGGACATACATCGCCTTGTGCATTCCCTTTCTCATTTCTCATAATATACATGAAACGTATAACCATATTCACATCATCATCATCATCATCATCATCTCAATTAAAGAATTGCATGTAATATCATCACAAACTCATCGTTATGAACATACTAATGTGAGCACAAAAGCATAAACAAATTGAACTTAAACATTATTGACATAACGAATATTTCATGAACCATCTGCATAATTACATGTATCAAGAGCATGTCATTGAGAACATGATTAGCACAAACAAACTTAACTTCAAACAGAACTACACCATGATAAGTACTAAGCAAAATTAGCATATGAATCTGTCAAAACTGTTACAGCAGAAAGAATATCACTTTTAGCCTACCTACAGTCAGAATTGGTGTCTGGTCCCTTCACGAAAGTTGTAGATATGGGTGTTTTCCTTTCACTGACCAATTTTCATAAGCTCGGTTGACATATGTGATTTATGGTGGATTTTCTCCTAACAGATATAATTTCAGCATTCTGAACCAGAAACTGAGTTCAGTTCAAGTCCATTTTTCTACAAGTTACAGACAAAATTAAAATCTTAAAAATTTATGGGTTGAAGATCTTGAAGTCAGCTTTCCAACGGCAGCAAGATCATAATATTTTATAAAGTGTGCATGGAGTTATACTCGTTTTACTGAAAAGTGTCAAAACTGTCTAAAAACAGACCAGTTTTAGAAACTGAATTTTTACTCTAGTTTTCAGTCCGAATTTGCAAAACTTGTAAACGTGAAAGTTATTAAGGACTACAATATGAGTAACATATATTTTTTTCATGCATTTCTATGTAGCCAATTAAGTGCAGCAGCTAACAAAGTTTCAGCCAATTCTGTGTAAATTCCAGAATTTTGTTCATCTAGCTAATTCCACATAACATATTAACATAAATGGAATTCCTAATCCTAAAACTAAATCCTACTATAAGTGAAAGGAATTTCTACCTCCAAAGTCCTCCAAACTTTCCTTGGCCCTTCTTAGTCCTTGAAGAATTTTGGGCTCATAGTCTCCTTCTCCAACTTTGGCCTCCAAAAGATGGATTTTGAGAAATTTAGGTGTTAGAATGATAAAGAAAAGCCATGATTTCTTGGTGGAGAGATGGGTGGTGATTTAGGAGCAGGGAGGTGGTGGAATGGTGGAGAAATGGAGATGAAAGGGAGACAATTTTCAGCCATAGCTGAAATGAGATGGAGAGAGGGAGATTTTGGTTTTTGTTTCATGCCTTGAAAATTGTATTTCCCTAAAATCATCTCATCCACAAATCTTAGTCAAAGTTAAGCCATGTGTACTCTTATTAGCTCACAAGATGCCACCTAATGTGTTGTGTTGTCATGGTAAAGAAAATTGGGATTTTGTATTTTTAAGAAAAATAGAAATACATGAAGAAATACTGCATACAATCCAAATACACGTATTCCTCCAAATACTCTCATTTACTAAAATCAATTAATGAGTTTAAAACCATTTAAAAATAATCCCTATACCAAATAATTAAAGGAAAAATACAATCATATTCCCGAAAAATATACGTACGTATTTACTCCCAAAAATACGTACATATATACGTATATAGGGATATGGGGTATTACATTCTACCCACCTTAAAAACAAAGTCCGCCCTCGGACTTTATATGCTAAGGGTCTAACCGGAGATTAAAAATAGTCCAAGGGTCTCCCTACCCACGAAATACATACCACGCTATATGGATATACTACATATTCATATATACATACACTATACCATAGATCACACACATATACATACCCATTCTTATCCAAGGATACATGTATAAAGACAAATCATCATATCTCATACATAGTATTATACATTCCACGTCCTTCCATGTGCTCACAAATATTTCTATATTGTATAAGAACACTCATATATATATAGACTAATATGTACACACATGCTAGTACACTTATACACATGGACACATGTATCAATGTCGTACATAGCAATAAGTAGAAATATGTATAGATACACCCAAGGCATTAATATACACACCAATATTCATACACTTATTCACTCAACACACATGTACTTACATAAAGATTCACACAAGTATATGATCAAAGACATATGCCATTACATGGATACAAATAGATATATCTAAATACATACATCTCTATATGTAATCTCACACTCCTTGTATTTATATATATCTACATACATACATGTTCACACGATATTTAAACACACCCTACTCATAAGTCACACAGCTAGCATACTTACATATAAACATACATATGGGTATACCTAGATACATCAGAGTATAGTTCAAATATACATCCATTTATAGACACACATACTACTATATATATCACACCCAATATGCATACAACCTTACTAACATACATAAGCAAATAGGTATATCCAAATATCGATACAATTATAGTAGGTAATCATACACCAATACTTTACACACCGATATGATGCACAACATATCCAGTGGGTAACCATACACAAACATATCACTTAAGCAAGTAAGTATAAACACCTTCAACTATATAGACAATTATATATAATAGTTCGCACTCAAGTATGCACACAGTACATATCACTGTAGTAAATAGTTTTGACAGTATGTATGTATAGTATATCAACCTTCTAGTACACACTCACTTTATATATGCAAGTATACATTCATATGTATTCATATCCAATATTCACTTACGTAAGTCTATATTTATCCACATATACATGGTACAAATATACTTACATACAAGATGTCAGCGTAACATATATTCAATGCAGTATATATATACACACAATACTATGTATAAATAATAGCACAAGAATTATATCAATACAGTATATGTATCTATATACACATCATTTAGTAAGCCAATATATTTCACACACTACTTATGATACACATCCAATTATAGCTATACTCATATACACATATCTCACTATATCAATTTACACAACCACATTCCTAGTATGCATACCCATATAATTATTCTTATGTATACCATCATACACTATTATACATTCAAATATACTTCCACTTCGGCTCACCAACAATCATCCATATACTAACACATATATCATAAGTTTATTTACACACCAATACATATTCACACAGATACTCTGAATATATATATATACACACTCATCCACTAGACACCCATATACAAATATATCTTCTAACATCACTTTAATGCATCATACTCTAGTATCCATACATACAGCTCTATATACATCCATATAGTCATACATATACACCTCCAAATATAATCGAAGTATAGATTACCATATAAATAATACATAACACTCTATTGCACAGATAATATGTCTTACACATAATTTCACTCATCAAATACTACATTCACCTCAATCCATACAAACAACATCACTATATTCACACCTATACTATGAATTACAAGAATACACATAAGTAGTCATACACGTATCTATAGTGTATCTTATTTATAGCTATTATCTATAGACACATATCTATATAATACATGCGAATACACCTACAATACTTTTACATCCATGCAAACACATACACACCCGTACATATATGTATATATACAAACAACTACCCATGCTTAACATCATGTAGCTCTTTACATTGAGTTTCCTAATACCAGGGTTTTACCCTAAGGCTGATCATCTACCCACCTTAGGATACATCTACCTATATAGAGCATTACCCGTACTATCCTTACGCACGCCGCAGTGCGGAGACCTGCATGGGCCACCAACTAACGACCCGCTCTCCAGGATATCCGGGAAGTACGAATCCGTCCCAAGTATTCCTAGATCAACGAGTGTTACGTAGAAAGAGAGAAAGGAAGAGAACAAAAGAATGCTGCAGGTACTACGCACGTGCTGGGAAGTACAAGTAAAACTCCATCACAAATAAAAACACTGAGAAAATAACAAAAGAACAATATTCCATTTTATTGATACATTGATACATCTTATACATACACCAACATCTTTATTTTCACGACTCTAAGTACAAAGGTCCACCCGAAAAGAAACACCAAAAGTACAAGTCTCTCATCATACCCCTCACCACCCAATACAACAACAGATCACCAACTCCAAAGCTCCAGCCGCTATCTCCAACCTCCAACTCACATGACCTGAAAGTCAACGGGGACACGTCACCGCGTGACCCAGTAGAAACTCCTAACACTCTAGTAGAACCCAATTTTAGAACTGGTCTACCTATCTAGGGAGGGTGGTCTAACAAGTAAAGCTCTCAGGACATAAAAGTAATCACAACAAGATGTATAAGCATCAAAGAAGAACTTGTGAACATGCATACGTAACCATGTTATAACATGCAAGTGCTGAAGGTAAGTGGGAGAACATAATAACATGCAAGTACTGGACATTTATAATAAACAATGGAATGGATCAGCATGAGTTAACAACATTAACTTAACAGAGAAACAAGTAACCATGTGATAACAATATTTATAATTAAAAGACAATTGCTTTAAGTTATTCATTCTCATGTTTGGAAACCCGTGTAAACCGTAGGACGCTAAGGAGGCGGACTTCACCCAGGGTGGGTGAAAAAGTGGTACCCCAACCAGCAACACGGGCACCGGAGGGGGCCTCTTGCAACTCTATGCCCGAACGGGGCAAGGCACTAGAGCGAGACCTGCTCGGTTTTTCTGTGGGACAAACGGAGTAAACCATCAATTACCGTCATGGTGCATCACGGGTACACCAGCGGCCTCTCCAACCCTTTCAACTCGCCCTTCCGGGAGTGATACAGCGGGTGAGAATTCATATCATCTGTCCGCTCCTTAACTCCTTTAATTTAACCGTGTTTCCCCCAAACCCCATGTCACCCTCCTTTAAGAGGACTTAGTCATTTTCATGAAACATAACATCTTCCATTTCTTTTTTTTCCACAGTTCATCACATATTTGGGACATACATCGCCTTGTGCATTCCCTTTCTCATTTCTCATAATATACATGAAACGTATAACCATATTCACATCATCATCATCATCATCATCATCATCTCAATTAAAGAATTGCATGTAATATCATCACAAACTCATCGCTATGAACATACTAATGTGAGCACAAAAGCATAAACAAATTGAACTTAAACATTATTGACATAACGAATATTTCATGAACCATCTGCATAATTACATGTATCAAGAGCATGTCATTGAGAACATGATTAGCACAAACAAACTTAACTTCAAACAGAACTACACCATGATAAGTACTAAGCAAAATTAGCATATGAATCTGTCAAAACTGTTACAGCAGAAAGAATATCACTTTTAGCCTACCTACAGTCAGAATTGGTGTCTGGTCCCTTCACGAAAGTTGTAGATATGGGTGTTTTCCTTTCACTGACCAATTTTCATAAGCTCAGTTGACATATGTGATTTATGGTGGATTTTCTCCTAACAGATATAATTTCAGCATTCTGAACCAGAAACTGAGTTCAGTTCAAGTCCATTTTTTCTACAAGTTACAGACAGAATTAAAATCTAAAAAATTTATGGGTTGATGATCTTGAAGTCAGCTTTCCAACGGCAGCAAGATCATAATATTTTATAAAGTGTGCATGGAGTTATACTCGTTTTACTGAAAGGTGTCAAAACTGTCTAAAAACAGATCAGTTTTAGAAACTGAATTTTTACTCTAGTTTTCAGTCCGAATTTGCAAAACTTGTAAACGGGAAAGTTATTAAGGAATACAATATGAGTAACATATATTTTTTTCATGCATTTCTATGTAGCCAATTAAGTGCAGCAGCTAACAAAGTTTCAGCCAATTCTGTGTAAATTCGAGAATTTTGTTCATCTAGCTAATTCCACATAACATATTAACATAAATGGAATTCCTAATCCTAAAACTAAATCCTACTATAAGTGAAAGGAATTTCTACCTCCAAAGTCCTCCAAACTTTCCTTGGCCCTTCTTAGTCCTTGAAGAATCTTGGGCTCATAGTCTCCTTCTCCAACTTTGGCCTCCAAAAGATGGATTTTGAGGAATTTAGGTGTTAGAATGATAAAGAAAAGCCATGATTTCTTGGTGGAGAGATGGGTGGTGATTTAGGAGGAGGGAGGTGGTGGAATGGTTGAGAAATGGGGATGAAAGGGAGAGAATTTTCAGCCATAGCTGAAATGAGATGGAGAGAGGGAGATTTTGGTTTTTGTTTCATGCCTTGAAAATTGTATTTCCCTAAAATCCTCTCATCCACAAATCTTAGTCAAAGTTAAGCCATGTGTACTCTTATTAGCTCACAAGATGCCACCTAATGTGTTGTGTTGTCATGGTAAAGAAAATTGGGATTTTGTATTTTTAAGAAAAATAGAAATACATGAAGAAATACTTCATACAATCCAAATACACGTATTCCTCCAAATACTCTCATGTACTAAAATCAATTAATGAGTTTAAAACCATTTAAAAATAATTCCTATACCAAATAATTAAAGGAAAAATACAATCATATTCCCGAAAAATATACGTACGTATTTACTCCCAAAAATACGTACATATATACGTATATAGGGATATGGGGTATTACACCGTAAGCTGGAGATGTTGTGTTTTTAGTTTCATTTTAATCAAAAAAAAAGCTAGCTAGAGATTTAGTATGCCTCTTACCAATCAACCCTGAATTACATATGAGTTTATTTCTAATGTCCTCTATGTCTATCGACCTAAGAAACTGCTTTGGGTCTAATTAAACTATGCGAGCATCCCCAAGACTTTCCCGTGCACAAAACACAAACACGCAGGTTGTTGGAACATTGATGCACAAATATACATCCATGCAATTATTATTATTATTTTTTGATTCATATCCATGCAATTATTATTATTATTATTATTTTGATTCATATCCATGCAATTATTTAAGGTAAACATAGTTACCACGCGTGGATGCCTAATTACTACTCACACGAACCACTTTACTCACTTTCCCAAACCAATTAAATATCTTTTTTAACTTTACATACAACACAATTTCTCATCTCTTCATCTTTTACTCTCTTCATCCTCCTCCGCCATCCTCGTCTTATTCTCACAGATGTCGCCGTAGCGGCAACATCGGCCATGGAAGGGGGGATGGGGGCAGAATAAAGAGTTGGCGGATGCAGTGGAGTGAGAAAGTGTGATGAAAAAGAGGAGTGTGTTGGATCCTCGGATGGCAAGTAGAACACTAAGTGGGTGTGAAATAGGGGTTTATGAAATATAAGATCATCTAGAAAATTCTCCCTAAAAATTTAACTGGTGTTACCCAATTTATTCGTATTCAACAATAATAATTTGTAACGATAGAAATAAGTAGCGGAATCTGGAATCTACTACAAGTATACAATCAAACACAAAGAGAGACAAGAGTAAATATAATAGATTTACCATTGTTAATGTATCTCGTACCCTACATTCAACCACACGTCCCTTTACGGACAAAAATCTACTAAGCATGTTCCCAACAGAACAAAGATTACAACACGACATTTACTCTACAACTTGGTGAATGACAAAACACCTCTCCTCGGGAAAGCAATAAGACTAATACAAACACGTCACACTTAGATGAGCAATTTTCACGTTCCACTTCCCAAAAAAAAATTCATTTTTGTTCGTTGCAGGGGCGTGAGCAGGGCTGCGGTGTCCATAAGACAAAGAGGCAATATTTTTTCTTTCGTACCTCCTTGGCCTAAGCACACCAAGCGGCTGTGAGAAACCTCGATTGTTTTTGCATGCATACTTGAAAACAACATAGATAATCATTCATTATTACAATCCCAATGTCACGTAATGAATTACAACAATCGAAAGGTACAATTGAAAGATAACAGTGGCCTCATGGTCCATACAACACAGACTACATCAAGTAGATACAATGGACACTACATGGAGATGCAGCCTATAAATATTCTACTGGAAGAGTCCTGCCCCAAGTGGCTCATGCTTTGCTGGATCTATGATCTGCAAAACTAACCTCATGACCCGACAGACATTGCATTAGAAAACAATACAATGTCTGTTAGTGAGGGGCTCTCATGTAGGTTACCAGACATCAGTTTCTTTTAGACAATTATAAAAGTCTAACAAACATGATACCATGGAAAATCAATACGTGCTAACGAGCATGGATAATTAAATGAAGCTAACAGGCTTGGAGTTTCAATGGCGCTAACATGCATGAGAAATTAATAATGCTGACAAGCGTGGAGAATTAACATGCAACAATATAGTATACTATTATGGTATACACATTTAACAGCATGATACAATGGAATTATTAATATTAAGAAGTAACTAGGCAACCGTCTAATATACTGATATGATATGAAAATTAACATGATACTATGGAATTTACTAACACTAATAAGTGAGCAGAAGAAAACTAGTCGTAATTAAATAATAGTGTGGCACTCATACGAATGATTAGCATGTTTAAACATTATGGAGAGCATCTCATTAGCATCTGTTTCATTAAAAACCTTTTCAGGTTTAGTACTAGAATGATGTAGTATACTAATAGAAAATGAAGTTGGTAGCATAATGTCGAGGAAGTGATAATACTAACAAGCAACCAAATAATGTGATTTATAAGTAAGTTGATGAACTTGCTAACATGACAACATGGAAAAATCTAACACGCACTAGTAGGCACATATTGAGTAAGCTGATTACGATCATTATATGTCACGGTAGTCTAGTTTTATTTATGAATTTCTGTCGATGGCATGTCAATGAATTGTTAGAAACATAACTATCGTGTGACTCATGTCCGAGTGCATATTGCACTTTTCTTTTCTTTTTTGGCATCATCATCATCTCAGTGGTGCTCACATGGGTAACCACACCCCTGCCTACACGTCTAAAGGCGGCGACACCAAATCAATAACCCCACACACCGGTGTTGGGAGGTGGTGACACTAAGCACGATGGGATGACCCAATTACAATATCGACCTCGAGACAATGAGTTACCCTACCACAAGTGTCATATTCTAATTATCATGTTAATGTTAACATCGATGGTTAATTATCATAATGGTTGCATTCTTTCGATGTGGTGATAGTATCACATAATACGTCCTTTCATTTATTTCGTTATACTCATTCAAGCGACGATGTCACCAATCCATTTTTCCATGCAGCCGGTTACGTTCATTCTTTTACAAGTTTGTCAATTTAGCAGTTGCATGAACACTTGGAAGGGTTAACATGGACATTAAGCTATTTTCATTAGAACGTCCAAATGTACAAGATAGCAACTTTTACAGTTGGGAAGTAGGTGTGATGACCCATATCCATCAGTACGTGTATATTCGTATTCTACGTATTTTCATAAATTAAAAGTATTTTATAATGGTTGGACAGGAGTTGCCTGTCAAAATGGTTTCTAAATCATTTATAAAAAAATATTTTGTAGTATCAACATAGTTTTAGCCTATTTTAGTGAGTACGAGTGCCATCCTAAACCCCTAAATAATTTTTATAATTATTTAAACTTGACTATTAACGATATAGCAGTAACAATTATTTTTCTATATAAACGTTATCAATTCAAACAACTATCATGCGATTGTATGATAATTTAGTGCTCACCATATTAATTTTGTAACTTTCTGAAGTCATATCGATATAGAACCCGTAAACCCGCATCCCAAATGTTTTGGCCCAAAAATCGTATCTTCGTAGCTCAAATTTCAAAATGGACCTCATATTCACGATCCTCGCGACAATACGAACACGTGGATATGTTTTCGTAGTTTTTCGGAGTCGTTTACCTTTAGGGGCAAAATCGTAATTTTACTAATTACATTCACTAATCACTATTACCTTATCCTAATCACTATTACTAATTACCATCACTCTTGTCGGTAGATGACACCAACCCCCTAACATGGCAGCTCATGTGTTACACAATAACCCCAAAATTCCACACTTAGTCAAAAAGCTAACATAATTGCATTAATGACCTTTTGACTAATCTAATTATAATATAGTTATAATTATTTACTTAACCATATATATACCCCCCAAAACTCTCTCCCTCACTCAAAATTTCTCAGCCAACTCTCTCTCCCTCAAACAATCAACCCATGCTACCGTTTCATGCAAAAGTGAGAGGAAAAACTTAGAGAGAGAAAGAGATTTTATTAAACAAAAAAATTGAACCTCGAAATATATAGGTCAGAAAATTATCAAAAAAGACCAAAAAATCCGAAACGGCGCAAGAAACACATTGGCGCTGGTTTCGTTATGATCAGGCAAGTATATCTCCCGCATTAATTTTTTAAAGTTAAATTCGAATTACACTATTTTTCACTTATAAATTAGTCCCATTGATTTTTCACGAGCACTGATACACCTAAAAATTATATGTTGTAGTGCTAGTTGAGACGCTCGTTTTGACATATTGATTAAAGAATTCCGATGTACGGTTTGCTCCAAACAATTCTTTGAACATATGTCTTAAAAATGATTTCTTGATTTAAAAATTGTTGTTGGCCCTGTTAAATTGTTTAAAATTGCTTTAAAAATATTTAACAATCTTGAAAAATAGTTACTAGCCTTAGAAAATATTTTAAGTTAATTTAAACTCATTTTCTTAGTTAAATCATTTCTTGCTCATTCTCTTATCTATTTAAGTAATTTTTACGTTTTCGTTTAATTGTTAAATCGAGTCGTGAAGTCGTGAACTTTTGTAAAATTATTGTACGAACTATTGAAACAAAATGAAACAATTGTACACATCTATTATGATGCAAATAAACTGAATTGACCGAATGGAAGATGGAACTTCAACAATAATGAATGGAAGATGGAATTTCAATATAAATAGATAGTACACGTCCTCTTGACCCGACACTTGACTTGACCATGGGATTGGGGTAGTCTATGATCACGAGTGTTACAGAGTGGCTGGATGCACCCATATTAAATTACCTCCAACACATTACGGTGGTTGGATCCTTGACCGTCACCATACCGGGACGGTGGATACCACCTCGGAGTTACTCCCGTCGCAGGGCGCATGTTGGTTATCTCTCGTACTCTTGGACATGGACTTATCAATAGGACAGATTAGTTATTAAATATTGCTCTATTCTCTTTTTCTACAGGTTGCTACAGTTTTGCCATCAAATGCTAAATTGTCACAGGTTGCCGATTGTATTGCAAATTTTTATTGAATGATTAAATTACTGCTGGTTGCAAATTGCTATTAAATGCTTAACTGCTACAGATTACAAAAATTACTATCAACTGTTTAACTGCTATAACTCTCTCATATTAAACTGGTTAATTTTTCCTATGTACTCACACAGAGCTTAATTGTAAAGTTATAGCTAAATTGATGGAACGTAGATTTTAATTGGTATTCTTAACATTGATTTCACCCGGTGTCTAGGATCGTTTGCGTCCAAGATTTGGGTCACCCTGCTTGCGGGGATAATGAACCTACTTGGCCAAACCTGACTGGCTGTGAATGTATGGGCCAATGTTAGAATCTCAATTATCATCAACGTAAACTTTGATTATGGTTATATCTTGATTTCATCTTGGATTAATTAAAATGCTTAACGTTTTGTTTTGGATATTATCTTGCCGAGTAAACCTCGCTGATGGACATTTCACTTTGTTGTTTTACAAACTGTACGTCAGGTATCGATAGTGAGTTCTTTGAAGACACTACCGTAGGAGTCGAGCCAGTGCTTGACGAGCACGTGGAGTACATACCTGCTGAAGATTAGACGATCCTCTTCATGACTGTTTCTTATATTTAAAATGATGTAATTTGTGTACTTTGTTTGTATTGGCCATACTAGGCCCAAGATGTATCTTAATTGTACGCTGTATATGTAATAATGTTGTTTGAGATGCTTCTTAAATTTGCATGCAAGGATCTGCAATTTTTACATAGACGCTTAGTGTGTTTAAGCCAAGGAGGAAGAAAAGAAAAAGATTTCGAAGAAAAGAAAAGAAAGTACTCCTTCTTGTTTTAAGCACATCGCGGACCCGCTCGCGTCCTCGCTCCTGGTAGAATGGAAAGCGTGGCATGACAGCAGGGTCAGGCGGAGGGATGATGAGGGAGGGGGGCTGGGCGGAGGGGGATGGATAGGGGGGATGAGGGATGGGGGATGGGTGGAAAATGATTGATGGAAGAAGGGAGAAGAGAGAAGATGAGAGAGGAGAGGAAGAATAAGAATAAAAAGAAGATTACTGTTGATTACATTTGATTTCAGTTGATTGCCTTAAGCAAAAAATTAAGCATGTATTCTTTGATTAAATTTTTTAATTGATAGAGCGAAGAAGAAGAATAAGAAGAAGAAAGAAGATGCGCAAAATATTTTTAAAAAGAAGACGAAGGGGGATGTGCGCGGTGAGTAATGTGGTATGTGCGCGAAGTAATTTTTTTGCTAGATGTGTGCAGTGAGTAATATGGTATGTGCGCGGATTAATTTTTGGGAGTTGCTATTAGCACAGACCTGATTGCTGAGTTCACAGACTACTTATTTACAAGCTTGCCATTAAAAATCTTCCGCTGAGTTCACAGACCACTTATTTACAAGTTTGCCACATTCCTCCCCGCGTCCCCCCCTTCGCGCCGTCGATCGAGATGGTCGTCTCAGGCGATTCTCCGACGTTAATGGATGGTTATGAACTAGGGTGCTGCCATTGAAATGCCCATAACCATCGGTGATGTTTACTCTACTGGATGAGATCAATTTTGTCTAAAACGACAAAATAATGTCTAGGATGATTTTGTGCATATCTTTCCTACGTTAATGGATGGTTGTGAACTAGGGTGCTCCGGTTATCGCCCCCCCTTTATTTTCCCCCTCTTTTTGCTGAGTTTGCTGGCGGCGAATGGAATGGCGGTCGCTTTTGATCGTTGTTGAGAACTCGACGAACTCCTGTTGTTGATAGAGAACTCGGAGGAGGAGGAGGAGGAGGGGGAAGGCGAAACGAAGGGGTTGGGGGGAGGAGCATGGCAAACTTGTAAATAAATGGTCTGTGAACGCAGCAGAAATTTTTTAATGGCAAACCTGTAAATACGTGGTCTGTGAACTCAGCAATCAGGTCTGTTCTAATAACAACTCCCTTAATTTTTTGAGGCAGACATGTACGATGAGTAATTTGATATGTCTGAAGGGTAATTTTTTAAGGCGGATGTGCATGTTGAGTAATTTGATATATGCATCGAATAATTTTTGATGAGTGTATTTCGGGATTTTGAAACAGACTTGCTATCTACACCTCAAACTTGAGGTGCATCTAGGTTTTAGTGTAGGTTTTTGCTATTTTTGGGAAAAATATGAAAAGATGGGACAAATTGATGTGTCATCCTTGTTTTTTTTGGCAAAAATACACACATATACCTCATAGTACGAGGTGTAGAAAGCATTGTCCTTTTAAAAACAAACAGTTTCTTTTTTCTAATTAAGCGGCAGGTACGTTGAGCAAAATTGTCGGTTCACATAGTAACTCCATTTTCCTTTGCAGCTCAAAACCCCTAAATTTCACAATTCTGCGTTGAGCGACCATGGGTCACATACCCTAAATTTCCCACGTCCAGAGCCTAGATCACCGATCAGTTGGAGATGGACGAAGCCGTACTGTCGAATTCTGTCAAGAAGCGTCTCGCCATGCAAAAAGAGGTCCTTTTCTCCACCTCCTCATCTTACCAAGATTTATGGCTTTCAAAATAGAATGCAAGCTCCCTTTGTTTGCTGTTTTCTAATTTTGAGTATTGATTACATAATGTTCGTGCATTTCTATAGAAGACGTTGATCTAATCCCAATGCTAATGCGCTCTTTTTTACTTTCTTACTAAAGGTTTTCAAGTGGATAGCAGAATTCTCAGACAAGATGGAAAAGAGAGCGAAGGATGCTACAAAGGAAGTGAATGGACTGTTGGATCAAGCTGGCGTTTTGGAAGCAGACCTGAAGAACACGTTCAATTTGTTCCGCAGCCTCTCTCTCACTCGATATATTGATCATGCAAGTACAGCTCTTATTGGGTACATATTCCCATTGTTGATCCGCCGAAGTTTCCAATTTTATACCTTCTAATATTATATACTTTGTGATTCATTTTGATCATTCGTATTTGTTTATTTTCGGTACTAGCTGAATTTCAAACTGCAGTCGCCGAGTGTTAATTTGCATTGTGCCTCATTCTGATTCCGAGTGTTAATTTGCATATAATATGGCATAATATCTTAATTTATCTAATTTTTGGCACATTGTTTTCGCTTATCGTCTTCCAATCGATATCCCTCTTTGTTCTTGGTTACCACAAAAACATGACCACAGATTATATGTTCATATGTATATCCTTTCATACATCTTAGTAATGTGTAAAAATTTCTTACCAACCTAATTTAATGCCGTGTGCATCAGTGTGTCTTAAATTTGACATTTGCAATTAGCAAAGTGCAAGGTATGTGTTATTCTAGACATGTCCTTCAACGACCTAGTGATTTTATTGTTTTCATGGGTTAACCTCAATGATGGCACTTTAATTGACACTTGATTTTGTACTTTGTTCAAATGTTAACTTCTTCTTCCAATTACAACCCAACTTTGCCAGACTATGAGTGTCTTAAATTTGACATTTGCAATTAGCAAAGTGCAGGGTATGTGTTATTCTAGACATGTCCTTTAATGGCATAGTGATTTTATTGTTTTCATGGGTTAACTTCAATGATGGCACTTTAATTGACACTTGATTTTGTATTTTGTTCAAATGTTAACTTCTTCCTCCAATTACAACCCAACTTTGCCAAACTATGAGGTCAGTGTATGTTTTGATTTTGCATCCATCATTTTGACGCACTATAATGGGCCTTAAATTGAACATGAGTAGCCAATAACACAACAGTGATTACAATATATCCTAAGTATAATAGCTTTACTTTTATTGATCGCAGAGGATAGCTGATGACAATGATGTGGATTATCATAAAAAGAAGAATGTGAATCAGTCGGTTGAATCCATTCCTGCTCAGAATTATGAAACCGATATACTTCCACGGTATAAAGAAGCTTTGTCTTTGGGACTGACTTCTTGCAAAGATTATTTAAGTGCGCAGAGCAGCAAGTCGGTTAGATCCTTCTTCAGTGTAAGTTGCGATATTCTAAATAGGCTGGAAGTTAGGCCTTTTCTTCCTCAAAATTGATGCATAAGGTCTACATGTTTTACTCAGCCTTTTTTGATAAATTAAATCTGGATTTGCTTCATCAATCTTGCTTTTCTATTTTCTATTTGTACCAATGTTAAAATTGAATTTATTCATTGATCTTGCTTTTCTATATGTTTTCAGAATGGCCTATATCAAATCCATTCCCTCTCCATGCTTATCTTTATCCACTGTGTCATATATCATTTTGGGAAATTCATGTTATAATAGGATCAATGAGTAGTTATTGTCTCATTTAGCTTCCTAGTTGTCTATCAAATAATGTAAGTTTCTGCGACTAATACCAACACATATCTGTTCGTCTTTTACATCTCATATGTTTCCGGGTAAGATTTATATCCTTAATTTGCTTGAAATGTGTTGCGGGTCAAATCCGCCGAACAATGAGATTTGTAGTTAATGGGAATTACGGGTACAATGATTACAGGTTTTGGGTTGATGGCGAGGTTAGCACGACTCGGGATACGCTTCGGGGGTGAAGAATCCAAGGTCACCTTAAGGTCGCCCAAGGTCGCCATCTCCTTGTAGCTGATGTAAGCTTTCTGCAACAATAGCAACTCGTCAGAAAGGCGGGGCTGACTGTCAGCCCATAGCCCCGATGCTTAAGTCAGAGGATGACTTGTAATAAGTGTGTCGGACACGCTTGACGATCTTTAAGGTAGATCGGCGAAGCGTGGCGAGCTTATGTGGAAGACACAGATATATATGAGATATCCGACTTTGAATATTGGAAAGGAGTTAAGGATTTCAACTAACCAACACCCTCTTTGGTGGCTAGAGGGGGGTATTTATAGGGTTGAGAGTCGGTTGCTCGCCATCCACTCAGCTGTCGAGTCTGCTTAGCTGGAGGAGAAGTGATAGATCGGCGGGGTGTGTCAGAGATATTTATGCCTTAATGTGTGTCAGATGGTGTCAGACGCATTAATGAGACGCGATGGGCGGCCATCAGTTCTCGCACTTAACCTCTGGCATTAATGGGGGTAGGTGGCACCGAGTCACCATGTCAGAGATATGTATGTCAGGCTGCCCTTGGCTAGAGTCAAGCTCGGCGGTCGAGCTTGGTGTCTTCGGACCGTCTGGCCGTGCATCCTGTTGGAGAGTAGACGAGCTCCTTGCTGGTATGTCGAGCTTGCCGATCGGGTAGGCGAGCTTCTTTGGTTGACCCTGAGGGTGAGCTTGTCGCTCGACAAGGCGAACTTTCCTGGATAGAGGCGATCTTTCGTTCGGGCTAGTACCCCTTTCGGATAGTCGAAGAGCTCTTCGCTTGGGCTTTCAGTATATGTGTGCCTTTATTACATGGGCCGGCCTTAAGGCCGTAACAATTGCACCGTCATTTGAGCTCGAAGCGGCAAGCCCGACTCAGCTCGGATGATGTGTCACACTTGCATTGGTTGAGGGCTGGTCGGTAGCATTTAATTCGATCTGACTGTCGGATCTCTAGGTCATGATGGCGATTCGACGATGGGGAGAAATCGAGGCGTCCAATCGCTCAGGGGGTGACGCGTGGCTAGCGTGATTTGGGGGAGAAGTCGAGGTGCCAGCCCAGTCCCGCTCAGATCTTGGCACGTGGCCCACGTCCGACGGCTGAGATCGCCCGACCCTTCCTAGAAACAGGGACAGAGGGACAGAGAGAGAGAATTTTCTCTTGAATTTTCAAAATTTCAGCTTCCGCCTTCGTTGCAGAGAGCAGTCGGCCGTCGTCGTCCGTTCGCAACCGTCGGAGCTTCGATCAGCTTCCTTCTTCCTTGGTACTTTCTTGATCCGTCCAATGCCTTTGTCTGCTTCTTCCGCTTCGAATTTTTTCGTCGAGCAGTACTTCGGTGAGAGCAATGGGGGTGTCGCCACTGAATTGGATCCGGTGACATCGGATGCACCATCGATGTCTTGGCCGGAACATTGGGAGGCATAC
This sequence comes from Scilla litardierei, assembly GCA_030789695.1. Taxonomy (NCBI): domain Eukaryota; kingdom Viridiplantae; phylum Streptophyta; class Magnoliopsida; order Asparagales; family Asparagaceae; genus Scilla; species Scilla litardierei. The sequence goes on from CM061139.1 coordinate 203,026,579, forward strand.
ACGTCGGTCGAGCATGCCGTTGCTTTGTCATCGGGGATCAAGAGAGACCCCAAGAAAGGAAAGGCACCCAGGTCGGCCGCCAAGGTCCCAAGCGATGACAGAGTCACGGCCGCGGTCCCCGCTGAAATCTTGGACCAGATGTCTCAACTGTTGCCCTCTGCCATCCCCGAGATCCGCTCCAAGTTCATTCGGCTCCCTCATAGTTCACCTCCCTGAACTTAGCGAGCGGGTTTGCTCCCTAAGGGATAATGAGGTCGGCGTATACTACCCTACCTTCGCCTCGGGGCTTCGCTTTCCGCTCCATTCCTTCCTCCTCGTACTTCACTTTCTTGAACTCCCACTCTTTCAATTGATGCCGAACTCCACCAGCTCGATGGTCGGCTTTCTCGTCCTCTGCTCCGTCAGCGGCGTAAGTCCGACGCTGCCGCTCTTTCAATACTTTTTTGCTGCGAAGAGGAATGTGGCGTACTACTACGTCTGCACGAGGAGGCGTCGGCTCCTCGTCCTCGATCTGCCAGGCAAAGTGAGGGACTGGAAGGATAGGTTCGTCTTCGTCTCGACGTCGAAGGACTTGGCTCTGAGGTCGAAATGAGGGACTCTGAATCCCTCAGTGAACACCGAAGTGGTTCTCGAGGGGAGCGACCTTGAGAATGCCAAGATCCTGGAGGAGATCCCCATGGAGAACAGGGTCTTGAAGGAGCTGATCAAGGACGAGCAGCTTGCCCAGCACGTCTGGCTCGAAGGTACTTCGAGCTTTGCGAACTACTTCTGATATGCTCACCCTGATCTGTCTTCTTTTTGCAAGCGCGACTATGAGTCTTTCGATGGAGGAGATCATGAAGATGGCGATGGATGCGGTGTCCAAGCCGCCGCCGACCAATGGTAATGCCAAGCAATATGCGCCTAAGAGTTCGACGCCGGTCGGGCAGGCAGAGTCAGGAGGCGGCGGCCACCGCTCGGGCCGAGGAGGAGGATCGAAGCAAGAAGCCGAGGAAGGAGCCCGCAGCGGCCGCTCACACTTCCCGTTGGATCTGGATCTAAGTCTAGAGGGGGGTGAATAAGCTAATAAAAATTCTCGTGCAATCTACGAGAAATCACATGCAATTATAATCACAGGCAGTGTAAATAACAATCAATCACAGATGCACAACAGATTTACCCTGGTTCGGTCGCACCCATGATCTACGTCCAACACTGAAAGCAAATACTATATTAGAAATGTTAACTAGCACAGCCTGTAGCTAGAGCACACACTCTACACTCACCTGGCTCTCAGTACATGCACTCATCAGAGTGCTCAACAAATCTAATCCTAGCAAATGCTCTCTCTTGGCTAGTCCCAACTAGCCAAGTCCCTCTTGTCTAGCACCCACCAGACAAGACCCAAAAGTATCACAGATAGTGGTAAAGTTCCCCTACAGAGATCTATACACCAATACACAGATAAATAAATATGAGTTTAGAAAAGCTCAGTGATGGTGTAGTCGTCTCTGTCGATCAGCTCAGGTCAGATTGTATCTGACAGGATGTAGTCGTCTATCTCAGGTTCCCTCTGCAACCCTCCTTGGATGGTGGATGAAGCTCTATGATGCGGCTAGCAATGTGCATGAGTGCAAGTCCCTTTCTTGGTCAGCTAGCATGGATGGTACGATGCTACTTAGGTCGGCAAGTGCTGAATGCGACCCTTCCTCTTTAATTAATCTTTTGTACGTGCCATAGCTTGCTTATTTGTGCCTGAAGTGAAGTTGTATGTAAATGGGAACACTGTGCTTTCGATTTCTTCTACTGTTGTCGCCCTTAACAAAAAAAACTTTTGAATTAATTATTGCAGCCGCACCTTTTTGTTTTGGGAACCTGCAAGGGCCAAAACAAAAATTAAACTTTTAGTTAGCTTTAAAGAAAATGCCACTTACCTCTATTTAATACTTGTATTAGCATTAATCACTTTTATGATTCCATGCATGCGTCCTGCACCTGAAAACAATATGTCAAGCCAAAATAAAACAAAGACAAGGGGTAAAATTGCCAAGTGATTTAGATCCTTATCCTTCTTCAATTCTCTTGTTTTATTAATTAAATGATTCCTCCCTTAATCAATTAATTTTACTGCAATGAACTCTTCCTCTCTCTCGAAGATTGTAGCCGTAGGAATATTTTTTGGGGGAGTTTGTCAGGAGCTCTGTCGTATGTAATTCTCTGTAAAGCAAACAGAACACAAAGATGTTAGACTTTAATTAATTAGAGGTTCACACACTAACCTCCCTTTTATTTCAATCCTTTTGCTTTGGAGAAAGTTCTGCAACTCTTCGATAGGCTGGTAGCTTGTCTTTTTCTCCTCAATAGGTTTTGTTGTGCTCCATTAATTATTTGTCTCAGATGGTTCCTACACAAGATGCAAACAAAGCAAACAAAAGCTTTAATCTTTGAAAAAAGGATCACCTCTTCAATAATTGGTGCTTCAAGGCCGCCCCCCCCCCCCTTTTCTCTTGCTCCCAGATGTAGCCGCCCTATTCGAGAAGAGCTCTGTTCTCCTTTTTTCGGCTGCTAATCAATTTTTTTTGTTGGGATCTTCAAAAAAATGCGGTAGACTTTTTGTTAGGTTACGGCCTGGGGTTTTTTGCTTGTGCACTTTTATCTTTGTTGATGGAGATCCATATCAAAGTGCGGCTGTTGCTAGGTTAAAAAGATAAGCTATTGCATCGACGAGAGCCACCGAAATACCCCTCAATTCCAACCCATGAGAGTGGTACGAATTGAGGGATTAATTCCCTAACCCTAATGCGATGTGAGGAACCTATCCAACATCAACCCCAACGATCCTAGCGGCGACCCCTAAAGCCCTAGTTCCTCTTATTAAATTACACAACAATCATCAACCCAACCCTTTTACTCCGACCGCTACCTTGCTTCTAGATTTAGAAATCGACTGAGATTACCAAGGACACTATCACCGTCCCTGTGGGATTCGACTATCTTATATACTATAACTCGACACCGTCCGCTTGCGGATTGAACCCGTAGTCGTAGTCTAGGAGCCATATCACGCATGGCGATCGTGACACCGCCAGGTGGATTCTAGGTGTAGATTGCGGGCGCGTCAAGTTTTTGGCGTCGTTGCCGGGTGAATGCCTCGTGCATTGTGCACCCGTGCCTTCGTTTTGCTCAGAGGCACTGGCGTGCACACTATTTTGCAGACCCGAGGTCGGGACTATGTCCCTTCCCGAGCTTACCCACCTTTGGGGTATGACCCGACCTCGTAGACTCCACCCAGATGGCTCCGCACGACCATTCATGCTGTCTGACGCTGCCTACTGGCTGTGTCAGAGACTCTACCAGACAACCACCTCTTACCACGCCACGAATATTTGCTGCGGTGGTTTCTTTACCATCTTCGCTAGGATGTTAGGTTTCCCACTCCCCGATGACTTGCACCGCCCTCCTGACCCGACACACATCACCACTGGCGTGCTCGAGCACATGCAGATTCTCCGCCCCTACGGTGCTCGTCACTGGCGTTACCTCGTCGGCACTGGCCATGACACCCATATGATCCTCCCTGCCCCACACCTGACGCATATTCCTGTTGTCCAGTTAGATTGGATGATTCCTCAGGTTTTTTCACTCTCTCAGATTCACGCCCTTGAGCCCCCTGGGGCACCAGTCGAGGCAGCTGCCGATGACCCCGACCCCCACTCCTCTGACTTCGAGCTCCTTGATTTAGCTACCCTGGTTGCCGGTCTCCCTGTCCCTCCCGCACACACATCTTCTGGAGCCACCTCCACCATCCCGGCTTCCTCTGTTCCCACGGTCGTCGAGTCGTCAGGGACTGTCCTCACTTCCTGCCCCGACACTCATATCACTTCCGCTGTTGTGTCTGTGCCTGACGGCACAGACCTACCTTTTTTCGACGACGTGATAGATTTGGATGCTCCTTCACTCGATCATGTCCCCACTCTCCCACCTCTCTCAGAGCTTATGTCTTCTGCCCCACTGCTTGGCACCACATCCCCCTCACCGTCGATTGTTTTCACGGAGTCTGTCGCGACGTCTGTCCACACTTCTGTGTCGTCGATAGCTCCAGCTTCTCTCACTAGCTCACCCTCGCCCATATTCCACGCTCGGCCTTGTGCCTCTACTGCATTGGGCGGCTTATCACGAGTAGTGACCTACCGCCATGCCACCCGTACCCACCCCGAGCCACGTTTCTTAGACTGTCGCTTCACCGCCCTCGAGGAGTTGACCTCCCGCTTACAGCGGGAGTTCAATGATTTTCGCGACGAGTCTAGGACGCACAGATGTAGGGTAGAATCGGATCTCACATCCATTCTAGACCTATTGAGACACCGTGGCCTGCCTACAGTGGTACTTGCTCACCCTCCTCCTCATAGTACGTCTACTATGGCTGACCCTGCACAGCTCAATTCTTCACTCCCGCAGGCTTCTGCAGAGCCTGCGTCTTCCACCCTTGAGCCGTCAGCCACAGTCGATCTTCTCACAACCATGGTCCCGTACACTACAGATCCTCCCTCCTCCACCATAGACCCCTCCTGTAGCCCTCCCCACGTGTCCCAGCCACCAGACTCACCACCCACCGCCCCGGGTCCACAGCAGAGGGACCCATCACCACCCCCAGAGGGTGGTGCCTCTGTTTGATACATTCCTACCCAGATTTGCCCCCCATTTATTTGTGCCCATCTGTCTCTTCGGGGCCCTGGTTTACCACAGCTTGGGGGAGGCCCCCACTCATGCATCATTCCACATTGCATTACATCATGTCACTTTTTTATTTTTATTTCCTTTTTTCTTTATTCACATAGTGTTTTATCTTATTTTCCTGCCCATCCTACCCCGTTAGCATCATCTCCCTCTCACGAGCGATTTCTTAGCAGTGAGGATACTGCTAGGTTTAGCTTGGGGGATGAGCGCTGCCGCTTTATTTGTATTTGTATTTGTATTTGTATTTGTATTATTTTATTTTTGCATTTCCTCCCTTATTTTCAGTTTTTATTTCACTTTTTCGCCACTTTACCACCCCATTTTATTTTTCTCATTTTGCATCATATCTTTTGTTTTTCCTCATGCATGCATCCTCTTTTTATCTATTTCCACCTTTTCTCTTTTCCCCCTTATTTCTGCTGAGGATGGTCTGAATGATGATATCTCTCTAGGCTCTATTAGTTTTTAGCGATGCTTATCCCTTTGGCATGCTATTAGGATTAATTTCAGCTTTATCGTCATATGCACGTATTTCTTTTGATGGTCTGCTTGATTTAATGCCCGATATGAATTGAAATCAATTGCATGAATTAGTATCTAGTATGATATATGTTGGGAAACGCACCCAGGTTCACGCATCACTGAACACTTGGAGCACCTATTTTTATTATCTTATTCACTTCTGTTTGCATGCCTGTTGACATTGTGATTATTACCGCATGCTATTTTCGGTGTTCATTTAGAGAAGTGAAATACTCATGCTATATATGAGTTTAGTTAGAGTTTTATTTTATCAAACTGATGTGCACCCTCTTATGAGTGAACCGAGTGTCCCCACTATCTTCCTTCTCCACATATCTACTTTTTCTCTACATATCAGTTGGTTACATCCCTACAGCTACTTTATTGCATCTCACTCCCCATGTATAAAAATAAAAAGGTATAGCTTCTTATCGCTTTCAAAAAAAAGAAAAAAAAAGAAGATAGAATAAATATCGTCTTGTGCTATTCCATTAAGAAGCTATATCTCTTTCTGGGAAGAAAAAGAAATCTAATTCCATATCATTTTCATTGATGCGATGCCTCAAGCTAAGCTTGGGGGATAAACCAACTGATCATATGAGTGAGCTTGACATTAGAGTGGAGACGGTGCATGTCGGGGAGATTTAATAAAACCCAAACTTTATGAATTACTTTAGTCTTGGGGATTTTTCACGTATCAATTTGAATATCTGAATGGCATGATCTTTCTATTCTCTATTGCATGTTGCGTGAATCTTTTGTGCTCCGTGTGTATCTTTGATTGAAAGGGCGTTGTCAACTATTTTATACTAGACTATAGGGATTGCATGAGATTGATAGGATTTGATGGTGTTGTTTCAGTAGATCCCTATTCTTTGCCTGCATTACGTGACATATGATATATGAAGTTTGAAATTATCAATAGCATGCATGTTTAGCATTCAGAGCATCGTGATAGACTTTTTAGGCATGAGATCTGACCGATCACCCTTATCACTTATCTCTTATTCCTCTCCTTTTGTTTTTTTACTTCTTTTATTTTCATTTTCTTCTTTTCATTTTGTTTTCCTCCCGGCGTACCGATTATTCGTCTTCCTCGAGGACGCGTAAGAGGTAAGCTTGGGGGATTTTGATGTGTCCATATTTTACATCATTTTCATATCATATTTCCATCGCATTACATGTCATCCCCGCGTCCAAATCCCTCTTTTTGCTGCGATTTTGGTATTTCTGACGATATTTCGAGTTTCGCAGTGTATTTTGAGTTTTCAGGGTTTTTGGAGCGATTTAGACCCCTGTCTGGGTTTGGACACACCCGACATGCTCATGAGCTTGTTGGCAGGGCTCTGGAGGAGTTCGCTGCGTTCTCGGAGCCGAAGGAGGAGAAGAAGGAGAAAGAAGATGGAGACAGAGAGAGACAGCAGCAACAGAGAGATTTCCCAGAAAATGCTCGGCCCGAGCAGCTGCAGCTCGGGCCGAGCCATGACACGCTGAAGGAGCCGCATATTCGGCCGACGCGGGCCGAGCAGGTCAGCTGCTCGGCCAGATGGCGCGCCCCGAGTATCCCCCGAGCAGCACCCGAGTATACGCTGAGCAGCCGACCGAGTCGCCCATCCTGAGCCCGAGCGAGATGCGACGCGGGCCGAGTTCCTGACCGAGCAACTCCCACTCGGGCCGAGTCATATACTCAGCCGGCAGCTTCTGGGGGCATTTTTGGAAGTTTTGTGAATCGCGCAGATTGCACGATTGGCGGCTACTGAAGCTCGCGATGCGGGCTCGGCGGAGAGAGTTCACAGTGTGCTTGTTTTTTGAAAAGTAGGGAGATTAGAAAAAAGAGTTTTAGGGAGAGAAAATTTGGAGAGGAATATTTTTGGATTAATCATGTAGCAAACTCTGGATTGTTTTATCGAAGACTATTGTTTTCTGCTTTCTTTGGATTTGTTCCTCGTTCACTATCACTGTAAGTAATTTTAGCCATAATCTCCTTTATTGCCAGAAATGTTTTCCTACGCAATTCCGATATTTTTGTGCGTCTCGACCCTCATGAGTGAGTAGATTCCCTCTAGGGCCGATGTGTGAACCCTAGGATTTTAGGGGAAAATGTAGATCTGGATCCGGACATCGGATTGGGGATATAGGGTTGTATTTCGGTAGATCCTACCGAATCCGCAGATAACCCGTACTGAGATCGTGCCCACGGTCTGTGGAATCGATGTGCTTAAGGGGTATCTAGGGATTCGAATAGGGAAATCGACGGATCCAATCAAGGCACGTGACCATGCCCGGCTCGCGCCTTGAGGGGATCCGTCGACGAACTATATTGCTACGTCGAGGGCTACTGCTATTGCATCGACGAGAGCCACCGAAATACCCCGCAATTCCAATCCACGAGAGTGGTACGAATTGGGGGATTAATTCTCTAACCCTAATGCGATATGAGGAACCTATCCAACATCAACCCCAACGATCCTAGCGGCGACCCCTAAAGCCCCAGTTCCTCTTATTAAATTACACAACAATCATCAACCCAACCCTTTTACTCCGACTGCTACCTTGCTTCTAGATTTAGAAATCGACTGAGATTACCAAGGACACTATCACCGTCCCTGTGTGATTCGACTATCTTATATACTATAACTCGACACCGTCCGCTTGCGGATTGAACCCGTAGTCGTAGTCTAGGAGCCATATCACGCCTGTCGATCGTGACACCGCCAGGTGGATTCTAGTTGTAGATTGCGGGCGCGTCACCTTCTTCCTTTTCCGTCATGCCTGGAGTTGATGACAAAACTTTCAAGAGAAGTCGCCGAACGAATCAACGGAGCGATCGGGCAAGCCATTGTACCACTCGACCGCTGCCTTCTTCAAGGTCGTTCAGAAAGCTCGGCAAAGGAGGGCGTCACACGTCCCATGGATCTCCATCACTCTCCGGTATCGCTGCACGTGCTACATGGGATCGTCCGAACCATCATACAGTTCAATCTAAGGTAGCTTGAACCTACGTGGTACCGGAGTTGAGATCGCCCTTTGGGTCAGCGGATTGGCTTATTCGGGTAGGGGGCGTTGGCGACCTTCGGAAAATGTTTCTGTCGCTTTGATGCTCTCGTCGCTAGTTGGAATCGCCGGATGAGCCACCTCAGGCTCAGAGGCGTTCCTCCCTCTCTCCCGGGGTTGGACTGTGGTCGTGACTCCGTCACCGGTCATCACACATAGGAGAGTGGCAATCTGGTCGGGGGGAGCTCCTGCTACGGTGGGCGCGCCCTTCTCGCCTTGGGCTTGGCGATCTTCTGCGACGATAGCTTTTAGCAGGATGGTCCAGCATGGGGTTTTCCGCACCATCAAAGCCGACGCCAGGAGGACTCCTCGGCCCCCTTGAAGCCTATCACTCTCAGCATCGAGGAATCGATGCTGTCGAATGGCTGCTTCTTCATCCAGTCGCCTCTGATGAGCGGCCACCACCTCCTTCTTGAACTCCCTCTGCAGAGCGGCCGCTTCTGCCTCTTCGAATCGCCGTTGCTGTGTGGCCGCTTCTTCGTCAAATTGGGGTAGGAGGTCTCTCTTCACTTTACGGGGTCTGGATGGGCCTTCTGATGGAGGCGGCCTGGCCTGCCTAGCAACGGCCCAGCCTTCCATCAGTTTGGTGAAGTTCTTGAAACTTTTGCAGATACAGAGGGCCGCGTCCTGAATGACCGCGACCGACCCCTCAAGGGGTAGATCCATCGGGAGGAGTTCTTCTAGGAGAGCAGTTCTCCTCGACCATCGGCTGCTTGCCACGACGGTCGATGCGGTGACTCCGTGCCGTGTCTGACATGGGTGTAACCATTGTTTCTACAGACGCCGCCAATTGTTGCGGGTCAAATCCGCCTACCAATGAGATTTGTACTTAATGGGAATCACTAGTATAATGATTACCGGTTTTGAGTTGATGGCGAGGTTAGCACGACTCTAGATACGCTTCGGGGGGTGAAGAGTCCAAGGTCGCCTTAAGATCGCCCAAGGTTGCCGTCTCCTGGTAGCTGCGACAAGCTTCCTGCGACAATAGCAACTCGTCAGAAAGGTGGGACTGACTGTCAGTCCGTAGCCTCTCCGATGCTTAAGTCAGAGGATGACTTGTAATAAGTGTGCCGGACACGCTTGGCGATCTTTCAGGTAGATTGGCGAAGCGTGACGAGCTTATGTGGAATGCACAAATATATGGGAGATATCCGACCTTGAATATTGTAAAGGAGTTAAGGATTTCAACTAACCAACCTCCTTCTTGGTGGCTGGATGGTGGTATTTATAGGGCTGAGAGTCGGTTGCTTGCCGTCCTCTCAGCTGTCGAGTCTGCTTAGCTGGAGGAGAAGTGATAGGTTGTCACGCCCCGCTTCCCTAAAATGGAGGCGAGACGTGAAAATGTCCGCACGAGAGTGGAGCTGTGAAGCCCCAAACCCGATAAGCGTCAATAAAACATAAGCAGGTCCCTGTAACCACAAACGGAACACCAATAATAACACAAGGAGAGACAGAAATAAAATCTCAAATCTCAGAATTTGTCCAACATTAAAATTTAGTTCAACATCCAGAAAAGCCACCAGGCTAAAAGGAAGAGTCTAAAGGCCTAACACACGGCCAACGCAACAAGCACCAACAAAGCATGGGTGCTACGCACCGATAACTAAAAGCAGTCTAAGGAAGAAGGGAAAGCTCCACGAGGACACTAAGACTGATCTCCAGTGTCCACGAAGTCCTCGATCGACGCGGGCTCTGACTCAGCGTCAGCAAACACCACGTCCTCAGCGACAAACTCAGGCTCGGGATCTAACATGTGTCACCCAAAAGAGAAAAGGGGCACATGTCAGCAAGTCAAAAGACTTGTGCAAGGAAACTGAAAGAAAGGTAAACTAACAACCTAGCAATTAAAGTATGGTGCATGGCATGGCGAGTATCGTATGGAAGTGACAAGTGAAGTACAAGTAGCAAGTAACAAGTGATAGGTGTGACAGGTATTGTCAAGTAACAAGTATAAGGGATCACCCACACACATGTGAGTGCCCTATTGCCCGCAGGCTGTATTCAAGTACAAGGGATCACTCACACACAGGCGAGTGCCCTATTGCCCACAGGCTGTATTGAGCTCGTTTTCTGGACCACGAGCCAGATTTGTAATTGGCCTAGGGTTGTGCCCGCAAATCGGGTGCCTAGCCGGAACAAGTAGCACTAGTATGTAGCGATGCTACGCAATCACGATGAGTGTTCAAGCATGCAATGACATGAGCAGTTATTCGCGTACCGTTAATTAAATTAAACATGACAGGTAAAATGCAATGGCATGAACAGATATTCGCGTACCGTTAATTTAAATTAAACATGACAGTTAAAGATGCATGGATGACATGAACAGTTAATACGCGTACCGTTAATTGAAATTAAACGTGACATACAAGCATGATGAAGGTGACGGACCAAGCTTCGTTGTCAAGCTAGGTCAATGGCGTCCAGACGGCTATCTTTTCACCGTCTAGTCTCTTTTACGCTAAAGCAAGGCAATGGCCTAAGACATGGCCCAAATCAAGAGATGCAAGTTTCACTTGCCTAGCACCGAGGATGACGATCAATGAGGCCGTCACACAAAAGCTAACTACGGCGATGAGATCGCTGCCAAGGCAAAACAACATTAAAACAACATCCAACCTAGTTTTATTAGGGTTTCACAAAAACACAATGGGTTATGAAAACATTAAGAGATCAATTTATTACCGTACCGGAAGCGGAAGAACGATGCCGAGCAAGCACGGCAACGGAAGAAACGATCCGGGGAACCTAGGGTTCAGATCTGGAATGGATGGGGAAAATCTGGAGAAATGGGGTTTTGGGGATTTTTGGGGGTTTTCCGGCGATCAAGAGGTGGTGGCCGGCCAAAATGGAGAGGGGGAGAGGCTCTTGATGAAGGAGGAGGGCTAGGGTTAGATAGATGATGATTTGGGGAAGAAGGAGGCTCAAGAAAAGGAAAGAAGAAAAGAAAAACGTTTGGGGGGTTTAAATAGGAAGTGCTGGCGGCTGCCCAGAAATTAAGGTTTCGACACTGATTAGTCGGTCAAAACGCAACCACTGACCGACTAGTTTGGGAACTAGTCGGTCGGTTGACCAACGCAGACCGACTAAGTCCAAACAGTAACTCCTGTACAAAAATAGGATTTAGATTTAGTCGGTCAAAGAACAACTACTGACCGACTAGTTTCGAATCTAGTCGGTCGATGAACGTTCTTAGACTGACTAAGAATGAATAGTACTTGGTATCAAAATGATCATAGAGCTAGTCGGTTAAAGAACGATTGCTGACCGACTAGTTTGCAACCTAGTCGGTCGACGAACGTTCTTAGACCGACTAACGATAAACAGTAACTCCTGAGAAATTAACAAAGCCAACTAGTCGGTCCATGAAGGTTTGCCGACCGACTAAATCGTCATCTAGTCGGTCGGTTCCCCTTCTTGTACCGGTTAACGTGCACAGAAAGTTCCGAAATAGAGCGCGAAGCTCCGGGATCGATTCCTAAGACTCCTAGGCTTGATCTAACAATAAGATATGATCGATATGAAGCCCGTCACGAATAACTTACTCCAAAATCGACGATTCCAAGGAAGAAGCTAGAAAATCACGACGAAACGATCGAAAATGAAAGCTACTGAGACGAAAACCACACATGAGGAGAAAATCCACCAAAACATATAATATATAATATAAATAATCCAAATACATGAAAACCAGTCGTTACATAGGTCGGCGGTGTGTGTCAGAGATATTTATGCCTTAATGTGTGTCAGACGCATTAATGAGACGCGATGGACGGCCATCAGTTCTTGCCCTTAACCTTTGGCATTAATGGGGGTAGGTGGCCCATCGTCACCCTGTCAGAGATATATGTGTCAGACCGTTCTTGGCTAGAGTCAAGCTCGGCGGCCGAGCTTGGTGTCTTCGGACCGTCTGGTTGCTCTTCCTGTTGGAGAGTAGGCGAGCTCCTTGCTGGTATGGCGAGTTTGTTGATCGGGTATGTGAGCTTCTTTGGTTGACCCTGAGGGCGAGCTTGTCGCTCGGCGAGGTGAGCTTCCCTGGATAGGTGCGATCTTTCGTTTGGGCTAGTACCCTTTCGGATGGTCGGAGAGCTGTTCGCTTGGGCCTTCAGTGTATGTGGGCCTCAATTACATCGACCGGCCTCAAGGCCGTAACAAAATGGAATGGTAAGTTAGATGCCTGAACTCTATATTTGTATATCTTTTAGGCCTTTAAGCTTGATGTCATCTCATATATGAACACGATATATTGTTTTAACATTTATTATTGGCTTTTCTTGAAGGCGGTAGTCACGTATAATTACTTACGCTTTATGGAACTTATTTCCTTTGGCTTTCCATTAATTTTGTAATGTGCAAACTTAGAAACATTCTTCTCGACATCTTTTTTTCTCAAATTTACCCCTTCTTTTCATCTTTCAAATAGATTTTTAGTAAGATAATGATTTGACAAAAGCTCGCTTACATGCATCTTATGTTGCCCCTTTTCTTCTCAAATTTAAGGGAATGTTTGGCTGAAAAAATGAGACCGAAGTGGAAGAAGAGCGTTAATTAAACCAGTTTTATTGTTTGTTTTGGGGAGATTCAAGTATGAAGTAGGTATCAAATGACGGATGTCATGTTAGCTTTTTCTCTTCCCAACTATTTAGTGACTTTTGCATAAAAAGTTGTGAAGTGACACCAAACTCCTTTTTAACAATAAATTAATTTTGTAAATTAGATCATGAGTTTTAATTACCATTACACTTCATTTTTTTCACTACCTCTTCAAGCAAAATAATAAACGACAATGAAATTGCGTCCAAATGACGTCTAGATTATGGAAACAAAGGGAAAAAAATGATAGATTTGAGATTTAAAGAAGTCACTTTTGTTGAATTGTGTTTAAGAATTTTAATTCACTTTCTTGCGGATAGACATGCCATAATAGCAGGTGTGGCTCGTGCAAGAAAATTGAATACAAGATGTAAACTTGTCTTGGAAAAAGTAGCATATGTAATTTAATTTGTAAATTCACCAGGTTAATAAAATTTAAGTATGTTATGCATGCTTATATCCTTTGAGGAGGCACCTATATGTTTAGTAATTTCCTGCTTAAGCACGTCCAGACTTCAAGCGTCCCTGCCTGAAGAATGAAATGAAACAAGGAGGAAAATGCATTGGAAGGTTGAAAAAACAGAGCATTAGAAAAACAAGAAATGTTGGGCAGTTATCACATATTAATAAACATTTTACTTTTTCTTGTTTAATTGAAATTTGAAATTAAACTCGCAATGATTGGCCTGAGGATTTTACTGAAAACGATGATTTTTAATATAGTCTAGAATATTAAATGTACCCATCGGATTCTTTTTGTTATTGTTTCTAAATTAACGTAAAACTGGCAAATACCACTCCCCTTCCTCACACCGCAACAAAATTAACTTATAAAGAGGGGGAAAGAAAGAAAAGCACCTGCCTCTAGCCGCTTGTCCTTTGCACTTTGCACTTTCCAGTGTAAAAGTTCTATTTATGTATTCTGGGATATGCCTTCGATCGAATCAATTATTTTATATGCTGATACTCTTATTCCCAAAGGGAAAAGTGTTCTTAAGGTGACTTCTTAAATAATTATCTGAGGACTCGGCTTAAATCGCATCATATACTTACTCTATGGATGATCTGATCCATTCATTATGATCTACATGCCCCTAAATGATTGTTTACGCATGGTTAAAACTTAAAACACAGTAGAATGTAGAACAAATGACGTCATTTCGAATGATGTAAACAAACGATCAAATGATGTCTAAATGACATGAGTTTACATGAACAACCATTTCAAAGCATGACGATCATGATGAACAAAATGGATCATCCATAAAGTTGCTCAATGATATGATTATATGCCAACTATTTAGATAATTATCTAATGGTCGCCTTAGGAACACTTTTCTCTTTTCAAAGTGAGACATTACATGCATAAGTTTGTATTGTTTACTTATTTGTAGCAGTTTCTAGTTATATCGAATGGCTTTGATTCTGATACTTATCTCTGATCTCCTTGTCCTTTTGAAGACTGCAGCATCACATGGTCAGCTGCCGTATATTGTTGGGTCTGAAGAATATAATCATGACAATAGCTGTGGCATAACAGGTAAATGCAGTTTGTTGCTTGAAATATTTCTACATGTATTTTCATTTTTCTATGGCAGTTTTCTTATTATACATTGCCCTACTTGGATGTGTCTTGCATGAAGAGGACATTGCATTGAGGCCACAACCACTTGATTTTGCTAGGTTAGCAGAACCATCTGGAGTGTCATCAGTTGCAGCAGACCATGCTCCCTCAGATTTGTTTGGCCCTCGGATGCTCAGCATGCGACAAGATTCGCCTTGGAAGGTGATTTAGCTCTTCCCAAACTTTTCGTGTCATATTCGTGTCGTCATTCAGTTAATAGATGTTAAAGTATTTTTCTTTCAGTGTTTTAAACAATAAGTTTCACACGAATGCTCGTAACTCTCTGCATGGACCTGTGCAACGCAGACGTCTGGTGCCCTCTAGAATAAGATTATAGTTTAAGGCTTTGGACTGCCCCTACTTCAACATGAACCTAGATAGATGCTATAGAAGAAGATTGTGTAGTTGCTAATGGAAAAGACGATGTATGCTTAGCAAGTTTGAGGGATCATGGAGAAGAAATCAATTATTCTATGGACTATATACTGTGGTCGTGTGTTAAAGAAATTGTACACTTTAATTGTATGCATGCCTTATTGACTATGACACAGCCACCATCCCAAGATCTTATCGGCAAACTTTTCTTTACGGGAGAAATTAGGATGTAATTGTTGTATGGCTAGAGAAATGTTTCTGCTGAAGAAAGTGGGCTCCATGTAATTAGTATATTCTTTTTTCATGGTTCTGGTGTTTTCAAGTTTTTACTTGCTTTCACACTCGAGTTGCTAGTCAGTTTGATACTTTATTTTCCATTGCAGGATGGGAGTGAACCCCTAGTATCTGCTGCATCAGATTTTAAAGCCATGCTCGAAGCAGCTCTTCTCAGTACTTACAAATTCTGTATGTAATTTTTATGTTGTTCCTTTGCAATATAAGTGCTTTGTACTCCGGTTCCTTTGCAATATCATTGCTTTGTCTTTGTTTGAAGCAATGATTATTAGTTCACATTGAAGATATTCAGTAGAACAGCTGCTCATAGGTTTTTAAATGACTCATCTTATTAGAAACAAACCATGAGTAGCAATAATCATGATTAAATATATTTTTTGTCCCTAGTCTATCGTACAAATCTTGTATCATTTCTACTGATGCAAGCAGTTATATATTGAATGTTAATAATCAGGTATAAGCTTGTTCACCTATTGCATTTTTGGTGCATTCCATGATCATCATGGATGTGACATTCCTTATCAATCAAGCTGGTTGCGTAGCCTAGCTTTATTTGTGTGTGCAATCAGAAAGGCTGAAATGAAGGCCACTTTTCTTCTGTATACAGTTATACAAGATATCTTAGGAATTGTGTATGCTAATTCATTCTAAATTTCTAATGAATCAGAACTGAAATGTTTTACCATGCATCATTGGAACCTATTATAAACCTAAAAGAATAGCTAAAAAGTCAATCAGTAGAGTAACTAGTTAAATCCTTCATTGGAGCAACTCTGAATTAGACAAATTGTGCTGGAAACAACCGGTTAGTTATCTTGATACTCATGAGTGTCGCTTTAACAGCCAAAGGAAAAATACATACATATGTGAAACTAGTGTGGCCTCATGTTTTTGTGAATTCTGAGTTCATATTTTGAGACTGACAACCATTGTTATGTAACCCTCTTTTTTGTGGTTCATTACTTGTGCTTGTATAATGGTTTTTGTTATTTACGACTCTTAGGTAGCACATGCCAAGAACATGTACTGGTTTTTGGTTGTTATTATAGCGTAAATATTTCGTGTGCATTGATAATTTGATAAATGTATTCTGTGTGCATCGACAACTTGATAACGTATTCATCATGCGTTGGCTACTTGATATCAATTTTTGAAGACCTTAAACTCAAAATATTATGGTACCTTTTAATAAATGAACTTACTAGGTGATCTTGTATCCTCAATTTGCGTTAGTATTCTTATCCAGATCTTACGAGCTCTCTCTTGCTAGTTGATGACTGACTGTTCATCTGATGACCATCTTGCACCTTTTTTATTTTGAGTATTTGTGATGTCCCAATTTAAGCTACATATGGTTTTTTAGATGTCTCTGTGAAGGATATTTTATCTTGTAGTTCACTTATATCAGATAACCATGTTATAATATTTCTTCAACCTTCTTCTACAGATGACAATGGAAGTTCCACGATACATGATACTAGGAGCACTGAAGGAACAAAAATTGACATGGTTAGTTTAATTTTCACGAGTATGTGTCATATTATCATATGCAATTATTTTTCTGTTGGGTGCGTCGCTGTGATGTTGGTTCGCTTGTATGATTTTTTGTTTGGGGGTGGTTTATTTTTTTTACTATAATGATAATAATTTTTTTGGGTTTTGTATTTTTTTCCCCGCCGGGGGGGGGGGGGGGGGGGGGGGGGGGGGGGGGGGGGGGGGGGCTACAGCAACAGCAATTCGCAGCATCAATCATAAATTGAGCTCACCATTCCTAGATGTTCTACTAAGGAGTAAGGAAAGAGACCATTGTCATGTTCTGTGGTGAAACTGTGATCGTAAATGGTACATATTATCAGGAAAACTGAAGGGTTGATTTATATCTGTGTCAAAATTGGCCACATTGGCATACGTTCATGCTTTTTTCTGGGCATGTTTTACTTGATTATTATTTTATTGTCATGATATGTGCGTACAGAATGCTGGAGCAATATGATATGAGGCATTTGTTTGAAGGATTTTTGGAAGGAACAATATAACATGTTCCAGACTGTAAGATGTAACTAGTATTTATGTGTACTCCTAAAAACCTTTTCTGTTGAAGGATTTGGGTGCTAATTATTATAAAGAGAGACCCTCTCAATTTTGCTCCTCTGAAGGCCGAATGAACAATTATTATATTAACAGCCTTACATATCTATTTAGCAAATTGTGCTTCCCTATAAATATTCTCTTGGAAATCAAAAATTTGGTGAAACATAAAATGGAATTTAATGAATACAGATGATAGCTAGAACAATCAGTGGATATAGACATGTTCGAGCAGTAAACTGCGTTCGTTCGTCTGAGATAATCACTATGTATTACATAACATATTCATGTATATTTGTTGCCGATAGTGCCTTGTATAGACCGACACTTAAATGTTGCCTTCTAGTTTCTATAATTGTTTCCCTGAAATGCATTCTTTTCCCTTCTTTGCAGAACCAAGAAGCATCAACCCCCTCACAAGCGGCTACCATCACTAGTTTCCAAGACCTCGGCGTGTCTGAAGAGAAAACAATACCTGCTGCCGAAGGAAACCAGGCGACATTCCAAGATGCATACTTTCATGCCCCGGAACACTATTCTGCCTTGGTGGCTGGCAGTCTATTTGATGCCGAGGAGGACTTGACTCTTGATAATCCAGCACCAGTCGCCACGAGCCTCGACACGTTGGAAGATGTCAGTACCTTGAAAAGATGATGCAATGTTTGAGAGGGCGATTCCACATAAACTGGAGTCATTTTGGAGTTTTGATATTAATGTGAGAAAAACACGCTTGCGTGAAACTAGTGTTGGGAGTTGCTAACCGCGCAGAAAATTTGTATCAGCGACAGTTTTACTGGTATTTTAAAAATTGTATTCCTTGTGACTTAATTTACCCGACCTCATTAAATTTACTGAATCATTTTACTCATCTTTTCCATTTCTTTTTCTGAGAGATTTAGGAGCCGAAAAGGTTTCTTTAGGAGCCGAAAAGGGTTCTTCTGTTGCTGTAACTCTCTGTTTATTTAATCTACTATACAATTTACACAATTCACGAACTTTGTACTACGTGGCAGTTTTGTCCCAGTCATATTTTTGGTTACTGGGACGTCACGTGGGGGTTGGGTGTGGTTTTGGACTTGGGTTTGAGGTGAGTTTTTGGTGATTTTTTTTTGCGTTTTAGTCTCTGCTTTTCCTCTTTTTGCCTCCGACCCTTCACACACACACATCCACGCTTTTTTCACTTTGGCGATCGCTTCTCTCCGCATTTGTGTCCGAGCGACGACTGCCTCCGTGCTCTCTGGGCCCGGGTTATGACTAGTTTCTCTATATGCGTGGATTTATTATTATGTGATTTGGTGAAAGTTCTATTCTGGCTGGAGCTTGATCTCTAAATCTTATGACACAATTAAGTTTATTTGCATAAATTTTATTGTGTCGATCTAATTATCTCTAAATTGGTCAGTCTTCTCGACGTGCAACACATGGACCCTCCCTATTCTCACATTAAGCCATCGACTTGATCTTCAACCATCCGACGGTTGACTGAGCCCGGTTCAGTCAACCAGTGGATCGGTTTTTCAGAACATCAAAGGCTGAACCGGGGCTATGTTTCTTTAAGGGCCTGTTCTTTTACGTTTAAATTTGTGTGAAAGTGGGAGATTTCACTATTTCTCCCATTATTCACTCATTCTCATCCTCACTTTCACTCATCCTGTTCTTTTGTGTTGGCTTCTTTGACTGTTAAAGTTGCTGACGTGGCCACAAAAAACACACAATAAAATTGTGTGGGACCCACAAAAAATTCCAACATCCACTTTCACAACCACTTTCACCTAAAAAAACACAATACTCACTTTCACCAACACTATTAACAACTTCAACCATCCCAAATTTAAACGACCCAATACCAGAAGTTTCTAATACAGAGAGAGACGGCTCTACGGCTTGGAGGTATTGGAAGTTGTCTAATTTCCCTTTTTATATTCGTATTTATTCATTTATTTAGTTGGTTTAATTTCTTTTTTTTTGATGTTCTATATCCTTAGTGCGTCTTTTTCAAACTTCATTCTAGGGTTCTTGATAGTAACCAACTATTAGATAGTACCATGTTGGTCCCATGTTTGAACTTTTCTTTGATTTCTATTTTTTATCTTGCACCAAAAAGTTGGCAATATTGTTGCGCTCTTCAAATTTGGTGATCTTCATTCTTAAAAATTTTCAAATAATTTTTATGAATTGAGCAGATTCGTAAATTTGAAGTTTAGTGCAGAACCCTAAGGTCATCGCGCTTGGATTTTATCTATGTTTGTTGGTGTAGACTGATAATCAGAAGAAAATCCCAACTTGCATAGGAAATGCTCGCAGTTAACATAATCTTTCATTGGTTGCTTTCGTTTAACCTTTAGTATGGGGAAGAAATTACTCTACTAACCTATAAATGTACAGGTTTGCATAAGGATGGATCAGGCTATTCACATAAATGGCACCAGTGCAGCTGAGCAATCAAATGGCGGCATCGGAAATCATCAAGGAGCGAGCAGGTTGAGTCAAGCGGACTGCAATAACAAGAGGGCTGCCATTCATGCGGAGATGGCTAGAATGAACAAGCTTCCTTCAAATAGTAGCTATGCGGTGCACCGCATAAAAGTGCTGAACAAGATTCTGCATCTTCTTTCAATCCCAGTAAGTAAGGTATTTTATAGTTCATGCATGTTAATATCAAAGAAGGATTAAGATGAATTGAAGGGTCGGATGGAATTTAATCCAATGGAGTCATCCCATATGGCTGTATGGTGTATATAGAAGAGTGCCTGGCTGTATGATGTGCATTGTTGAGTCAAATATGAAACTCTGAAAAATTCCAAGACAAATTGACAGTAGATCTTTGGTTGTGGGAGTAAAATGTTCAAACTTTGTGTTATTAGCTGCAATCTTGACATGCCCATTATAAGTATCAATAGCAATGATCAATGGCTGGTAATAACATATGAACGTCCTTAATGTGTGTATGCCCCTAACCATTATTTTCTAAACAATTGCTATTGTTTCTTCATAAATTTGTGGGTTGCTTCCATGCAGATGGCGTGGTAGTTAGAAGAAATGTCTAATAGGTATGCTAGTAGATGGGATAGTGAAACATTGCTCATCAGTGTTGCAGCCCTAAGGTTATGATAAATTTGCATGTTCAACTTGTTGCTTGTTTGGTGAGAGTCTAGCTTTGTAGAAGATTGAAACAGATGGCAGTATGATTCCATTTGTTTCTCGTCTCATTTTGTGCCTCAGAGATGGTTGATATTCCTTATAGTTTCATCAAACATGACCTTTTAATCTAAACACTTCCCTAGTCTAGGGAATTTGGATGGCTTTTTCTTTCGTTGCATGAGGTTATTAAATTAAACTGCATGATCCAAAAGGTCAGAGTACCTAACTAGCCAATTTGCTTTAAAAGGCTTAATGGCAATGCTATCACTTGCTTATATGTTATATGGACATGATTTTGATGCCAGCTAGTGGGTAAAGTCAATGTGTTTATATATAGCCTAAGAGCGCAGTCAATTATTTTTGTGGAGCCTTTTGACTTGGATTTCTGATCCATAGCCTCATGGGAAGGTATAGATGATGATAAAGTTTGACATGTGAAGTTAATTTAGAAAATAAAGTGCAGAACCATGCAAACTTGAACCATGAGCCAGTTCTCTTTGACCATAATTGCCTCACTGAACATTGCCTCCTCGAGCCACAAGGACCGCAATCTTCTTAGCTCATGGGCACTATAATTTATCTACGGAGCATTGAATTTTGATAGATGTAATAAGTTTATGGAAAGTTAAGGAAATATGATATAACAATTTAAGAGGCCTGCCTTGTTGAGTAAATAAAGATGACTGTTGTGCATATGGTTCTTTTACACACATCTTGACCTGTTCCTGAAAAGCTTTGAAGATGAAGAAGCAGGATAATATGAAAAGTCAGGTCTAATATTATGGACTTGCTGGAACAATAGGGGAAGAATTTGTCAGCGTTCCCTAGCATGGGGGATGGTATTCCTGGTTTAGTGGCCATAGTTCTTTCTATGATGCCAGCACTACTAGTTGATATATGGGTGTCCCTCAACTACTTGTGAAAGTTTTGTTGAGAGGGAGCAGGATACAGCCCAATCTTGATGTTTAATATGTGATCGGGACTTGCTTGGAACCATCGGTTTCTAGGAGAATTTTGCCATCTCGCATGGATGGCTTCTTTTTGGTTTGCTTATCCATCTTCTTCCTGAGCTTGATCTATTAGTTGACTTATATGTGTGATCTGCACTATATTATATGGGATTTGCTTGCTTAAGGTGGTATATAGAGTTTAACCTGTGGACAGTTTGGTGATAGGTTTTTAATATTATGATCATTATCATATTGACCTAAATTCATGTATCTAGTGTTTCAAACTAATCACCGACTGGATGCGTCTGTCAGCTCTTCTTTGTGGATATTGGCTTTGTTGTATCATGCTGTTTCTTTGGCAGTACTCGTGTTCAGAGAATGCTTACCTTCATGAGCATCTAGCAATTGCTCATGGCATTCTATTTTCCATTACAAGCGTTTTGATCATAGCTGCACAAAGTATACCCCATGTACAGAAGCACTTTGCTGAAATCGTTTGGATGTAATAGTTCCAAGTCTCTGACCCTTTATGCTTTCAAATCTATTAAATTTTTTTTTGCATGTAATTACATTCGATGGAACTTCCAGAGGACTATTTCGCAAGAAGAGGAGTTAGAGCTGATCTTTGCAGGGCTTTCTTTGTAAAGATGAGCCTACTACTCTCTATGGTGGTGAGTGAAAGCAATGCCCCTACTCTTTTCAGAAACACGTGCTGGTAAATTTTTTTTATAATGTTAATCATGGTTTATGTTGCAGTGCTTCAACAGTATTTTTATTTTAAGATGAAATTTCTTCTGCTCCTGATGGTTATACGCATTCCATATAGGTAGCTGGTGAAGGGTAATTTTGATATTTAAAGACCAGTTTGCTTTTGCCCTCGAAATGTCATAATATCAACACACTTGATGTCCCAGTGTTTCTATGCGCTGATGAGTTGGTTGATCCGATGACCTTGAAGATGCTTAATTAGCGGTAGCGGATCTATATAAAGAAACTTTGTGTTGTGTGTTTTTGTATGTGTATGTGTAGGGATATGAGTGTGTGTTTCCCCTCCAAGCAGGTGTATTCTTGATTGTCAGGTTTAGAACTGTGAACAACGCTGCATGTGGTTGTTAAACTTTTAGCTCCGCTCCATCCCATCCCCAATATACAGACGGTAGCGAGTAGTTTGCTGTTATCGTCTCAGTATTTTGTGTTTTGTACTCCCCTTAATGCTGTTGGGTGAGAGATGCATAACTTTCTTCACTTCTTGTTGCTGGTTGACCTTTATTTTTGGTCGTTCCATACCATTCTGGGTGTCAAAAATTGTATGGAATGTGTCTGGAAAATTCTTGGTCGTTTGCGATTGTTAGGAGTCCCTAACCCCTTAAGATTTGCATTCCTCGTGGAGGGATGCACTGCTCTGTCATGCCAAGCTGTAGCTTACCTTGTGTGATGATTGCCGTGCTTGGTAGATTGTCAAAAGCTATTGTGCCAATCTATGATTGAAGTCGTGGAGATGGGGTCTTTTTTTTATCTTGGTTAATCAAATTATGGAGTCATTGTATATGTTCTTATGTTGGTGATGGTAGTAGAGGAGGAGAGGTGCTGCCATAATTCATGTATCAGTCGACACTGTTGTTGGGTAACTTGTAATCTCCAAGTGTAGAAGCTGCCGGAATCGGAGTTGGTTGCGGGAGCTCACTGGAGAAGTGTCAGCTTCAGGGCCTCAACCATACCATCCGCTGCTCATTTCCTGAAAGAGGAAATTGAGAAGCAGATGTCTACCATGTGTCCACATGGTAGACAGTTAAATATCAGAAAAATGGAGTGTATTTTTACAAGGGAAAGATTCCTGGAAGTACTAACATAATCTCGGGGCCGATGAATGAAGCTATGAGTGAAAGTCAGTTGGATTTAAGTTCAGGATACCACCCATAGTCCGACGGTCAAACTGAAATTAACCAATAAAAGTCTTGAATGTTATCCACGTTGATTTTGTAACCACAAGCCTCGTGAGAGGTCGAAATGGATTACTCTTAACACTACCTGTCGAAGCCTAACCAAGATGACTCCATTCAAAGCCGTTTAGGGCATGTTCTTTTGCCAAGAATAGGGGCGGGAATGGGAATATGGACAATATTCCTGCACTATTCACCATATTTCAAGTTTGTGTTCCAAGCGGTTGTTCTTTTGGGCGTGGAATAGAATCCTACGTGTCTATTCCAATTTGGTAATGATGAGCACTTTTGTATTCCAAGCTTTTTGCTTGGAATACAATGGAATCATTGGAAATGGTGGGCCCCACTCTCTCGTCTCTCTCCCCCCTCCAACTCATACCCTTTTCACTTTTTCATTCAAACTCTCCAATCCCAAAAGAACACAAGAATAGAAAGTGGAACCCACTTTCTATTCCAAATCCTCATTCCACACAAAAGAACACAAAACTACATTTTCTCTCTCTTGGAAAAACAATCTCTCCCTCTATTCCATTTTTCATATTCCTGGAAAAGAACATGCCGTTATAGAAGAAAACCACCCGTCCTACTGTCATACATTCCAACGACTTTTATGATCCAAGCCGTGAATGAAGCTATGTTTTTTAGGGAAATAGCTTTGAAGTTACTTAACGATAACTTGGCCAAAGCCCATGAATGAATGAAGAGAAACGAGGATGACTTTTATGGTAGGGGACTAGGTATATCTACGTATACAGCCCTATAAGTAACTGAGTCTCTCTGTCAAAAAGACACACAAGCTATCTCCAGATACTATGGCCCTTATTAGGTAATGGAGAGAGTTGGGAAAGTTGCCTATAGGTTGAAGATGCCTACAAAATCTAAGATACACCATGTTTTTCACGTTTTTCGACTCGAGAAGAAATTAGGATCTCGAGCAGTGGTTCAGGATTCGCAGCCGGAGTACTTCGAGGAGATTGTGGACGAACCAGAGTGAATTTTTGATAGACGAACAATTCAAGTCAAGAAGATCCTAAGACGAGCAAGCTAAACACTAGATGGGGGAAGTGATTAGCAATTTGAAAATTAAAGCACAAATAAAACACAAACCCTCTAAATATAGCCTAAGTCTCTTAAGGATGTTACTCCTTAAGTACTTAATCAGCCATCTAAATAATACTTGCAAGCATAAGAGATAATATTATGCATCGGAATTTAAATAACACAAGTATGCACGTAATGAAATGGAGACAAAATCACAACGCAAACACAATAAGATTTATCCTGGTTCACCAACCATGGGGTACTCCAGTCCTCGACCTCATTGTTGAGATTTTACACTAACCAACTCTCTCACAAAGAGAGTAACTTGCCTCACATGAGGGCTTATACAACATACACTCACCTAGCCTTTCTTGCTATGGTTTCCAAGTACACAAATAACATCTTCTTCAAAAAGGACCTCCAAGAGGCTTTTTACAACACACTTAATACAACAAATTAAAACAACTCACCACCACACTTAATGTGGATTTTCAGTGCCTCTTTTGGATGGTGATGATTCTTACAACTTTCCTATAGCCGATAATCGTGGAGCTTGTGAAGCGTGACAAAGGAAAGAAAACCGTTCCTTGATCTCTAAGAAGATGAGCTTTGCTTAAGAGATCAAGAGTATTTGAGATTGGTTTGTTTCTCAGAAAAATGAAGATTAAAACAGTGAGAAAACAAAATCAATTTTGCCAAAAAATGAATTTGCTTAAAATATTTGAGCTGAAAAGTATTTTGGTTTAAGAAAATGAGAGAGAAAGCTTGAGGAATGCTTTGAATGCTTATGAATCTTTAGAAAATATGATCATTAAAGTTCTCCTTAACTCCATCCAACTCAGAGCATTTATAACCTAACCAGCCGTTCAAAAAAGTTCTCCAAAATACACTTCAAACGGTTGAAAAAACAAAATTTCGTAAAATGAAATTGTGTCGTCTAGCTCAAAATAGTCGACCATCGTTTAGCTGATAGTCGACTCCCCAATCAGCTCCGGTCGACTACCAGCAAAGCTGTGGTCGACTCTTTTGGGGTCAAGTGAGCACATCTCATCTCTCATTTAAATTAGTCGACTCTTATCAAAAGATAGCCGACTCTTATTCGGATACATGGGGTTTGGGTTATGAAATCTTGATGAAATCATTTCAACATTATTATAAAACTTTTCTAAATTATCTTGTGAGTTTTTAGAAACTTGTGTGTGCGTGTAGCTCCAATCCTAAGACCTACAAATAATCTAAGAGTAAGAATAAAGTTAACATCAAGATGTACCTAAATATGGCTTATTTGATGCATTGCATATCTTTATCATCATGCATTAGCTCCATTTTAGTTCTTTGACCTTGCTTTGAGCTTCCACACCTTTCTTGATCTTCCTTGAGAGCTTTTTAATTTGAATTTCCATTGGCTAAGTTTCTTGGTCTTTATTTTAGTCATCCCATTGACTTTGTTGACTTCTTGACTTTGACTTCATTTCTTTGATTTTATGATTCATACACACTTGGTGAATGAGATTAGTAAGAATCATTTGTTAATCATCATCAAAACATCATTAAGGTGCTTAATATCCAACAAAGAAATCGCTGGTGGCTTATGTGTTAATGAAATGGAGACAACGGGATATTGAGGAATCCAATTAGGAAAACTATTGGAGCCTTGTTAAAAAGTTCCCTTCATTTGACCTTGAGGCAAGGCCAAAAAGTAGGGAAGGTAATGTAGAAGCTGTCGAAATCAGAGTTAGTTGCGGGAGCTCGACGAAGAACTGACAGCTTCACGGCCTCAACCATCCGTTGCTTGCCAAGGGGGAAACTGTAACAACGCTCGTGTGTAAATACTAAGTGGCCATTAAATTGGCCCTGGACTCCTTGTATATGTGTATGTCCATTTCACTAGAATGGATATATTTTCATTTATACCCCTCAATGTTTCATTTATACCCATGATAATAGTGATAATGAAATAGGTTTAGTGTCATGGCAAATTAGTAATTAACACACTAAGATAGAGGGCTCTTACTAAAAGATTAGTGCAATGGCAAACTTGTAAATATATCACCAAGTTGGAGGGCCATTTCATGAGAGACATTATGCAATGGCACACCTTGTAAATAAAAAACAAAAATGAAGGGCAAATGTAAAATCATGATAAGCCATGGCAAACTTGTCAATAATGAGAATTTTAAGAGATAACTCCTAATTAACAACTTTCTCCAAGCTTCTACACATTTCTACACCTCTCTCTCTCTCTTCTTTTCTTTTCATTTTAATTCCCTTTTTGTTTTTACTCTCCCCATTTTTGGTGTGGCTGGCCGAAATTTGCAAACCAAAAAAAAAAGAAAGAAAGAGAAAAAGAAAGAGAAGAGAGAAGAGAAAGGAGAGAGGAAGGAGAAGAGGAGGAGGAGGAAGGAGCTTGGCTTGAGGAGACCCCTTCTTCAACTTTAGGCATTCCTTGAAGCTCCATAGGAGGTAGGAACTTCTCATCTCTTCTACTAGTTATAGATGATGGGAAGGATGCTTGCATATTTGAGTTCTCTTTTGAAATTTGGGAAGAGTTGAACTAGGATTTGCATGCTTGATAATTTCTTAAGGTAATGATGGGATTAGGCCACGTTAATGTTTTTAGTGGTTGAAATGGAAGAAAGATGGTAGATTTAAATGGATGTTGTCAGTATTGGTTAGTATGATTAGTAAAGATATTACCTTTAACACAGTCTTCAAGTTGCTAAAAGATTGCATTTTTATGAATAGGCTAGTTGCTATGAATAATAAAAATGCCACATTTGGAAGAAAGTTCTCATTTTGCTAAAATATGACATCTTTAGTGTTAAGCTAGTTGTTAGGTTTAATAAAAATGCCACCTTGATTAACAAAAACCCAAGTTCATTTGAAATCCCTAGCAAAATCGAACACTTGGAAAGCTGAAATTTTGTAGTGTGGTATTCCTACTTCTGGCGTCAGCGTCATTAGAAATAGAATCTGAAATAATTATATTCATGTAATTCATGAAATCCTACCCCAAAACCATATAAAATTTGACATAGTTTCAATTCAATAAGTAGGAGAAAAAAATTCAATCTTTACAACATGTCTGAAATTCTGTCAACCTGGACACAGTTTATTAAAAACGAAGCTCAGTACCTGCACACACATTGGAATTTTATGTTCTTAGTCTCGTTGGAAAGTTAACAAGTTTTTCTCCAACTTCAGCTCAGTGCTTATTTTTCGAAATTCTAACTGCAATAGGCCCAAAATCAGCAATCAAGACAGCCATTGGAATCTGTCTGAAAAACAAAACTGACAGGCTTCACAAAATAATTCACCATAAATCATATAACTCATATTTTTGCATGAAATTTTATATGTGAATCCAAGACTGCCATATCTACAACTTGTTAGCCTAATCGTGAAGGTTTCATCACAAGTGCTGAAGAAAAGGGGATCTCACCTCCGGCCATTGCTTCTTCAAATGAAAAAAGGTAAACTTTCTCACCGATTTTGATCTTCTCAGTCTCAAATCACTCCTATATGATGGTGTATTGTCTGAAAATTGAGTGAGTCGACTGAGGGACCAAAACCCCTATTTATAGATGTGTCACGCCCCGCTTCCCAAAACGACGAAAGCGAAACGTGACTAAGGCCCGCTTAGGCCGGAGCTCTGAAGCTCGGACCCAATACGCGTCTGTAAGGGGTACCATTTAAAATTTTCAAGTTCTTGCATTTATAAAATCCGGAACAACAAAAGTACAGAAGAAAAAGGATGCATTCATTTATATGGAGAGATAATATCCAGCGAGTACAAAGTCTAAAAATAGAAGCCTAAGTATGGCAACTGATTCGGGTTCAATATTACATATTTAACCCCCCATTTAGACCTATTTTGTGCTCATGTGATACTAAACTGATCTCTAATTCCTACGTATTTTGTACACAATTATTTATTAGAGAAAACACTCTATTTGAGCACAAAACAGCAATTAACGAAGTATTTCTGTACTTTTTATATTTTTCCTAGCATCGTCTCGATCTCACGATTCCAACGACTATTTATTTGTATTTTTCTGAGATCTGTGCTAATTACTGTGATTTATTGAGTGCAGAATACATTTTTAATGAAGAAATACACCAAAAATACGAGAAATACGGTCGGCAGCCAATCGATTGTTGACACATGGCGACGTTTTGGGCGTCTGATCGAGATCCTACGGCCCATGCTGTGCTCCAATGCGAAATTGCGGATGAAACGGCTTGTCCACGTGGCGCAATCGAGCTCGTTGCTGATGAATCCGACGGCCCAGATGCGCCCCGTGGAACAGAGCGGATCGAAGCTCCGCAAGCCACGTGTCAAAGCCAAGTTCAATCCCGCCCTTTCATCGAGCGGTTCAGATTTATCCAATGCAGCGGACGCGGGCAAAGCGACTGGGGCGACGTGGCCACTTCCAGAGCGTACGATCAAGATCCAACGGCTACGATTCGCCCCGCAATCTCCAAGCGCTGGCGAGATTTCTTTGGCGACGCTGGGCCGTCCGATGATGATCCGATGGTCGCGATCTCATCCGAAGCGATCGAAGCGGGCGGCAGCGTACGCTCTCCGCATGACGACGTGGCCCTTTCTCAACGGTTGGATGATGATCGAACGGCCAAAAGCAACTCCGAGTTTGGTTCGGATTCGATGCGAAGCGGGCGGCGCACGAACTTTGAAGCACACGTGGCGTACCCACGTTTAATCCCGCCGTTGATCCGACGGTCCCGATTTGATCCGACGGTGATATTGGGTTTCGGAGCGGGTTTGAACCCGATAGCACAACCCAAACCCGCAATGCCTCTATATAAGGTATTCCTAGGGTTTTTGGGCGTATACAGCCAGATTGGGGCGTATTTTGAGCGTATTGGAGGCTCTAGGAGCCGTATTTTCCCCCTGAAAAATTCTGTAAATTCCAGAGGCTTGTTTTATTATTTCCAGAGAGTTTGAAGTCTTTTCAAGGAGAATTGGTGATATATTTCTTAACTTAAACCCCTTATTTGATGCTTTTCTACCGTATTTTGCTATAATCTTGATGTATTTTGCCATGAAAGTTGTTTATTATTGCATGATGAGTAGCTAAATCTCTGTTGTGCATGGTATGGCATAGTTAGGGGCTATGATTTGTGTTAGTTTGGTTGTATTCCATGTGTTAAATCGTTAAACGTCTTTAAAATTGTAATCTTTGTTCGTAAATCGCCTTTTTCATCTTCCAAAAGAAGTGATTAAGTTGATGATCGCCCCAAAAGGGTGAGCTTTGATCTCCCCAAAAGGGAGTTTCATACCGTAGTCTTGATCTCTCCAAAAGAGAGTTTCATATCGTATTATAACTTTAGCGACGATCTTTTTGAATATTGTGTTTGAACCCCCAAAAGGGCATCGTCCGATGAGTTGCTCCCAAAAAGAGAATTCATTGAGTTATATTGGGTATTTTTCGGTGAATTGCTCCCAAAAGGAGAATTCATTGCGTTATACCTATCAACCAAATTAATACGAATCGTTGATCTTAACGAACCCATACCATGTGCATACTTTTTACAAATATTTTCTTACACGATTTTCTTTGTTCACATTGTTCGCACATCACCATCACGCACTTTCACACCATCACCATCATTTGTGAAGTGGTTAGTTTCTTTTCGTAGGATTTCTATTTGATTTGAATTGTGGTTGCAACAGATTTCTTCCCGTGGATTCGACATCTGGACTCCCAGATTTTACTACTTGTACGGACTCTTGCGCTTGAGAGAGAGCACCTTTCGGAGCCCACCAGCAACAAACTACCGAAAGAGCGAACTAAAAGTAGTAACCTCTGAAAGTCGACGACTGAAAAGACCCCTAGGTCTGGTCCTCGTCAGACACGTACTCTGGGTCGACGTCCTCGGGCTCCACGTACTCCGGTAATTCTGACTCGTCCACGTACTCTGACTCAACACCTGACGTACAACACCCAAGAGAAAAGGAACTGTACGTCAGGTAAAGTCTACAAGGAGGGTTAGACTTTACTGCAAGTGTACTGAAATTTAAAGCAACGTTTTACTGGTTGATTAACATGCTAGGGTTATAACATGGCTGCTATAGAAAGTAAAACAGAGCAGGAAAAGTAAACACGACAAGCAGTAGCCGTAGAGTGTGCTACAGACTACAGGACTAACTTAAACGAGTCAAGACAAGACGAGACAAGACACGACAAGACATGACAAGACAAGACACGTGTGACTCGAAGGGTTCACGCCTTACGGTTTGAGGGGGATCATACCCTCTCCCCGTGCGCACGCTCAACCCTACCCCAACCCAAGTGCACAAGACAAGTCCGTACAAGGGATCACTCACTCTAGCTTGGTGAGTGCCCTATTGCCCGCAGGCTGTGTATCAGTACAAGGGATCACCCACTCACTGGTGAGTGCCCTATTGCCCGCAGGTTGTGTATCAGTACAAGGGATCACCCACTCACTGGTGAGTGCCCTATTGCCCGCTGGCTGTGTATCAGTACAAGGGATCACCCACTCACTAGTGAGTGCCCTATTGCCCGCAGGCTGTGCAAAACAAGACGCGACATGACAAGATAGGGATGGTTCTTCTGAGGGTCCACACGCATGCACACACAAGATAACCCTAAGGTGTCAAAAGTTGTTGTTGAGCTTAGACTTCGTCGTCAAGTCTAAGCTGTCAAGGGACGTCCCGGACGCTATCATTTCACGTCCGGTTCTCTTTGTTCACATTCTAACAGTTCTAGAAGTCTAAGGCCTAAACACGGCCGAAGGTGCAAGTGAGTACACTTGCCTGCGGTGGCGAGTGTGTCGTCCGTCCGGAGCGTCCCGTCCAAGCGTCTCTTCTGCGGTAGTCCGTCTGAAACAGGGTCACGGCGATGGTGTCAGGTCGCGTTTTCAACAAATCCTATTAGGGTTTGTTTCTAAAATGACGGGACTACCCTATCAGTCAAAAAGTCATGTTTTGATGTTTTTGTTCAGTCTAGATCGATGTATACCCTATGTGCACAGAAAAATAGTCCGTTCGTCAATCTTCCTACGGTGGGCAATAATTTTACAGATGCTGAAAATAAATTTAGTTCAAGTTGTCCAATTTTAGTTTAGGGTTTGATTGAACTACGGTGGGGGTTCGCTACGAGTTAGGGGAAACCAACCTCGTGATGTCGTCCAACAAGCGGAAGTCGGGTCTGAACTGCGAAATGTCGGCATCGTCTGGAACTCCTCGGCCGCGGGTAGCACAGCGAGATACCTCGGGCCAGTGGGGTAGTGGCGCGAAATCAGCGAGCTAACATCGATCCTCCTCCCGTTGCGAGTAGCGCAATGGATCTTCACGATAACGGCGACGTCGGCTAAAAGTACGTGCGTGCGGTAACGTACGTGAACTCCGAGAGTCTAAGGGGGCTGTCGGTAGATGAAGTAGGACCAGAGGAAGATGCTCGGCCCGGTGGGTGGCCGACGGCGTGAGCGTACGGCGGTGGGTGGCCGTGAGAAGCCGGAGAGGACAAATTCGCGCAACATCCGTTGTCGCGCGTCTCATTGGAATTCCAGCGACGAACAACAAAAAAGGGAAGTTGCTGAAAGTAAAGGATTTCAAGACGAAGCCAACGGCATTGGAGTTGTCACCGGGGGTGATTGGAGGTGGGCGTGAGCCGGCGTGGAAGTTCAGCTTCCAGATCTGTGAAAAACAGTCGATATGGCGTGTTCCGAAGAGGATTCTGGGAGCTACAGGTGGGCTATGAGTGTGAGGAAATTAACAGAGCGGAGAGGGGTCAAGGGAAACAAAGTGTCAGTGGTGGTCACCGACGGCGGCTGTAACGACCCGCTCTCGGAGCCCGTTACTATTTGGAAATGCACAAGTCCTGCTAGGCACCGATGAGATCAATACAGGCTCTGTTGCAGAAATGCGCCAAAATACTCATACATGAAAGTGGTGTAAACCTTATTACAAACCAGCAACGTACATGAAAGGAAATACAACTCGAGAATACAAATACACACCAAGCAAGCCACTCTGATACATATAATAAATAAACACGCTCACACTCACACTTAGTAACCAGCGTCCTCCTGGTCAAATTCTACAGCAAACTCAGCGTCTGCAGTCCCTGGTGCAACTTCCTCAACATGTGCTGTATCTGGCGAGACCACCACAAAAAGAAGGGTCGCCAGGATCAGACGTAACTCAAAGTAACTCTAGCATGATATTTAAACCAATAAACGAGCATGGCAAAACTAGCATGGCAAACTAATAAGTAAGGTGCGGGCAATAGAGCAGAAAAGTAACATAACAGTCTACTTCTATCAGCAATAACAATATTTACTAGTTGTGCCTGAGCCTACGTGACTTATAAAGGGAAGTACGATATGCAACCAAGAGTCCACCTGATATCCCGGGTTACAACAAAACGTTACGGTACAATCAATACGATATAATCAAAACGGTACTTTTCAACAAAACGATACTGTTCAGTCAATACGGTACTATCCACTGGAGATCGGACTGGTCGCTCCCGCACTTCCACAATTATAAGTTACCCCAAAAAACCCAGTGTGTGTAGGTTACCGTACTTACCAACTTACCATTTACGAGTCAATTACTCACTTTTCCAATTACATCTTTCGGATAAGCATGTCACAGAGTCCAATTCAATTTACGGTACGGTGCAATTTATCAAGTTTAGCTAACCGTTCAAGTGAAACACTTTGCTAATAAAAAGAAATTAATTTTGGCATGCATCAATATTGTTTTTAAACCCCATAGCTAGGGTACGATGAGTTACCAAAATCGCCTTGTAGCAAAAGGCGCGTTTTGAAAGGAGGTCGGTGTACCTGGTTCACACGTGTTACGAACGAGTTAGCTTAACGAGATAATAAAATGTTAACAGGGCAAGTTATACTAACGTATAACTAATAACTTATAAAATATCCCAATTAAAACTTTAACTTAACTTTATTAAAAATCTTTAACTTAAATTAATCAATAACTTATATTATAACTTTTATAAAACTTATGTCAAAAACTTTATAAAATAACTACTATCAAACAAACTTATCTTAACATACATTACTAACCCAATTTTACTAACTTAAAAATTATCTTATATTTTATAAGCTTACCCTTAAATAGCATAGGTATACATTTAACTTATTTACATATCTTAAATTACTTATAAAAGAACTTTTCCATTACTTAACTTTATAATATAATAAAGCTTTATAATAACTTAACCCCAACCGCCCCTTCTGTTACTCACCCTCCTTCTGTCTCTTTCTCTTCTCTCTCGTTCTTCTTTTTGTTCTTTTTTTTCGTTGCAGCAGGTGGACGCGGACGGCGGCCAAGAGGGAGGGGGCACGACGCGAGGCGGGGTCGGCGCGAGGGAGCGTTCGGCGCTCGGGCGGTGCGCAGGCGGGGGCGGCCGGCCTGGGGGATCTCCGGCGACGGGGAGGCCGGATCGGAGGCGGGGGGATCCGGTAGGCGGCGGATGCGGCGGCCTAGGGCGGGATTCGAGGAGTCGGCGGTGCAGGGACTTGGGGGGTTTGATTTTTGGGTTGATTTTGGGGAATTTGTGGTTTCAGATTTCTCTCTCTGGATTGTGATTTCTGGTTTGTTTTTGGGGAGAGGGATGGTGGTGATGTGAATGGGTTTAGGTGTTTGTTGGTTGCTTGTTTGGTGGAGTTGTTTGGTGGAATTGTATGGTGGAAGAGGTGGTGGCTAATCGTCGTGTATGGAGGTGGAGGTGGTGACTAATAAACGTTGCAGGGTTGATCCTTGAAGTAGGAAGGGGCAGGGGGACATGGTTCACGCTTAGTCAAAGATTAGGTTTTCATTTAATTACGGGAAGAATTTTTGGCAGTGGAAGAGACGTATTAGGACTAAAATCAAACTTATTATTAATGAGGGGAGGTTAGGGAATGAACTGAATGTATTTGGGGGAGGTATCAGGTTGGGGATGAGAAAAACGTGGGAGGGAAGAATTAACTAACTAACTAAGTAACTAATTAATTAACCAAAGTAAAATTGGTAATTAGTAAAATAAAGTAGCTATGTTAATTCGTAAATTAAAATAACCATAGTAACTATTAAACTACGGTGAAAAAGTTAGACGCGCTCGCGTCGACTCTACGGATAAAAACATTCGGACAATCGGAAGTAAAATTACAAACACACACGCAATTAATCATACCTAAAAAATAACGGCCGTTACATCCTACCCTCCTTAGAATAATTCCGTCCTCGGAATTATCTACAGTGCATGGAAAAGGTAGGGGTAACGTTCTCGCATCTCATCCTCTCGCTCCCAGGTAGATTCACCAGGTGAGTCACGACGCCACATCACCCTGACTAGATCAATAGTCCTGTTCCTGAAGACCTTCTGACGTCGATCTAAGATCTCCACTGGTTGCTGCTCGTATGTCAAGTCCGGACGAACTGTGATCTCCGAGTAGTCCACGACATGACTAGGGTCGCTCACATAGCGACGCATCTGCGAGATGTGGAACACATTGTGCACTCCCTCTAAGGCAGGGGGCAATGCAAGCTTGTAGGCCACTTCTCCTACCCGCTCCAAAATATCGAAAGGTCCAATGAATCGAGGACTAAGCTTTCCTCTCTGCCCAAAACGAATCATCCCTCGGTTGGGCGAAATCTTCAGAAAAACATGGTCTCCGGGCTGAAACTCTAGATGTCGACGTTTTGCATCCGCCCAATGCTTGTACCTGTCCTGAGCCAGCTGCAGCTTCTCTCTGATGGTTTGATTAGCTCAGGACCAACCAACTCTTGATCTCCTACATCATCCCAGCTCAAGGGGGATCGGCACTTCCTCCCATACAGTGCCGCAAAAGGCGCCATACCGATGCTAGACTGATAGCTGTTGTTGTATGCAAACTCCACCAAATGGAGATGGTCTTCCCATGATCCTTTGAAGTCTAGCATACATGCTCGCAGCATGTCTTCAAGTATCTGAATAGTACGCTCTGACTGGCCATCTGTCTGCGGATGGTAAGCCGTACTAAAACTCAAGTGAGTTCCCAAGCTTTCCTGTAGGCTCCTCCAGAAATGAGAAGTGAATCTAGTGTCTCTGTCTGAGACAATGCTGATAGGAACTCCATGCAGCTTCACAATCTCATTCATGTACTTCTTGGCCAAAACTTCGGTAGACTGGCCCACTCGGAAAGGAATGAAGTGCGCTGTCTTGGTCAATCGGTCTACGATCACCCAGATAGCGTCATTCTGCTTCGTACTCTTGGGTAGTCCAGTCACAAAGTCCATCGTGATGTGCTGCCACTTCCACTCCGGAATAGGCAAGGGCTGTAACAAGCCGGCAGTCCTCTGATGTTCAGCCTTCACCTGTTGACACACAATACATTTCGCTACACTCCGTGCGACGCTTCTCTTCATGCCATGCCACCAGTAATGCTGTCGCAGATCCTGGTACATCTTGGTACCTCCAGGGTGTATGGAGTATGGAGAACTGTGAGCTTCCTCCAATAGCTCCTCTCTGATGGCGCCAGACGGTACACAGATCCTATCTCCAAACCTTAAGGATCCATCTGCATGAATCTTAAACTCTGGCCTCTGGCCTGCTATCACCAAATCTTTGATCTTCCGCAGCTTCTCATCATCCATCTGAGCATTCTTGATCCTCTCTACCAAGGTCGATTGGAAGAGGCATGCCCATCAAAGATGCAGTCATCCCTGGTAGAATCACTTTTATACCCATGTCCCGTATCTCTTGCTGCAATCTCCACTGAGTCGTAAGGGTCATCACCGCTGGTAGACGACTCAATGCATCAGGTACGACATTGATTTTCCCAGGATGGTACTGAAGGTCAATGTCATAATCCGCCATGAGCTCTATCCATCGTCTTTGACGCATGTTGAGCTCCTTCTGAGTGAAGAGATACTTCAGACTCTTATGATCCGAGAACACCTTCACATGCTCTCCCAATAGGAAATGCCTCCAAATATTTAATGCAAAAATCACTGCCGCCAACTCAAGATTATGAGTGGGGTAGTTCTTTTCATGATTCTTCAACTGCCTGGATGCATAGGCTACGACTCGACCGTGCTGATGTAACACGCATCCAAGTCCTTTACCAGATGCATCACAGAAGACTTCAAATCCTCCTGATCGGTCTGGAATGATCAAGATGGGTGCAGTCGTCAACCTCTTCTTCAGCTCCTGGAAAGCATCC
Organism: Scilla litardierei; assembly: GCA_030789695.1. Taxonomy (NCBI): domain Eukaryota; kingdom Viridiplantae; phylum Streptophyta; class Magnoliopsida; order Asparagales; family Asparagaceae; genus Scilla; species Scilla litardierei. Next base: position 203,063,118 of record CM061139.1, read on the forward strand.
TCACATGCTTTTGACCAAACAAACACCACATCCTTTCTCGTCAATCGCGTTAAGGCTCCTGTGATCTTTGAGAAGTCTTTGATAAACCTCCGGTAGTAGCCAGCAAGTCCCAAGAAACTTCGAATCTCAGTCACCGTTCGGGGGACTGGCCAGTTTTGAACAACGGCTACTTTTTCAGGATCAACAGCAATCCCTTCTCCGGACACTATATGGCCTAGAAACGCCACCTTGTTCAGCCAGAACTCGTATTTGCTAAGTTTGGCATAAAGCTGGTGTCTTCTCAGGGTCTCGAGAACCTTCCTGAGATGCTCAGCATGCTCCACTGCATTCTTCGAGTAGATGAGAATGTCGTCGATGTAGACTACTACGAACTTATCCAAGTATTCATACAATACTTGGTTCATGAGGCTCATAAATACCGCGGGTGCATTGGTTACACCAAACGACATTACTAAGTACTCATAATGTCCGTATCTGGTCCTGAATGCAGTCTTGGGAACATCTTCATCCTTCACCTTCACTTGATGGTACCCTGTCCTCAGATCCAGCTTCGAATAGACGCTTGACCCACCGAGCTGGTCAAAAGATCGTCGATGCGCGGTAGAGGGTACTTGTTCTTCACGGTGACTTTGTTCAGCTCACGGTAGTCAACGCACATACGAAGGGATCCATCTTTCTTCTTTACCAGCAATATAGGAGATCCCCAGGGAGATACACTGGGTCGTATCCATCCACTCTTTAGAAGCTCATCTAGCTGGACCCACAATTCTTCTAGCTCAGATGGTGCTAGACGATACGGTGCCTTAGATATTGGTTGAGCTCCTGGCATTAGTTCTATGGCAAATTTGAGAGTGCGATCCGGAGGCAAACCTGTAAGGTCGTCTGGAAACACATCCAAGAACTCTCGAACCACTTCTGGTATCTCAGGCTCAGCTTCCATAGCAGCTGCCATTGCTTCGGTCGATTTGGCTCTGAACTCCACTGGGCCTACTGATCTGCTTCCACTAATGAACTCGAACTTTGGATGATCAGGAATCTCGAAGACTGCCCTCCTTCGATTACAGTCGATGGTGGCATGGAAAGTCCCCAACCAGTCCATCCCGAATACAGCATCAAAGTTCGGTATGTCTATCATCATAAAGTCAGCAAATAACGCTCGCCCACAAATAACCACTGGGCATTGTGGATACCCACGGGTCGTCTTTATCACTCCGCCACTCGTGTTGATGTTCCAACCGGATGCTAAAGGTTTGACAGGAATAGTGTGGGTGCGAACGAATCGACTCGCCAGAAAGCAGTGTGATGCTCCTGAGTCGAACAAGGAGAGGGCGGGTTGCCCAGCTACTAGCACGATACCTAGGTCCAAACACTAATCTAAGCAACCAATGCTAATGAAAGAAATGAATTACGAACTATGCAAGAAATATACCTGTGATCACTTCACCGGTAGCCTCAGCTTCTTCGACGGTCATGGTGTAAGCCTGGCGTTTCGGTGGTGGTTACTGCCTTGCTTGCTGAAACTGCCTCTGCTGTGGAGGTAGAGGTGGACGCTATGGAGCGTTCCCAGTTGGGACAGCACGAGGAGCTGGGGCTGGAGCTGGAGCTGTAGTACGATGCGGACAATCCCTAGCCATGTGTCCTGACTCTCCACAAACCAGACAAAGGCCTAAAAGAATTTGACACTCAGACCTGATGTGTCCAGGCTTCCCACAATAGTGGCAGACCGGGAGGGCCTGCTGATGTTGCCCTGGTTTCTTAAACTGAACCTGCTGAATAGGGCGGTGTATCTGTGGCCGTCTGCTTGGCCCAGCTTGGGTCGGTGGGGGCCTCGCAGGTGCTGTCAGCCTTCGTTCTTCCTTTGCTTCTAATTCAACCATCTCATGGTTCCGAGCAATGGCTAAAACTTCAGCATGTGTGGTCGGACTAGCACTGACCATCATCCTCCGAATCTCAATGTTGAGCCCCTGCTGGAACTGCTGGGCTCGAGTCAATGGATCTACAACCATCTCCGGGGCAAACCTGCTGAGCCTGGAGAACTCAGCGTCATACTGATCCACGGTCATCGAGCCCTGCTTCAGGTTAATGAACTTCTTCCTCATCAGGATCTTTGCCTGTGGGGGAAAGTACTGAGCATTGAATGTTTTGGTGAAGACATCCCATGAAATCGGCAATCCCAAGCGGTCTTCTACCGCCTGCCACCAGTCTCGAGCACCATCAGTTAGTTGCCTTTTGGCGGTAGCCACCCATGCTTCTTCTCAAATCTGAGATGCTCTCAGATCATCAGTGATTCTCTTGAGCCATTCTTCCGCTTGGAGATGATTCTCAGTCCCAGCGAAAGTCTTCGGGTTCATCCCGCGAAAGTGATAAACACTCGGGTCAGCTTTCTGCTCTCTACGCAAAGCCTGCTCCAAAGCCTGTCCAAGCTGCTGATGAAGGGCATACATGCCCCGCATGCAATCTTCTGCAGACAATGGTGCGGTCGGAAATGCTGTCGCGTTCGGACCGGTGTTAGCTCCATTGCCAGCATCATTTTGGTTGGGACCCCCATTCAGGTGATTGATCCCGGATCCAAATGCACTGTCCTCGCTTCCTGAAGTGTTCCTTTCCATTGCTTTCCTGCGTTTCATAAGGTTTGATCAGTTTCATTGAGTATTTTATACGGCACATTCTGAACTTCCTGTACTGCTCATGTGGTATGTAGCGCGGACCTGCATGGGCCACCAAACCTGTAACGACCCGCTCTCGGAGTCCGTTACTATTTGGAAATGCACAAGTCCTGCTAGGCACCGATGAGATCAATACAGGCTCTGTTGCAGAAATGCGCCAAAATACTCATACATGAAAGTGGTGTAAACCTTATTACAAACCAGCAACGTACATGAAAGGAAATACAACTCGAGAATACAAATACACACCAAGCAAGCCACTCTGATACATATAATAAATAAACACGCTCACACTCACACTTAGTAACCAGCGTCCTCCTGGTCAAATTCTACAGCAAACTCAGCGTCTGCAGTCCCTGGTGCAACTTCCTCAACATGTGCTGTATCTGGCGAGACCACCACAAAAAGAAGGGTCGCCAGGATCAGACGTAACTCAAAGTAACTCTAGCATGATATTTAAACCAATAAACGAGCATGGCAAAACTAGCATGGCAAACTAATAAGTAAGGTGCGGGCAATAGAGCAGAAAAGTAACATAACAGTCTACTTCTATCAGCAATAACAATATTTACTAGTTGTGCCTGAGCCTACGTGACTTATAAAGGGAAGTACGATATGCAACCAAGAGTCCACCTGATATCCCGGGTTACAACAAAACGTTACGGTACAATCAATACGATATAATCAAAACGGTACTTTTCAACAAAACGATACTGTTCAGTCAATACGGTACTATCCACTGGAGATCGGACTGGTCGCTCCCGCACTTCCACAATTATAAGTTACCCCAAAAAACCCAGTGTGTGTGTAGGTTACCGTACTTACCAACTTACCATTTACGAGTCAATTACTCACTTTTCCAATTACATCTTTCGGATAAGCATGTCACAGAGTCCAATTCAATTTACGGTACGGTGCAATTTATCAAGTTTAGCTAACCGTTCAAGTGAAACACTTTGCTAATAAAAAGAAATTAATTTTGGCATGCATCAATATTGTTTTTAAACCCCATAGCTAGGGTACGATGAGTTACCAAAATCGCCTTGTAGCAAAAGGCGCGTTTTGAAAGGAGGTCGGTGTACCTGGTTCACACGTGTTACGAACGAGTTAGCTTAACGAGATAATAAAATGTTAACAGGGCAAGTTATACTAACGTATAACTAATAACTTATAAAATATCCCAATTAAAACTTTAACTTAACTTTATTAAAAATCTTTAACTTAAATTAATCAATAACTTATATTATAACTTTTATAAAACTTATGTCAAAAACTTTATAAAATAACTACTATCAAACAAACTTATCTTAACATACATTACTAACCCAATTTTACTAACTTAAAAATTATCTTATATTTTATAAGCTTACCCTTAAATAGCATAGGTATACATTTAACTTATTTACATATCTTAAATTACTTATAAAAGAACTTTTCCATTACTTAACTTTATAATATAATAAAGCTTTATAATAACTTAACCCCAACCCCCCCTTCTGTTACTCACCCTCCTTCTGTCTCTTTCTCTTCTCTCTCGTTCTTCTTTCTGTTCTTTTTTTTTCGTTGCAGCAGGTGGACGCGGACGACGGCCAAGAGGGAGGGGGCACGACGCGAGGCGGGGTCGGCGCGAGGGGGCGTTCGGCGCTCGGGCGGTGCGCAGGCGGGGGCGGCCGGCCTGGGGGATCTCCGGCGACGGGGAGGCCGGATCGGAGGCGGGGGGATCCGGTAGGCGGCGGATGCGGCGGCCTAGGGCGGGATTCGAGGAGTCGGCGGCGCATGGACTTGGGGGGTTTGATTTTTGGGTTGATTTTGGGGAATTTGTGGTTTCAGATTTCTCTCTCTGGATTGTGATTTCTGGTTTGTTTTTGGGGAGAGGGATGGTGGTGATGTGAATGGGTTTAGGTGTTTGCTGGTTGCTTGTTTGGTGGAGTTGTTTGGTGGAATTGTATGGTGGAAGAGGTGGTGGCTAATCGTCGTGTATGGAGGTGGAGGTGGTGACTGATAAACGTTGCAGGGTTGATCCTTGAAGTAGGAAGGGGCAGGGGGACATGGTTCACGCTTAGTCAAAGATTAGGTTTTCATTTAATTACGGGAAGAATTTTTGGCAGTGGAAGAGACGTATTAGGACTAAAATCAAACTTATTATTAATGAGGGGAGGTTAGGGAATGAACTGAATGTATTTGTGGGAGGTATCAGGTTGGGGATGAGAAAAACATGGGAGGGAAGAATTAACTAACTAACTAAGTAACTAATTAATTAACCAAAGTAAAATTGGTAATTAGTAAAATAAAGTAGCTATGTTAATTCGTAAATTAAAATAACCATAGTAACTATTAAACTACGGTGAAAAAGTTAGACGCGCTCGCGTCGACTCTACGGATAAAAACATTCGGACAATCGGAAGTAAAATTACAAACACACACGCAATTAATCATACCTAAAAATAACGGCCGTTACAGCGGCGGCGGCCGGTGGCTGGCCGTGAACAGTAACTCCGGCGGCCAGATCTGTCAAAAACAGCGACTGGGCTTGGTTTCAACGGATTTTCCAGGAGCTACAGGTGAGAGATGAGTGTAACGAAAATTGCAGTTGGTAGAGGGGTTCGATAGGAGTCCAACGGCGGTAGGGTGGTCGTCGTAGGTGGTCGGATGGCCGGTGGGCGCGAGCTTTTCCGGCGGTGGCGCAGATCTGTAAAACTGTCGCTTGGGTTGTGTTTGAAAATGTTTTGAGGGAGATAGAGATGATGGAAGAGGGTAAGAGGAGTTGGAGACGACCGTGGGGTCAGAGAGGAGTTGAATGGCGGTGGCGGCAGCGGCTGGAGGTGGCCGAAGGACGGCGGGCGGTGGATCTGTCCAAGAACCGTGTTTTGATGGATTTTTCAATGGGTTTTGAGGGGTTTTGAGAGGTGTTTTGCGGGGGAGAGAGTAGGAGAGAGGGGAAGATGTCGTCGGGGAGGAGGAGAGGCCGGTGGGTGGCCGGAGGATGGCCGAAAGTGGGCTTTTTCCGGTGATGGGCGCAGTTAGGCGAAATCTGGGCTTGGGTGGCCTTTAGGGAGAGAAAGAGAGGAGAAGGGAGAGTAGGAGGAGGAGGCGAGGGTGGCCAGACGGTGGGGGAGGCCAGGGGATCGCCGGAGAAGATGGAAGGAGGCCATGCGTGATGGGTAGCGTGAGAGTTGGGTGCGGCGGATGCAAGCTTCTTCCCCTAGGGTTTTTGCGTGAAAGCTAAAAATTACATGTTAAGTTTGCTAAATGGGGACTAAAAGGAGTACACTTTGGGGTAGGAGGAGAGAGGGTGTGTGACAGGGGAGGGGTTTAATTTGGGTGAGAATAGGCACAGAATCAAAAGTGATACGTATGAACCATATTTGATTAGATTAAGATTTGAATTCGAAATGGGTTAGAGCTAATCGGGTTTAGAAATTGATTAAAGAATAAGTCCCACTACGGGCATCGGAAAAATAATCTGAAAATATCGGGACGATCGCAGAGACGAGAAATACGTGGCTACGGGATACGACCGTGTGTTAATCCTACCAAAAATTATTATAAAATTGAGAACTGAGTGTTGAAGCCAAAAGACCAAAACGCCCTTCCCTTCAAAGCTGTTTTGCGAGAAAACGAGCCGTGAAATGACGTTCCCAAAAATTACTATAAAAATCTACACTTCCATACGGTCACAACGGCATATCACATCATATATACCGAAACCAAGAAAGAGCCAAATAAAATACGTGCACGAAAAAGTACGTGCACGTAGAAAATACGAACGGTTGGAAAGCGGCCGTTACAAGATGTTTAATCCATTCCATCAACGATAGTAAACAAACTAATTTCAGTTTAATTGGGAGGGAGTGGTTATTCTAACCGTGGATCACACCAACGGGAGAAATTCCAACGGGAAAATTCCAACATTCTCCCACTTGATCCACATAAACCATTATTCCCAGCAAGAAACAAAATACATGAATCATGGCGATAAGTCCTTTTAAAAAGCAAGTATTATCTTCCATGTATTACAATGTATTATGTTTCTTAATAATATGCTATATATCTTAATGAATAAACCCTACGTTTATTCATGGTCCAAACTTAATGATCTTTCTCACAATAATGTATCTAAATGTGCACAACCATAATGAGAAAGCATCACAACAAGAATTTCATTAAGTTACAATGTTATTACAATGAGGAACCAAGTCCCATTCTATCCACATGATCCTTAAATTTCATTGGTGGCATGTCTTTAGTTAAATGATCTGCAATCATTAGATCAGTCCGAATATGTTCAATGATGACTGATTTATCCTTAACCCTCTATTTTATGGCTAAGTACTTGATGTCAATGTGCCTACTTCGGCTACCAATTTTGTTGTTGTTAGCCATGAAGACAGCAGCTGTATTGTCACCATACATTCTTAGTGGTCTAGAAATAGAATCCATAATTCTAAGTCTAGTGATGAAATTCTTAATCCATACACCATGTGATGTAGCCTCAAAAAAAGATACGAACTCGGCTTCCATGGTGGAAGTAGCAATCAATGTCTGTTTTGCACTTCTCCATGACACAGCCCCAACGGCTAATAAAAATATGTATCCAGAAGTTGATTTTCGAGAATCAACACATCCAGCAAAGTCTGAATCAGAGTAGCCAATGACTTCCAAGTTGTCTGTCCGTCTGTACATGAGCATGTAGTCTCTGGTTCCCTTAAGGTATCTCAATACCTTCTTTGCAGCTCTCCAATGTTCAATGCCTAGATTACTCTGATATCGTCCCAACATCCCAACAGCAAATGCAATGTCAGGTTTAGTGTAAACCTGAGCATACATTAGGCTTCCAACTGCAGAAGCATAAGGAATGTTATCATTTGTTCCCGCTCAAGGTCATTCTTTGGGCATTGGTTCAAATTGAACCTATTACCCTTCACGATGGAAGCTATACTTGGTGAACAATCCTTCATCCGAAATCTCTCTAGAACTTTATTAATATATGTCTCTTGAGACATTCCCAGAGTACAACGTATTCTGTCACGATGTATTTTAATTCCAATAACATAAGATGCATCGCCCAGATCTTTCATATCAAAGTTTCTAGAGAGATATTGTTTCACCTCATATAGCATTCCCTTATCATTGCTTGCAAGCAAAATGTCATCCACGTATAGAATTAAGAAACAAATCTTGCTCCCGCTAACCTTCTGGTATATACATTGATGCACAACATTTTTTTCAAATCCAAATGAAGATATAACATCATGAAATTTTAAATACCATTGACGCGAGGCTTGTTTCAATCCATATATGGATTTGTTGAGCTTGCAAACCAAGTGCTCACTGTTACTAGAGGAAAATCCTTCAGGTTGCTTCATATATTCCTTTTCCTCTAGGTCCCCATTAATAAAAGCCGTTTTCACATCCATTTGTTGCAATTCCATATCAAAGTGTGCAACTAATGCCATGATTATGCGAAGAGAATCTTTCTTTGATGCAGGAGAAAATGTCTCATTGTAATCGATTCCTTCCTTCTGAGTGAATCCTTTGGCAACAAGTCTGGCCTTGTATCTCTCAATGTTACCCAACGAGTCTTTCTTTGTTTTAAAGACCCATTTGCATCCAACGGCTTTCGTCCCTTCAGGTAACTCAACAATGTCCCATACCCCATTTGATGCCATCGAATTCATCTCATCTTTCATAGCATCATGCCATAAATTTGATTCTTTCGAACTAATGGCTTGTGAAAACGTCTCAGGGTCATTTTCGGCTCCAACATTAAAGTCTGATTCCTGTAAATACGCAACATAGTCACTAAATATTGCTGATTTTCTTGTCCTAGTAGATCTTCTTAATGCTGTATCAACATTCTCTTGAGGATCATGTTGATCAACTGGTTGCTCATCCATCAGCGGTTCTTCTTGAACAACAGGTTGTTCAACCGCTTCCGGAGTTTCTTGAACAACTTGATCTACTAGATCAATATCAACATGTGGTGTTTCAATTTGTCGATTAATGCCCATTTGAACTCGAGGGCACTATTAACGATAAATATTCGATTAGTCGATGTAGAGGGCTGATCACCAGCATGACCCCTTTCAGGAATAGTGTCCTGAAAATGATCGCTCCCACTGATCATGTCATTCTCAAGAAATTTCGCGTTTGATTCCACAATCCTAGTGCTATGAGATGGACAATAGAACCTGTATCCTTTAGACCGTTCGGCATATCCAATGAAATACCCACTAATAGTCCTAGGATCCAGTTTCTTCTCTTGTGGATTATACACTCTTACTTCAGAAGGGCATCCCAAACGCGTACATGACGCAAACTCGGTTTCCAACCTTTCCATAACTCAAAAGGCGTCTTTGGAACAGCCTTAGTTGGAACTCGGTTTAATATGTATGCTGCCGTTTTAAGAGCTTCAGTCCATAAGGATATAGGAAGTTTGGTATTACTGCGCATACTCCTAACCATCTCCATTAAAGTCCTGTTTCATCTTTCAGCTACACCATTCTAACTAGGAGATCCTGGATTGGTGTACTGAGCAACTATTCCATGCTCTTGAAGAAACCTAGCAAATGGACCAAGTGCTTGACCACCCTCAGTGTATCCACCATAATACTCTCCTCCTCCATCAGTTCTTACGATTTTAATTTGTTTTCCACATTGTTTCTCTACTTCTGCCTTAAAAACTTTAAAGGCATTTAACGCTTCACTTTTGTGATGAAGCAAGTAGATATGCATGAAACGTGAAAAATCGTCAATAAAGGAGATAAAGTATTTCGGACCACTCATGTCCATGTCTGGACAACAAATATCTGAATGAATGATTTCAAGCAATTCGGAACTTCTGTGCGCACCCTTCTTAGATATCTTGGTCTGCTTTCCCTTTATGCAGTCCACACAAATCTCAAAGTCAGCAAAATCCAAAGTACTAAGTACTCCTTCATTTATTAACTTCTTGATTCTATCTTTGGAGATATGCCCCAATCTCCGGTGCCATAACATAGAAGATTCCCCATTCATAACACATCTTTTTATGCCAGCATTAACATGCATAACAGCATTGTTTTACAAATTAAACATAAATAGACCATTACACAATATGCCATTTCCAACAACATCTGAATTATAAATTAAACTGAATGATGTTCCATGAAAATTAAAATCATAACCCAAAGACAATAGTCTTGAAACTGAAATCAAATTCCTGGAAAAACCAGGTACATAAAATACATTATGCAAAAGTAAAACAAAGCCACTAGATAAAATAAGACGGCACGTTCCAACAAATTCGACAGCTAAGCGCATTTTGTTTCCTGAGAAAATGCCGCGTTCATTTCCCGCTGGTTTCCGCAGGTTTGTCATACCCTGCAAAGTTGTTGAAACATGGATTGAAGAATCAGAGTCAATCCACTACGTGTCACAATGAACATCAGTCATATTTGATTCAAAACAAACAAGGGAGATTGAGTTATGTAACGACTGGTTTTCGTGTAATTGGATTATCTATATTAAAAATATATGCTTGGTGGATCTTCTCCTTGGATGTGATTTTTCCGTCTCCGTGGCTTTCGTTTTCATTCGTTCGTTGTGATTTTCTAGCTTCTTCCTTCGATCGTCGATTTCGGAGTAAGTCATTCGTGACGAGCTTCAAATCGCTCATATCTTAGAGTTAGAGTGATCTTAGAAGTCATAGGAATCTTCCCGAAGCTCCGCGATTCGAATCGGCACTTTTGGTGCATCTTAGTTGGTTCGAGAAGGCGGACCAACCGACTAGAATCCATTCTAGTCGGTCGGTAACTCTACTCAGACCGACTAGTTCCTTGGATTAATTTTACTTAAGTTACTGTTTCTGTTTAGTCGGTCTAAGTTCATCTTTCGACCGACTAGCTGTTAAACTAGTCGGTTAAGTTTTGTACTCAGACCGACTAATTCTTAGTTCTTCTGTACAGTCGAGTACTGTTCATTCTTAGTCGGTCTAAGAACATTCGTCGACCGACTAGATGAGAAACTAGTCGGTCAGTAGTTGTTCTTTGACCGACTAAATCTAAATCCTATTTTTCGTCAGGAGTTACTGTTTCCACTTAGTCGGTCTGCGTTGGTCAACCGACCGACTAGTTCCCAAACTAGTCGGTCAGTGGTTGCTCTTTGACCGACTAATCAGTGTCGAAACCCTAATTTCTGGGCAGCCGCCAGGTCATTTTCTATAAATACCCCACTTCGTTTCTATTCTTTCTTTCTCTTCTCCTGGCCTCTTTCCTTCCCCCATTGACCTCTGATCTTCCCCAACCTTCCTCTAGCTCTTCCCCTCATCAAGAGCCCATCCCCCTCGCCATTTAGGCCGGCCACCTCCTCTAGATCGCCGGAAAACCCCCAAAAATCCCCAAAACCCCATTTCTCCAGATTTTCTCCCCATTCCAGATCTGAACCCTAGGTTTCCCCGGATCGTTCTTCCGTTGCCGTGCTTGCTCGGCTTCGATCTTCCGCTTCTATACGGTAGGGTTCGATCCTTTGGTTTTCTCATAACTCTCCTTGTGATTTTATTGAAACCCTAATTATAAACTAGGTTGGATGTTGTTCTAATGTTGTTTTGTCGTGGCAGCGATTTCATCTCCGTAGATAACATTTCATGACGTGCCTCGTTGATCGTCATCCTTGGTGCGAGGCAAGTGAAACTTGCCACTTAGGGTTTTAGGCCATGTTTTAGGCCATTTGCTTGTTGTAGCGTAAAAGAGACTAGACGGTGAAATGATAGCCGCCTAGACGCCTATTTGATCTAGTTTGACAACGAAACTAGATCCGTCGCCTCAATTGATCTCGCTTGACAACGAAGCTAGATCCAACCCTTTTAACTTGTTGTTCATGCATATTAAACTGCCATGTTTAAATTCTTTATTTGTACGCCTTACTACATGCCATGCCATCCATGTTGAATGTCGCATTCGTAGCACACGCTACAATACTTGTGTTTCCTGGCTCGTGTTCCAGAAGCGGGCTGATCGCTCCAAAATGCAACCCAAGAGCACGACCAAAGACTCGGTCGGCCCCGGATACACGTCCCGGAGCGACGATTGTAGTTTTACCGCAAGCGCACGGCGTAGTGGCGAGCGGGTATCGAACACGAGGAGGTGGTGTTGGCTCCAATCTATCCTAGGTTGGTTTGACTACGAATGTTTTATTGGTGGAGATGGCTATGGTACGATATAATGGAAATGGTGGTGGATGTCGGTGTCGGTGATAAAGAAATCGGTCAAATATCGATTCAAATACAATATAATAAAAGAGGGAATTTGCCTTGCGGCGATCCTGTCACAATCGTCGGGCAAAGTATGGGGATATAAAGCCAAATAAAGACGTCTAGGGCTAGGGAATTCCCACTACGGATCGTCATACATCATCGTAAATAGTGAATCTCAATATTACTAGACTTGTGTTGAGGTGAACTAGTCGTAACTGAATAGAGAACCAAGCTCACGCTCTCGCGCTATTGCCGGTCTATAGCAACCTAGATTAGGGCCCAATCTCTTGCAAACCCTAACCTAAGCCGCTAGCATGAAGATCGACATCATCGTCCAATCGCTCCTCGAGCCCACTCTCGTGCAAACTCGAGTTACGATCTAGGTTGTGATAGTTCGTATTCGTCCAATCTCTTGCAAACGAATATGGGTATAGATTTACAATTAAAAATCCTAGCTTTGGTCCAATCTCTTGCAAACCAAGTCTAGAGAAATCCAATTGTAAATCTAAATCGAATATCTAGGCCTTCCCATCGATTAGAATCCAATCTCTTGCAAATCCCAAATCGATGGAAATCCCTAGCTATCCGTAGTAAATCAATCACAACCTAACCTCCTAGCAATTCTAGCAATTTAGAAATTCATTCATCACAAATATGAAATTAGATCCATAGGGTTCATCCCCAAACCCTAGAACAACAAATCTACTCTAGCATAGCAATAAGGATATATGAATCAATAAAAATCATTGCTTGCATACAAAAAGATAGAAAAACAAAGATTCAAATAAAAAGAAGAAAATACTTAGCTTGATAAAGATCTTCAATCCAAAATACAAGCTTTTAGATCCAAGAGGGGGCCTAGGGCATGGCCTAATCTCTAAAATAATCCTAAGAAAAACATATGGGGGCTAAGAAAACATAATGGGGGGTCTCCCTCTAATGTTGGCTACAAACCCCTTAAATACTCTCCCAAAACCCTAGCAAATAACCCTAGAAAACCCCTCAAATTCGTGCCCAAAAACAGCCCAAACCGCAACTTAAAATCTGGGCCCAGGCCGCACTCGGCCGAGTGGAAAATGTGACTCGGCCGAGTGGAAATTCCTGCATTGCAGCGTCAACTTGCAGAAATTCTCCAGATTTCATCCGACCTCCGATTGGCGCGTTCTTGGCGGCGTTGGAACCGTCATGAAGTCTACTATCCATAAAAAATATGATAAAAATACTTTGATTGCTGGAATAATAGCAGATTTCAAAAGAGTGGGAGGCTGTCTGAAAATCTGGGCGCTGCATGTCCTCGGCATCACTCGGCCGAGTGGAAAATGTCACTCTGCCGAGGGGCTTTTGGAACTCGGCCGAGTCAGAGCTCGTAGTCGACTGACGGATTACAGAGAGTTGGACATTTTGGCTTGCCGTCGTCTGGGTGCCACTCGGGCGGACGGAGTCTCCGCACTCGGCCGAGTGGGCGTGCGATGCTCGACCGAGTGCACGCTGATACATCTCTGTTGCGTGTCCGATCTGGCCGGCCGAGCGGGGTCTCAATGCTCGGCCGAGTGACTCCTTCACTCGGCCGAGTGGCATGCTGAAAATGCCCAATCTCCATCTTTCCGCTTCCTCGTCGCTCCTACGACGTTCTTTCTTCTTCCACTCGTTTTCCATTGCAGAATAACCCTCAAAAGGGCCATGGTTAACACTCCAGAGTGGGTGCAAATCCTTTAAGCTCATTTTTGCTCCCGATCGCTCCATATTTCCTGAAATCCGACAAAAACAAGAAATAGTGAAAAGTAACGCAATATCGTCGAATAATCGTGAAAAGCGTGATATGGGCGATCGAAATGACATGAAAATATGCAGAAAAAGGTGTAAAATATGGACCGATCACGGGCCATGTGTTGGTTGATAGCCAATGCCCGACCTACTAGTTTCCGGCTAGGCACCCACTTTTCGTGGGCATAACCCTATGCCATACGTGTCAATACATTTCCTGGCCCGTGTTCTAGAAGCGAGCATTCCGTGTTCGGGGGTAATGCCCTGGCTCGACATCCGTGTTAAGCACATTTCCTGGCTCGTGTTCCAGAAGCGAGCATTCCGTGTTCGGGGTAATGCCCTGGCTCGACACACGTGGGAGGGGTAGAGATAAACGGTCACTTGAGCTTAGGAGTTGGCCCGATCAGCCACTCTAGCCAACATGCGGAATCTCTGTGCACGACGTGTTTACTTGACGTGATTTACTTGACTTGTACTTGAACACAGCCTGTGGGCAATAGGGCACTCACCTGTGTGTGAATGTCCATTGAATAAATTGCAACATCTGAGTCTATAGCCTTGAGTCTAGTAGTTTTCCTATGTCACTAGGTGGTAGGAAGACTTAGTTAGACGTCCGTGCTTGCTAGTTAGAGGCCCCTGATTGTTAGTTAGACTCCCTGCTAGGAGTTGATTTAATCGTCGTAGGAGTTACCTTAGTGGTTCCTGTCTAGCTCTGACCGTGTTAGACTTTTAAGACTTCTTTTGTCGTTCGCTTGGGTTCATCGACTTCGGACCAAGCTGAACTCATTTCATTGCCGTCTAGCCCTTAGAAAGTCTTAGCGCTTAGTTCCCTAATCTTTAGTTGGTTAACCGTAGGAGTTTCCCGTAGATTTTCCTAAGTCATATCCTAGGCGTATTTATGCTTTGATCATTCGACCAAATCCCTTGCCCTGATTCCCATGACCACCACGTTTCGATAATCGTTGATCCTTCGAATGTCCCCATTCGCGAAGCTTAATTTCTTTTAAAGTTATTTTTCGATTTCCCCTATTGAAGTTTTCGCTAAGTTTAAATTTCGTTTTAAACCCGCTACGTATATACTTAAATTTCTCACTTTTCGATTGAGTCAAAATTCCTTGTAGATTTCGGAGCCTAATGGTTGTAATTATAATTGCTATCTCGTAACCATTTTCTAATCTATATTTTCGCATTTCGGTTTAAGGACTCTATTACTATTTTGAAAAATTCGACATACCATTTTTCTAACTATGAGATCCATTTTAATCGCATATCATACATACTTTAAAATCTCTTCCAAGATAAATAGAACTTCAATTGTTTTCATATATCAGTACTAGGTTCATTGTACTCGTACTTTAAGATCTTGTATAAATCAGTTGTTTGGCAAATCCGGGTCCCTCTAAAAAGTATTTTAAATGTTATTTAATTGGAATCTTCTCTTCAGTTTTAAAACTTGGAAGCATTTAGCATGGGCCTAAATTTTCACACTATGGTTGATCGGATTTAATTCTTTGAATTTCGAAATTTCGTCGGAATATTATATTAAGCTACTGTCGTATAATGTTTACGAACCTCTCCGTTGCAAATCTTGAATTTTCCGAAAGTATCTTTCCGACTTCCTTTTCCTAAGTTTAAATTTGTTCGGAACTTTAAAATGTTTATACTTATACCTCATGTTCTTTCGTTGACTTAAATTTATTTTTGAATTTCGAAAGTTTTGACGAGATTTGATTACTATTTTATAATGTTTTTCCAGCCTTTACTTTCATACCTATTTAAATATCTCGTCCCTTTCCATATATCAATTTAATTCTGAGCGTGTTTCTAATTTTCCCCAAATTCGATTTATAAAGTTTTTCCTTTCTTATTTATGCCGTTCAAATGATTCGTCACGCTCCCTTAATATACCTTCCAAGTCACACATGATTTTAGCTTTCAACAAACCAAGAATATGTCCAACATTTTCTCTATTACAATTTTTGGAAAATTACGTCTTCATAACTTTTCATGATCTAGACCCTCCGTAATATCTGGTTTTAAGGCTTATTTACAAATTTTGATAATTTCATTACTAAAGGAATTATTATCTTTCCGTTCTCCAAACATACTTTAGAATAAATTCTAACTAAATAGAATTTCAAATATTTTCATATCCATGCTAGGCTCGTTAGCCCGTATGTTAAGAGCTTTGTGTAAAACGATTTCTTTTGGCAAATCCTGGTTACACTAAAAGGTAGTTTCAATATTGATTATTTAAGCTTTTCCTGGTTTAAAGGCTTTGAAGGTATTTAGCACGAGTTTAAAATTCTTTCGTTAGTTTAATTTCGTTTCAAACTTTTGCCAACATTATTAAATCACCGCCGTATAATATTTTCTAAAACTACGTCCTTAATGTTCGTATGAACGCTTTACTTCCTTTCATAATGATTTCCATTAAGCCAATAAATCTTTTCCTCTGACTATGTGTTTTCAACTCAACCTTATTTCGAACAACTTATTCTATCGATCTTCAAATATCGTTTTTACGGAGGAGAATTCCAACTTTTCAAAATACAACCGTTTTATACTTTTAGTGTTTTTGACTTTCGCCTTTCACGTTCTATCTCCAAAAACTTATGAGAGTAATATTTACATCTTTCTTCCCCGCCTAAACATCCACAATTATATCTCAGTTTCACTTGATCTATTTACCTCCTTATCATCGCCCTACCTGAACCCATTTTAACGATCTTGTTTCGTTACGCCATCTAATCTTGGTTTCCTTCCTTCTGCCTAGTTATCCCACTAGTGTTTGCCGTTGTTTACGTCACGCCAGTTTAGTAGTGGGTCCTTGGACTTTTGGTGATGTTGTCGTAGTGCATGTACCTAAGTTAAGTATGTAGGCTTGAAGAGTGTACCCCCTATAGCATGATAATGTTTGCCTATTGTGTGATATATACATACTCAGAGTTATTCATGATGTTATGAAATTGTAAGTGTGTTAATATTTATAGATATGTATGTGGATAGCTATACCACTCTAGGGGCGTCTATGTATATAAAATTCTGTATTGGATTGTCTAATGGAGTGTATGTAGTTGGAGATACTTATGATGGTTGAAATAATATGATTGGTGAAACTATATGTATGCTGGGTGTGATAATAATAGGTGTACGTATAGTTAAGGTGGGTAGGCCTATTATGTGACCTATGTGTTGTACGCGTGAGTGTGTGCTCGTATGTAGTTACGTATTGTGCGTGTATGCCATGAGGTGTACACGGCTATTGCATATCTTAACTATGTATGATGTAGACGCGTTGGTATACTAATTATGGGTAATAGGATATGGTGTGAATATATGTATTACATGTGTGTGACTATACAGTGAATGCATGTATTAGGGAAGTGTTATAACTATACGTGCGCTGATGTCTGTATTACTATTATGGTATATAAAGTGATTGAACTATGTGAGTGTTACCTGACTAAATATTAATTGTGATTGACATGTGGGTTGTATATGGTTGTATTGGTGGATGTATATACTTGGGTATGGTATTGGTATAGGTGTGAATACCGTGTTACGTGTATAAAGTATCATGATATGTGTTTTGGGTCTCACTCAAGTTGAGTGGGTATACTCTAAGTATATTGTTGTGTATGTCTGTAGTTGCATATATAGTGATGTTTGATATATATAGTGATAGGAGTGCTTGTGCCTGGTTGTGTTACGCACATGATTGTGGGTCGCTATACCAAGTATATAGCTATAGGTGTTGGTCTTGTGGTATAGATATTTACTAAGGACTTGCCCGTGTGAACATATGTGTGCTAGCTAAACTAGGTGTGTAGATGTGCTGACATATGTGTGTCTATGTGTGATTGGTATATGTGAATGGTTGATATATATATATATATATATATATATATGCCTGAGTATATAATGAATGGAATGATTGAGTATATAATGTGTTTCTATGCCTGAGTATATAATGTATGATTGGTATACATGGATGAAATGTTAGCGTGTATGGGTGTGCACCATGCACGGGTAAGCGTGTGCCTAGTTATAAGTTTTGGTGACTATGATGTGTTTGGCTTGTCGTGAGTATAGTTATAGGGCCGTATGTGATGTGAAGATATGGTGGAATATTTACATGCGTTTGAATGACTATATTTGTGAAATTATGGTAGCGGTGAATATGTATTAGATATAGTAAGACTTGTTTGAATAATGGTGTGGTGCGGCTACATGTGTCGATGTGTTTGGTATTGGATGTATACTAGGAAATATTAGGGAGTAATATACACATGGTTGTTTGTTGCATAGGTAGCTATCTATACGTAGAGCGATGGTTGTATTTGCTAAGTGTGAGACTAATATTTTGTGAATATCTGAACTATTGTTTGTGCTAGGTAAGTAGTAGCTATATAATGGGTGTATGCAAATGATTGAAATACGTGTATGAGTACGAATGACTGTGATAGGTATAAGAGTATAACATGCATGAATGAATACGTGTTAGTAGTGATAATGTTTGACTATCTAGTGCGTATATAAATAAGCACGTGCTATGACTACCTTTGGTTTGAAGTATGACGTGAAATGATTTGGGGTACTTAATAGAGCGACTAGATATGTTAGGAAGTCCGAGGACGGACTTTATTCTAAGGTGGGTAGGATGTAACGACTGGTTTTCGTGTAATTGGATTATCTATATTAAAAATATATGCTTGGTGGATCTTCTCCTTGGATGTGATTTTTCCGTCTCCGTGGCTTTCGTTTTCATTCGTTCGTTGTGATTTTCTAGCTTCTTCCTTCGATCGTCGATTTCGGAGTAAGTCATTCGTGACGAGCTTCAAATCGCTCATATCTTAGAGTTAGAGTGATCTTAGAAGCCATAGGAATCTTCCCGAAGCTCCGCGATTCGAATCGGCACTTTTGATGCATCTTAGTTGGTTCGAGAAGGCGGACCAACCGACTAGAATCCATTCTAGTCGGTCGGTAACTCTACTCAGACCGACTAGTTCCTTGGATTAATTTTACTTAAGTTACTGTTTCTGTTTAGTCGGTCTAAGTTCATCTTTCGACCGACTAACTGTTAAACTAGTCGGTTAAGTTTTGTACTCAGACCGACTAATTCTTAGTTCTTCTGTACAGTCGAGTACTGTTCATTCTTAGTCGGTCTAAGAACATTCGTCGACCGACTAGATGAGAAACTAGTCGGTCAGTAGTTGTTCTTTGACCGACTAAATCTAAATCCTATTTTTCGTCAGGAGTTACTGTTTCCACTTAGTCGGTATGCGTTGGTCAACCGACCGACTAGTTCCCAAACTAGTCGGTCAGTGGTTGCTCTTTGACTGACTAATCAGTGTCGAAACCCTAATTTCTGGGCAGCCGCCAGGTCATTTTCTATAAATACCCCACTTCGTTTCTATTCTTTCTTTCTCTTCTCCTGGCCTCTTTCCTTCCCCCATTGACATCTGATCTTCCCCAACCTTCCTCTAGCTCTTCCCCTCATCAAGAGCCCATCCCCCTCGCCATTTAGGCCGGCCACCTCCTCTAGATCGTCGGAAAACCCCCAAAAATCCCCAAAACCCCATTTCTCTAGATTTTCTCCCCATTCCAGATCTGAACCCTAGGTTTCCCCGGATCGTTCTTCCGTTGCCGTGCTTGCTCGGCTTCGATCTTCCGCTTCTATACGGTAGGGTTCGATCCTTTGGTTTTCTCATAACTCTCCTTGTGATTTTATCGAAACCCTAATAATAAACTAGGTTGGATGTTGTTCTAATGTTGTTTTGCCGTGGCAGCGATTTCATCTCCGCAGATAACATTTCATGACGTGCCTCGTTGATCATCATCCTTGGTGCGAGGCAAGTGAAACTTGCCACTTAGGGTTTTAGGCCATGTTTTAGGCCATTTGCTTGTTGTAGCGTAAAAGAGACTAGACGGTGAAATGATAGCCGTCTAGACGCCTATTTGATCTAGTTTGACAACGAAACTAGATCCGTCGCCTCAATTGATCTCGCTTGACAACGAAGCTAGATCCAACCCTTTTAACTTGTTGTTCATGCATATTAAACTGCCATGTTTAAATTCTTTATTTGTACGCCTTACTACATGACATGCCATCCATGTTGAATGTCGCATTCGTAGCACACGCTACAATACTTGTGTTTCCTGGCTCGTGTTCCAGAAGCGGGCCATGTGTTGGTTGATAGCCAATGCCCGACCTACTAGTTTCCGGCTAGGCACCCACTTTTCGTGGGCATAACCCTATGCCATACGTGTCAATACATTTCCTGGCTCGTGTTCTAGAAGCGAGCATTCCGTGTTCGGGGGTAATGCCCTGGCTCGACATCCGTGTTAAGCACATTTCCTGGCTCGTGTTCCAGAAGCGAGCATTCCGTGTTCGGGGTAATGCCCTGGCTCGACACACGTGGGAGGGGTAGAGATAAACGGTCACTTGAGCTTAGGAGTTGGCCCGATCAGCCACTCTAGCCAACATGTGGAATCTCTGTGCACGACGTGTTTACTTGACGTGATTTACTTGACTTGTACTTGAACACAGCCTGCGGGCAATAGGGCACTCACCTGTGTGTGAGTGATCCCTTGTACTTGTTACTTGACAACACATGTCACACCTACCACTTGTTACTTGCTACTCGTACTTCACTTGTTACTTCCATGCTATACTTGCCACGCATCATGCTATAACTGCTAGGTTGCTAGTTTACCTCCCTTTCAGTTTCCTTGCCCAAGTCTTTTTAGACTTGCTGACATGTGCCCCTTTCTCTTTGGGTGTCGCATGTTAGTTGCCGAGCCAGAGATTGTTGTTGAGGGCGACGAGTTCGTGGAGTTCGTGCCCGATTCTGTTGTTTGACGAGGAGTTTGAGATACCGGTGTTCTTTCTTAGGATCTTGCAGTTTTCTTTTGTTTTAGGATTCCTGTTAGTTGTCGGTGCGTGGCACCTTTGTTGTACTTTGTACTTTTGTTGGCCATGTTTGGGCCCTTAGATTCTTTTCTCTTTAAGCCTGGTGGCTTTTTCTGTGATGTTGGAATTTAATATGATGGATATTCTGAGATTGTCTTTTGTCTCCTTTCCTTTATTATTATCTTTGTTTCGTATCGCGTTGCAAGGACCTGCAAACTTATTGTTGATTGACGCTTATCGGGCTTGGAGCTTGCAGCTTCAAGTCTGAGCGGACCTTCTCACGCTTCGCCTCCACATTTTTGGGAAGCGGGGCGTGACAAGTTACCTTTATTCTTACGCCACTGAAGGAACTTAAGACAATCCTTCTTCATGTGCCCCTTCTTTTTACAGAAGAAGCACTTAGACTCCTTATCAATTCCTCCCTTAACAGGCGTTTTTCCATATCCCTTAAATTTAGGGCGTCTGTCATCTTTCTTATTGGTTGTCATTAACACACTCTCTCCATGCTCCATGATCAACCGACCTTCCTCCTGAACACACATGGTCAAAAGTTCGTTCATTGACCACTTATCCTTATGTGTGTTATAGGGTTTTTTGAAAGGTCCGAATTGATGCAGGAGAGTGTTCCAACCAATTAACTAGGAGCTGTGATTTGAAAGGTCCGAGAACTGACTAGGGTATTTTGAAAGGTCCGAACTGACTAGGAGCTGTGATTGTTCCAAAACAAATTAACGCAAAATATTCCTCCATTATTCATTACACAGATCACATGAGGCTAATGAAATCAGAATCTAGTATCATTACTCATGTTGAAGAGAATCCAATTAAGTTTTAAGGATTACAATCCAAGTACTATGATTTTGAGTTGCTGGCACTCCCTTTTTCCTTTGTAAATTGCTATATGCACCTCAACAGCTGAGGTACAGATAGGATTCAGAGCCAAAATATGCTATTTTTGGAGGTAGGAAAATGTAATAGAAAAATATGATGTAAGATATTTGCTATTTTAAGAAAGAAATCGCATTGCATCTCCACCTCAATTCTTGAGGTACAAAGAACAGTTTTCTTTTCTTTTTTTGATTTGAAAGAAGGACGTTGAACCCTTGACATACCACTATGGAAAATGACTAGTACCACTAGAGACCAAAGGGCGGTGGTATGGTCCTCTTTTTTTACGAGGGAAAAAGCACATTATTTTTGTTTAACTTTCTATCTAGCTGGCCCTTCCTAGTTTTACTGAATGTAAGATCATTTTTCGAATCTTGGAAGGGCGTAATTGCAAAATTAAATTAAAATATTTTGTGAGGGGATGCGTGCAAAAGCATAAATTTACTAGCGTACTGTTGTGTATATATATCTCTCTCTGCTCCTTTTCGGCTGTCCTCGCGTTGCAATTTCCAGTTTCTTTGAATCAAGTTCATTTTTAACCTGGAATGGCGGCACGTGCAGCGCTCGCTTCCTCCATTGCCCGCATCTCTTCTCGATCTACGGCCGCCAATCTCACCCAACGCCGTGGCCTCTCCGCCGGCGGAGGTAAATCTCCCTCGTTTGCCCCCTCTCAACTTTCATCTTCCATTCTTTGATCGATCGTTATTCAAGGGGTTCTAACAATTACAACCGTCATCGTTTCCTTAGTAATTCTTGATAATAAGAAAGATCTGTCATCTGCATCAAATCTACTGATTACTCTGTTAGACTGAATTTATCATCATCTGATCTAGTCTTTAGGTTTTTATGAATTTCTTTTGAATTTATTTGTGCCCTCTCTTTTTGGCAGATCATCATGGACCCCCAAGGATTAATATCTGGGAAGACCCAATGAGCCCATCAAAATGGAAAGAAGAGCATGTAAGCTTTTCTTCCTCTCTCAAATTTGGGAGTCATATAGGCATCAGAAATTGTGAAGTTAGAATTGATCTGCCGCACGAGCAATTTCAATATCACAGATCAATTGCATTATGAGCTAGCCTTTGTTTTTCTTTTGGCGTTTATCTCTGATATGTGTTACCTATTTTTGCATCAACAATTTTTGCCCTTGCAATACAATATATTTGGGGAAATATGACTTTTATATGACACTAAGAGTCAAAAGTTGAAATTTGTCCTGTCATGCTTTAAGTTTAATTTTATTTTTTTTGGTTCAAGTAGAAATTGTTATTTGGATTCAAACTGCCTCTATTATACAATCAGTACAAGTACATATGGACACTGATTCAATTTGATTTTCGGAATAAACATGCGTTGGATTGGGAAGCCATTTATAGTTTAAATTGGGTTGAGTTAATCATTCAGTCATTATGACTAAATTAGAAATGTTTTGTCTGTTTAAGACAATTCCTAATTACCAGTTGTTTCTTCTATGAGTCTTCTCCCTTGATTTCCTTACTGTTTTGGCCAGTTCCAAACTTGTACGCCATGATCCAGAATCAGTAGCTTAAATTCGAGTAGTGAGTCAAATGGGTTAAACTTGTATATGGTTTGCTCGTTGGAGATTAATTGACTTTGTGTGTGTGTGTGTGTGTGTGTGTGTGTGTGTGTGGGTTTGGGGGGGGGGGGGGGGGGGGGGGGGGGGGCGAACCTGTGCGTGAATATTGCAAACATATGCAAACCCCACAAGACGCACGCACGCACGCATACACACATGCGACCAACCTGAAGTGGGTCTGCCTTGCCAGTGGGCAGTATCAAGCTAGGTCTAAATATTAGACCAAAATTGCTTAGGCTTTATGGCAATTGTTCAACAAGCATAGCTTTTTGATGTTCATTTTGGAACGTTCACCACCTTGTGGTTTATCGCCAACAAGCTCCACAGCTTTTCAGTACTTCCTTCCACTACTGCCTCTTACCCATTCAAGATCACCACATACATAATGGAGACTTTCATTGGGATCTATTTCCTATGGAGCAGTATTTCCATGTCACCAATGGATGCTGTATGCCAGCTCCAATATATTAGTCTTTTCACCCAATAACAATTTCTCGTCTAAGCAGCTATTAAAAAAAGGTTGTAAAGCAACTACTTTGGCAGTTACCTCTAATGATTTTGTTTATTGTTAGCACCTCAACTTTTTCAAATCTAGTTGGTGAAAGCTTGAAGGCTGTGCCAAGCAAATGTGGGTTTCGAAATGTTGATAAGAGCAAACAGCATGTCTATTTTGGAAACTCCTGATGCAGTTTGATTTTAGGAATTCTTGGAACAGATCTTACATATGGTGCAGACCTCACGTGTGGAAAAATGCTTGCTTGTCAACATTATCCCCTTTTGAGTAACCAAATGTGATCTTCTTGGGTTGTGGAAAAGAGCAGTACCCGTGAGGTATATTAGATGACAAAATACCTAATAAGATCAAAATGTCACTAATATGACCAACTCTAGAGAATAAGTCTGCAAATAACGTAAGAGGTGCTACAAAAAGGAGAATATTATTTCTGTATAAAGGGCATATTTTGGCAATATATGCATGAGGTCATTTGGAAACCTAGATACTAGTATCTGGCTAAGTTGAAAAAAGTATAAAAGTTACCCTACAATGCCGACACTCACCATGATGTGGAGGCTTAGCAGTTATAAAGTGCAAGTTCTGGCCTGAGCATATAAGGCGACTCAAAAACATTTAAATATGTAGTTAATGCTTATATGCATAACATTCCCAAGTTGTATACGTTTAAATTTGGAAATGTTATCTGATAAAATTTATGTATATAGTCTCACATGTGAAGCATCAATGAGCACAACAATTTGAAGTTTTTCTGCTTCCAAGTTTGGGTACATTAGGTAGGCTGGATTAACTGCTTAGTGTAATGCACTAGAAGTTGAGAAGCCTAGTTTTTTTATGTTGAGTTTGTTTGAGGTATTTTAAACCTAGAGTTTGTAATTTTGTATACATATAAACTATGCTTCCATTCATTTGGATTTCATGAACTTCAGTCAGAATGAAGTTTCATAAACCGCAATAAAGTGGAAACATCTATGCTTGTGTTTTGGCTAACTCAAAACAGCTTCCAAATGTTGGAGTTCCCACAGTGTTTGCTAACTACAAAATAATTTGCGCACAAGGTGTAGATGCAAATTTGGAGTTCTGTTACAAACTCCATGAAACCCTTGTTGGGAAAACTAAATTATGTTACGAAATACATCCCTGACAGGTTCTGCTGTTGGCTGCATTTGCATGTTACAGAATTCTACTGAAAGAATCTTGAAATGCAATCATCATCAAGTCATTGGGATCCTAATTTACCGTTGAGTCTCCTTCCTGAAGTTTAACACCATCATCATTACATGACATGCTTAAATCTAGAAATTAATTATTTTGACTGTATACTTGCAGGGATGTTATATTTTAGTTAGTTATTGATATTGATGTACTATGAAGAGATGTTCACAAACCCCATTTTAAAGAACTAATTATAATTGTTTCATTCACCATACTCATTCATGTGTTTATGTAAATGCCTTGCAGTTTGTATTAGCCAGCCTTAGTGGATGGGGTTTGCTAATTTACGGGGGATACAAGGCTTTTGGCGGAAAGAAAGAGAAGAAGGAAGAGGTATGCATTTCTACTTGAACTGCGTAGCATTTTTTTCACTTATCTGGCATGACTAATAATGAAAACTTTTTAGGATGGGCATGCTCTTTCTCTCCGAATAAGTTTATGCATCACTTCCACTTTCAAGAGTTTTGTTTTTCAGCCACATGACTACAAGGACTTATGGGGCAGGTTGCATGTTGTATAAATATGAACTTCTAATAAAAGTTCTTGGAAGATTTTGTTTTAGGAGCTCTGATTAATAATCTATGTGAGAAGCATACACAAGTCTATGATAATAAGGGTTCCTTAGAATAAATGGATCATTATTTTATGCCTAGAATCAGAGTATGGGAGGTGAGTGAAGCTTTAAATGGAATGAAACCAAGAAAAGCATGTGGAGTAGATGCGATTCATATTCAGGTGTGGAAATGCATAGGAGATGTAGCCGTTATATGGCTGGTAAAGCTGTTTAACAAAATTTAAGAATCAAATAGAATGCTAAAGGAGTGGAAGAGTACCACTTTGATATCTTTATATAAAATAAATATGATATATAAAGTTACTCTAACTATCATTGAATCAAGTTAATATGTCATATTATGAAATTATGGAATATCAACATATCATAAAATCAATTAGGTTTTATGCCAGATTGTTCGATTACATGCAATCTATCTCATCAGATAGATTGTGGAGCATTATAAAGAAAGAGATTTATATATGATCTTTATTAACTTTAAGAAAACCTATAATAGAGTTCCTAGAGGTTTTGTGATGGGTCTTACTAAAAATGCTTCCTTTAAATATGTTACTTCTATTCAAAAACATGTATTAAGTAGTAGTCACTAATATGAAGACTTATGGAAGATTAACAGATAACTTTCGATCATCATTGGGTTACATTAAGGTTCAACTCTAAATCTCATCATCTTTGATATAGTGATGGATCGGCTCATTTGTGCATATTTAAAATAAGATGCTTTGAAGTATGTTATTTACCGTTCTTATTTTGATAGATGAGATCAAAAGTGGTGTAAATATAAAGTTAAATTTATGAAGATAGACATTAGAGACTCAAAGTTTCAGATTTAGTAGGAATAAGATTGATTATATGAAATGTAACTTTAGTAGAGTGGTATATGAAGATCATAGTGTGGTGAGCTGTATGAGAAAAGTATATGCTTAAGTAAGTGTTTTAAGTATCTTAGATCGGCTATCCAAGAGTGTGCGTAGATTAAGAAAGATAATGATTATAGAATTAAAGTAGGATGGTTGAAGTGAAGAGTTGTAACAGGAGCATTGTGTGATCAAAATGTACCGTTATGATTAAATGATAAATTTTGTAATACAACGATTAGACCAGTTTTGTTATATGATACAAAATATTGGGCTATCACCAAGATGCATGAATAGAGTCTAGGTATGGTAGAGATGCGAATGTTGTGGTGGATGTATGGAAACATTGCAAAAGATAAGATAAGAAATGAGGATATCCAAGCGGTGGTAGATGCGATCCTTATAAAACATAAGATGAGAGTACCTCGCTTGAGATGGTTTGGCTATTTAAATCGTAGATATATTGATATGCCCTTTAGAAAGATAAAACATATTAATATTAAGACCAAAAGAAAGAGATGTAGACCGAAGAAGATGTTGATGTAAATGATAAGGATAGATATGAAAGATCTTGGTTTGACAAAAGAGAGTGTTTATATCATAACGCATGGAAAAAGAGTATCCGACATCACGATCCAATATTAAGTGATCCTAATTTTTTAGGATGAAGGCTAAGATGATGATTATGATAGCAAAAAATTGAAATTTATGGGAAAAGAGGGCATCTTTTCTACATTTGCCATCTTTGCTAGTATGAGTGTCTCAGTTAAATTGGATAAAAAATACACTTGAAACAAGGTAGCTGATTCTTTGAGGATCATTGTGAATCACATGATCAAAATCTCATGCCCCTTTGTTGTATTTCCTACACAACTAATCAAACCTTAATTGTCCCTTGGATGGTGCTTTTTACGATGAAGTTTAACAATGGAAAAAATACGCGATTGGTCAATTTTATCAAACAGTTGAATTAGCGAAGTTCGGTTCTCATTAATACACATATACTATACATATTTTTACTAGAATTATAAGATAAAGATGTATTCTCTGACCTCTGTCAAGCTTCAGGACGTCTCTATTGTTTGATATTTTTTTATTACCAAGCAAGGCTCTAGTTTTAATGTTGCTTTGCATATAGATTGTTTTGGTGTCTCTTGAGCATGGTGATGTTTAAAGCTGATAAATAAAAATCGTAGTGTTGCACGAATATTCTTACACGGTATCCGTTCTCTAAATTTTAGTGAAGATTTCTGATCTCTTCACTAACCAGTATAATATAAGTTTCACCTTGATGATGAAACCTCTCACGATATACGAGCTCCCAACAGAATTTAAAATCCGTCTCAAACGTTGCTAGCGTTTGAGAGAAAAAGAAAGAATTTATTTATTTATTTAGAGAATAAAATTCTTCCTTTGAGCCAGGAGGAGACGGTCAAAATAGAATTCATTTCTTCTAGTGTAAGAGTTTAGTGTCACATGAAGCTAGTATAGATCCATAATAAATTATTGGTCAAGGTAAAATAGACAAACTTATTTGAGTAATAAGTTTGGTTCATGTTAATCATGGTATCACATACTCGACTTATGAAATTAAGATTTTATTAGTGTTTGATAAATTTTCATACCCTAAATATTTTATCAATATAGTTATGAGGAATAGACCGGACTATACATTGTAACTGTCGCTGATAGGTCCAATTTGCATTGGAGGAGAGTCCGGTCTCACACTTACCAGATAATTACGATTCCGAAATGGGTGGTCTTTATATGCAACTAGCGTCACCGTCGTACAAAAATCTAAGATAATCGCACATTTAGCAAAACTCTAAGATAATCATATAGAAAAGCCTACAAGAGCAATATGATCTATAAACCAACTATTTTTTAGTCAAAACGGAGACACATACATCAACCTTATACGTATTTTGAGGTGACTAGAAGTTTAGAGGTGTGCAAGTGTCAAACGTGGATGGATATAGGAGCTACTTATCACAGAGGACCATCTAGCTGCGTGAGACACTAATTTCTGGCAGCAGAAAGTGCCATGCTTATTATAGAACCACGCACATATGTCTGTTGCGGGGTGGATGAAATGAAGGACAACTCCAAGTAGGTAGGTCCTGGTTTGCATCACTTCACTTCTAGTAGCAAGTCAATCACATTGTTTTTTAATTGTCATGCATTGGATATGGGGCAAGTGTCCCTAAATCCAATCTGTTACCCTGAGGACAACTTTTGTGTATGTACTTGCAGTAACATGCTTTATCAATATCGGTTCAAAGAGAATTCTGGGTTATGTCCTTAATTTTTTAAAAACACAATGTTAGCATGTTGGATATTTTCCCAATGGTGTATCTCAACAGAATGATTGTCCATGGAGAGAAGTATCTGCCACTACCACTTCCACATCGTGTATCTCAACAGAATGATTGTCCATGGAGAGAAATATCTGCCACTTCCACTAGGTGGAGAGTATTGCCCCCACCTCTGTTAATGCCGGGCCTTCTGAGTCAAATTGATCGTGTCAACGTGCAATGTTCATCAATGGTGTTTATTATAGAAATCATTCCCTTCTTGCAGTGTGATACCAGTCTTAGAGTTATAAGCGTGAGATGGTTGCATGAATGCACATGTGAGTGCATGGTAGGAAGGCATATGGACCTATCTATGTGAACTTTTTAGGGTTTTGATGTTGCATGAGCCTCTCCTTGCCAAGATCAGAGTTTGGAACCAGCAACTTCTGTTTGACAGCCATAAATGACTTGGCCAATTCTTCTGTAGAGCTTTCCGCTGTTTGGTTCACACTCACACATCAAATGGCTTGCATGATTTTTAAATTTTAAGTGATGCACCCCCTATTGAACAAGGGGTTACCTGCAATCTGCCACTGTCATCGAGCAAATATCGTATCTCATATCATATTTACTTCTTTTCAATTCCTTTTATTTGTTGTTGCAGGTGATTGCAGCAGCCGCACAGTAGAGCCAAGCAGCCATGAAACAAATGCTTGGGAAATAAAGCTTTTGCCTAGACACAGCGCCTTCAAGGAAATGCGTCCGCCTTCTTGTGTTCATCAACTGCGGGTTTGGTATATGCATAACTCTGGAGCATTAAGACGCTGATAATTTCTCATTGCTGCATTGGCAAGCATGTTTTTGATATTCTCCCTGATGTTCTCCTTTGTTGTTGAGTTGCCGCGAATTGTTCTGGAAATGCTTGCATGATTCTTCTTGGAATGTGCAAGGCGTACGGTTTCGGATACGTATTTACTTTAAATAGTAGTTCCTGCTTGATTTCCTGCTTCATTAACAATCAGAGAAACCAGCCGTCTGCTTGGGGAAAGTATAGACAGTAAGTAATCCTAGCTTCGGAAATTATTAAAAAATATATATTAAACTATCTATTTTCATGATAAGCCTTTGACCGGTACTAACAATACTGTGGAATAACTTTTGGGAGCTACTTTGTACACTTGCCGTTTTGCTCTGTGCACACACCGTTTAAATTTTTACTTCCGTGCACAATGGGTTGAATTATATATAGTTAAGTTTTTGCTCGGTTTTTGCGTGCGCTGGGAATATCAAAAATGCACGTAAGCCAAAACAACTTTACTTCTTTCATCTTCTTCAAGGAAATTTGCTAGGAAATTTGTTCAGTGTACACAACGCGAGAGAGGGAGGGAGGGAGGGAGAGAGCTTGTTGAAGGGAGGAGGTGATCTTCGCCATTGACGGAGTTCATTCCTTGAATGGAGAGTAATTTTTTTGGCTACAGCCTAGGTAAGAGAATACCATATATTAGGATGATTAACAAAATGAGAAGCAATGACCTATATTTCTAATCTAAATATCTTATCCTTCTTCTTATGGTTTCCCCCAATAATCTCATTAGTACATATTCATCAACAAATCCAATTGGAATTGGTATCATGATACCGGTTTGCACCTCAATTCCCTTATATTATCATCACCATAAAGTTTTTCTTTTCTAAAAAGAAAACAATAGCAGTTAAGCAACTGTTGCAGCAAGAAGAAGAAAGATGGATATCCCCCCCCCCCCCACCCAATTTTAATCCCCAAAGGGGTTTTTAAAACCCGGGCCCTGCCCCAGGCTAAAACCCGGGTTGGGCACCCCAGCCCGGCCCCGGCCCTGGCCCCAGGCTAAAACCCGGGCCGGGCACCCCAGCTCGGCCCCGGCCCTGGCCGATCAACGGTCCGTTGCCCGGGCCGACGGGCCACCGGGCCGAAATGAAACCATGAGATGATAGAGAAGAGGGATTTGTGTGGTGAATAAGTTTTTTAAATGCGTTGTGCGTGCGGTGAGTAATTTTTTGCCTTTTGTGCAAGGTGGGTAATTTGGTATGTGTGCAATGTAATTTTGTTTGATGAATAATTTGGTACGTGCACAAAGTAATTTTTGAAAATAGTCCATCTCAAAATTTTCTACAAATAAAGGCTTAGGGCCTGTTCTTTTGCAAAGAGAGTAGCCAGGATTCCACAAATTTTCACTATTCACCCACTATTCACCAGCTTTTCTACCCAACTTTCCCATTTCGTGTTCTTTTGGCTTTTTCGAAATCCTGGAAAGTTTGCATACGTGGAGTTTCAATTGGGATTCCCGAGGCACTTTTGTAATCCTCTAATTTTGTTGGGAAAGCTTAGATTTGTGGGGCCCACTTTGTCATCTCTCTCTCTCTCTCTCTCTCTCTCTCTCTCTCTCTCATCCACCTCACCAACTTTCCACTATCTCATTCCAACTTTCCAAACCCAAAAGAACACAAGAAAGGAGAGTGGACCCCACTTTACTTTCTCAACCCTACTTTACATACAACTTTTCAAGCAAAAGAACACAAAACTCAAATTTCTCTCTCCTCAGATTCTACAAATCCCAAACTTTCACATTTCTACTTTCTTGCAAAAGAACAGGCCCTTAAAGAATTTTGCAACAAGTGCATGATTAATGAAGACCATACAAGTGAAATATGTTTATACTAAATTTCTTGTAAGCAATGAAATATTCTTATTCTAACAAGTACATGATTGATGAACAAACGGCTAAAATCTTGTAAGCAAAGTGTTTATACTAAATTTATAACCTACAACTAGTAGGTTATTATTAGTTTTGGGGTGAGCCAGCAGTAGAGGGTGATTGACCCACTTTTGGGAGAAAGGAAGAGAGTAATTTTTTTTTGAGACATGGGAAAGCTTTTAACCTTGACGTCCCATGAGGGAGGCAGGGGGATAACCACTGGGACAATTAGCCCGGGTTGAAGAGAATAATTGATTCATTGCTCTTTAGGGACACAAAACTGTATGATTTTTGTGTAAATTATAAGGTGGATTCAAATCAATAATAATTATCATGACCATCATTATTTACTTCATAATTTGTATCAAAGCCTCATATTTACTTAAAATATCCATGAAAAGGTGTGGCTTAAAATGAGCTGATTTTTATGGTATACTTTAATTTCATTAACACATGAAAATAACTTGCTTTGTTTTTTTTTACAAAAAGAAATTTTAAGAACACAAGATATTAACCAAGGAATGGGTATTTGAAGAATTGTAAATGACTGCTTACAAGATTTGCAAGGTCTCTCCATGGGCGGCATTCTCCAAATGCTTTCAAGAGTAATTTTGTGTGCAGTGAGTATCTGGTATGTGTGAGGAGTGATTTTGTTTGGCGGGTTGTGCGCGTGGAGTAATTTTTTGAATGTTTTGTGTGGTGAGTAATTTGGTATGTGCACTGAGTAATTTTGTTTGGCTGGTTGTGCACGTTGAGTAATTATTTACTTGTTGTGCGCAGTAAGTAATTTGGTGTGTGCGTAGAGTAATTTTCAGCGGTGCATTTTGCAATTTTTTAAAATGACAGCTTCGGTATTTTTCAAAAAAATTCAACGGTACGTGCGCTGAGCAAAATAGCGAGTGCACAAAGTAACTCTCATAACTAAACTGAATATTAAGAAGGCTGTTCTCGGTGTGAATTGGAAGTCGCCTACAGTTGGTTTGGTCAAATTGAATGTTGATGGGGCTTCCAAAGGAAATCTGGGTGGAGCAGGGGCTGTGGGTTTAATCAGAAACCACCTGGGTGAATGGTTGTCACGATTCTCAGCTTTCTTAGGCATTTGCACTAATCTAGCAGCTGAATTATATGCGATCAGATTTGGTTTAACGTTGGCATGGGAGAAGTGATGCAGGCGTGTTATTTGTGAATCTGATTTCCAGAGCTCCATTACACATTTACAAAGCAAGGACTTCTCCTTCCATCCCCTTTCTTCCCTTTTGAGTGACATTCACACCTTTATTAGTAGAGATTGGGAGGTTCAACTGAGGCGTACCCTGAGAGAGTGTAATTTCTGTGCGGATCTTCTAGCAAATTTGGGACTTCAACTTGAAGATGAACTGCACATTTATCAAGATTCTCCCGCTGATCTTTCTCAATTCCCGTTGGCAGATGGCATATGAACATGTTTCGAGAGAGGTCTTAAGCTTAGATAATCTTCTTATATTTTGTCTTCCGATGAATAAAAATAACTCCCATAACTTTAAGCCCATTTATGTATGAGTGAGTGAAACATGGATCTTACTAAATTTTTTTGTTTAAAAAATAAAACAGAGTTGAAAAGCAAAAAAAATATCACACACAAAGAGTAATGTTGTTGCACCGATGATTTCATGAATTCATCGCACCTATGAATTCACCGCCTTAATATTTTTGTTTTTCTTAAAAACCACTATTATTTCCAATTTTAACCACATCTCTTTTCATCGTTCTTCTTCCCTCCCCTCACCACTAGGAGTGAGCACGGTTTGCTCAAACCGCCCGAACCGAACAGGACCGAACCAGACCGAGCCAAAAACCGAACCGAACCGCCCTCCATCGGTCTGGTTTGGTCTCAATCGTTGGAAACCGCCACTTATATGGTCTGGTTTGGTTTCACCTTGTCGAAACCGCTTAAACCGAACCGAACCGAACCGACTCCTAACATATATTATATATTGTACTGAAAATCTGTTGGGATTTTAACCCTAGTCCCTAGGAACCCTAGCCTAAGGCCTTTATACTGAGCGGCGCCGCGCCGGCCCTATTTGTCTATCTGCCCTCTTCAATCTCCAGTCTTCACTCTTCAGAGTTCAGACTGCATTCGTTTTTTCCCGTTTGAGCATCACTAATTCTCCATGCACTTAACGCATCATATAGCCTTATTTAACCTGGAGAAGAAAATGGGATGTGCTTAGTTGATAATGAGATAGTATAGGACGTTCCTATCTGTAGAAACATCAGTGAATTAACATGATCAATGCAATTCAGCATCAAATACCATTTTGATACAACTTCTAGTGATGAATCCACCCTGACTGCTATAGAAAAATGAAAATACATAGAACAATAATAACCGCACATGTCGTAGTCACAGTTAGAACTACTGCAAGCGATGCAGTGCCTAGTTTTCCCTGGTTTGATAAGGAGCACAGAAATGAAGCCATGTCATGAAATTATTTTAATGACAAAGTCTATATTTAGCAAAATTGGGTATACGAGGAGATCTTCCGTTATCATATGTCTGAACCGTGGTTCCAAACCGAACCAAACCGCTCCAAGCGGTTTTCGTCGGCTCGGAAAGCGTCGGTCTGGCGGTCTGGTTTGGTCTGACATGTGAGAAACCACTACTTATACGGTCTGGTTCGGTTTAGGTCCCAAACCGCCGGTTTGAGACCGTGCTCTCCCCTACTCACCACCTCCTCCTCCCCCTCCTCGCCGCCTCCTTCACTTCAAGCTAGGTGGCAAGCTCACCGACGAAGCTAGCGGATCATTTTGCTTGGAAAGAGCTGGCGAGGATCGGAAAGGAGCATACTCTTGAAATTTTGCGGAGAATTCCTCAATTGAAAAGGATCAAGAAAATCCTTTTCGGCCTTCATTATGTACATGGTAAGCAAGTATGACAATCGGGTCTACATCTTTGCTGAGTGTGGAAATATGCTGATAGAAGTTTGTTCCTTCTTTTTCAATCAAGATGTATTCATATTTTCTCACCATTAAAATATTAAAGACCAGCTCAAAGCTTTACAACCAATTGCATGCTGCAAGAAATAATTGCAAACTTGCTTCAAAAGCCTGAATTTTGATACATATTATACGAAGACTGAATTTTTGTTTTGCTTTCCTTCGATTTCCAAGGGCTGTTTATTGCGAATAAACGCCGGCAAAGTCAAACACATCTTCTTGATTTTGGGATTTTTTTGTGTGGGGAATTTTTTTTCAGGTTCTAAGAAGAAGAAGAAGAGCGATAAGTTCTTTGCAGGTGTAAGGTTCTAAGAAGAAGAGGGGAAGGTGGGGGGGGGGGGGGGGGTGGTGGTGGTGAGGAGAGGGGAGAGAAATGATGAAAAAAGTTACAGTTAAAATAATTGGAAATAAGAGTGGGATTTAAGAAAGAGATGCGGTGGAATCATAAAATCATGCGGTGCAATTAAACATTACTCAACAAAAAATCAGTAACTGATTGAGTTCAAATCAAAATGAAACATTAATAGCATTTCATTGTTAGAGCACTTCCGGTGGAGGGCAGGGGCTGAATCTGTTCTACGTCAGATTCAGCCCCCTGTTAGTTGTTATCTTCCAATGGAGAGCTGAATCATTGACTGATTGAGTTCAAGTCAAAAATGCAACAAAAAATTGACTTGGATCTTACAAAAAATCTTTTAAAAAAAATCCAAATCATACATCATTGCTCGATTGGATTTAGGAGTTTGTGTAGGAGATGAGAAGGTGAACAAGGAGATGGCAGGCGGGACATGAAGTAGATAGATTTTGTTATACCATACATTGTGGGCCAAATAGTCTCGGCCTTCTCCCGTAAACCCGCGCTACGGGTTTGTAACATTAAAAATACAAAAATAATAATTCAAGATCTATGTGTTACGAAGTCTAGTGATTTTTTAAATTTTTTATTAAGAGCAATTTGTCCTCTTAAGCATATGATTATCGTTAACTTTTAATGAGAACTAATCTCTGGTCATTCCTAAGCCTCGTTCATTTTGATGTTCGTATTCTAAAACATTAAAACACTAAATATTATCTGAACCCTAATAATTCAAGATATATGTTTTACGAAGTCTAGGGATTTTTTAAATTTTTTATTAAGAGCAATTTGTCCTCTTAAGCATGTGATTATCGTTAACTTTTAATGAGAACTAATCTCTGGTCATTCCTAAGCCTCGTTCATTTTGATGTTCGTATTCTAAAACATTAAAACACTAAATATTACCTGAACCTAAATCTAGAGGTGATACAAGTTTTATTGCTTAAGAAACATAAATTTTTTAAAGAAAAGATCCATTAGTAAAAAAGCTTTGGATTCATATTATCTTTGGTGTTTTAGGTAGTCAGAATATGGAAAACGGAATGTCATATGATACACATTATTCATACACACACAGTTTAAAATATAGAAAATACCTAAAGATGTTCCAACCCGGATTACTTTTAATGATGATCCGCTCTCTGTGATTTTTAAAACAAAGCAAAAAATCAATCTTCTTCTACCATTTTGTTTGTTGTTATTTACAACTATTTTCAGAAAATGGTCAGAAGAAAGGATAGCTCAAAAATTGAACCCAAAGCTAAGATTTTTCTTTTAGTCTTTAATATTTACCTATGATTTTTTTATTTAGAATGGATTATTTGTTGTTAGTTCTAAAAGAATAACCTTTTTCAAGATCACAAGTAATTAATCAAAATAAATTTAGTTTGAAGTGATTAATCAAAATGGCAATCGCATTCTACTGCATCTCCAGAGATCATAGAATCTATACAGAAAAACCAGAAACAACCCATACAACAGCAAAATATTTATTGGCAAGGCCAATCAATATGGTGTACACTCTCAAACATCTCGTTATACAAGCCAAACAAGTGAAAGTCTATTGCTTCCTCATCTCTGATACTGAGAACGCAGTTTAGATCTGATAGCATACAACAACGAAAAACTAGGACAAGATACACACCCAAATGTGCAAAAAGATCACAGGGAAAAGGGCGGATAGCGCGCCGTAGGAGAACCAAGCAGTATGTTTTGGCTCGTCTAAAATCACTCGCTCTTTTTATCCTTCTTTTTGGTGAACTTGGCTTCGTCCCTCCCGCTGTAGGGGGCAACATGGTATGCATACTGCTGGATGACTGAGAAGACGACCATCTCTAGAATTACCAGTGTGTTCTGAAGAGCTTCCTGGACCTGTTCGATGTCCAGCCAGTAGTGGTGAGCTTTGAGAATTCCGGCTGTAGCTAAGAGTTCCAGTGCAAGTCCCTGCAAAGAGGAAACACCTTTTCACATACTGAAATATTTGTTGATCAATGATGAAACCTGAAATGCCAAGCTGTAGTCAAAATGCAGGTGTTCTGAGCAAGTGCAAGCGCAAGCGATCCCGATGGACAACCTTCACCACCACCAAGGTTGAAATACAGCAGATTCAGTCTTGTAATAATTTCAGATGCATGTGTCCATCCAGGTGTTTGGGTGCGCGCGCGCGCGCGCGCGCGTTCGCAGTTAGAAAAAGAAAAAACTGAAAGTAAAATGAAGCATACCTGCCAGAAGCAAAAGAAAACAATTCCCTTGATGCACAAGAACTTCGCCAGCGGCTTATGTGGTGCCAACTCCTTAGCAAACACATGGTAGAATACCACCAGAGCATACAAGGCCATGGAAACAGATATGTTCAGTACAATGGTGAAAGTCCAGCTAAGCCAGCTAGGATACCAACCAATAAGTAGGCATGCAATCATTAGAACCGAGCAGACTGGCCGAATTATTACAAACTGCCATGTCCAGAGCTTGAGAACCTTCAATGTATTATGCTCTAACCGGACAGTACGAGGCTGCATCCAATAAGGGAAATATTACATTTATACATTTGATGCGAGGACCGATCATGAATGTATTAAAGTTTCCATGCAGTTCATAATAATCATTACACCCTAATGAACTGACAGTGTCACTAATGTTACTGAAACTATGGAGCAGACATAACTATTGCATGAAAGTGATAACTCCACCCTGCTAACAAACACTTGAAGAATGGATGGAATTACAGAAGTTCTTAAAGCCACCACTCTGGCTCCTAGAAATTTTTTTTCTTGGCAACTTTGATTAGGGGAATCAGTTGGCTGTCCTAAACTAGATGTCAAAGCAGAGAAGGAAAAACCGACATAACTCAGATCAGGCCAAGTATTCATCTCCATGCCAATGGAGAAGATGAAAAACATTAAATAGTCCATGTTGACAAAGAGAGCTTATGTGACAAACTGAAATGGATGCAATCAAAACCACTACTATTCTTTTATTCCAGTGTAGTCCATGTCACCCAGGTTTGGTAACAATTACCTACTTCCGGTAACCTTTTGTCGCAACCAACAGACAGATGAACTTATCTACTTTCAGTCAGATTTGTTTATGGATCATGATTTTTATTATAAGGTCAAAAAGTTCGAGATACTCTCTTAAACTTCTGATGAAGTTCCAAGGCGGTTTCTTCTCTCCTTAAAACACAAATCCAGGTCCCAGCTTTAAGAGTGGAAACCTCAAGTTTCAGGAGCATTGTCCATTATAAGGTCAACAATCTTTATAGTACTAGTAAGGTCATTCATTGATTTCTAAAAACAAACATTTTAGATTATTAGCTTCAGAAATCAGGATTGAGATAATACCATGAAAAGAGTTACTGGGAAAGAATGATGAATCTCCCTTCCTTTGATCTCAGCCGGGACTTGGTTCTTACTAAGAGAGATATTCAAGTAACTGTACATCAGCGACATGAACTTAGCGATTGCCTGCACATTTCAAAAATGAAGGTGTATGAAATATTGTTGCCAGCAATGTCTTTCAGGGAATGAGCTTAGTAGAGACATAAATACCAGTGCTTCATAGCATTCCTTAATCGATTCCAAGAAAGTGAAGAAAGTTGTGCTGCCTTGAATGTCCAGCAAGCCAACAAAGGAACTGATGGCATACAAAGGAGCCATGAGAATGATGATTATTATAGCCGTCTGTTCCTTTGGATTCTTCCAATAGAAAAGGTGCTGCGATAGTAATTGAACTGTAAAATGCATTGACAGCATTACACAGCACCCTGCTCCTAATAGAGTGAGAGTCCTCGGATCCATTTTGGATAGATCCATTAAATCCATCTTTGGCTAGGTGAAGACCTAAAGAATATCACACACAACATTTACATCCAAGGCATTCTTTATTAGTTACTTGGCCTTTTTCATCAACAATACAAGCAAAAAAAATTAAAAAAAAACAAATTACAAAACAAGCAAGCACGTAGGCATAGATAAATATACATAATATGCTAACAAGTAGAGCATGAATAGCTGTGTGAAGGATAAACAATTACATAAAATCATGTTAGTAAGGCTAAATCGAGCAAGTTACATAGGATATTAAAATGCCGCATATAAAGCAGCAGATTTTAATAGCTAATACGATAGCATAGATTGAAGAAGCAGCTAAATATTGACCGCTTCACACTAATCTACCAATATCCACATGAATGCTACCAGCCGCATTCATGTGGATATTAAAATGTCACATTAGTAGTTATATTATCCTTGAGCAGCAGCTCTCCTAATTCTTTGAACCAGCTCATTTCTATATAAAAAGTGACATCTCAAATTTTGATTTTGAGTGTGTTTTTAAATTTTTTTAATAAATAAAGCATCTTCAAAGAGATGTTAATAGTAAAAGCAGAGGGTTTATTTGCGTGCATATAAATACTTCATGGAAGCTGCCTGAAACAATCAAATTTCATGCTCTCTCTCTCTCTCTCTCTCTCTCTCTCTCTCTCTCTCTCTCAAGTTGTGTAATTGTGTAATTCATAGCATTTTGTAACGATCTATCTATTATTTCATTAATTTGCCAACTTTATTGCAACTTTTATGGATGATGTTATAGCACAGTAAAGGAGGTCCACAAACCCAATATGAGAATACTAAATGGCACAATTTACAAGTTATCATAAAAAATCCGACCCACTCAAGAAGATGTCCATCCTACAAGCGAAGTTACTAAAATACCCTGTAACAATCTTATATATAACACTCCAATTTAGGAGGAGATGAGCTCATTGTCATTCTTAAACTCACTCTCTTATTTTTACATAATTTTATATTATCTCATGTTCTAATTTGCATGGAGGAGTTAAAGTCAGACCCTCACCCAGGGCACGGCTTACTAATGCTCTTACTATTTATGACATGCAAATGATAGGACAATTAAGAGGAAGATCTATACATGCCATCCAGGTCCATGTACCCAATGTGTCATCATTGGTGTCATTTGTGAGAACTCGGACGTAACCACATACAGCTCATGAGATACAAAAAAATACAATCAAAAAGAGAGAGAAAGAATGCACTAGGTAGGAGCCTAATAAACATCGAGAGGAAGAACGTGAAGCTATATCACACACAATAACAACAAGAA
The DNA here is from genome assembly GCA_030789695.1 of Scilla litardierei. NCBI lineage: Eukaryota > Viridiplantae > Streptophyta > Magnoliopsida > Asparagales > Asparagaceae > Scilla > Scilla litardierei. The sequence goes on from CM061139.1 coordinate 203,102,822, forward strand.
ACCAAATGACATGATGCGACATCACCTCCACTTAAAGATAGAGAAAGAAACATAAAGAACCATCGTAGCCACTACAAACGATTCCCCCATCACCAAGCTAAAGCACGATTGAAGCATCTAATGTCTTGAATGGATAAATAGTTTTGATGCAACGGTCGCTAACCCAAGAACTTCAGAAACGAACTAGATACAAAGCTGCACTGCACATTTGAAGGCTACCCCATCAAGACATCAATGGATAAGAGATAACCACATCCGATGTAATCCCTACTTAGCACCAACTCCTGAGCATTGACCATGTAAAGACAATACTCAAACAAACTACGCTAACGGAAGTGCATATAAATGATGCATATCCATAACCCTAACCATTAGTAATGGACTATTATTTTCTTGTAGCTCAACTAACTCGACGGTGCTAAGAATCCATAACACTTTGTGACCAGGCAACAAGAATTAGATTGGCATTTATCCTTCTCAAAGATATGAGCTAGTAGAAAGTGTGTTTGACTTGTGGTGATATGATGTTTGGACCAAACATCATATCACCACAAGTCAAACACACTTTCTACTAGCTCATATCTTTGAGAAGGATAAATGCCAATCTAATTCTACGCAAATTAGGAATTAGACCGGAGATGAGATTAGTGGTATTGTATCATCCTAAAGGAGGTCCACAAACCTAATATGAGAAGACCCAATAGTTCATCTTGCAAGTGGCCACACGAGGGCCGGCCCAACAAAAAAGATGCTCATCCTACCTACAAGTAAAGTTACTAAAATGCTCCTTCACAATCTTATTTACAGCACTTCCATTTGGTAGAAGGCGTTCTCATTCTCAAATTCACTATCTTATTTAACATATTTTATATTATCTCTCGGGTTTTGATTTAAGCATCGGGGGAGACAAATCCGAGACACCATCACGAGTTCGGTTTGCTAACGCACTTGCTGACTATGATGTGTAGATTACATGACGAGTATAAGGAAGATTTATTTAGCCCATCTAGATCCGTCTACCCCTGTACATCGTTAATGGATATCGCTGGGATTTGAGCGCCCAGTATATAGTTTTTCCTCCTTTTTTCCCTTAATGAAATCAAGTAGTTATGATCTAGGATTTTCATATGGAATCAAGATTTGACTGAGCTATGAGAGTATTATCTATCAATCTATGGCAGTACAACATACTGCAAACACAAAATTAAATCGCTTCGACAACATCATCAAATATAAGCAAATATCAGAATCATTCATAAAAAAAATCAAAATCAACATCTAGAATCTTACCCCCAAAACAGAAATCTAAAAACCTCAAAAAAAATTCAAAAAAATCAAAAAAATCTAAGCTTGGACAGACTAAACAATCTAGATGACAATAGAATGAAGAACAAATTAAAGGAATTAAGAAATTTAGAGGATTTGATCTGCGAAAAATAAAGGTCAATGACGGCTTACTTGAACGGAGAGAGCGAGGCCAGTCAGAAATCCCAGCAATCACCCACCCCTCGGCCTATTTGATGAATGAACGCTCCGCCAGTCTCACTCCTCGTTAAAAGCATGTAGATCTAACGTCGAAATTACAGTCTTACCCTTTTGGATTTAATATTAAAAAGTCACGTTAGTTTTCAATTCAAGACATTTTTGGATTAAGATTGGATTCAAGATTAACCTTTTACTAATCTAAGCTCCCACCTTTCTAATTCATCATTAGTTTTCATTAAAATTTTAATGATTCCATATGCCATTATGATATAATCGTCAATTATGATTCTTAATAAACGATGCACGTGATGAACCAAAAGTTTTTTATTTTTGATGTTGCTGTTTTGAATCTTATATCTAATTTCCTACAGGTAAAATTTTCTTACACGGGACAAATGAAATAAATATTATTGTTGAATTAAATAATATCATTGATGCGGTGGATAGAATCCTTTATTATTAATAAGTTATTTTGTGTGTACAAGCTTTAATCACACAAGCATGTGTTAGTCCAACAACCCAATTAAAATTTCTTCGAATACTTTGCATTGTTTATGGTATATATAGTTAGACGTATAAATAGATACATCTACTTAATTCACGGGTGTTTTAAGAACAAATTTTCTTTTTAAAGCAAGTGTTATGATATGAATTTGTGCCGTTTTTATTCTAAGAGTACCCTCACTCTTTCGCATGTACATTAATAATGTGATGATTTAAAAAAAATAAATTTTCCTAAACTATCAAAAACTTGCATTGCTTATTTCTAAATTATAATTTTTTATATAAATTCTTCTAAACCTCCTAAACTATTTGTTACAATTATGTTTAAACCATCTTCCCTCATCGAATAGTTTAATAGTTTCGGGGGTGTGTGTTTACTAAAATGCTCTTTTCATGGTGTTGACGGGTGGGTTCCGGTGTTTAGGGGAGAGCACGGTCTCAAACCGGCGGTTTGGGACCTAAACGGAACCAGACCGTGTAAGTAGCGGTTTCTCACAGTCCAGACCAAACCAGACCGACGGTTTTCGAGCCGACGAAAACCGTTTGGAGCGGTTTGGTTCGGTTTGGAACCGCGGTTCAGACATATGATGACGGAAGATCCCATCGTATACCCAGTTTTGCTAAATATAGACTGTCATTAAAATAATTTCATGACATGGCTTCATTTCTGTGCTCCTTATCAAACCAGGGAAAATTAGGCACTGCATCGCTTGCAGGACTTCTAACTGTGACTGCGACAGGTGCGATTATTATTGTTCTATGTATTTTCATTTTTCTATAGCATTTAGGGTGCATTCATCACTAGAAGTTGTATCAAAATGGTATCTGATGCTGAATTGCGTTGAGCATGTTAATTCACTGATGTTTCTACAGATAGGAATATCATATACTATCTTATTGTCAACTAAGCACATCCCATTTTCTTCTCCAGGTTAAAGATAGCCAAATAGGACCGGCGCGGCGTCGCTCAGTCTAAAAGCCTTAGGCTAGGGTTCCTAGGGACTAGGGTTAAAATCCCAACAGATTTCCAGCACAATATATAATATATGTTAGGAGTCGGTTCGGTTCGGTTTAAGCGGTTTCAACAGGGTGAAACCAAACCAGACCATATAAGTGGCGGTTTTCAACGATTGAGACCAAACCAGACCGATGGAGAGCGGTTCGGTTCGGTTTTTGGCTCGGTCCGGTTCGGTCCGGGCGGTTTGAGCAAACCGTGCTCACCCCTAATAAGTAGGCTGACTTTGACGTCTTGAATCAACACGTGCCTTTGTCAGTCAAGGGGACTAGACTCTCCAGCTGAGTAGCTCGGGTTTAAGAGGTATCGGCTGAGCTACTTGGAAGAAGTCAGATCTAGCTCAAAGAAGCTCCAAATTTGTTGAGGATCATCCCACCGAGCAACATGCCCCCACAAGAAACAGTAAGGGGGTCGGATTTGGGTCCGACCCAAATCCACTCCGATGCTTAAGTTAGTAATGAACTTAAGAGAGGCTCGGGGTAGCGACCTTCACCCCGACAGGTCCCAAATCCACTCCGCTGCTTAAGTTAGCAATGAACTTATGTGGAATGAGTTACTTACATGGAATTAATCACTCCCCCCCCAAATGGGTTTAATTAGCAATTAGGTCTGTGTAATGAGCAATTAGTTTTAGGGTTTAAAAGATAATGAGCTAACAAGCAACACTAAGGTATATGCACTCGGCAAAAATTGTTATTCATGTGTTATTCTATTACTTACTCAGCAACCCATCAAAGCAAACATTTGTTTTGGGTACGTGTACTGTGCAATTCCCACTGTCAGTTAATTCCATTCACAAATTGAGGTAAGGGTCGTATGTGAACGGAGCAATTCTCGTTGCCTTGGGAACGTGTGCTGAGCAAAAAAGAAAAAGAAACTAGGGTTTATGTGAACTGAGCAAAAAAGGCGTGGTCGGATAGCAATTCCCCAGATGAACGTTAGAAAACAAAGAGGTAAATTATTGGTGCTGACCGGCCCGGTTTAGATATTTCGTCAGAAGTTGATGGGCCCGGGGCCCACTTTAGCAACAACCGATTGGCGCGGAGTGGGATCTGTATCAGACAATAAAAGAATAAATAGTGTAATTATTTATTTTCATCTGCCGAAAAGCCTTCAAGGTCTCAGATTGCAACGTGTGAACCAACAAACAATACAGTTTGAGGCCATGAGAAACACGCTGAACGGGTCCTGAGTTTGTGGGCCCGTTGAGGCCGGTGTTGGTTGACGGATGAGATGCGACGCAATTAATTTCAGCTCGGCTACATGTTATCATGCTATTGATTTGGATTCATACTAATCAAAGGCAGCTCCTCAGCTATTAAATGGACATTGTTCATTCTTGTAATGGCGTGATGCCCATTCATTTATAGCTTCTTTGCAATGGAATTAGGTCCGAGAGGAGGAATTATGATGTTTTCTCGATCTGATTTGGAACCAAGTGCTTGTTTCACAATTGTTCATACATGGGTCCGGCCCATGAAACGGGTGGATGGATTCTACCTGAAGGGCAAGTCCCACTGAGAATGATACGTCTTGGCCCAATAGCCCCGATGCCCGCCACAAAAGATAAATCTATACCAAGTCAATCTGCCAGCTCATTTGCCCCACGACCCACGGACCAAAATCTCTATGGTTAAATGAGACAACACACACCTCCCTCGTAAAGATCATAAATGAAGGACGGTTACACTCCATGATGCCCACTTCAATAAACTAACAGAGCAATTAGTGGCTACATTTATTCTTCTTCTTTTTGTTTGGTGAGAAGAAGGTAAAACAAGGCGTCTTTCCACGACGAATGGATGAGTATTTTTTTTTATATGAATGAGGAGAGAAACGTTTATTTACGTTGGAATCTTTAACGCTGTAAAATCAAATAGCAGGGTGGTTAGGATTTACAAATTTACAGTAGAAGCCCTCAAATTCTCTTAATTTGGCCGAGTTCCTGGACGCCATCATGCTTGAGCTGGGCTGCTGCAGGCCCAACTTCATGGGCTACCAGTGGGCTGGATGGGCTTTACCGGAGGCCCTTATGGTTACGCCCGATGAGGGCCCAGTTGAAGGTAACCCGGACCAAGGCATCGCCATCGCAGCAAGCCCATGTAGATAATGTCCACCGATGGGCCTTGAGTGAGACGACTCTAAGCAGTCGATGGTTGGGCCCATTATGTTTTTGGGCTGCGCTATTACAGTTCTCGAATTCAATTTACATCCAACCTTGATGTCGACGAGACTATACAATTAGTCGGTGCTCTCACTTTTTCATGAATTTCAAACCAATGATGATTTGGATCCTAATCATATATTCCATTTTCAAAAAAAGACTGCAGAGTACGATATAAGACGAGTATACACCAAATTGTTGTTTTCATTACAATCTAAAGAGGCACCAATTTTGCCTAATTAAAACCATGTTAATTAATTATGCCCGTGATCAGATTCTAACACAAGAGTTGTATTAAAAAAAGATTTTCAAAATCTACCAACAGTTTAAAAAGTCGGAGTACGAAAATAGACACAATTAGCAGCTAATTTATGAACTGGTGGCTTTTAATCATTTCATTTCCATCACAGACAAAACGTTCGGTTTTTGGAAAGGAAAAACAGGGAAAGTCCAAAAACCACTGCAATTATTGGAGAGAAAAATAGTTACGAATGGGGTAGAAACAGGGAGTACAGTGTCCAGCTTGGCTCATCAAAGTCTGAAAAGTTGTTGTTCTTGACACTGTTACGAATGGGGTTGAACAGCGAAAGTTGGTTCTTGAGATGACGACGACCTCCATGACACCTGCTTTTTCGGCCCAGAATCCTACTCTGATATTTTTTTTTAAATCTCAATCAAATTTTGTTCTCCCTCCAATTGAAAAAAAAACAGAACGAGACCCACAATCCTGCAATCTTCGAGCGTGAGATGGAGCTCTGGGTTGTCTTCTGATGTCCATTGTTTTCTCTGTGTTTTTTTCTTTCACCGCTGTTGATGGACTGTGTTTTATCATCGAGAGTCACGTCACGAACAAGGGCAGAGTCCCATTTCGTCATAATATTCGCCGTGGCCAGCTCTCTTTTTATTACAGTCGTCAGGCCAGGTCCATTTCGGGATTCCCCAAACGCCCCCCCTCTCTGTACTCTATATAACGCACGATCGATGAGCTAGCTCTTAATGGAAATATTGTATTATAATACGCGGGTGGTTTTTTTTTTTTGAAAAAAAAACCTCATCTTTTTCGTTTATTCTTCCACTTGAACGAGTGATATCCTTTTCTCCACCGGTTTTTTTCTGGTGAAAGTCGACTGAGAGGCGTGTGCGAAGGGTTCTCATTTTATTTTCATTTTCATTTCCCACCCCCCCCCTTTTTTTCTTATTTTCATTTTCATTTTTTCTCCCCGTTTTGTGTTGCTGTTTCTTGTACGAGTCGTCGCCGTGTGTTGCTGGATCTCGGTCTCTGAAAGCGGCCATCTTTAGCCTCTTTCGGCCAAGTTCCGACGTGGGTTCCTCTCAAATCCCACCCTTTAAATCTCGCCCAAAATTCGCCTCTTTCGTTAATCATACCCATTTCGTTTATATTATACCGATCTAGGTCGAGTTTGAGATGGCTGCTAATGGGTCGTCGGATAGGGAGGCTGGGTTCTTGTTCTCCGACGAGGAGTTGTGCGAGATTAGCGGGTTGAAAAAAGAAGCCAACTTTGTGGAGGTGATGTGCGGATGCACGAGCCGAAGGTACGGTGATGCTGTGGGCAAGCTTAGGGTTTTCGCCAACGGGGATCTCGAGATCAACTGTGACTGCACTCCTGGCTGCGATGAAGGTTTGTGTTTTAGATTACGTTTTCTGATCTGAGAAAGAAAAAGATTGGACTTTGATTTTTTTTTTTTGATGCGTTGTGCGAAATGAATCGATTTGTTTGTGCATGCACAAATGATGTTTGATGTTTGGTTATGGGTCATTCACCTCATCTTTCTTCTTCATTCCATGCATCAAAGTTTGATGCTAACTAACAGTGACGATCATTGAGTGGAGGGGAGTGGACCCTTTTCATTGCATTGCATGGTATCTTTTTAAAAAACGAAAACAAAAACAAAACAAAAGTGATGCCTATCCCGTCTCTCTGTTGTGTTTGTGATCATGTGATGCTGCTTTTTGCAAATAACGATCATGGCTGTGCTGTGCTGATTGATCCGTCTTCTGTTCACTTTTTCATTACTTTAGCTTGAGGTTGGTTGATTCTGGATATGTGTATGAAAAGGGTACATATTTTTAAATTATATCTCTATTATGGGTTTTAAATGCTTTTTTGACGAGCCTTATTGGTTTGCAACTACCCCTTTTTCCTTCCATGAGTGATACTGTTTTCAAGGATATTTTGATGTTTAGGTTCTCTTATTGATGCGAGCTTGTGTTATCATTTTATCATTTTCCTTCATGAGTGATAATTTACAAGGTATCATCTCTCATGAGATCACGAAACTGGAGTTTGCACTATAGAAGACAGAAGGGACGGTCATATTTCCATTATTCTTTCGGCAATCTATCTTCTTTCTCTATCCTGGTTGGTGGCTTCTGTCTCTTATTGCTATTTTGACGACGTGATTTACCACAGCTGATTTGTACTTAACCTCTGCTCAAGTCATTTTGTTTATTATTGTTAGAAAATAATAATAGCCACATGCAATTCTCTTATCTTTAACTATATTATATTGATGCTGGGTTCTTTCTATAGCTTAAAGATGAGTTGTACTTGTGCTAACTGGCCCTCAAGTTTGCATGCAAGGTCGTCATCTCTTTCTTTTGGTTGCCTTTGTCTCTGCTTGCCATAAACTTGTGGAAGGTTGGTGTCACATTGACATATTGTGAATCTTGGCGATTTTCTCTCTTTTTGTATTTTAAAGAGAGAGCTTTCTCCGCTTTGAGTCGTTCCCATTGTTTTGTTCATGTGGCCATATTGGCCAAGAGTTTGAGTGTAAGAAGGCTTGAATGCTTATTATGTATGCATGAAATCAATGGATGTCAAAAAGCAAGCATTAGCATTCTCACCAAACAAGTTCTTTATTTCTTGTGTTAGGAGCGCAGCCTATTGTATGAAGCTTATATAATATGAAGTTACCGCCATGTCGCATGGACACAATTAACCATTTATACATTTTCTTGCACATGAAGGTCTTTGATAAAAGTAGATCTTCCATCGAATTTCCCACCCTAGTAACATTGTTTTGAAGTACATTTGAATATTTGGATATTGCTGGGGTGTTGTTGAGTCTTGACATTTCTTTTTTCCCATCAACTCTATAGATACACCATTAGCTGTGGTAACTTACACATGTTCTTTAATTGTCGATCTGATTGTTGTTATGACCAGAGAAGCTGACTCCAGCTGCTTTTGAGAAGCATTCTGGAAGGGAGACTGCTAGAAAATGGAAGAGTAACGTGTGGGTCATACTTCAAGGAGAGAAGGTTCCTCTGTCAAAGACATCTCTGCTAAAATACTACAACCAATCATCAAAAACTGCAAATGGTTCTCACAAAGGCCCCAATGGACGTCCATGTCACCGGGATGAATTTATCCATTGTACAAAGTGTAACAAGGAGAGGAGGTTTCGCCTTCGAAACAAAGAGGAATGCCGCATTTATCACGATGCCTTGGCAAACATCAACTGGAAATGCTCAAACTTACCAATTGACAAGTAAATACTCCACAACACTTGAAAACTGACTACTATAGTTTCTTTGCATTGAATGAATTTTTATCTTACTACCGTCTTATGTTGTTAATAAGTGAAGGTTTCTTGCATGTTTTCTTTCTCCCTCATTCGTGTGCCTTCCCTCTTTCATATGGATTATGGGAAGACACGCTTATTAAACCTTGAACGTCTTTATTTTGCAGCTCATGCTACCATTGTGCGTGAGTGATTTCATCTGTCAGATATAGCTTTGGCATCCATATGACTGTCCATATGTTTCATATTGTTGCTCTATTGTCACGTCGAGTATTTCTAAAATCGCTAGCTTTATGCAACTTGCAACATGTCTGCTGGTAGATCTGATGTTTAGGAGGTATCTATATTAGATGCTTTTGTGTACATTCTTATCTTGTTCAATTGATTTGAATGATTTCGGGCATCCATTCTCTTCCTATCCCTCTTTATTCCAGTTATAATCATGAAAGGATTTTTGTATATATTTCAAAGAAATGTGAAATCAAAGTGGGTGATAAGGTAGTTGGAAGACATGAGAATAAATGCAACATTTCTAAAGTTTGGTCTAGACAAGACATGCCCAACTTGTACGCTGGAACACCAGTTGATATGGTCTTTAACCCATTAGGAGTACCCTCAAGATTGAATGCGGACAGACAACTATTTCATGGAATCAGGGGATATATTTTATGGTCTTTAATTTTAAATCATCCTTGAACTTTAAAATTCCCAATCCCTTTTTATTACCCAGTTATCTGAGCTCTAAGTCAATAAAAGTAAGCCATTTTGTTGATTGGTTTCTAGTATCTGTTGTGATATGACATCTGAATATCATATGTTACAGCATGTCATTGACGTTAGGCATTAGGATTAGCCATATCAAATGTTTCTAGCACATATGATAATTGTGAGTTGTGAGAAGTAGAGTTGCTTAATCTGAAAAGATTTTGGAGTTTTCTTTTCCTAGAACTTGAAGCATTAGCCCTAAAGGAGAATATACACAATTATTGTCCGATTAAAACTTTTAAATATGGCCATACATGAGAGACATGAACCGGTGGACAGGGCAACATAAAACTCTTTAATGAGTAGGGTACAAGGATTGGGGACATGTCGATATTGTCTTACATAAAGTTACCCAAAACATATGAAGCTGTTATTAAGGATATGAGAACTTGGTGAAAAACAACTATTGTGTGAGTCAGACATTTCAACAAACTTACACCATAACTACATCATTCAAAATAAATGGAAAACGGATGTCTGGAATACATAATAAAAAGAGCATGAGAATAACTACCAACACTGCCTCATAATTAAGATCAATGATCAATATGAACGTCAGCCTTCTAAGTTTATGAGAAGAGACAAGAAGAATAAAGCATAAGCGATTTGAGCATACAAGAAGTAAACTGTGTTCAGATGGTATGGTAGGCGATTGAAGGCAAAGAAAGGGGAGGGCAACTTTTGATTGGTTTTTTTGTCTCTCTTAAGCATATGAAACTTTGATATTCAAATCATGTCCCATTCTCCTATTATGCTTCCCTATTTCAACCTTTGCTTTTCCCTACCAGACCTAGGTTTGTCCATCCGTGATCAGTGCAGCATGTGACTTAATTATTGTCCATTTTTCATACGGTAGGTAGACGCATATATAAACGACACATATAGAAACGCAATTGGAAATTCGGAAGAACATAATAATTAAATTTCAATATTCATTGTTTCCTCTTTAAAACATCCATATGCAAAAGAAATTGGACAAATCAAAATAAATTTATGATATATTTATATGGGATAATGATATGTTGTTTCTGCATGCACGAATTCACAGACATGCATTTACGAAAATATTTGTTGCACGGGCATGGCTACATGGACATGGACACAACATGTTAGGAGCTGAGCTGTCCAATTCTTAAAAACTCACAGGATACGTGTGCCCAACATGTGTGTCCAATAGATGTCCGACATGACATGGCTTTACAAAAGAAGTATACGTGCTACATAGAACGTATCCTTGTGTCTGTATGTGGCCGTTTGTCTAACAATGTCTCTTTTCCGAATATGATACCAGTGAATTGTCTTCTTCTGGAACCATTGTAGCATAAATTCCAACTTGAGTTGGGTATGGATGTGTTATGGATGTGACATTTTTATTTTTATTTTTTAATAAAGCACATTTTTTGTTGGGTTGGTAAGTTGTTATTTTAATTCTTTCTTTTTAAACTTTTTTGGGGCGTTCTTGACTGTGTGTTTTTGGTTTGTGGGTGGGTGTGCGTGTTTTGGTTTTGGGTTGGGTTTTTCTGGGGCGGGGGTCACTGGATCTTCTTAATTGCAGTATCTAGAAACTCTTTAAAATTACATCTGTTTAAACCCAATCTATTGGCATCCTCTGTTTCAATTCTGTATTTCACCAAACAATTTCAGCTCATTTTTTTTTTGCATAGAAGAAAGGTTAACAATATAGAACAGAAAGAGCCTTCTAATTTTTTACTTGAGGTTGTTTGTTTATAGTTGAAGAAGGGAGGTTTATTGTTTATAGTTGTAATATAGATGATCGTATTCTTGTTTCTTCCGAGTTTGCGTATTTAATATTGATTTCTCAAACAAATAATTTGTCACAGTATTTGTTCTGTTCCGGGTTGATGACTTGATTACTTATTTTATAAGTGGAAACCTGTAATTTTGCATCGCTATACGTATTGGTGCAATATAGAAGAGTCAAAATCGTGTGGCTTCTACATAGAAGATTGTTTTATTTTCTTTGCATGCAGTTCTGTGAGTTACAGATATATGATTCTACTAACAACTGTCCTTTGTTAATTACTGGTTAGAAAAGATAGGCTATATCTAAGTGCTTTTAGAATTCCATGATTTATTTGCCTTGCTCTTTCATTAGGATGCCCTTTTATTTTCTAGCTTATGTCCAGATATGAACCTGTTAAAACGAGGAATGTATGCGCCATTTGTTAAGGTCATTGCAGATGCTATGATACTGATGCGGTCGTCTACAAGAGGAGGCAAGCGGGCACGGGCACGGGCCGGAATTAGAGCTACCCACCTTATCTTCCTTAGTTGGTTTGTTTTTGCTTTGTAAACATCTTAGTCATTGCTTAAGTCACGGTGTGTGCGCTTAGCAATAACTAGATGAGTCCTATAAATACCCCAAAAACCCTAGTTGTTCATTATCGAAGAATTGAGATTAATTGCCGTGACGGCTAGGGTTAGTGGGGATTAGACTTGATCCTTTAGATTCAAGTTAGGGAGTGATCTCTCCAGAAAAAGATCAAATCTATCTTATTGTTCTTCGTATTTCAATAGAAATTCCTCTCTTTTCCATTTTTCCTCTTTTAAATTCAGCCCTAAATACGATTTGACCCCCAAATCGTATCATTTTGGTATCAGAGCACTCGGTCCTATGGCGAGCACACGGGCGACGGCGACAAAAACTCTGGAGGAGCGATTGGATGCGGAAATCACGGGGTTGCGAAAGGAGATGATGGATATAAGGGAAGAACTCAAGGCGGGTTTGAGCGCAACCATGGATGAGAAGTTGAATCGGGTCTCAGAGCGCCATTCGCGCGAGATGAAGGATGGGTTTGCCGAGGTGGCGAGGATGCTTCAACAACCCCAGTTTCTGCAGCGAGATCCAGATCCGCAGTCGTCGGGTTCATTAGATCTGGTCTCACGGACAAATCATGGAAACGGCGACGAAGGAGTAGCTTTTCCCCCACGGGAGAGCGACCCGAGGCAACCGGAAGATGGGCGGGGCCGGCAAAGGGGCCCGGATGGTCGGCCGCCCCCAACCGGGGGCGGCGAAGGCGGGCGGCCCCGAAACGGGGCCGCCGGAGGGTTTCCGCCCCCTACGGGGGGCGGCGAACAGCAGCGGGCCCATCTGGGGCCCGCTGGGGTGTTTCCGCCCCCCCTGGGGGGCGACGAAGGGTGGCGCCCCCAGGCGGGGGGCGCGGGGGGGTTTCCGCCCCCAGGCGGGGGCGGAATGATTGGGCGGACCCTCCTGGGGCCCGCCGATGGAGACCCGCCCAGGATTGGGGGCGGGGGAGGATGGCCGGCCCACCTCGGGCCCGCGGGAGGTTTTCCCCCTCCTTTTGGGGGCGTCGACGCAGGTTGGCTACGTGGAGGACCCCGGAGGGAGCATGTGGACGAGTGGGACGATGTGGGAGCACTCGCCAATGGGAGGGCCAGGGGAGGTGTAGGACAGTGGGGGGCCGAGGATCATACTTATCAGAGGCGGCAGGCAGACAGGGGGGGACCACTACGAGGAGATACACCCCCTGATATGCGGAAGCTGAAGGCACCACTGTTCGATGGGAAGGACCCCGATGGCTGGATCTATCAGGTAGAGAGATACTTTGAGGTCATGGGCTTCGCTGAAGCAGAGAGGCTGAGGGCGGTGGCACTAAATTTCGAAGGGGAAGCCCTGGCGTGGTACCGGTGGACCCAGAAGCAGAGACCGATACGGACTTGGAGGGAGCTGACAGAGTGCCTGATGGAGAGGTTCCAGGAGACTCACGGGGGCGGGCTTTTTGAGCAGTTGTATGCCTTGAAACAGGAGGGGACCGTGCGTGACTACATCTCGAGGTTCGAGACCCTCTCGAGCCGGGTAGAGGGGGTGTCAGCGGAATCGATGGAGGGGAATTTTTTGAAGGGGTTGAAACCATCCGTGAGAGCAGAGGTAGGAGTGCATGACCCTCAGGGGTTGGCAGCTATGATGCGATTAGCCAGGAGGGTGGAGGACAGGCAGACTCAGGAGAGGAGGTCTAGAGGAGTGTGGGGCGGGGTTGCGGCACGTAACCCAGTTCCGCCAGCAGTACCTAGAGTTACGACCGGGACCCCGGCCGCGGAGACCAGACCTGGAGGGCAAACCCGTCGGATGACCGAGGCAGAGATGAGGGAGCGCAGGGCCAAGGGGCTGTGCTTCAAGTGCGATGAGCGGTTCACTCCGGGGCATCGGTGCGCAGGGCGAGCCATGCAGTTGGAGGTGGCGGCTGAGGAGGAAGAAGAGGGAGATATTACTATTATACTCGATGGGGAGGAGGCTACGGCGGAACAACACCAGCATTTAGACGTCGTGGAGGTTTCTCTTAGCTCCGTGGTGGGATTTACTCCTTATCACACCATGAAGCTGGTGGGCAGGTTGGCAGACCAGGAGGTGACGGTATTGATAGACAGTGGGGCGACCCACAACTTCATCTCCAGGAAGTTGGTGGAGCAGGTGGGCCTAGAAGTGAGTGAGACAGCCACCTTTGGGGTGATTTTGGGCACCGGCCAGAGGGAGGAGAGCAGGGGTGTCTGCAGGGCTGTGATTCTGGCAGTACAGGGAGCTCAGGTGGTGGTAGATTGTTACCCCCTGGAGCTGGGGAAGGTTGACTTGGTATTGGGAATGCAATGGTTGCAGACATTAGGCGACACCAAGTTTAACTGGAAGCTGCTTAGGATGGAATATCAGGAGAACGGAAGGACGGCGATTTTGCTAGGGGACCCCAGTCTGTGTTGCCGCGCAGCGTCCTTGAAGTCCTTGGCTCGGGCAGTATCGATAGGAGGGGAGGCATATTTTGTGTCCTACCAGGAGTTTGGGGCAGAGGCAGAGGAGCAGAGGGCACCGCCGGAGGTGGAGGAGTTGTTGGACAGCTATGGGCACATTTTTCAGATGCCACAGGGACTTCCACCGCAGAGAGACCACGAGCACGCCATCGTGCTGCGGGAGGGGGTAGCGCCCATCAGTGTCCGACCATACAGGTACCCGCATGTCCAGAAGGATGAGATCGAGCGATTGATCAAGGAGATGCTACAGGCGGGGGTGATTAGGCCGAGTGTTAGTCCCTTCTCTAGCCCGGTGCTGTTGGTGAAGAAAAAGGACGGTAGCTGGAGGTTTTGTGTAGACTACCGTGCCCTCAACAAGGAGATGGTGGCAGACCGTTTTCCCATACCGGTGATAGATGAGTTGCTAGACGAGTTACATGGGGCGTCGATCTTTTCGAAGATTGACCTGAAGTCGGGTTATCATCAGATCCGGATGAAGGCAGAAGATGTACAGAAGACTGCTTTCAGGACTCATGAGGGGCACTATGAGTTCCTCGTCATGCCCTTTGGGCTGACGAATGCACCTGCTACATTTCAGTCGTTGATGAACAAGATATTCCAGCCTTACCTACGGCAGTTTGTCTTGGTGTTCTTCGACGACATCTTGGTGTACAGCCGGACAGTGGAGGAGCACGTGCGGGACTTGGAGACAGTGTTACAGGAGCTACAGGCCCACCAGCTGTATGCCAATAAGAAGAAGTGCACGTTCGCCCAGGCGAAGGTGGAATACTTGGGGCATGTGGTCTCAGCAGCAGGGGTGGCGGCGGATAGGAGCAAGATAGAAGCCATGCTTGATTGGCCGCGGCCAACTACACTGAGGGCGTTGCGGGGATTTTTGGGCTTGACGGGGTACTACCGCAAGTTCGTGCAGGGCTATAGTACCATTGCCTGGCCGCTGACTGAGCAGGTGAAGAAGGATGGGTTTCAGTGGACCGAGGAGGCGATTGCGGCGTTCGAGGCCCTGAAGGGGGCGATGACGACCGTCCCGGTACTGGCTCTTCCTGATTTTAGCAGACCCTTTGTGGTTGAGACAGATGCTTCGGGGTACGGGTTGGGGGCAGTGCTGATGCAAGATCAGCGGCCCGTGGCTTACTTCAGTCAGGTTTTGTCTTCACGGGCGAGGCAGAAGTCCGTGTATGAGAGGGAGCTGATGGCGATCGCTTTGTCGATTCAGAAGTGGCGTCCGTACCTGCTGGGGCGGCCATTTATTGTGCGCACGGATCAGAGGTCCCTGAAATACTTACTGGAGCAGAGATTGGTGGCGGCGGACTATCAGAAGTGGTTATCTAAGCTTGTGGACTACAAGTTTGAGATACACTATCGGCCTGGGTTGGAAAACAAGGCTGCGGACGCGCTATCACGGCGGGAGGAGGGTACGTCCTTAGCAGCCTTATCAGTACCACTGCTAGCGGATTGGGAGCCCTTATGGAGGGAGGTGGAGGCCGACGAGGAGTTGTCCAGAGTCCGCGAGGATTTGGTTCACGGGGTGACTGAGCACCCAGGCTATTCAGTGGAGGGATGACGGCTGTTGTATCGGGGACGGCTGGTGATACCACGGGGCTCAGTGCACATCCCACTGATTTTTCAGGAATTCCATGGGAGCGCAATAGGGGGGCATTCTGGCGTCCAACAGACATACATGAGGATGGCCAGAGAGCTGTACTGGAGGGGAATGAAGAAAGACATCGCAGAGATGGTAGCCTGTTGTGACGTCTGCCAACGTCACAAATACTTGGCCATGGCACCAGCAGGGCTGCTGCAACCTTTAGCTCTTCCTGAGCGGGTCTGGGAGGGGATTAGCATGGATTTTGTGGAGGGGCTACCCAAGTCGGAAGGATACTCGGTGATTTTGGTGGTGGTAGACCGACTGAGCAAGTATGGACACTTCATTGGGCTGAAACACCCTTATTCTGCAGTGACGGTGGCTACGGCATTTATGCGGGGAGGTGGTGCGTCTGCACGGGTTTCCAGAGTCCATAGTATCGGATCGGGACACTGTCTTCATGAGCCAGTTCTGGAGGGAGTTGTTCAGGGTGCAGGGGACCGTTCTGAGGAGGAGCACCGCTTACCACCCCCAGACGGATGGGCAGACGGAGGTCGTCAACAGGAGCGTTGAGACCTACCTTCGCTGTTTTGCATCGGATTGTCCTCGGAGTTGGTATCGATGGCTGGCGTGGGCGGAGTATTGGTACAATACCTCCTTCCATTCGGCCGCACAGACGACACCGTTTCGAGTGCTATATGGGAGGGATCCACCAGCGCTGGTCCATTATCGTGGAGGGACGACCCCGGTGTCCCAGTTGGACCAGTACCTCGAGGAGCGAGAGGGGATTTTGGAGGAGCTGAAGAAGCATTTGACGAGGGCTCAGAAGCTTATGAAAGCCAAGGCGGACGCACATCGTAGAGAGGTGGAGTTTGCGGTAGGGGATCAGGTCTATCTGAAGCTGAGACCGTATCGACAGAGGTCGCTGGCCCGACGCCGGAACGAGAAGTTGGCCGCGCTGTTTTATGGGCCGTTCCAGATAGAGGCGAGGATTGGACCCGTGGCATATAGACTGATGCTACCCCCAGGATCTGCCTTACACCCAGTGTTCCACGTCTCTCAGTTACGACGAGCGGTTGGAGCGCAGACACCAGTGGCCACTCTGCCATCCACATTGACAGCCGACTCAGAGGTGATGATGGCGCCCCAGGATATTCTGCAGGTTCGACACACTGAGAGGGGCGGTCGGGAGGTGCTGGTAAGATGGTTGGGGTTGCCTGACCACGAGGCTACTTGGGAGCGGGAGGATACCATCAGGGCTCAGTTCCCAGACTACAACCTTGAGGACAAGGTTCGTTTTTTGGGGGGGAGTAATGATGCGGTCGTCTACAAGAGGAGGCAAGCGGGCACGGGCACGGGCCGGAATTAGAGCTACCCACCTTATCTTCCTTAGTTGGTTTGTTTTTGCTTTGTAAACATCTTAGTCATTGCTTAAGTCACGGTGTGTGCGCTTAGCAATAACTAGATGAGTCCTATAAATACCCCCAAAACCCTAGTTGTTCATTATCGAAGAATTGAGATTAATTGCTGTGACGGCTAGGGTTAGTGGGGATTAGACTTGATCCTTTAGATTCAAGTTAGGGAGTGATCTCTCCAGAAAAAGATCAAATCTATCTTATTGTTCTTCGTATTTCAATAGAAATTCCTCTCTTTTCCATTTTTCCTCTTTTAAATTCAGCCCTAAATACGATTTGACCCCCAAATCGTATCAGATACAAATTTCATATGAATTGCGATCTGTGTAGAATGTATACGTCTAATGTGAAAACATGTTCATATTGGACAAATATATTTGGCCAGTGCTATTGTTGTTTGATACATATTACTTACGAACTGTTGTCAGCATTTCATATGCCATGCCATATGTCATATCTCTTATGATATGCAGGAATGTCTTTTTCATGCTTGTCACATGTCTAGTTGAGTCAATTATTGGAATACAAGGATTGATTCGATGGAATATTAATATTTCTACCAGATCAGATTTCATCATAACTAATTCATCTGTCCAAATTGTGGATCAACGAAGCATGTAGATGATATATGCATTAAGCGTTGGAGAAGTAGGCAATGCCTCTTACTTGCACATCTTAAGACAATACTGTATCACAAGAATTGATTGTAAGGATGTAAATCTAGGATGGAAAATTTCCATGAAGCAGATACTGGAAAAATGATATTCCGCAGATGTGTTTTGAGTCCATGATCATTGATTAGAGTGGGAGCATTCACTATTCAACTGAGGATGTAGACCACCATGAAAAAATAACAGAAAAAACATCATAATTCAAGTGGTGGTGTTGCAACATGTTTCTCACAAGTTACAAACAATAACATGAGCAAGTGAGAACCTAACTTACAATATGCTAACAAGCCGTGATCTCACCAATACAATGGAGATGACTCCTCATGCGGCTCATTTATGGACATGCATACACTAAACGTGAGGCTAGAGGAGATCGGGATAGCTGCCGATCTAGAACCATCCATCACCTTGGTTGGAATATGGATGCATAATATGGAAGTGCATTAACATTATGTTATTGCTAGGGTTTTTGTTGTGTACATGTGCATGCAAACGATGAGTGTATATGTATGGTAGTCATGGGTATATCGGTCATTTCCTTTATATCAAACCCCTAGTCGGGTTCATATCATAATTGTGTTCGGCCTGGAGAGGGTTGGATCAATAACTAACCATCTTGTATGGTCCTTTGATGGAAAACGCTGAAGGGGAACAAGATACGATGTAAGAATTAAAGATCCTGAAAGATAAATGGATAAATAACTTATATGCATGTCATCATGAAAATTGAACAATCGCTGACTTCAACATCTTGCATGTTGAAGATTCTTTCAGACCTCTTGTCCTTACCTCTTGTCCTGACGATTTCGATTTCTCATCCACTCTTGCACCTATCATGCAAAAGATTTTAAACTTACAAACTGTTTACAAAAATTAAATTTTATTCATTCACTTTATATTTAAAAGTTCAATTGCAAACTCATATTTATAGAAAAAGATTACAAACTCCTATCTAAACTTACACTCAAACTTTTAATAGGATTCAAATTTCTAAATACACAAAAATAAAATAAAAGAGTATCATTCAAAAGGAAACTCTAAAAGATTCTTAAAAGGAATTTAAATGATTGAAGTAAAAAATATAAAAATACCTCAGAAGACTAAAAGTTTAAATTGACTCAAACTCCTAAAAATGAACTTTTAAATAAAATCTAACTCCTTTTCCTTCTACGATTATAAGTATTTCCTTCATTAAGATTTGCTTTAGTGTTCAATAAAACTTGCACGTACTTCATGTTCGTTCTGCATCATATCTTTTCTTGGTGGAGAAATCTTGATATCGAGCTTTAAAAGGTGCAAAACAAAAGGCTTGACCAAATACCTAGGAGATGGAATTTCAAACATATGAAAAAATAGATAAAAATAAACGCAAAACATGCTGGTTAGCGAATGTATGATTAGGAATCATAAACTCAATGTGCATTGGATTTTAAATCAACAGATTTCTCGATCTTTGGTTCAAATTTGGGTTCTGGCTCAATCTCAAATTCACGCTCGTGAACAATCTTGGATTTAAATTTAAGCTCATACTTTATTTTAGGCTCAAACTTGGGCTCATGGTGGAACTCTAACTTTAGCTCTACATGAGAATATGGTTTATGTTGTGAATCGATCTCAACCTTCGGTTGAGACTTCAATTCAGACTCTAGCATCATTTCTAATTATGGTTCCGATTATAGTTACTTTTAACTTGCATTTGCTAGCATACATGCATCATAGCTTGTAGTATGCATCGTCTGCACTACCATCTTTATCTCTTAGGCTAAGCCTTACAATTCTCTTATTGAGTTGTCATATGGTTTTGGTACTGAAATTGAATATGGTTGTGATGAACGATGGATTGATTGGTGTTCATGGAGATACCGATATTGAAATTTGGGCTTTATTTGTGAGCATTGCTCACAAGCGTCACCATAATCCTCCCGTCACTAGCTTGCTTCAGGCGTATACGTACGTTAAGTTGAAGCAAGTGAAAAAATATTCAATACATAGCGCCTAATCTTTATATCTACGATAACCCCTTGAATCTTTCGTAATATTTATCAAATTGATCTTTAGATATGTAATATCCTAAATACCCATATAAAATATGCTCAAAATTAGGCAAAGCGGTTCAAAAATTACCAAAATAAACTGATGAACCTAACATGAACAATCCAATAAATGGTAACGATGAACGGTATGCTTTTCTAGTTTTGCAGGATTTTTTCATAAACTACTCTAAAATAAAGAAAAGAAAAGATGATGGAGAAGGAAGACAAAGAAATGAATAATATGACTTTTAGCTCTGATGATATCGATTAACGGGAAATGCGAAAGGGAAAAAAACGTGTTGGAAGAAAGTAGAGGAGAACTAATTAGGAATTTGTAAAGATAAATGGATAAATATGTTTTAGGTCTCTCACCACCAAAATCAAACGATCAATAATTTCAACGTCACGCATATTAAAGATTCTTTCAAAACTCTCACTTAGGCGATTTCTCAGCCAATCTCGCACCTCTTATGCAAACGATTTCAAATTTGCAAATATAGTCTGCACAACTCAAATTTTATTCAATTCTTTCATGTCTGTAATCGTATTTATAGGAGAAGATTGCGAACTCCTATCTAAATTCACTTAAATTCCTAATATGACTCAAACTCCGAAATAAACAAAAATAAAATAAAATCAAAGAGCCTTTCTTTAAAAAGAAATCCTGGACTCTAAAAAGGAACTCAAAACGATTAAAATAACAAAATACTTATAGACTAAAAGTTTAAATGTACTCAAACCACTAAACATTAACATAACTATTAAAGACAATCTAACCTCTTTTCCTTCTATGGTTAGAAGTCCTTGATTATGATTTGCTTCTGTTCCTAATAAAATTTGCACATTATCTGTGTTCATCCGGCATCATCCTTTGTGTGGTAACCGGCCTTGTTCTGCCGGATCTCAGAGCGATTTGATGGGCCTAAATAATTATGGAATATCAGGTTATGAATACATAATTGATCTCTTGTTAGCCTTGTATCTTACTTTTTTGCATGCCATCATATAAACATAACTTCTAGAAATCATTTCAATTTAGTGGGAACCTTGTATCGCCACAAAACTTGATTCTAAAGAGAAATGATCATAACATGTTATCATCGGGGTGCCCAATCTGGCAAGGAAAAAGCATCGGTGGTATCTTTCAGGAAACAAGTATGGTTATCTCCGTGGTCCTTGTTTTGATTTTGAAACGAAAATTAAGTGAAAAGAAAGAAATATCATTCAAAGTAGAAAATAAAACATCTATCCAGATGTTAATCTTGAGATAGAGTAAATAGCTATGTTTTCCTTACTGGATTCACATGTATGAATCTATTTATTCATCTTTTTTTAATGTATGTATTTGTCTATGCATCAGTAATGAGGAACCAACCGTTCAGCTTAAGTTTTTCTAGCTCATTAGTTGGTCTGTATAGCAATGTTTTAATTATTAGTGTTATAGAGAATGTCATGTAGTTGATGATGCATGCCAAAAAAAGACTTTGCATTCGAACATATCCATTAGAGAAGCTTGCAATTCGTAGTCTTCAAACTGAAGAATCACGTGCTAGCCATTAGTCTTATATTCAAAATATTATGTACATACATATATAATATCATATATACATGAATTCTTTATATTATTGATGGCTGCTATAGTATTTTGTGTCATGGTATGCGTGAGGGTTGTCGAAGCCAAATTCAGTTGATGTGGTTAGGATTGGACTTTATTATGGAGTATCCAACCTGCTATCTGGTATAAGTTGGTGTCAACATAATTATATCAATTCTGTATGGAAGCCTAACCACAGTTCTGATTTGACGTTAGTAGGCTCTTTCCTGGGGGAAAAAAACCCCCCGAAGAAAATATGTTTGTTCCGTGACCACAATTCAACTGATAGTGTGACCACAATTCATTGATCATTCTGATTACATAATAATTCTGACACACCCTTTTAGTTTGTCAACTGATCGTTCTGTCTCGTGTGGTTTTGTACCAGGGTCACCTGTGATGAGGACGAGGAGAGAGCTAGCCGCAAGGTCTTGAGAGGCTGTTCTCGTTCCCCGTCATGCAGAGGCTGCACAACCTGCGTCTGCTTTGGGTGCGAGGTCTGCCGTTTTGCTGACTGCAGCTGCCAGACCTGTGTGGACTTCACAAGGAATGCCGATGCATAGAAGAGCTTATCACTTAACAACAACATTCTTTCTTCCTCTCCTAGTGGGTTTCTCATCCCATTCTTTACCCATCCCGAGGATGGGGCATCACCATTCTGAGAATTTGTATCGGTCTCTATGCAAAATGGGAAGTAGTTGCTGGGGTTCCGATGATATTCTTTGCCCTCAGTCAATCGATGATTTTGTAACTTCTAAAACAGATCTGAGGGCAAATGACGGATCTGAAACATGGCACTAATTATGTTACTTTTAGACTCTAAATTAAGTTATTTCCCCTCAATCTTTGCCTGGCTGCTTGTGATCATGAAATCATGTGGCTATGTGCTGTTCAGGTGAGACCCTTTCAGCAAATCAAGCAGCTGGGTATGACTCAATCTTCATCTGAGACTTGATCCAGTGTGCGTATCATATACTGATCCTGACATCCATATCAATTTAGAGTTCATGTCTGATCGTTGAAGCACAAAAGAAAATTTGATCTCAACGTTTCCAGTAGTCCCCACTGGAACAAATCCCATCCAGAGAGCAATGCAGGAGGGTATCGTCTCTTTTGCATTTCGGGCTAAAATGTGCAGAGCATCAAGAGGGCGACCAATTTGAGATTAACATCTGATCATAGACAGTTCCAACCATCTCCCAGTTCTCCACGTTTAAAGTACAAGTCAACGAGAACAGTCTCTAAGATCGCATTCGGTAGGAGGAACCCATTACCCATGAATGAGCACTTGGGCATGTGATTAATTGCTTACCATCAAAAATCGCCTGGAGAGCTGCACAAGCTTTCAACACACTGCTCAGAGTTGCAGGAGTTGGTGCAATCCCAAGATCTTGCATGCTTCTGTACATTATATAATGTAGAGAGGGAACGATCCCATCCACAGTACTGCAGGGTGAAGATCAGGAGCCAGAAGAAATCACATGTGAACTTAAACGAAGAAACAAACCATGGGAACACTACACACATTAACGCGGATACACAAACCACTGCTTATTATTATTATTACAATCCAGTCCGAAAGAGAGCCTGCTTATTATAAGTTAAGACAAACAAGCGAGAATCTCATCATGGGTCGGCTTTGTTCAGGTAGGCCTCCAAGCATTCAAAGAACATCAACGGGAACCTTGTCGTCTTCGCCTTCAAATCTTCTTCTGCTTCTGCTTCTGCTCCGTCCGGCGACGGCTCACACTCAACCGCGACGTCCACCAGAGTCTTGCATCCGTCCTGACCCGTCAGCTTGAAATACGTCGCGTACTTGATAAAGCCATTGCTCAAGTGTCCGCCTTCCAGTACCTGCAGCCCAAGCCGATGCCTGCCGCCGTCAAACTCCACAATCTTGGTCCTCTGGTAAGGCACCGTCGGCCCTCCTGCTCGCAATCAGAGAACAAGTTAGTTATTACTTATAAGACGAAATCTTGCAGGGTACGTACGTACGTTGTTAATTACCAGCTTTGAATTGTAGGAACAAGAGAGTGTCGATGCCACCGTCCCCTTGTTGTATCTCGACGTTTGTCACAATCTCAGGTATCACTTTTGGCCATGAGACGCAGAGCTCCTCTGCAAACGTCCTCCACAGCAGCTCTACCTCAACATTGACCGTTGCATGAGCTTCTATTCTCCGTGGAGCCATGCCTCCTTTTGAGCAGAAGATAGAGGAGACCAGCTAGTATAAGGAGTAGAACCATATATATATATATTAAGCTCCGATGCTTGGAACCACCAATATTTGAAAAGTACTATAGCGAATATGGGCACAGTTACTCCACTGAACTTATATTTCAAGATGCAATCATTGAAGGTTCGATGAGTGGCCGGGTTAATTTGAAAACTTTGTCCTCCACTATTGACTGTGTTTCGTCGTGGTGTGTGTGTCGAACAAAGTGCATGTCAAGTCGATGCCAACTGCTACGTTTGGAGACCATTCGGCCCATGGCTTTCCGTAAATTCTGGAAGGCCACACCTGCTAGATAAAGAAGGCAATGACTAAATGCACCTCATTACATGATGTGCATATTGCATTTAGTGTAATTTTTACTATATTAGGAAAAAAGAGAGCGTGAGATTGGAATTGCTGGTGTGACATATCAACTTTTTTGGCAAAAAACCCACCATGCACCTCAAAGTACACAGTGTAGAGAGCAATTAATGTTGAGGTTTTACTGTACATAGAATTGAATTCATTGCCGAAGCACATCACAAGCCATTAGTGAGAAATTTATGATGAAGACGAAGGGTCATGGGTGCGTCCTTGGTAGACGTACGCCAAAGGTTGGCCAACTGGATGCATCTTTGGCAATGGGGTTTGCTTCTTCTCCGAGCCGGACTCAACACAGCCCTGAGTTTAAGAAGAAGTGGTTCCGATGAATGAGGCCGACTGTCGAAGAACAGTATCTTACCAACACGAACATTGTGTTAAACAAGGATGAAATCACTTGCAAGTGGTTCTATATATACCATGTCATAAAACGGCTCCAAGCCCATCATTGATAAATGCCCACGGGTCCTGGAGCTAAGCAAAGGCCTGGCCAAGATGGAAAGCCCACTCTCAAAGTCGTATTACCAAAATGCTTCCTTTTAATATATATATATATATATATCCTCACATTTGGAAAAAGGTGAGCATTCTCATTCACATACTCAGCACTCTCAATTTCATACAATAAGAACTTTGTCTCTCAATTTCTAATTTGAGCTTCGGAGGAGCAGAAGTTGAGACAAACACCAGGGTTCGACTCGTTGACGTTTTTAGCTGTTGTGATACGTGCAAGTCAACGCGATGATCTGAGACAGATGGAAGGAAGCTATACAAAGCTTGTTAAGGCCAAAATTAATCGAGACAGTTGTCAAGCTGACGTAGACTCGATGTGTTGAGTTGGAGCCTTGTCAGCATCTGGAGTTTGACCATTGGTTGGAGGAACCAAGGTCGAATGATGGAAGTTGGAGGTGATACGACATTCGACCGACCTTCGGGCAGACGTTGCGTCGATCGTTCGAGGTTGGAGAGCTCGACGTCGACCTTCGATGTTGGATAGCGACCGTCAATCTGCACCACTTGGACTCGTTAGGGGGGTCGGGTCTGGGTTTCGACCCAAATCCCCTCCTATGCTTAAGTTAGTATGGAACTTAAGAAAGAGATGGAGCTTGGCACAGCTGAGATCGACCGACGGAGGTTCGTCTCAAGACTGACGGCACAAGCTCGAATATAAGAACGGTAAAAGTGAGATGATAGAGTTCTACGTCTTAAACCTCGTTACTTGAAGATGTGAACTTTTTCTCTATTTATAAACGTTCAGGGTCCCTTTGGAGACGTTGGGGAGATAATGGCCACCCATAATGTGGCCACGATCTTCCCTCATTACTAGGAATAAATGTTGCACACGTCCCCGAGATTCCCGAGCCCGCCTTTAATCTCACGTTTGAGTGAGGCGAGCCCAACGGTCGACTGGTCACTTGGGCTTTGACTGAGTCGACATTGGGCTTCTTTTGTGGGCCTGATGGGCCTTAGTCATCTGTCGAACAAGTTGTCTCGAATGCCGGCCCAATGATTGAATAGAACTCATTACGCATATAGTGACGAAAAGAAACCATTTAGATCCACTTGCATAAAGGAGTCATCTGGATCCACTTACGTATCACGACATCATTGGCGCCATGTGTGGGAACATGAAAATCACCATGTACAATGCACAAAACACCCAAGTAATGGCATAAGCAAATGACAAGGAGCACACAGGTCATAATCCCACAAGGCAATAGACTGTTGGCGAACAAGGTGTTCCACCAACTCCTCCCCACCCACATGGTACATAATATTGGAGGTGTTGCGGGGTAGGATCCACGTACAATGAATTTGTTTAGATGGGGAACCATGGGCACAGTGATTGGATAGGTTGTTTACAAGTAGTGAGGGAGCAGTGAGGCTAGGCACCCTTCGTAGGTCGATCTCTGGATCGATCCTGCAAGTATGCCGCTTGTTCGCCGCTCACCCCGAGTAGGTCGTCGGACGCTCGTTACGTGGAAGGAGTCAACCTGCACACAGAGCAGCTCGTCAGAAAGGCCGGGATGGGATCCAACCCTTAGCCTCTCCAATGCCTAAGTTAGAATTAGGGCTTAGAAAAGGGGGCCAGTCGTGTAGGTCGAGCTAAAAGTAGGTCGACCTTGCGTGGCGAGCTATAGTGGAAGAACAAAGATGCGGACAACCTTTGCTCTTGTGTGTGAGTGAGAGTTTGAAAATCAATTTTCCAACCCCTCTCTCGATGGAAGTGGAGGTGTATTTATAGCTGACGGAGGCAGTTAGGTAGGACTGAGCTGGCATGCTGAGCTGGCGTGTCAGAATGCAGAAGCTTCGGCCGAGGATGTCAGAGCTGTGCATGTCAGCCATGATTTTATCAGACGGCGCAACGACCGGGGGCGCTTTGTCAGAGTGTCAGAGCCGAAAGCACCAAGCGGTCAGATGGTGCAGCGGCCAGGGGGTGCTATGTCAGGCTGTCGAGCGGCGGAAGTGTCAGTGGCGTCCTCGTACAAGGTTGTTTGTCGTGTCCGATGGGCCGAAGGGTCATCGAGGTGCGTCCGAGAAGCGGGGCCGCACATGAGTTACTTGGTCGCTCCCAGTGGACGACAGGTGAACTAGTTGTTCTCCTAACGAGCTTGGAGGGAAGCGGGCGACCAACTGGCGAGGTTTGGGGCGAAGAGCACCCTCCCGCTAATCGAGGTGGACTTTACGGAGGAGGGGTGAGCTTGACCTATGTCTGGCGAGCTTGGATGGAAGGACGAGGTATCAAGATCTTTAGGTCGTAACAATTGCCCCCGTCATTCGAGCTAGAGGCAGAAGCCTGGCCTAGTTCGGATGACGCACCATATCTCCATCTGTCCGAAAGGGACGGTGCGACCTTGGTTCTGACCTTGGAAATGGCGGCAGTTATTTCGAAAAACCCGCCCACCGTTTCATCGCCATCATTTCGATTTGAAAGGTGGGAAGAAATCGAGGCGTCCATGCCATCCAGGATGCGACGCGTGGCAGATGCGACTGTGTGTAACAGTCGAGGTGCCAGAGCAGCTTGGATCGGCGCCACGTGGTGGAGCTTCAACGGTGGGGATGATCCGTCGCTTGTTATAAGTAGGGAGTGGGAGGATTCGGCGAGAGTTTCTTCTAATTTCAAGTTTCTTCGAGCTCTTCTTCTTCGATCTTCCGACTACCATCGCCGCCGTTGCTGCCATTGCTGGAGCTCCTGTTCCGACTGCTTCTTCGGCCCGTCTTCTTTCTGCTAGATAATCTCTTGATCTTCTTCTATATGGCTTCGCATTTCGAGGTCGGGGGTGGTAGTGGCGCGGTGAAGGAGGAGGAATAAAAGGCTACTTCGCTTGATGAAGAGGCCCCAGTTACCGAACCACAAGTGGCATGGGATACCCAACCGGTTGAAGGTTTGATCGGAGGCGACCAGGGGGAGGGCGGCCAGGGCACCGTATGAATGTTTGGGGTAGGGGATTTACGTGCCGGTCTTGGGGCCTTGGTGTAGGACTTAGTTTTTTTTTGTTTTTGGAAGTTCTGGCTGTTAGGTGGTGTCGACCTAGGCGATGCTATTTTTTGTAAGGTCGGCAACCTGGAAATACTTGTAAAAATTTTCGTCAATGAAATTCATGGTCCGAGCTTAACCTTCTCGACTAGTGGCTTGGTTTCTCGTCTCGGATTGTGAGGGGAGGGTACGAGCCCGTAGCTCGGTCCTAACCCTCTGGAGCCAATCGGGGGCGAAGCTCCGTAAGCTTGTCCCGGAGTTTGAGGGAGGGGAGGGTGCGAGCCCGTAGCTCGGCCTATAGCACTTCTCTTAACGAGCTTGGAGGAAAGCGGGCGACCAACTGGCGAGGTTTGGGGCGAAGAGCGCCCTCCCGCTAATCGAGGTGGACTTTGCGGAGGAGGGACGAGCTTGACCTATGTCTGACGAGCTTAGATGGAAGGTCGAGGTATCACGATCTTTAGGTCGTAACAATTGCCCCCATCATTCGAGCTTGAGTCGGAAGCTTGGCTTAGTTCGGATGACGCACCATCTCTCCATCTGTCCGGAAGGGACGGGGCGACCTTCGTTCTGACCTTGGAAATGGCGGTAGTTATTTCGAAAAACCCGCCCACCGTTTCATCGCCATCATTTCGATTTGAATGGTGGGAAGAAATCGAGGCGTCCACGCCATCCAGGATGTGACGCGTGGCAGACGCGACTGTTTGTGGCAGTCGAGGCACCAGAGCAGCTCGGATCGGTGCCACGTGGCGGAGCTTCAACGGTGGGGATGATCCGTCGCTTGCTATAAGTAGGGAGTGGGAGGATCCGGTGAGAGTTTCTTCTGATTTCAAGTTTCTTCGAGCTCTTCTTCTTCGATCTTTCGACTGCCGTCGCCGTCGTTGCTGCTGTTGTCGGAGCTACTGTTCCGATTGCTTTTTCGGTCCGTCTTCTTTCTGCTAGGTAATCTCTTGATCTTCTTCTATATGGCTTCGCATTTCGAAGTCGGGGGTGGAAGTGGAGCAGGAATAAGAGGCTGCTTCGCTTGATGAAGAGGCCCCAGCTGTCGAATCACAAGTAGCGGGAGATACCCAACCGGGTGAAGGTTTGATCGGAGGCGACCAGGGGGAGGGCGGCCAGGGCACCGTATGAATGTTTGAGGTAGGGGATTTAAGTGCCGGTCTTGGGGCCTTGGTGTAGGACTTAGTTTTTTTTTTGTTTTTGGAAGTTCTGGCTGTTAGGTGGTGTCGACCTAGGCGATGCTATTTTTTGTAAGGTCGGCAACCTGGAAATACTTGTAAAAATTTTCGTCAATGAAATTCATGGTCCGAGCTTAATCTTCTCGACTAGTGGCTTGGTTTCTCGTCTCGGATTGTGAGGGGAGGGTACGAGCCCGTAGCTCGGCCCTAACCCTCCGGAGCCTATCGGGGGCGAAGCTCCGCAAGCTTGTCCCGGAGTTTGAGGGATGGGAGGGTGCGAGCCCGTAGCTCGGCCCATATCACTTCTCCGGTTTGGGTAGTGAAGCCCGCACTGCTATGGGTAGCTACGACGTGACCTGTGCTGGAGTCTTCGTGGGAGGGGAGCGTGCGAGCCCGTAGCTCGACCCTAGCCCTTCTCAGGTTTGGGTAGCGAGGCCCGTCCTGCTATAGGTAGCCAGGACGGACTTGCCCCGGAGTCTTCCTGGGAGGGGAGGGTGCGAGCATGTAGCTCGGCCCTAGCCCTTCTCCAGTTTGGGTAGCGAAGCCCGTCCTGCTATGGGTAGCCAGGACATGACCTGCCCCAGAGTTTTCATGGGAGGGGAGAATGCGAGCCCGTAGCTCGGCCATAGCCCTTCTCCGGTTTGGGTAGCGAAGCCCGTCCTGCTATGCGTAGCCAGGACGCGACCTGCCCCAGAGTCTTCATGGGAGGGGAGGGTGCGAGCCCGTAGCTCGGCCCTAGCCCTTATCCGGTTTGGGTAGCAAAGCCCGTCCTGCTATGGGGTAGCCAGGACGCGACCTGCCCGGAGTCTTCATGGGAGGGGAGGGTGCGAGCTCGTAGCTTGGCCCTAGCCCTTTTCCGGTTTGGGTAGTGAAGACCGTCCTGCTATGGGTAGCCAGGACACGACCTGCCCCGGAGTCTTCATGGGAGGGAAGGGTGCGAGCCCGTAGCTCGGCCCTAGCCCTTCGGATCCTGTCGGGGGTGGAGCTCCGTAGGCTAGCCCCGGAGTTTGGCAATGTTCGGGGAGAACTGAAATTTCCAAAAGGAGACATCAAAATTTGAGAATTTGCAAGAAAAGAAGATAATTTCATTACATTTTACGAGGTTACTGATAGTATTTGAACAAGTGTCCCGCATTCCATGGGTGGGCGAGCTCGCCGCCGTCCATGGTTGCCAGGATGTAAGTGACCTGCCCGATGATGTCAACGATTTCATATGGGCCCTCTCATTTTGCTGCGAACTTCCCTGGGCGAGCGATCTCTGGTTTGAAGGTCGTGTTCCTGAGGACTAGGTCGCCGATTCTGAAGCTCCGTTTCTTCACCCCGGAGTTGTAGTGCCGAGCCATCCTCTGGCTGTGCTTGCCGAGGTTTGTCAGCGCTCGGTCTCACTTTGTCGATGAGCTCGAGGTTCAGGTCAAGGCCCTCCATGTTGACATCTTCATCGAAGTACTTGAGCCGAAGTGTTTCTTCTTCCACTTCTACATGGACGACTGCCTCCGTCCCGAATGCAAGCATAAACGGGCTCTCCCCGGTCGACGCTTTGTAGGTCGTGCAGTACGACCATAGGATGCTCGATAGCGTGTCCACCCAAGACCCAAGCGTGTCACTGACCTTCTTCTTCAGTGGGCCCAATATGCATTTGTTCACCGCATCCGCCATCCTATTGCACTGCGGATGCGCCATGTTACAAGAATAGTTGCAGGAACAACTTGCAATGATGCATGATGCAGGCGTAACTTGCCCAAGAATTATATCAACAAGCACATCATGCTAGTCAATAGCAACATGGTTAGGTGGTACAGAGGAGGAGGCATACTCATACTATGCTCCTCCCAGCAACCATCCCCCTCTTCGCCCAAGTTAAACTAAAGCTCCCATTCACACACCTACCAACTTGGGCGGCAAATGTGTTTCCAGAATGCACAAACATACTTCAAACCTAAAGGCTAGATCTTCGACACCCCATGCAATTATGGAACACTATGAATTGGAGCTAAAATTACTATGTTAGAGTTTTAATGAGATGAAGAAGGAAAAGATGAACTTAGGAGACCTTAGCATCCACCTCCATGAATCACCGTTCACGAAGAATATATTGGAAGCCACATGTCCATGGACTTCCATCTCTAGAAGCTCAAGGAATATGATGGTATGTGAGACCATATGCAGAGATGTCATGCAGCTACATAGATTTGCAATGGCTAAATGCGGAGTGTGATGATTCCATAGTCATCAAGGTGAAGGTGGTTTATGTTAGGGTTTCTATCATAGTACAACTAACTTATACACAGCGGAAAATAGAAGCCTACCAAGAGATCCATGCAATTCTATTTAATTCGAATAGATTACTAACCTTTCTGACGATCTGAATCTGTCGGACTGTAGGTGCTGCGACGATCTGAATCTGTCGGACTATAGGTGTTGTTCTACGAACGACCACCCTCAATCTGTATCCACACACGAACGTCACGAACAGGACTTGCGAGGGTGCTAGCTCCTTTGCCGCAACTAGGGTTTCTCTCGCTATTTGTTTTTCTCAAAAACGGAGGAGGTAGATTGAAAAACGTAAAACTGAAAATCGTGATTCTATATCTTATATAGAATCATATGTTAACACATTAACAACAGTCAGTTACGTGACGCTATCTTAGGGATAATATCTTAACGAGATACGATATCTGACGGTTAAGATATTTCACCTTATCACGAATTTCAAATCATATTCGAAATCATGTTTAAACCCTATCCTATCCAATTCGTTCTTTGTGTGCGACCCAATAGGCTCATATTAAATTGGCAGTGGGCCTAATCTCATTAGAAGCCCACAAGTCATAATTGGTCTCTAGCAAGACATTTTGACTACCCAATTAATATGAATATCGTTAGTCCGATATTAACCTAACCAATAGGACATGTCATAATCCTTTTGTCACACGATATCTTATTTGAACATAAGTCATGGGTAGTGTCATACTTATATATTGTTCAAACATTTAATTTCTCGCTTTCTAAGTAGACTGATAAAATCAAATGACATTCATTTGAGCACGGCCATGCATTTCTCAGTCCTACTTATCGAGGGGCCCATTAGATATCTCTCATAGGAGAGGGACAAATTCCATCTTGTTCATTCACTTTCCTCTGCATAATTCACATCATATTCGATCATAACCTTTATGATTATCTGATTAAAGATAACGTTTGATTATGTCAAAATATGATTTTCCTTATGTAGGAAACTGTGATGAGCTCAGGTCTAAGGATTCAATGACATAACTATTATGAGATCATTTATGACACTAATCCATGTAATGATCTCATAGCGAGTCTATCCAGTACATGTTCTCCAACAAGTACCTATAAGTTTGATTTGTATCACCATACATATAATTATCTCATAATTATCTACCAAACTCATACTAATCTTAATTCTTCATTAAACCTTTAATGATGAATGACTAGGGATTATTAGAATAGCATAAAACAACTATTCAACCATTATTATAAAGAAACATGCAAGCAATATAATAATAACAATAATAAGAGAAACATTTTATAAATGAAAATGACATAACATAAAGGTCCAATTATTTGGCCTAGGGCACAACCACTAACAATCTCCCACTAGCACTAGGCCTAATTATACAAGTATCTAATACCCATAGACCTCATATGTTTATCATGTTTGGCTTGTGAGAGAGCTTTGGTAAGTGGATCAGCAATGTTGTCATCTGTTGGTACTCTGCATATCTCGACGTCATTATTCTTAATAATTTCTCGAATGAGATGATAACGCCTGAGTATATGTTTGGATCTCTGATGAGATCTGGGCTCTTTTGCCTGTGCAATAGCACCATTGTTGTCACAATAGAGAACCACTGGATTTGCGATACTAGGAACTACTCCTAGTTCAGTAACGAACTTCCTTATCCATACTGTTTCCTTAGCTGCATCTGATGCTGCAATATACTCAGCTTCTGTTGTAGAATCTGCAATAGTGCTTTGCTTGGAACTTTTCCAACTTACAGCACCTCCGTTTAACATAAACACATATCCAGACTGCGATTTAAAGTCATCTTTATCAGATTGGAAGCTTGCATCTGTGTAACCATTTACAACTAGCTCATCTTCCAATCCTCCATACACCACGAATGCATCCTTAGTTCTTCTAAAGTACTTAAGGATATTCTTGACTGCTGTCCAGTGACTTTCACCGGGGTCTGACTGGTATCTGCTTGTCATGCTCAAAGCATACGACACGTCTGGTCGAGTACATATCATGGCATACATGATAGATCCTATAGCCGAAGCATAAGGAATCTTACTCATGCGATCTCGCTCATCAGATGTCATAGGACATTGAGTCTTGCTGAGGGAAATGCCATGAGACATTGGCAAGAATCCTCTTTTAGATTCTTGCATGCTGAACCTATTCAACACTTTGTCTATGTATGTACTTTGACTCAGACCAATTATCCTTTTAGATCTATCCCTATAGATCTTAATGCCAAGGATATAAGCAGCCTCGCCTAAATCTTTCATTGAGAAAGAACTCCCTAACCAAGTCTTGGTTGTTTGCAACATAGGGATGTCATTTCCAATGAGTAATATGTCATCAACATATAACACAAGAAATACTACTGCGCTCCCACTAACCTTCTTGTATACACAAGGTTCATCTTCATTTTGTATGAATCCAAACTCTTTGACTGTTTCATCAAAACGAAGATTCCAGCTCCGAGAAGCTTGCTTTAATCCATAAATGGATCTTTGAAGCTTGCAAACCTTTATAGAATTCTTTGAATGAACAAAACCCTCAGGTTGTGTCATGTACACATCCTCGAGTAAGTTTCCGTTAAGAAACGCTGTTTTGACATCCATTTGCCATATCTCGTAATCATAGTACGCAGCAATGGCAATTAGAATTCTTATTGATTTAAGCATTGCAACTGGCGAAAAGGTTTCGTCATAGTCTATACCATGAGTTTGTTTGAAACCTTTTGCAACAAGTCTTGCTTTAAAGGTATGCACTTTGCCATCCATGTCAGTTTTCTTCTTAAAAACCCACTTGCACCCAATGGTTTTAACTCCTTCAGGTGGATCAATCAAGGTCCAAACTTGATTATCATACATGGATTGCATTTCAGATTTCATGGCTCCTAGCCATTTCTCAGATTCTGGACTTGACACAGCTTCTTGATAGGTAGTAGGCTCATCTTGATCTATGAGCAGTACTTCACGAGTGTCCGTTATGAGAAATCCATATTTCTCGGGCTTGTGTCGTGGCCTATCAGATCTGCGTGGTGCTTGTGTAGCTCGTACAGGTTTTACAACTGTTTGTGGAACTTGTTGAACTTCCATCGTTGGTTCTATACCATCCCGTGGTTCTCGAAACTCTTCGAGGTGTACTTTGCTCCCACTGGTTCTTTTAGAAATAAATTCCTTTTCTAGAAAGACACCGTTTCGAGCAACAAACACTTTGTTCTCTGAGGGATTATAAAAGTAATATCCTTTAGTTTCTTTAGGATATCCCACAAAAAAGGCACTTATCAGATTTTGGGGCTAACTTATCTGAAATTTGTCTTTTCACATAAGCCTCACATCCCCAAATTTTTATAAAAGACAAACTAAGTGTTCTCCCAGTCCATATCTCATATGGTGTCTTTTCAACCGCTTTAGATGAAACTCGGTTCAAAGTGAACGCAGCTGTTTCTAAGGCATGGCCCCAGAAGGATAATGGAAGATCTGTTTGACTCATCATGGATCGGACCATATCTAATAAGGTTCGATTTCTCCTTTCAGATACACCATTCCACTGTGGTGTTCCTGGTGGAGTTAATTGTGAAACAATTCCACAACCCTTGAGATGATCATCAAATTCTTGGCTCAAGTATTCACCACCCCGATCAGATCGAAGTGCCTTAATAGTTTTGCCAAGTTGATTTTGTACTTCATTTTGAAAAGTTCTGAACATTTCAAATGATTCATGTTTATGTTTCATTAAATAGATATAGCCATATCTACTGAAATCATCAGTGAATGTAATGAAGTACTGAAATCCTCCCCTAGCATGGATGTTTAATGGACCACATACATCTGTATGTATTAGGCCCAATAAATCATGGGCCCTTTCACCATGTCCAGTGAAAGGATTCTTTGTCATTTTGCCTAATAAGCAAGATTCGCAATTTTCAAATGATTCAAAATCAAATGACTCTAAAAGTCCATCTTGGTGGAGCTTAGATATGCGTTTCTCGTTTATATGGCCAAGACGACAATGCCATAAATATGTGGGATTCATATTATTGGGTTTGGATTTCTTAGCAGTTATGTTATAAATTTCTCCACTGTTGGAGTTGTCTAGATTTAGGACATAAAGGCCATCATATGAATCAGCAATACAATAAAGCACATCATCATAATAAATGGAGTATCTCTTATTCTTAATAAGAAAATAAAATTGTTCATCATCCAGACAAGAAACTGAAATAATATTCCTACTCAAAGTAGGAACATAGTAGCAATTATTCAACACTAATAAAAGCCCATTTGGCAAAGACAATTCATAGGATCCTACAGCTAAAGCAGCAACTCTTGCTCCATTTCCAACTCGTAGGTCCACTTCGCCCCTTTTCAGTTGTCTACTCCTTTTCAACCCCTGCACATTTGTACAAATGTGAGATCCACATCCAGTATCTAATACCCAGGAAGTAGAAGTAGATAAGTTAATTTCAATAACATAAATACCTGAAGATGTAGTCTCACTACTCTTCTTCTTCTTCTTCAGATCTTCCAAATAGAGTTTGCAATTCTGCTTCCAATGACCAGGTTCATTGCAATGGAAACAAACTCCCTCCTTTGGAACTTTTGCAGGCTTATCAGCAACTTTTGCTTTAGCATTTCCTTTAGGCTTACCAGCAACTCTTGCTTTAGCCCTTCCCTTGTGTTTCATTCCTTTCCCTTTGTTCACCATAAGTACATGACTAGGCTTTTTCTTTATACTTAGCTCAGCAGTTTTAAGCATCGAATGCAGCTCAGCAAGAGATTTCTCCATGTCATTCATATTGTACTGCATGACAAACTGATCAAAACCATCAGTTAATGAATTAAGGATCAAATCCGTAGCCAGTTCTAAACTGAGGGGAAATCCAAGCCTTTCAAGATGATCAATGTAGCCTTTCATCTTCAAAACATGAGCGCTAACTGATGCACCTTCAGTCATTTTGCAAGCATGCAAAGCTTTGGTAGTCTCATACCTTTCCTGCCTTGCATGTTGTTGGAAAGTCTCCTTGAGATGAACACTCAGCTCATAAGCCTCCATGTGTTCCAGATCCTTCTGAAGTTCTGGGCACATAGTGGCTAACATGAGACAACCAACATCAACAGAATCATCAAGATGTTTCTTATACTTATCCTTTACAGCCTTTGAAGCATCAGTAGGTGGTTCTTCAGGGAGAGGATCATCCAGGACATACAACTTCCTTTCATGCTTGAGAACAATTCTCATGTTTCTGAACCAGTCAAGGAAGTTGGTGCCATTTTCTTTCAGCTTGTCCTTCTCAAGGACAGATCGCAGTGACAGTGCAGAAGTGTTATGAGATGTCATTGATCTACAAATATGCAAAATAAACATTAGTACCAATTTCATTTTAAAATGTTTCATAAAGCTCCCACAAAATAATAACCCTCAATATTAATTACAACAATTGCAACACTTTAGTGGGCTAAGATCCATATTTCACCCAACTTTAAGTCAGCTTTGGCATGACACTTAAAATCAAGTTATTTAGGTAGGTAACACTTTACCAATTATATCTCATATAATTCTTAGATTCTTTATGGGATTTTTGACATCATATGTCTGAGCATGTTATAATCCCATCTAATGCCCTTAGGCCCAAAACCATTTTGATAGCCTAATTAAGTCTAACCATTTTTAAATATATGGGTAGCACGATTACCCGTCCTGCCTTACTATGATAACCTAATGCACTTCGCTTTGGCAGAACCCACATTTTGGTGATCATAGTCTTGACAGGTATTCAAATCATGGGTGGCATACGACTTAAAATTATGGTGAGGGAATTTTAACAATTAAGTTATGATGTCTATTTATATTAATATATTATGCATCATTCCATACATGACATCTCATACACATATATCATCATATATCGCATCACATACAAAAACTGATAAACATAACATATGTGAAACATGTGATAGCATGTAAAACATCATATATACATCAAAATAAATCATGTTATCACATAGCATGGCATCAAATTTTTATTCAAAATGATATGTCACAAATTCTGTTTAATAACTTCCACGACATATAATGCATAACGAACACAACGAACACGGCGGTCCCGCTAATGATTTTCTGCCTTTAAAACCCCCTATTTAAATTTCTGAGTGATGAATCTGCTGATCATATCAGCATCATTTAATCGTATTAAACAATCATTGCTCAGACTCTGCTGATCAAATCAGTGTTATTTTAATCAAATTAAACAGTCCCATTAATCAGTGTTAGTTGATCATATTAATCATATTAAACAATGATCTGCGTAGATTTAATCATATTAAATAATGATTACAATAAGTTTAATC
Organism: Scilla litardierei; assembly: GCA_030789695.1. Classification (NCBI taxonomy): domain Eukaryota; kingdom Viridiplantae; phylum Streptophyta; class Magnoliopsida; order Asparagales; family Asparagaceae; genus Scilla; species Scilla litardierei. Next base: position 203,140,237 of record CM061139.1, read on the forward strand.
ACATTAAACATATTAAATAATGATCTGCGTGAGTTTAATCATATTAAACAGTGATTACCGTAGGTTTAATCATATTAAACAATGATCATAAATTAACATGTTAATCATATTAACAATAATCATGTTAATCATATTAACAACAGCGTAATCATAAAGCATGTTGATCAAATTAACAGTGATTAATTTCGTGGCCATATATATGTCATGTATATTATTAAACATCAATTATTTGTATCTCATACAGACTGATTAAACAGATTGTGTTTTCAATTAACATGTAATCGTATTTATGTATCAACATACATACAGGTTAAAATCATGCCAGCAAATATATAGACATCTCATACATATAAACATGGCATTATTCAAATCAATTGAATTCGCAAGTTGCTCTGATACCACTGTTAGGGTTTCTATCATAGTACAACTAACTTATACGCAGCGGAAAATAGAAGCCTACCAAGAGATCCATGCGATTCTATTTAATTCGAATAGATTACTAACCTTTCTGACGATCTGAATCTGTCGGACTGTAGGTGCTGCGACGATCTGAATCTGTCGGACTATAGGTGTTGTTCTACGAACGACCACCCTCAATCGGTATCCACACGCGAACGTCACGAACAGGACTTGCGAGGGTGCTAGCTCCTTTGCCGCAACTAGGGTTTCTCTCGCTATTTGTTTTTCTCAAAAACGGAGGAGGTAGATTGAAAAACGTAAAACTGAAAATCGTGATTCTATATCTTATATAGAATCATATGTTAACACATTAACAACAGTCAGTTACGTGACGCTATCTTAGGGATAATATCTTAACGAGATACGATATCTGACGGTTAAGATATTTCACCTTATCACGAATTTCAAATCATATTCGAAATCATGTTTAAACCCTATCCTATCCAATTCGTTCTTTGTGTGCGACCCCATAGGCTCATATTAAATTGGCAGTGGGCCTAATCTCATTAGAAGCCCACAAGTCATAATTGGTCTCTAGCAAGACATTTTGACTACCCAATTAATATGAATATCGTTAGTCCGATATTAACCTAACCAATAGGACATGTCATAATCCTTTTGTCACACGATATCTTATTTGAACATAAGTCATGGGTAGTGTCATACTTATATATTGTTCAAACATTTAATTTCTCGCTTTCTAAGTAGACTGATAAAATCAAATGACATTCATTTGAGCACGGCCATGCATTTCTCAGTCCTACTTATCGAGGGGCCCATTAGATATCTCTCATAGGAGAGGGACAAATTCCATCTTGTTCATTCACTTTCCTCTGCATAATTCACATCATATTCGATCATAACCTTTATGATTATCTGATTAAAGATAACGTTTGATTATGTCAAAATATGATTTTCCTTATGTAGGAAACTGTGATGAGCTCAGGTCTAAGGATTCAATGACATAACTATTATGAGATCATTTATGACACTAATCCATGTAATGATCTCATAGCGAGTCTATCCAGTACATGTTCTCCAACAAGTACCTATAAGTTTGATTTGTATCACCATACATATAATTATCTCATAATTATCTACCAAACTCATACTAATCTTAATTCTTCATTAAACCTTTAATGATGAATGACTAGGGATTATTAGAATAGCATAAAACAACTATTCAACCATTATTATAAAGAAACATGCAAACAATATAATAATAACAATAATAAGAGAAACATTTTATAAATGAAAATGACATAACATAAAGGTCCAATTATTTGGCCTAGGGCACAACCACTAACAGTTTACTACTACGTTCGATGTGCCCCAGACGAGGTGGTGAAGATCCGATTGACAGATCACTCCGCTTCCAGGATGGTCCAAGTTGGAACACTTCTCTCTCATCAAAACCAAAGCAGCACCTCGTCCTCTCATCAAAATTCCAGAAAATTAGTAAGATGGTCGAATTCAATTTCTTCAAATACTAATGGAGTCTGGCCTAAGTTACAAGGTTGACAAGCAATTGAATACGGACATCAAGAATTTCAGCAAAAGCTCAGGAGTCCAAGAACACAAGATCACACTCCTGAGTCCTGACCCTTTTGTCAGTTAACAGTGCACCAGGCCGCTTGCTTAGCTGCCTCATACATACAAGTTGTCGGCGTTTCTGCCAACTTCCTGCTACTGGTTTTCTGCCTAAACTCTCTTGCATTTCAATTCTCGGCCTCTATAAGAAACCGAAAGGGAAGCGTCAATTGTCATGAATCAGAAGCGTGGAAAGATGCAGAAAGGAAAAGGATTGGCCATACTTGTGCTCTCCTTCCTCGCCGCATGGCTAGAGATCAAAGGAATCTCGGCCCAGTCTGCACTAACATGTACCAACCGCCGGAGTCCATGCTACCGCAGGGTGGTCAGATGCCCCCAGGAGTGCCCAGTCCCCAAACCATCGCACCCAAACGCCAAAGGCTGTTTCTTGGACTGCAACTCGCCTAAATGTGAAGCTGTCTGCCGAGGTACGTCCAATTCCATCTCCTTGTGTTCTGCCTGCTTAATTACCATTCGTCTTAATACCAGTGCAATTTTAATTAATTGAACCAAGCTGATTTCGTTGCAGGTCGAAAGCCCAACTGCAACGGTGTTGGAGCTGGGTGCTACGATCCCCGCTTCGTCGGGGGTGATGGAGTCGTGTTCTACTTCCACGGAAAGAAGGGCCAGCATTTCAGCCTTGTCTCCGACCCCAACCTCCAAATCAATGCCCGTTTCATTGGCCTCCGGCCTGGTGGAAGGACACGGGACTTCACGTGGATCCAGGCACTGGGGCTCATGTTCGGCCCCCACAAGCTTGCCATCGAGGCAGCTCGAGCCACCAAATGGGACGATGCTTTCGACCACATCAGCCTCTCCTTCGACGGTGAGCGCATCCATCTTCCAGAGGGACATCTTTCAGGGTGGAAATCATCCGATGATGCTGTAAGAGTGGAGAGAACTGGAAGCAGAAACAGCGTAGTGATCTCGGTGGAGGACATTGCTGAGGTGACTGTAAATGTGGTTCCAGTCGACGAGGAAGATGACAGGGTCCACAAGTATGGGATACCGTCCGACGATTGCTTCGCACATTTGGAAGTGCAGTTCAGGTTCTTGAGCCTCTCTCCAGAGGTAGAAGGGGTGTTGGGCCGAACATACCGTCCAGGATTTGAGAACCCGGCGAAACGAGGGGTGGAGATGCCGGTGGTTGGCGGGGAGGACATGTACCAGACTTCCTCCCTCCTCTCTCCAGACTGCAAGATGTGCTTATTTTCTCCAGCAGACCGGCAACTAGACCATGTCGACGTGTGACTTGCAAGCATCAGATGTGTGCATGGTTGATTTGCGACAATGTTAATTGTTGGATTGGATTAGTTTGGAGTGATTGCATAAGATTTGTTCAAATAAATTAGCCATATGACGTACCTTTTGTTCAAGTGGCTGCAAAGGAACTGTACCAAGTATTTGACAAGCATAAAGCTTCAAGAGACGGGGGGAAATAATTATGGGTTGAATCCGATTCTTTTTATTCTCAACATACACTGAACAAAAGAAATCTTTAAGCAAGTAGCCATGCACCTTGTGTCTGCAACTCAATCGTCAAGCAAACTCAAACAGCTATACTGAGAAAACGGAATTCATTTGGATTTATAAGCGAATATAAACGTGAACAAATAATCCTTTTGCGTTCACAACTGATACATTATATTATACAAACCGAAACATGGGGTTGAAAATTAAATTTAAGCATGGAGGAAGCAGAAAATACCGCACTTGCTGCTGCATCGCCTCATCTCCCTCTAGGGTTCACGAGCTGAGAAAACACCGCGCTCGTTGCTGCATCCTCCGCATCATCGTCGGTGCCCGAGTTTCCTCCCTCCACCATGCTCACACTGTTATCGAATGGCTCGAGCCGAGGCAGCAGCATATGGGGGATGCTCTTCACGCTGTTGTCGTCGGGGTCAGCAAGTGCCGATGTCTCATCGAGCTGGAGAGCGTACTCAAGATTCCACAACACATCTCCCATTGATGGCCGATCAACCCCGTGCTCCGCCAAGCATTTCTCTGCTGTGTCCCCGTACTTTTTAAGCGACGCAGGGTTCATCTTTCCGGCCAGAGCTTGGTCCATGATCTGCTCCAGCATCCCCTTCTTCTGCCAGGACATTGCCCACTCCGCTATGTTCACCTGTTCCCTTGGCAGCACCGGGTTGAGCGCCGGTCTTGCGCATAGGACTTCCATGAGGACGACTCCAAAGGAGTAGACGTCGGACTTCTCTGTCAACTGTTGCCTCCTGAAGTACTCGGGGTCAAGGTAGCCGAAGCTCCCCTTGACAGCAGTGCTCACATGCGTCTGGTCCAGTGCCGGGCCTGTCTTGGAGAGACCAAAGTCGGCGACCTTGGCGACAAAACAATCGTCAAGCAAGATGTTGGTGGTCTTGACATCGCGGTGGATTATGCTCTGCGCAGCTCCCGTGTGGAGGTAATGCAACCCCCGAGCAGCCCCAATGCAGATCTCCAGCCGCTGCCTCCACGAGAGCGATGGAAGGTTGGCTCCGTAGAGATGGCTTCTTAACGGCCCATTGGCCATGTACTCATAGACCAGGATCATCTCCGACCTCTCGTCGCAGTAGCCAATCAGGGAGACCAAGTGTCTATGCCGAAGCTTGGACAGCATCTCGATCTCAGTATGGAACTCGGCCAGACCTTGCTCGGATCTTGGATTCCCTCTCTTGACGGCAACCTTCGTGTCATCCTCCAACGTCCCCTTGTAAACCTTCCCGAAGCCGCCAACGCCCAGAAGCAGGCTCTCATCAAACTTGTTCGTCGCGTCCATGATCTCTTGGATCGTGAAGACCCGGCCAAGGTTTGTGGAGGCCAAGGAGATGCAGCTGGCCGTCCCGCTTCTCTGAGAAGTTGTAGAAACCTTGCTGATGGTGTGAGAATTTCCATACAATGGGAGAGGCAGCCAGGTGGGAGCATGGGTGCCGGTCTTTGACCTCCGACCCATGAAACAGCAGTAGCACAAGTAGATCATCAGCCCAACGGCACCCGCGCCTCCCACAACCAATCCGATGATGATCCCCAGCTTCATCCTCTTCGAGGGCCTCTCCGGAAGAATATCGCCAACGGCATTCAGCCCATCGAAGCTCTTCACCTCATTGCTGATCTTCATGATCTCGAGCCCGTTCAAAATTGCATTGCTCAGGTCCGCCATGGAATCCGGCCCGACGCTAACCGTCAAAGTGCTCGAACCGTTGGACGAATTCGAAACAAAATCCTTGTAGTACGGCACCGACAAGTCCCCCTTGAGAGACGACAGATCCAAACTCGGCAGAGCCATGTCAGAATTAACATACACGTTGAAGACCAGCGTGTTGAGAGCCTTGCTGACTATATCACAGAAATGGAACCTGATCAAGTACATGAAGGTCGGATCAACGGAGAAGACCCAAGTCATGTTGAAGTTCAAATCGGAGACATTGGCATCCCCCATTGTATCGGCGGTTGCATACACCCATCTGGGCGCCGTGTCCTCGCTCAACCCATCGGGATAATTTATGGACTGAGGATCCACCGACACATTAGCCGCGGAGCTGTTGACATGGAGGTATCTGTGATCGTTCTCCCAGGTCCTCCCAAGGGAATCGTTGTTCGGCATTAGCAACGGCCCGCCCACGTTCAGCCTGTACATGGTCTCAAGACCAAGCTCGGCAAGGCCGGAAAAGGGTGCGTTGGGGACCTCAAGGGCCTGGTCATAGATCAAGTCGTCAGGGACGGAGACGACCTCAATCCCATTGACGAACGAGACCGAGCCATTGGAAGGGATGAAGCTTATGACCAACGAATCAGAGGTGACGTTGACGGAGTACTCCTTGAAGAGGTGAGTACGGTTGGTGTTCTTGAAGGTGAAGTTGTTCAGGAGGACGAAATCGTCGGTCGCGACGGTCAGTGGAGCCGAGGAGAGGTCGTGGTTGCCGGAATCGGGAAGAGGGTGGAAGTAGAGACGGACCCAGTGGCGGCCGGGCTGACGGATGTCGAACTTGTAGTAGGCCGGCTCGGAGAAGGTGCGGAGGGACTGGTAGATTGGGGAGGGGAGCGAGGGATTGAGGGTGGAGATTGCATTGCTGTCTCCTGAGGTCTTCAGTGAAAATGAGGATTCTTGAGAATCAGGAACAAAGGTTAGGCCTTGAACCGAGAGGTTTTGGGAGGATCCACAAGCAATGAGGTAGCTGTCTACGGGGGTGAATGCAGCGGCGGCAAAAGATGGGTCAAATTTGAAAGAAGACAACGAAATGGAAACGAAGACAGATAGCAGCATCCGTCTTAACAATCTCAGATTCCCCATTTTATAATTAGACATCTACCCCAAAAACAAAATAAATGATAGAAAATAGATTGTTATGCTGCTGAAAGTCCTAAAATTTCTCAAAAAAATAGCCACAAGATCACAACTTTGATGATCATGGCGCCACTGAGAAGTATAAACAGATATCCTTGAGGAAAAATAAAGAAATGAGAAAAATTTATCTTTTGCAAAGAAATTCCGAAGCTCGATTTAAGTCCAAGACTCCAGAACTTTTCAGGCCCACAAATTAAACCCCGCAGTTACTAAGTTTAGAAACACAAAACTTCAGCAAAAAATCCAATGACACCAACCAAAAAAACAAAAAGAAAATAAAAAAGAATCAATGGTAGAGACTGAAACTTCCACACAAAATCTAACCCAGTTTGAGAAACCCAGATGAGATCTGGGATGAAGGAATGCAAACAAGTAGCCCTCGGGTGCGCCTCCGCCTCCGCCTCCGCCTCCGCGGTTGATGTATTTGGATCAGAGGAGAGGAGGGCAGAAAGAGGAAATAGAAACAAGCTTCTCTCTCCTCTTTACAGCCTGTGGGTGTTAGCCTGGCAATGAACAGATGAGCAAAAGGACCCACATCAATCTGTTTCGTTTTTATCTTCATTAATTAAAATGCAAGTAGATATAAATCAGAAGACGAGAAAATAATAATGATGTTCATGTGGATACGTACAATTCGTCTTTAAAAGTAGAGATGTACGTTTACGTTTGCTTCAATAAATTAACAACCGTTTTTGCAAAGAAAGTATTGTTATTATTGTTATTATGTTTCTATGTACAAAGTAAAACAATAGTAATTGTGACATAAATTTAATATATGTTGTTGTTAAATTAGAGAGAGAGCCATGGGAAGAAGAAAAGGGTGAGGAAAGGGACGGGAGGGAGAGAGAGAGAATAAGACACTTGCGAGGGCTTTAACGCGGTTTCTCGCAAACGGAGACAGCAATGTCAACGGAACGGGATGGACTTACCGTTGGACGGTGCCCGCGTCATTTGCGGACGGTGCCCGCTAAAGACCCGACCGTTGCTTGCTGTGTCAACCCCTCCCAACAACTAAAAAGTAAAAACATAGACGTATCATTTGCCTCTCTTTTTTACTTCAATGAAGAAAACTAAGTTAGCCGCTATTTAGAGTAATTATGTATTCATTCACTTTGAGACACACCGCCGCTATTCTGTTATTAGTTAATAGATGTAATGATCAGTAATTTAATCTATTTCTAGTGCACAGCACAGCACAGCACAGCACATCACGGGACATAAAAATAATGAGATCAACTTTGAGACCAATCAATAATGCAATGCAATACCAATCGAACCCAACGGAAAAAGATTGTTGCCAAAGGAGAAGAGCGTGTTGGGTTGGTCCGGTCGTCGTCAATCATTGCGTGATTTGTGGCGAGAAAAAAGTTCAGATACATGTCGATGGTGGATGGACGGCTGGGATGACATCCGCTTCTTGTGCTAAATTGTTATGTGGATTCGGGGAAATGGGGCCCCAGCAAGCCCATTCAAAGTAAAAAAGACAGCCGTCCGATGCTCTCTCGTCGTGAGGGGGGATACGGGCCAGCATGTGCTCACATGGGCCGATGACGTCACCTCACCCACCACCGCCCTGCTCAGACATAAAATCTCTCCCCCTCGTGGTCCCGCCCATCCCTCTTCATATTTTTGTCTTTTTTGTTTTAACATTATTTTCCTTCCAAAAAACAAATGATATAAATATATTAAAAATTAAGCATTTGATCACCCTCGTTAGCTCTCATCTATTACACAAATGTTTTTGAACAGTGTTGCTCACTAAGACAAGACAGTGAATAGAATGACGGCTACGATTGAACAAATTTTAAGAATAAGCGTTTGTAAATATTTTGGTTAAAATTTTGAGGGAAATTTTTTTTTGTTATGCGAGGAGAATATTTTTGAAGATGGCTGTAATTCTTTTTTTGGAGGAGATTTTGAAGAGATGGCAAATTTTAAGAGTGAGAGGGAGGTTTCGAATCGGTTGCAATTTTTCGAGGGGATATTTTGAATGACTTGTGGACTATGGTCATGGTTTATGACTAGTCTATTATACAAATGAGGGAGTTTCTGAATACGGTTGTTGATTAGAACAAAAGGATGTGTTGGGCAACTGTAATTGAATCTTGAGGAAACAGGAATTGAATCTTGAGAAATCAATGTGTATGATGAGAATTTGTGAAACTTTAGGCAGAAGTGCTAATATTTTGGTGGGAAATTTTTGGGTGGAAATCCAAAATTTTTTGGGAAACTAAATGTTGCGGGGAACTAAATGTTGTGGAACTAAATATGGAGAAAACTAACTTTTGGAGAACTAAATCTTTTTAGGAACACTAAATTCCTCGAGAACAAAATTTTCATTAAAATATTAAGGGGACCTAAATATGGAGAGAATTAAATATTTAAATTTACACGGAAAACTAAATCTGAAGAGAACTAAAATTTGGGAAAACTAAATTCTACGAGGGAAATTATTTTGAATATGGTTAATATTTTCAGTTTCAATGTGGTTAATATTTTTGTTGTGGGGGAAAATATTTTGAATGTGACTGTAAATTTTTTTGGGTATTTTGAGTAGGTTGCAAATTTTTTGGAGGTAGATTATGAATGGCTTGAATTTTTCTGGTATATATTTTAAAAGTCATGTGAACTAAATTTTAAGGTGAAAATATATATGTCGTGAACTAAATTTTGGTGGAAATACAATTTTTAGAGAGAATTAAATTCTCTAAAGAAACTAAATTTTAGTTTTAATGTGGTTAAAATGTTTTGTTGGGTGGGAATACAAGAAAACGAAGAAGAATCAAAAGAAAAAACGTGAACGGTGATTGGATTGACGATAAAATCGAATCTTGGGTCGCGAACAGTGATTCGATTGATGATGAAGAAAGAGAATTCTTGGTTCAGTTCTCCACCTTAATGACAGAAAAAAGGATTGATCAAATTCTATTGAGTTTGACTCATAGTAATCCTTTATCAAAGAATGACTCTGGTTATCAAATGATTGAACAACCGGGATCAATTTACTTACGATACTTAGTTGACATTCAGAAAAAGTATCTAATGAACTATGAGTTCAATAGATCCTGTTTAGCAGAAAGACGGATATTCCTTGCTCATTATCAGACAATCACTTATTCACAAACCTTGTGTGGGGCTAATAGTTTTCATTTTCTATCTCATGGAAAACCCTTTTCGCTCCGCTTAGCCCTATCCACTTCTAGGGGTATTTTAGTGATAGGTTCTATAGGAACTGGACGATCCTGTTTGGTCAAATACCTAGCGACAAACTCCTATGTTCCTTTCATTACGGTATTTCCGAACAAGTTCCTGGATGACAAGTCTAAAGGTTATTTTATTGATGATATTGATGATATCGATATTGATGATAGTGACGATATTGATGATGACCTTCATACGGAGCTGCTAACTATGACGAATGCGCTAACTATGTAAATGACGCCGAAAATAGACCGATTTGATATCACAATTCAATTCGAATTACCAAAAGCAATGTCTCCTTGCATAATATGGATTCCAAACATTCATGATCTGTAAATGAATGAGTCGAATTACTTATCCCTCGGTCTATTAGAGAACTATCTCTCCGGGGATTGTGAAAGTGTTCCACTAGAAATATTCTTGTTATTGCTTCGACTCATATTCCCCAAAAAGTGGATCCCGCTCTAATAGCTCCGAATAAATTAAATACATGTATTAAGATACGAAGGCTTCTTATTCCACAACCACGAAAGCACTTTTTCATTCTTTCATATACTAGGGGATTTCACTTGGAAAAGAAAACGTTCCATACTAACGGATTCGTGTAACGACCCGCTCTCGGGGGCCCGTTACTTATTCGATTTATTTGCAGGTTCCGCAGTTTACCAGTGAAATCAGCATAGTCACAACGCAGAGATGTACCAACAACACTCAAACCAGCTTACAGACATTATTACAGTTCAAATTAAAGTACAACAACCAGCACTCTCTCACACCGATACATGAAAGGAAAAGTACAGAAAGGAAATACAGAATGGAAATACATCTCACAACACACCAATACAGATAACTAAAACTCCGCGGCTTCTGGGTCGTACGCAGGCTCCTCGTACTCTGGAGCGATCTCCTCGATCAGGTCGTCGTCTGTCGGTGCCACAAGTGGAACCGAAGGTAAGTCACAAAGATTCTAAACAAAGAAAAGGAGTACTGTACAAGTATGACAAGCAGAAGTAAAGTACGGTGTAGTGTCTGTACAAGTGCAGAAAGTAAAGTGCTACAAGTGCAGAAAGTAAAGTGCTACAAGTGCAGAAAGTAAAGTGCATGACTGTAAAGGAGTAACTGTGCAAGCTCTACTAGAACTACGTGACTCAAGTCGGAGAGTACAATATGTGACCGTTCAGTTCGTCTCTTGCCTGGGTGCTACCCAGACGAATGCCGGTACCCAGGCAGCAGTATGGTTTGCCGAAACGCAGGCAGCAGGACAGGGCGCCGAAACACAGGCGACAGGACAGGTAGACCAAACTCTAGTCACTCCCGTACTCTCGCAAACTATGAGTTACCCCAAAACCCGGTGATGTGTCAAGTACAAGTTCTCTACATGATCGTTCCATGAAATGTTCCAAGTCAAGTCCAACACAAGAAAAGTGGCATGTGTTTCCGTGCTTCGAGCACGTAGTAGTGCGGTGCTACAAGTTCGTACGAGCACAGTGGCTAGATTTCTAAGGTTAGAACCTATCGTGACTTACCAAAATTAATACCGTTGTAGTTAGCCGGAAGAGGATCTAGTGCTTCCTCTGAGGCTAGTACACCAGAGTCCGTACCTGCAACACAAAATACTTAATTAATAAAAACACGACCTTTTCTATTTAAACAATTAAGTTAGTTTGATTTTTAAACTCGTTAAAACGGTGTCGAAAAATATTTAAAATTTTTATATAAACCTAAAATAATTATTTAGATTTTACTGCAAGAGGGGAGAATTTTCAGAAGCTTCTGTAATTTATTATAATTTTTAGAAACTTAGAAATAGCTTAAAAATCCGAAAAACTTAAGGAACGTGTATCTTCCGTAATTTCTTACGGGAGTAATACAAATCGGAATTACATGAACAAAATGATCCTCTCGAAGTCTAGTGTCACATATAATTTTATCAAATATTAGTGTAGGTAAAACTAGCGAGTTACGATTTTTAGAATGAATTAAACCTATTTACTTTTTAGGTTCGAAAAATCATTCCGGAAAAAGTAGGCGCCTGGTCGAGGTAAGACCAGTGCCAATGGCTCCGAAATGTCGTTTCTGATTTTCTGGGTCTATCTACGCATTTTTCTGGCCCCTGTATAATTAGTTATGGATTTATAACCATTATACCTATTTAATAATTAATTAATAATACGAAATTTACGAAATATTCAATATTTACAAGTTTGCCATTGCAAACTTACGTAATCCTCGCACAGCAGCGACGGCGGGTGAGAGGGTTCGCCGGTGGGGGCTCGGGGCGGCGCTCGCGACGGAGGAGGCGGGGCGTAGCGGGGGCAGCGGCGGGACGGCGAGCGGGCTCCGGCGATTGCAGCGGCGGGGCGAGCGGCGACCGGGTCTTCACGGCGGAGCGGGGCGAGGCGGTGGGGCGGAGCGGCGGGCGGTGGGGCGGCTTCCCACGGCGGCGTCGGCGGAGGAGGCAGCGGCGGAGACGGCGACCGAGGTCGGAGGGCGGTGGTCGGAGGGAGAGTGTGAGAGAGAGAGTGTGTGTACGAGAGAGAGAGGAGAGCGTACGGGAGAGGGAGAAAGTTGAGCGGCCTGGGGGGGGGGGGATTTTAAAAACTTTTACTTTGGGTGTTAATTAACTGGGTTAGTGGGTATTTATAGGGTTAATGGATAATTAATGGGGTGGTTAGCTTAGTTGACTAAGCTAGACATTTTTAATACGGTAGGTTGGAGCTTTTGACTAACCTAAGAAATTTTTGGAAAGTGTCTAAACGTGTTTATCATGTGGGGTTAAAGTAAATGGTAATTAGGTTATAGTAATTAACTAGGGTAGATGGTGACGGTAAAATTGTAACGAAATTACGATTTTGCCCCTACTATCAAACGTGTCCGAAAAATTACGAAAACATACCCACGGGACCGTATCGTCGCGAGGATGGCGAATACGATGTCCGTTTCCGGGTTTGGACTACGGGGATACTAGTTTTTGGCCAAAACATTTAGAAAGCGGGTTTGCGGGTTCTCTATTGAAATGATATCAGAAAATTACGAAATTAATGTGGGGAGCCCTAAATGGTCATAGGAGGTTACTGCGGAAGTTTGAAAACGTTTTGAAGACGTTTGAATGGAAAATAAATTCATCGAATCAAAACGGTAATTTTTTGAAATGAATTTTAACAGAAATGTTTTGGACATTTGAGGAAATCCGAAAATACTGAAATACAATATAATAAGTCTAGTGCTGTAAAATATTTTTATAGAATTTTTTTTAAATCATTTAAAACTCCTGACAAGCCATTAAAATATATTAAATTCGTAATTAAATGTTTTGAAAATTTTCGAGTCGTTACATCCTACCCTCCTTAAAATAATTCCGTCCTCGGAATTTCTTAAATAACTTTGTTATGAAGAAGCTCAAGCAAATAAATGATAATAATGGTCTACTAAATCAGGTTGTAAATAATATAATGTGACATCATAGCATCAAGAAAGCAAGAGATGATGTTTATGAATACTTACTATTAACATCACCCTAGCTTCCGTAACTATTCTTGTAACTAGTAAGATTACCTGATTCGGCAAATAGGTACGGGTAGCGTTCTTGCATCTCGTCTTCTCGTTCCCAAGTAGATTCTCCAGGTGAGTCGTGACGCCACATTATCCTGACAAGGTTGATTACTCGATTCTTGAGGATCTTTTGCCGTCGGTCCAGGATTTTGACTGGTTGTTGTTCGTAAGATAGATCCGGACGAACAACAATCTCAGAGTAATCCACAACATGACTAGGATCACTCACGTAGCGTCGAAGCTGTGAGACATGAAAAACTTCATGTACTCCTTCCAATGCAGGTGGCAAGGCAAGGCGATAGGCCACCTCGCCTACTCGCTCCAAGACATCAAATGGACCAATATATCGAGGACTGAGCTTCCCTCTTCGTCCAAAACGAATCATCCCACGATTCGACGAGATCTTCAAAAATACATGATCGCCAGGCTGGAACTCTAAATGTCGGCGCTTTGCATCTGCCCAATGCTTGTATCGATCTTGAGCCAACTGTAGCTTCTCTCTGATGGTCCGGACTACTTCCACTGCTTCAACAATCAAGTCTGGACCAATGAGCTCTCGATCACCAATGTCGTCCCAACTCAAGGGGAACGACACTTCCGGCCGTATAGCGCTGCAAAAGGCGCCATACCAATGCTGGCCTGATAACTGTTGTTGTAAGCAAACTCCACGAGGTGAAGATGGTCTTCCCACGATCCCTTGAAGTCCAACATACATGCACGCAACATGTCCTCCAGGATCTGAATGGTGCGTTCTGACTGGCCATCAGTCTGAGGGTGATAAGCTGTACTGAAGCTTAATCGGGTCCCTAGACACTCCTGTAAGCTCTTCCAAAAGTGAGACGTGAATCGAGTGTCTCTGTCTGAAACAATGCTGACAGGGACACCATGCAACTTCACTATCTCCTCCATGTACTTCTTGGCAAGCACCTCGGTCGACTGGCCCACTCTGAAAGGAATGAAGTGTGCTGACTTGGTCAATCGATCAACGATCACCCAGACAGCATCATTGTGCTTCGTGCTCTTGGGCAGTCCCGTCACGAAGTCCATCGTGATGTGTTGCCATTCCCACTCTGGGATGGGCAAAGGCTGCAACAATCCGGCAGACCGGTGATGTTTAGCCTTCACCTGTTGGCACACTATACACTTCGCCACACTGCATGCGACGCTTCTCTTCATCCCATGCCACCAGTAGTGTTGTCGCAAGTCTTGATACATCTTCGTTCCTCCTGGATGAATGGAATATGGAGAACTGTGAGCTTCCTCCAATAGAGCTTCTCTGACGTCTCCAGATGGTACGCAGATTCGGTTACCGAATCTCAAAGATCCATCCTCATGGATCTTGAATTCAGGCCGCTGACCTGCTATCACCATGTCTCTGATCTTCTGCAGCTTTGCGTCTCCGGCTTGGGCAGCTTTGATCTTGTCCACCAGGTCGGACTTGATCTGAAGGCTGAGCAACGAAGACGTTACTCCAGGTAGTATGACATCCATCTCCATGGCTCGGATCTCGTGTCGAAGCCTCCATTGTGATGTGAGAGTCATCACTGCAGGAAGGCGACTTAAAGCATCCGGTACGACATTGACCTTCCCAGGATGGTACTGAAGGTCAATATCATAGTCCGCCATCAGCTCGATCCATCGGCGTTGGCGCATGTTGAGCTCTTTCTGGGTGAACAGGTATTTGAGACTCTTGTGATCAGAGAAGATCTTTACGTGTTCGCCCAGTAAAAAGTGCCTCCATATCTTTAGGGCAAAGATAACTGCCGCCAACTCAAGGTCATGAGTGGGGTAGTTCTTTTCATGGATCTTCAATTGCCTGGACGCATAAGCGACGACTCGGCCATGCTGATGCAGCACGCACCCGAGTCCTTTGCCAGAAGCATCACAAAATACTTCAAACCCTCCGGTTCTGTCTGGGATGACCAGAATCGGGGCAGAAGTCAGTCGCTTCTTCAGCTCCTGGAATGCATCCTCACAGGCCTTCGACCAGACGAACATCACGTCCTTTCTCGTCAATTTCGTCATGGCTCCTGCGATCTTCGAGAAGTCCTGGATGAATCGTCGGTAGTAACCAGCCAGTCCTAGGAAACTTCGAATCTCAGTTACAGTCTTCGGGGCTGGCCAGTTCTAAACAGCAGCTACTTTCGCGGGGTCGACGGATATTCCTTCTCCAGATATGATGTGGCCCAGGAAAGCCACCTTGTCGAGCCAAAACTCACACTTACTGTACTTGGCATACAGTTTATGTTGTCTTAGCGTCTCCAAGACCTTCCTCAGGTGAACTCTATGTTCTTCGGCGTCCTTTGAGTAGATGAGGATATCGTCGATGTAGACGACTACGAACTTGTCCAGATGGTTGTAAAAAACCTGGTTCATGAGACTCATGAATACAGCAGGTGCATTAGTCACACCAAATGGCATCACCAGGAATTCGTAGTGTCCATATCTCGTCCGAAATGCAGTTTTGTGGACATCCTCCTTCTTCACCTTTACTTGATGATATCCAGTCTTCAGGTCCAGCTTTGAATACACGCTCGATCCTCCAAGCTGGTCGAACAGGTCGTCGATGCGGGGCAGTGGGTACTTGTTCTTCACCGTCATCTTGTTTAGCTCGCGGTAGTCAACGCACATGCGCTGGGATCCGTCCTTCTTCTTCACGAGCAGCACTGGGGCACCCCATGCGGATACACTAGGTCGTATCCATCCTTTTTGTATAAGATCATCTAGTTAAGCTCGAATCTCTTCAAGCTCGGGTGGTGCCATGCGGTAGGGTCCCTTGGACATTGGTTGTGCACCTGGGATAAGATCAATGGTAAATTCAAGGCCGCGATCCGGAGGCAAACCTGAGAGGTCGTCCGGGAATACGTCCAAGAATTCTCGCACTATCTCAGGCTTCTCTTGCTCATCTTCTGCTGTAGTCGCCATGGCTTCTGAAAGTCTGGCTCGGTACTTCACAGGTCCTTCTGATCGACTTCCGCTGAGGAACTCGAACTTTGGATGGTTAGGTATCTCGAATTCTACCCTCCTTTGACGACAGTCAATGGTGGCGTGAAAAGTTCCTAACCAGTCCATCCCAAGAACAGCATCGAAAGTTGGCAAATCTATCACCATGAAGTCGGCGTAGAGATCTCGTCCACAAATCACAACAGAGCATTGGAGGCATCTGCTGGTTACTGGTAGAGACCCTCCACCGGTCTCGACCTTCCAACGGGAAGTCAGAGGTTCTACAGAGACGTCGTGTGTTTGGACGAATCGACTTGCCATGAAGCAATGTGTAGCTCCTGAGTCGAACAGTGTGAGGGCAGGCTTACCGGCTACTAAGACGATACCTATGGTAATGAGAGTCACATCTAAGCTCACGATCCCTAAACAGAATAGTGGGTAGCTTAGTGAACGGAAATCTCATACCTGTGATCACCTGGTCCGTAGCTTCGGCCTCTTCCACAGTCATGGTATAAGCTTGACGCCTTGGAGGTGGCACCTGTGGGCGAGCTTGCTGGAATACTTGCTGCTGGGGAGGGAGTGGCTGACGTTGCTGAGCAGGTGGTGGTGGACGTGGTGGCACATTCCTGGCAGGGACGTGGGCCGGAGCAGGGTTAGGTAGCTGAGACTTCCTCTCAGGACAGTCCCTTGCAACATGGTCCTTTGATCCACAGACCAGACAGAGGTTTAGAAAAGATCGGCATTCTGAGCGGAGATGCCCTGGTTTCCCGCAATGATGACATATTAGGCGCGGTGGTGGTGGTGGTGGGCCCTGCCTATTGAACTGCGTCTGTTGAATGGGCCGATACATCTGATTAGGCGGGGGTCGTCGGCTAGGTCCAGCAGCAGGGGTTGGAGGTGGTTGTCTTCTGTGAGGGGCAGCCAACCCACGCCTTTCTTCCCTCTCCACAAACTCATGTTCACGAGCAGCAGCTAGAACTTCGGTGTGGGTAGATAATGTACGTCCAACTAAATTCCTGCGGATCTCTATGTTGAGACCCTGCTTGAAGCGTCGAGCCTGGGCTATTGGAGTGGCAACCAACTCAGGAGCAAAGCGGCTCAGCATGGTGAACTGGGCGTCGTATTGTTCCACCATCATGGAACCTTGCTTCAACCCAACAAATTGCGCCTCAAGTTCCATCTGGGCCTCAGGAGAGAAATATTGGGTGCGGAAAAGTTCCGTGAATGTCTCCCATTCAATCGGTCGTTAGAGACGCTTTTCTGCAGAGCCCCACCAGACTTTGGCCCCATCCGTTAGTTGGGACCTGGCAGTATCCACCCAGGCATGCCTCCCGATCTGGGCGGCTCTCAAGTTCTCTTCAGTACTTTCTAGCCATTCATCGGCCTTCATCGGGCCATCTTCTCCGTTCCAGGTCTTCGGGTAGAGAGAGCGAAATTGTCGGATGCCTCCCGTAGGGTGATATTCACCTTTGATAGCTTCGACCATTTCTCGCAATGCCAGATCCGAGATCTGATGCACTGTGGGAGTTGGCCCGTTGTCGGTCAGGTTGTTGGCTTCAGACTGATAGGCTCCATTGGGGGTCTTTGAGGTGTTTCCGTCCATTTCTCGAGCGCGAAAGACCTGTTCATAATGTTTAGTAAGAACGTGTATATGTTTAGGGAAATCTGTTTAATATAGAAAGATTCCAAGAATGTCAAATGAAAAGGTCATCAAGCTTGAAGAGAGGTTGATAGTGAATAAGATCGATGACGTCACATAATCATGATTCACGTACTTACGGCCCAGCGGACACGGCCAGGGAAGTGACTAAGCCAGGATCACTTATGCCCAGTCTAGCTAGGCTGATCCAACAGACTTTAGCCAAGCACATTGACCGGTATCATGGTCCATTGAAGGAAGATTATCATTCATATGAGTGCCACCGATACAGAAAGATTTTTATTAACAACTAGTTAATCCTATCAAAATTTAGGTTTTGTTAATGACTTCTTATTAAGGCCGGATAGGTCAACTCCATTGGGGCTCTCCGAGATGTTCACGTCCGTCTTTCGAGTGTCGAACCTGCATCCATAGAAATGTCAGCTTAGTTGAGTATCGTATACCATACACCCTGGTTTTGCTACACTGTTCTCGAGGTAGTTTGCACGGACCTGCATGGGCCACCAAAACTTGTAGCGACCCGCTCTCGGGGGCCCGTTACTTATTCGATTTATTTGCAGGTTCCGCAGTTTACCAGTGAAATCAGCATAGTCACAACGCAGAGATGTACCAACAACACTCAAACCAGCTTACAGACATTATTACAGTCCAAATTAAAGTACAACAACCAGCACTCTCTCACACCGATACATGAAAGGAAAAGTACGGAAAGGAAATACAGAATGGAAATACATCTCACAACACACCAATACAGATAACTAAAACTCCGCGGCTTCTGGGTCGTACGCAGGCTCCTCGTACTCTGGAGCGATCTCCTCGATCAGGTCGTCGTCTGTCGGTGCCACAAGTGGAACCGAAGGTAAGTCACAAAGATTCTAAACAAAGAAAAGGAGTACTGTACAAGTATGACAAGCAGAAGTAAAGTACGGTGTAGTGTCTGTACAAGTGCAGAAAGTAAAGTGCTACAAGTGCAGAAAGTAAAGTGCTACAAGTGCAGAAAGTAAAGTGCATGACTGTAAAGGAGTAACTGTGCAAGCTCTACTAGAACTACGTGACTCAAGTCGGAGAGTACAATATGTGACCGTTCAGTTCGTCTCTTGCCTGGGTGCTACTCAGACGAATGCCGGTACCCAGGCAGCAGTATGGTTTGCCGAAACGCAGGCAGCAGGACAGGGCGCCGAAACACAGGCGACAGGACAGGTAGACCAAACTCTAGTCACTCCCGTACTCTCGCAAACTATGAGTTACCCCAAAACCCGGTGATGTGTCAAGTACAAGTTCTCTACATGATCGTTCCATGAAATGTTCCAAGTCAAGTCCAACACAAGAAAAGTGGCATGTGTTTCCGTGCTTCGAGCACGTAGTAGTGCGGTGCTACAAGTTCGTACGAGCACAGTGGCTAGATTTCTAAGGTTAGAACCTATCGTGACTTACCAAAATTAATACCGTTGTAGTTAGCCGGAAGAGGATCTAGTGCTTCCTCTGAGGCTAGTACACCAGAGTCCGTACCTGCAACACAAAATACTTAATTAATAAAAACACGACCTTTTCTATTTAAACAATTAAGTTAGTTTGATTTTTAAACTCGTTAAAACGGTGTCGAAAAATATTTAAAATTTTTATATAAACCTAAAATAATTATTTAGATTTTACTGCAAGAGGGGAGAATTTTCAGAAGCTTCTGTAATTTATTATAATTTTTAGAAACTTAGAAATAGCTTAAAAATCCGAAAAACTTAAGGAACGTGTATCTTCCGTAATTTCTTACGGGAGTAATACAAATCGGAATTACATGAATAAGTAGTCAAAATGATCCTCTCGAAGTCTATTGTCACATATAATTTTATCAAATATTAGTGTAGGTAAAACTAGCGAGTTACGATTTTTAGAATGAATTAAACCTATTTAATTTTTAGGTTCGAAAAATCATTCCGGAAAAAGTAGGCGCCTGGTCGAGGTAAGACCAGTGCCAATGGCTCCGAAATGTCGTTTCTGATTTTCTGGGTCTATCTACGCATTTTTCTGGCCCCTGTATAATTAGTTATGGATTTATAACCATTATACCTATTTAATAATTAATTAATAATACGAAATTTACGAAATATTCAATATTTACAAGTTTGCCATTGCAAACTTACGTAATCCTCGCACAGCAGCGACGGCGGGTGAGAGGGTTCACCGGTGGGGGCTCGGGGCGGCGCTCGCGACGGAGGAGGCGGGGCGTAGCGGGGGCAGCGGCGGGACGGCGAGCGGGCTCCGGCGATTGCAGCGGCGGGGCGAGCGGCGACCGGGTCTTCACGGCGGAGCGGGGCGAGGCGGTGGGGCGGAGCGGCGGGCGGTGGGGCGGCTTCCCACGGCGGCGTCGGCGGAGGAGGCAGCGGCGGAGACGGCGACCGAGGTCGGAGGGCGGTGGTCGGAGGGAGAGTGTGAGTGAGAGAGAGTGTGTACGAGAGAGAGAGGAGAGCGTACGGGAGAGGGAGAAAGTTGAGCGGCCTGGGGGGGATTTTAAAAACTTTTACTTTGGGTGTTAATTAACTGGGTTAGTGGGTATTTATAGGGTTAATGGATAATTAATGGGGTGGTTAGCTTAGTTGACTAAGCTAGACATTTTTAATACGGTAGGTTGGAGCTTTTGACTAACCTAAGAAATTTTTGGAAAGTGTCTAAACGTGTTTATCATGTGGGGTTAAAGTAAATGGTAATTAGGTTATAGTAATTAACTAGGGTAGATGGTGACGGTAAAATTGTAACGAAGTTACAATTTTGCCCCTACTATCAAACGTGTCCGAAAAATTACGAAAACATACCCACGGGACCGTATCGTCGCGAGGATGGCGAATACGATGTCCGTTTCCGGGTTTGGACTACGGGGATACTAGTTTTTGGCCAAAACATTTAGAAAGCGGGTTTGCGGGTTCTCTATTGAAATGATATCAGAAAATTACGAAATTAATGTGGGGAGCCCTAAATGGTCATAGGAGGTTACTACGGAAGTTTGAAAACGTTTTGAAGACGTTTGAATAGAAAATAAATTCATCGAATCAAAACGGTAATTTTTTGAAATGAATTTTAACAGAAATGTTTTGGACATTTGAGGAAATCCGAAAATACTGAAATACAATATAATAAGTCTAGTGCTGTAAAATATTTTTATAGAATTTTTTTTAAATCATTTAAAACTCCTGACAAGCCATTAAAATATATTAAATTCGTAATTAAATGTTTTGAAAATTTTCGAGTCGTTACAATTCGGGTCCATAACCATGGGTTCCAATGCACGAGATCTTGTAGCACTTATCAATGAGGCCCTATCAATTAGTATTACACAGAAGAAATCAATTATAGAAACTAATACAATTAGATCGACTCTTCATAGACAATCTTGGGATTTGCGATCTCAGGTAAGATCGGTTCAGGATCATGGGATCCTTTTCTATCAGATAGGAAGGGCTGTTGCACAAAATGTACTTCTAAGTAATTGCCCAATAGATCCTATATCTATCTATATGAAGAAGAAATCGTGTAAGGAAGGAGATTCTTATTTGTACAAATGGTACTTCGAACTTGGAACGAGCATGAAGAGATTAACAATACTTCTTTATCTTTTGAGTTGTTCTGCCAGATCGGTCGCTCAAGATCTTTTGTCTTCACTCGGATCCGGTGAAAAAAATTGGATCACTTCTTATGGATTCGTTGAGAATGATTCTGATCTAGTTCATGGCTTATTAGAAGTAGAAGGCGTTTTGGCGGGATCCTCACGGACAGAAAAAGATTGCAGTCAGTTTGATAATAATCGAGTGACATTACTTCTTCGGTCCGAACCAAGGAATCCGTTAGATATGATGCAAAATGGATCTTTTTATATCATTGAAAAAGAGTGATTCAAAAAAATTGCAGTCAGTTTGATATATGTTGGTTGATCGTAATCGATCGAACACTACTTGAAAAAGGTTCTTCTGTTCAGAAACGAAATATTCCAAATGTTCCTGGAAATTCTTGCTCCCATTGGACCATTTGTATCTATATGCATCAGGATCCCGATTCATGGATCTCTCGGTTCGAGAAATAAGAGGATCAAACCATTTCTTCTGACTCTTTTTCAAATTCGATAAATGTTGGTTGATCGTATATTTCATTATACCATTTCTTGGTTTCGTCTATATGGATCCCTGGGACCGAACTGTCTCACGACGTTCTGAACCCAGCTCACGTATCGCTTTAATGGGCGAACAGCCCAACCCTTGGAACATGCTACAGCCCCAGGTGGCGAAGAGCCGACATCGAGGTGCCAAACCTTCCCGTTGATATGAACTCTTGGGGAAGATCAGCCTGTTATCCCTAGAGTAATTTTATCCGTTGAGCGACGGCCCTTCCACTCGGCACCGTCGGATCACTAAGGCCGACTTTCGTCCCTGCTCGACGGGTGGGTCTTGCAGTCAAGCTCCCTTATGCCTTTGCACTCGAGAGCCAATCTCCGTCCGGCCCGAGAAAACCTTTGCATGCCTCCGTTACCTTTTGGGTGGCCTACGTCCCATATAAACTGTCTACCTGAGACTGTCCCTCGGCCCGTAGGTCCTGACACAAGGTTAGAATTCTAGCTCTTCCAGAGTGGTATCTCACTGATGGCTCGGGCCCCCCTGGAAGGAGGCCTTCTTCGCCTTCCACCTAAGCAGCGCAGGAAAGGCCCAAAGCCAATCCCAGGGAACAGTGAAGCTTCATAGGGTCTTTCTGTCCAGGTGCAGGTAGTCCGCATCTTCACAAACATGTCTATTTCACGGAGTCTCTCTCCGAGACAGTGCCCAGATCGTTACGCCTTTCGTGCGGGTCGGAACTTACCCGACAAGGAATTTCGCTACTGTAACGACCTGTATTTTTCGTAAACATTTAAACTAAATATTTAAAGTAATTTCATTTTAAAAGACATTTTGTAATGGTTGATCAGGAGTTTAAACTGATTTCAAAAAAATTCTTATAAAAATATTTTGAAACACTAGACTTATTATAAAGTATTTCAGCAATTTCTGATTTCCTCAAATACCCAAAACATTTCTGTTAAAATTCATCTTCCAAAATTACCGTTTTGATTTAACGAATTTATTTTCTATTCAAACGTCTTCAAAACGTTTTCAAACTTCTGCAGTAGCATCCTATGATCAATTAGGGCTCCCCACATTAATTTCATAATTTTCGGATATCATTTCAGTCTAGAACCCACATACCCGCTTTCTAAACGTTTTGGCCAAAAACTAGTATTCCCGTAGCCCAAACCCTGAAACGGACTTCGTATTCGCCATCCTTACGACGATACGATCCCGTGGGTATGTTTTCGTAATTTTTCGGACACGTTTGCTAGTAGGGACAAAATCGTGATTTCGTTACAATTTATACCACTATCGTCACAAATTACCCTAGCTAATTACTAATTACCTTAACCTAATTAACTATTAGATTAACCTAACCATACCTAAAACGTGTTAGGGGATACGTTTAAAACTTTCCTAGCTTAGTCTAACCCCATTTAATATTTAGTCCTAAAGCTAACCTAACACTATTAAATACATTTGACTAATAAACCCAAGCTTAACTATAAATAACCCCTACCCTCTCTTTCTTCCTCAGCTCACAAACCTAAGCCCGCTCGAACCCATGCAAACCCACTCACTCACGCAGACAATCCCTCTCTCTCTCAGTTCTCTCTCTTCCCCTCTAACTCTCGTTCCCTCCCTTACCCATGCTCTCCCATCCATCTCTCCGACCCACGTCTCCGAAGACGCTTCTCCGAGCCCCGACGTACGGCGATCGCCCCCGAAGCCGCTGCCTTCCGCAGCTTCCGCCAACGTCGCCCGACGTCGAGACCCCCATGCTACCATCCAACGCCGCTCATCGACAGAGCGCCACCGCCCTCTGGCCTCGTCACCGTCACCCCTTCGCCCCGACCTCTCCATCGTGCTCCGACAGCGGGCACCCACCACCGACACCAAGCCTCCACCACCGTAGCACACCGTCATCGCCAGGAGGCAGCACCGCACGGCCACCCGCTCGTCGGAGCTCCATCACGTCGCCACAGCTCCGATCAGCCCCGTCCGATCCCCCACGGCGACTCCGATCAGCCCCGTCCGATCCCCCGCCCTCGAAGCCACCTCCACAGCTAGCGACGCCCCGCAGCGTCGTCTCCGATGTTCCCAGCGGAGAACCCCACCGTCGCCATCGCTCCGCCTCCCCACGGCGATAGCTTCGTCACTACATCACGCCTCATCCGCCGTCTCCTCCCCTACCGCCATCGACGAGGCACGAGCAGCTCCCCGACGTATCACCGTCGAAGCCCGCTGCTCTGCCTCCGTGTTCCGACGCTGAACACGCCGCCTGAGCGTCCCTCGAAGCCCGCACCTCACCGCCGACCTCCGAAGTCGCCGCTCCCCTCCGACCATCACGCCGCACCGCCACAACTCCGATGACAAAAGCCCCGCTGCATGCGATGGTGAGAAAGAGAACGAAGCACAGTTCATCTCGATGGCAATATCGTAATAATCAAGTATTTTCGTATTTTCCGTAATTTAGTTAATTAATAAATAGGGTTTTACAGTGTTAAATACATAACTAAATATATAAGACCTAGAAAAATATGAGACCACCTCTAGAAAATCAGAAATGATATTCTGGACCCAATGGCGCTAGTTTCATCTCAATCGGACGAGTAGTTTTTCCAGAATAAATATTTAAGCCTAAAAGTTAAATCCGTTATTTTCATTCAAAAATCAGTAACGTGTTATTTTCACGTAAATTAATAGGTGATAAAAATATATGTTAAAGTACTCTTCGAGACGGCCATTTTGACAGTTCATTCGCAACTTTCCGATGTAGATTGCATCCGGAATAAATTGTTGAATAAATACGTTACTTAATAAAAAATTAGTTTTAAATCTATTTTGAGCTTTTAAAAATTATAAAAATTAAACAGAAGCATCTGAAAAATATTTCCTCTTGCAGAAAAATTATTTTCATTATATCTAGGCCATAGAAAAATTTAGAACGTTTTTCGACACCGTTTTAGCAAGTTTTGAAAATCAGAACGATCAGATTATTTAATAGGAACGTTGTGTGTTTAATCACTGTTTTTGTGTTGCAGGTACAAATCCTCGTGCACCAGTTCCCCTAGCTCCAAACTCGTCTTGCCACGACGAGCTCGATAAAGTAAGTCACGATTAATTCTAATGTTAGAAAATTAGATAAGTGCCCCCGTATGAACTTAGGAACACTATCTATAGCCTCCGAATGGCTATTTGACTTAAACTGAACTAGAGACCTAATCTAATAGGAAAGTAATCAACTATAGATTACTTTGCCAACTTTCAACTTTGGTGGTTGTTAAACACAAATATCAACTTGGGTAAATTGTGTACTACCGAAACTACCACCCTTAAACCAACAGTTTTTGTATTCCATGTTTATTGGACTTGTCTTTATCCTCAAATTTCTTAGCATCTGCTCTGCTTTACTTTATGGTTTTAAAACCAGTGGTCCTGGTTAACTATCATCGTGAACAAGGAATTGATAACATCTTGAAACAATATTAGACACCCCGAAATGTTGGACTTGTCTTTATCCTCACTTCGCTTGGCTAGCTTGTTTTGAAAAGAATGTCTGGCTTTCTGGTTTTCAATAAGAAAGTCAACCAGTTGACTTGGTTTGACTAGCAACATGTGGAACAGCTTGTATCTTGTGGAATATCGTATGGAACATCTCGTGGAACATCATGAAAAGGAAATGTACATAGAACACTTGACACATCACTGGGGTTTGGGGTAACTCATAGTTTGAGAGAGTATGGGAGTGACTGGAGTTCAATCTACATGTCTAGCTGCCTGTGTTTCGGCAATCATGTCTAGCTGCCTGTGTTTCGGCAATCATGTCTAGCTGCCTGTGTTTCGGCAAATATAAAAATGCTGCATGTCAGCATCCTGTCTAGCTGCCTGGGTTTTTGGCATTCGTCTGGGTCGCGCCCAGGCAAGAGATGAACTCGATGGTCACATATTGTACTCTCCGACTTGAGTCACGTAGTGTAGCTACTTTTGCACAGTCACTTTTACTTTACGCATTACACCTTTACTTTACGCATCACAGTCACCTTTACTTTACGTATTGCATGTACTTCATCTACTACACTTGTACAGTCACCAGTTCTTTACCTGTCGCACTTTTAGCTACAGCAGTAGTATGTTTCACTTGCCTAGCCTGCTTTACACTTACACCACCACAGTACAGTTGTTGCTCAGTACTTTACTTTTCACTCCAGTTTATTTGTACTTAGTTACTTTTGTCATACTTGTGCACTGCTTCTTTTCTATATTTAGAATTGTTGTGACTTACCTACGGTTCCATTTCCGTGGCACCGCAGACGACGTACAGATGAAGATAGATGCTCCTGAGCTAATAGCGCCAAAAGTTCAACTGCAGCTTACAGAGTTATTTTCAGTGTTGTGTATTTTATTCTTTCATATTGTTGGGACATCTTGTACAGTATGGATTGTAATAATTGGACACTATTTGGGTATTTTCGTACACCTCTGCATTGTGGCTATTTTGAATTCACTGGTAACCTGCAGGACCTGCGCAAATATCAAATAAGTAACGGGCCCCCGGGAGCGGGTCGTTACAAGTTTGGTGGCCCATGCAGGTACGCGCTAATTACCTCATGAACAATATAGCAAGATCAGGGTGTACATTATAAAATACTCAAGTAGAACTCTCGAGTACTGGATGTCTCGAGTATTCACCGGTATTGGATATACGGGTGAAGTGTCCTTAATACCATCTTCACTAGGTCTTTCTTGATCCCCATCACTTCCTTTGAACTCTTCACCTTTGCCTAGAAATTCGTGTTCCATTCTTGATTATACCCTCCCCAGTAACCTCTTTTTATAGTGATTTTTCATAGGTTGAACTATCTACCCACTTCTTCTTCATCACCCTTCCTTCAGTTGATGATGACACACATATAAATGATAAGCTTCCTTCAATGGACCATGATCCGGTCAATGTGCTTGGCTAAAGTCTGTTGAATCAACCTAGCTAGACTAGGCATAAGTGATCCTGGCTTAGTCACTTCCCTGGCCGTGTCCGCTGGACCGCAAGGACGTGAATCATGAGTATGTGACGTCATCGATCTTATTCACTATCAACCTTCCTTTAAGCTTGATGAACTTTCACCTTCTTAGAATCTTTCTAGTTTGCTTGGACCCTAACTACGTTTATTTTAAGGAGGGTAGCGTTCGAATTTTCGATCATCAGAAGTTCGGATTTCTCAGCTGAAGCAGATCGAAGGACGTTGAGAAGTATTCAAGGATGATGCTGGAAATTTTGAGACGAGCCAAACATTGCGTGCATGTATAGGCTGTTACGTTTTTGAACTCGTATTTCCTTTCTGACCCTACTTGCATCTCGTACCCAAATTTTTTTCCACGTGTTGGAATTCTTTCCCGCCTACCACCTCCCCTCATTATTGCCTTTGTCCTCATCCTTGCCTCGAGCCCCGTTTCCGCCTACCCTACACTATCTACCCATGACTTTCGATGCCCCCCCTTCTCTTTTTAACCCCTCTTCTCCTTCCTTCCCAAGCCACCCCGTGGTTCCCTTTTCGCTCAGACATCGCCCCTCCTCCTCCCGGCCTCTTCCCCAAGCGAGCTCGCCATCTCACCCGAAGCCCCGCCAACTTTTGCTCCACTCCATCAGAAGTCCCTGCCATGGATCGTCAACCAGCCGCAGCTCTCATCGCCGAGGACCCGCAACCACCAACGGCCCTTCGACATTCTGTTTTGGGATTTTTGGCCTTGGCGACAACCCTCGTCGCCACCCTCACTACCGCCGCTTGGCTGAGATCTTGGGAAGCCGTGATCCTTGGGCTTCTCTTGAGCTCTCTTCCCTGGGTCTCACCCCGGTTGAGATCTCGTTTAGGCTTCCTCTTGCGTCTACTCCTTTTGATTTACGGAAAAGCGTGTTTTTGGTTGTTCATTTGTTGGGTGATGTTGGGTGTGGCGAATGTCAAGCATTGGTCTACGGAAGGAGTGATGGCGATGATTATTGGCATGATATTGGCCTTAGGTGTTGAAGTTGGATGTAGGCCTTGTGCTTGGCTCTGGATGAGAGCTTGAATCCTGCCTTATTGTGGGATAGTATGGAGATTGACGGAAGGAATGCTAGCAGTAAATACTGACTTAGAATGTTGGCCTTGTACTTACCTTTGGGCGGTGATTTGGACGTTATCATGTGGTTGTGCATTATGGAAATTGATGGTGTTGGTACCCGTGGATTAGTCGATACATGCTATATTATGAACAACATCTGTGGCCAGACCCGTTAGTCACCAGTAGCACGAATAAACTTTATAGTCTTCCGGTTTATGTGGTTTAAATAGCTTGCTACTGGCTTATCACCTCAGGTTCCAAGTTCGAACAGATGTTGTCATCATAATAGCCCTCATTTTCATGTGATGTTATTATCTCATGTTAATTTTGGGCTACTTGAGAAGTCAGAGTAACTATTGTGATGATACTAGGTTTCGAAACTAGTTACGAAAGCTATGGTGATGTCAATAGTATGTACTCATATATAACATCTCTTGTTTTCTTGATGCTATGGTATCACATTATATTTCATGCTATTAACAACTTATTTTCTAAATTACAATCATTCGCCTAGTTTTCCATTTTATCATTTATTTTGTTTGAGCTTCTTAATAACAGCAATTATTTTATTTTATAAAATTTTGAGAAATTCCGAGGACGGAATTATTTTAAGGAGGGTAGAATGTAACGACCTGTATTTTTCGTAAACATTTAAACTAAATATTTAAAGTAATTTCATTTTAAAAGACATTTTGTAATGGTTGATCAGGAGTTTAAACTGATTTCAAAAAAATTCTTATAAAAATATTTTGAAACACTGGACTTATTATAAAGTATTTCAGCAATTTCTGATTTCCTCAAATACCCAAAACATTTCTGTTAAAATTCATCTTCCAAAATTACCGTTTTGATTCAACGAATTTATTTTCTATTCAAACGTCTTCAAAACATTTTCAAACTTCTGCAGTAGCATCCTATGATCAATTAGGGCTCCCCACATTAATTTCATAATTTTCGGATATCATTTCAGTCTAGAACCCACATACCCGCTTTCTAAACGTTTTGGCCAAAAACTAGTATTCCCGTAGCCCAAACCCTGAAACGGACTTCGTATTCGCCATCCTTGCGACGATACGATCCCGTGGGTATGTTTTCGTAATTTTTCGGACACGTTTGCTAGTATGGGCAAAATCGTGATTTCGTTACAATTTATACCGCTATCGTCACAAATTACCCTAGCTAATTACTAATTACCTTAACCTAATTAACTATTAGATTAACCTAACCATACCTAAAACGTGTTAGGGGATACGTTTAAAACTTTCCTAACTTAGTCTAACCCCATTTAATATTTAGTCCTAAAGCTAACCTAACACTATTAAATACATTTGACTAATAAACCCAAGCTTAACTATAAATAACCCCTACCCTCTCTTTCTTCCTCAGCTCACAAACCTAAGCCCGCTCGAACCCATGCAAACCCACTCACACACACAGACAATCCCTCTCTCTCTCAGTTCTCTCTCTCTTCCCCTCTAACTCTCGTTCCCTCCCTTACCCATGCTCTCCCATCCATCTCTCCGACCCACGTCTCCGAAGACGCTTCTCCGAGCCCCGACGTACGGCGATCGCCCCCGAAGCCGCTGCCTTCCGCAGCTTCCGCCAACGTCGCCCGACGTCGAGACCCCCATGCTGCCATCCAACGCCGCTCATCGACGGAGCGCCACCGCCCTCTGGCCTCGTCACCGTCACCCCTTCGCCCCGACCTCGCCATCGTGCTCCGACAGCGGGCACCCACCACCGACACCAAGCCTCCGCCACCGTAGCACACCGTCATCGCCAGGAGGCAGCACCGCACGGCCACCCGCTCGTCGAAGCTCCATCACGTCGCCACAGCTAGTAAACCGCACGGCCACCCGCTCGTCGGAGCTCCATCACGTCGCCCAAATCAGTAAACCGGTGCCCCACCACAAGCATGTTCCTTCTGAAACTGCAGCAAACGCGTGCACTTCGTAAGAATGAAAAGAATCCGTGTGTGGGCTTGCTTCAATGTATCCATTTTGCGGTGAAATCAAAAGATCAAATGGCAAAGTTTGTAATTAATTAGCAAATTTAAGAGTAATAGTTAAAATCTAATTAAGTTTAAATTTGTAATTTCGAAAAAATTAACAATTACGGTGAAAAAATAAGAATATGTGGTGCATCTAACAACACTCTTTTGAAAAATCCAAACATCTCAGAGATAGATATAGAGGTAGGAATTTGTCGAGCGAACCGCACTCCTTCGCATACGTCAGGAGTCCATTGATGAAAAGGGGCTGGGGAAAGCTTGAACGGTTGGAGTCTTTGAAATAACAATTGGTGAATCATAACCCTGATAATATTGATATGAGTGTTATGACCGCTATAGACGGTCCGATGCTAAACAAACGAAATATTTTGAAGGTGGGTGCCAACTGTTTTTGGGAGGATTTTAAAAATGCTACAAATTTGAGACTTTGAATGTGCTAAAAAATTTAGAGAGAATATTTTGAATGCCCATGTACCTTTTTATGTCTTAATAAAGGTCTCCTCAGTCAGGCAGCTGGATTGAGCTGTCCAGTATAAAACTCATCTGGACCAGCCCATGCTTCTTTGTACCAGGAAAGGGCACAGTGCATGTGCCTGAGATACGCAAAATGGAAAGTCATCCGTCATCAGCACGCCCCTTGGTCCTTAATACACTGGTAATTACAACATTCAGACCATCATCACTCTCTCAATTACTCCAACATAATATCACAAAATAATCAAAATCGGGCTTCACGGTCGCACAAGCAACTAATAAAAGAATAAAAGCACATGTTCACTACACCAAATTTTCATGAACCGAAACCAAAAATGTCCACGCAACCAAACACAAGACATCGCCTCATCTTCATTGATCAACAAAACTTTTACTACCATTACACAATTAGGCTGAAGCTAACAAATCAGTCTTATACGGTATCCAAATCAATTCCAAGACCTGGACATATGTTACATTACTTTGAACGGCAAAGCCCTTCCGGGCCCTAACATATCCGGTCACCTTAAACCATTCAAACAGAAATTTCTCCAAACACGCCTATTTTCTGTGTCATTTCTCTACCCATTCTGTTTGTTGCTGCCTCCACGGCCAAAGGATCGGTGTCCTCCTCTCTGATAAGGCCTTCTTCCCCTAAAGGACGATCTTCCCCGATTAAATTGTCCAATATTATGACGCGGCCTCACATCACCCTGGTTAACAGCTGGGCGAGGCTGCCCTTGGTTCTGCAAGTTGCCCGAAGCCGAAGACCCTTGGGGGTTCACATTGCCGCTCGTAAACGGCCTCACACCACCCTGGTTAACAGCTGGGCGAGGCAGCCCTTGGTTCTGCAAGTTTGCCGAAGCCAAAGACCCTTGGGGGTTCACATTGGCGCACCCAAACGGCCTCACATCACCCTGGTTAACAGCCTGTTGAGGCAGCCCTTGGTTCTGCCGGTTGCCCAAAGCCGAAGACCCATGGGGGTTCACATTGCCACACCTCACATCACCCTGGTTAACAGCCGGTTGAGGCAGCCCTTGGTTCTGCCAGTTGCCCAAAGCCGAAGACCCTTGGGGGTTCACATTGCCGCACCTCACATCACCCTGGTTAACAGCCGGTTGCGGCAGCCCTTGGTTCTGCCAGTTGCCCAAAGCCGAAGACCCTTGGGGATTCACATTGCCGCTCCCAAATGGCACCTGACTGAACACACCTTGTCCCATGAGTCCAGCAAGAGCTGATGAAGGATCAATAGATGGATTTGTTAATCCAGCAGCCCACGGAAAATTGCCAGGGGCAGCTCCAATGTAAGGAACAAGGTGCTGCTGCTGCTGCTGCTGATACGGCATTATTCCGCTAGCAAAATTGTTAAGAACTTGAGCCTGGTTTTGGAGATGGCAAATCAGATCTCCAATCTGCTGACCAGATAACCAATTCAGAGGACCACCACCTCCTTGCATTGCCATAAACTGCGGCGAAGGGGAGAATCCCCCTTGGATGCCCATGGCATGTGCCTGAGGGGGAAATCCATGTACAGGACCAGCATTGAGCTGCTGAACTGTATTCCCAAGGGCACCGCTAACGCCCGTCTGGAATGCATGCGGCTGAGACTGAAATGCTGGCATCACAGATGGAGAGGGAACTACACTACCTGAATTTGCAGACTCACGAGTATCATTGCAGCTGAAC
Organism: Scilla litardierei; assembly: GCA_030789695.1. Classification (NCBI taxonomy): domain Eukaryota; kingdom Viridiplantae; phylum Streptophyta; class Magnoliopsida; order Asparagales; family Asparagaceae; genus Scilla; species Scilla litardierei. The sequence continues at coordinate 203,172,333 of CM061139.1, forward strand.
TCTGGCCGGTTCACAGCTCTCACTGGCAACGAGTGAGGAGGCTGCAGCAGCTTGTCCCGAAACCCAGCACTCTTCTTCTTGCCAAATCCAGGCTCTTGATTCCCAGAGTTTGCATTCCTCTTATTTTGTCGCAGAGATCGCCTGTACTCAGCTTCCTTCTCATCATCAGAGAATTCCGCTTCATCAGTGACCTCCTCGTCATCAAATCCTGATGCATCATACCCTTTCTGGTATAGGTACTTTTCATTCAAAATGTGGTTGGCAAAATCCACAACAAAAGAAACGGCAACACCAACTCTGATCTCTGGAGGAACTTCTTTGTCAGAGTTGTACCTGACGATATAGTAGGGGTTCTTAACGGGTCCAAATATTTCGTCAATTATCCCTAATGGAGACCTTATTTCGGTAATCCAGAGAATAGATCCTTCATTGAGAGGGCTGTGCTTCTCAGAACCCTCCACAATTACTCTGTTTCCTAAGATCTGTTAAAAAAACAGAAAATCAACAGGGATGAATTATGTGGTCAGACCTCATTAGGTAAGAGCGCTAGAAGATTCAGAGCATCAAATGGAAGGTGTAGATAGATCTGCAAGCATATAGAACAAAAAAGGGGGCTGATAAATGGAGGGATGGAGGAGAAATGGACAGGAGAGCAGCTTGAAGCAATCAATTTGGCATATAATAACATTAAGTTTAAACATGTGATTTGCAAGTGAAATGCTATTATAGAACAAAAAAGTGCAGCTAAAGGGAGGGAGGGAGGGAGGAGAAACAGACAGGAGCAGCTTGAAGCAATCAATTTGGCATATAATAATACTAAGTTTAAACACGTGCAGAGCACGTGAAATGTAAATTATAAAGTTTTAAAAAAATAAAATTTTCCATAAAGACGCTGACAATATTTAGTCAGACTCGATTAAAAATAAAGTAATCATAAACGACTAATTTGATAGATTTTCTCTTAAATTTGATTGAACTCTTAATTTTAGAATTTAATTAAGATTAATTTTTTAATGAGAAACTAATCTTAGAGTTATCATTGAATTATCATTTAATGAATTTTCTTTTTCATTTCATTAAACTCTTAATTTTAGCAATCCACCATAATAGAAATATTTTGCAATGAGACTTTTCTATGAAAACTTTATTGATAATTTATTAATTCTAACTAATTTAGTTAGGTGTTATACTTGAATTCTAATTTGGTACTAGAAATAACCCGTGCACATAGTGCACAGTGACCAACGAAAAACCCGCACAGAATGCAGTGCACGCGCACAACCGACAAAAGAGCGAGAAAAATGGGTGTGTGGGTATTGTCGGGATGAGGCGGGACCAATGTGCAACCAAAAAAGAGAGAATTGCGCGGGGGGAGGGTGTGTAAAAGCCCAAGGGGCCAGACCCAATCTTCTCTCTTTATCATTTTTTTCCCTTTTTCGTTTACCTTGCAGCCCATCCCACCACAGCCCACTTCCCCCACTAACCCTTCCCCGCACGTGCGGCACGTGTACCCCACCAACTTAATCTCTCTCTCTCTCGACTGAGGCGACGACTCGAAACTGACCCTCTCTCGTTTTTTCACGCTCTTTCGTTTCCTTTGACATGAAGGAAAGAGAACGACGCAGCCACCGAGGCTTCTCTCCTCTCTCTACCTAGCGAGGCACGTGCTCTCTCTTCACCACTCCTCGACGACATAAAAGCCAGGGTATCGACACGAATACAACTTCGTGGTGACTCCACGATTTTTCTACCCTATTTCTGAGCATCAAAGCCCTCATCCTCCCCTATATAAGCTCGGGTAAGGCTAGCGTTTTGGATTCACACGAAAAATAATTTTCAAGGATTTTTGGGATATTTCTCTTGAATTTGAATTCAGATTTTGAGTTGGAGCTGGGTTTTTCTCTTCGGAATCCTCCAACAGTTGACGGATTGTGGTAAAATCATTTTGATTCTTTAATTATGGTTTTAAATTTGTGATTTTGTTGTAAATACGTGCAATGATGATCTGATAAAGACTCGGTTGTTGTCGGGACTTGGCGACGACCCTCGCCACTGCCCATAGATGTGCCGTGATTATCCCTTGGGTTTTTGGTTTCAACTGTGGCCTTCAGAGATTTCTTCGCCCATGTCCATGATGTGTTTTGGGGTATTCCCCCACTGTCGGGACTGCTCGTCTTCCCTAGCCCAATGTCGTGACTTGTGAGCCCCTCCTATACCTCTGTTGTGACTGGCGTGGGGTTTAAACCCCTACCTGGCCATCCTAATGCCTTGCCGTGACATGTCTAGCTCTCCTGATGCCTTGTCGTGACATGTGGCCCCCTAGGTCTTGTCGTGCCCTCCTTGACCTAGCCGCGACTGAATCTGGGCACCATTCCCTATGTCGTGACTGAGCAATAGGGTTTTCTCATGTTGTGATTGTTTTGGAATTTTCTGGTTTCCTTGGATGGTGGCTATAAATATCGCTTTAAAGGCCATTGGAATTGTAAACCAAGGTTTGGCCTCTAAAGGCCGTTGGAATTGTGGGATTTACTGCATGTTGGATCATACTCCAGGCCAGTGCCTGAAGGATCATAGTTTACCACCTATGGGATCATAGGCTACTGCCTGAAGGATCATATAAAACCATAAACATATGATTAAGTCCCGTAAAACGATTGATGATAAAAACTATTTGAGATCATCACAATTACCCCATCCCCCTAGTGTCCATCCCCCGTACTTAAAGTGCGACACCGATCATTACCTTGACACGCAGGTTAGCTCGAATTAATTATTTTATATTTCTGTTTAAGTTTTTCTGGCATGTTAAAGCAATCTGCTTGTTGTCTGCTATATATATGCTCCTTGACGCATGATTAAAATAGTACGACTCATATATGCTCCATGTTAACATCTATATATCATGCTAAATGTCTCATTGTTTCCTGTCGATATATGCTACACGTCTCCTAAATAATCATAGCATAATCTCGCACAATGGCCCATAGCATTGGGAATAATTGATATGTTGAGTGTGTTATGAAAATCAAAAATGGATTGAAAAGCAATTGGAATATATGTATTGTTACTGTGTCAGACTTTATACATCGTGTTACCACTTAGCAGTGTCATGTGTTTTTAATAAACAGTCGCTACCCCCTGGTATGTGCCGCTTTCCTAATCAAAAGATAGGAGAGCACCCCTTCTCCCGAAGTTACGGGGTCATTCCTGTTGAAACACGCTTGTTAGAATAGAATCTTGAAAATATGACTGGAACTGGAATGACATAGCACACCACCACCATCATATGATTGTTTCAATGTGGCCAAAACTTAATCCAAAACTTTATTTCCTAAATCAGGCTTTAAAATAATTAAATAGTACCAATTTAGAATTACACTTGGACTGTATAACTGAGACACTGAGAGATATACACTTGACATACACTTGGCACTTCAGACTCAATGGATTTTGGGGGTAAATCATATTAGTGGGAGTGTGGGAGCGACTGGAGCCATGCTCTTATTGACATTGACCACATCAGATGTTCTGGTCAGGTCACATTATGAATCCGATGGACCCCCAATGCTTCGCCAGACTTAATTAATGAGTCTCACAATGTTACTCTTCGGCCTGGTAGCCCTAATGTTCCTACTTTGGACCTGGCCCGAGTGTGCGTCATGTGGTTCTGAGATGAACTCCTTGGTTACTTAATATACTCTCCAATATGATTCACAGCCTAGATTTGGCATAAATTGATATGACCATATTAGTATCGCTTTAAATTATCAACTGAGTTGCATGTTTGTAAATTCTAGTATACGCCTAATAGAAATTATTAATTAACATGGTATTAGTTCCTAATTCCTGCTTTCTAGTTAGTGTTTACTCATGCTCACATGTTTGAATTCCAAAATTCTAGGATTACTGTTATTACGACCTAAAGATCGTGATACTTCGACCTTCCATCCAAGATTCGCCAGACACACGGCAAGCTCGCCCGTCCTCCGCAAAGTCACCCTCGACTAGTGGGAAGGGTGCACTACGCCACAAACCTCGCTAGTTGGTCGTCCGCTTCCCTCCAAGCTCGCCAGGCGAACAACCAGGTTGCCCGTCGTCCTCAAGGAGCGACCGAACGACCCATGTGAGGCCCCGCTCCTTGGACGTACCTCGACGATCCTTCAGCTTATCGAACACAACAAACGCCCTTGTACGAGAAAGCCACTGACACTTCCGCCACTCGACAGCCTGACAAAGCACCCCTGGCCACTGCGCCGTCTGACCGTTTGGTGCTTTCGGCTCTGACACTTTGATAAAGCACCCCTGGCCGTTGCGCCGTCTGACAAAAGCAATGTTTGACACGCACAGCTCTGACATCCTCGGCCGAACCTTCTGCAGTCTGACACGCCAGCTCAGTCCTACCTAACCGCCTCCATCAGCTATAAATACCCCTCCATCTCCATCGAGAGGGGGGTTGGCTAATTAATTCTCACTCTCACACAAGAGCAAATATCGTCCATATATTTGTTCTTCCACCCTAGCTCGCCACGTAAAGTCGACCTACATCTAGCTCGGCCTACGTGTCTGATCCACATTCCTAAGCCCTCATTCTGACTTAGGCATCGGAGAGGCTGCGGGTTGGAACCCAACCCAGCCTTTCTGACGAGCTGCTCTTTGTGCAGTTGGGCTCGTCCAAGCAACGAGCAACCGACGACCAACTCGAGGAGAGCGGCGAACAAGCGGCGGACTTGCAGGATTGATCCAGAGATCGACCTCTGAAGTGCACCTAGCCTCTACACCCCCAAACACTCGTAAACGTCCTACCAAATCACCCACATTTGTAACCAATGTGCCCTTGGTTCCCCCTCTATATAAATTCATTGTACGCAGATCTTACCCCGCAATAATTGACACCGTCTGTGGGAACGAAGGGTCACACCCATGTCAAACTCCATACCTATCAACCGCAGTCCCACCCGTGGCAAAGCCCACATGGATGAGGAGTCGCACTCTCACCAGAGAACTCTCTCGACGGACCTACCCCCTGAGGGGATGGCTGAGACCATTCTGGCCTCAGCCCATGCTCTCCAACAAAGCTTCGAAGTCTTTGCTAGGATGGTGAAAGACTTCGAAGCGGCCAGAGCTGAAGCACCCACAGGCCCCTCTGAGCCCCCAAACTTGAGGCGAAACCTTCGTCATCGGTTCGAAGAAAAAGCGGTCGCTCAGCGAAGAAGGTCGAGAGGCGAGCCCTATCGTTCGTAATCTTCGACGGCGTTCTCTATCGGAAGCGCCGCACCAGATACGACATCTTGCCTTACCTGAAGTGTCTGGTGCCAGACCAAGCTGAACAGGTCGTCCGAGAGGTGCACTAAGGCTTCTGTGGCAACCACTATGGCGAGCGCACCATCGTCCACAAGGTAGTGCGTCAGGGATACTACTGACCGATCATGCTCCATGATGCACTCCAATATGTCAAGAAGTACGGAGAATGCCAAAAGTTCTACATGCACACCGCTGCACCACCGACCGACCTAGTTCATATTCTCAGCCCGATCCCGTTCGCCAAGTGGGGACTCGACATCGTCAGACCTTTACCGAAGGCGTCTGGAGGGAGGAAGTACCTCGTCATCGCAGTCGATTACTTCACTAAGTGGATCGAGGCCGAACCGCTGGTGCACATCGGCTGGAAAGGTATGAAGAGCTTCTTGTGGATGTCCATTGTATGCCGCTTTGGGGTGCCTCGCTCCATAGTGACAGATAATGGAAGGCAGTTTGACTGCACGGACTTTCAAGGCTTCCGTTCGGAATGGGGCAGCAAGCTGCACTTCGCTTCTGTGGCTCACCCGCAATGCAATGGAATGGCGGAGTTGGCGAACAAATGCATACTGGACCCCCTGAAGAAGGTCGGCGACGCGCTTGGGGCCTGGCCGAACGAGCTATCGGGCATCCTATGGTCGTACCGAACAACTCACAATGCATCGACCAGTAAGAGTCCGTTTATGCTCGCGTTCCGGGCCGAGGCAGTCGTCCCTGTAGAAGTGGGAGAAGAGACACTTCGGCTCAAATACTTCGATGAAGATGTCAACATGGAAAGCCTCGACCTCAACCTCGAGCTCATCGACGAAGTGAGAGACCGAGCTCTGACAAACCTCGTCAAGCACAACCAAAGGTTGGCTCAGCACTACAACTCCCGAGTGAAGAAACAGAGCTTCAGAATCGACGACCTAGTCCTCAGGGACGCGACCTTCAAACCGGAGATCGCTCGCCGAGGGAAGCTCGCAGCAAAATGGGAGGGCCCCTATGAAATCATTGACATCATCGGGCCGGCTACATACATCCTGACAACATGGACGGCGGCGAGCTGGCCCACCAGTGGAATGTGGAACACTTGCTCAAATACTATCAGTAATTTCATGAATTTTAATGAAATTATCTGCTTTTCCTGCAAATGCTCAAATTTTGCCGTCTCCATTTGGAAATTTCAGTTCTCCTCGAACATTGTCGAATTCCGGGGCAAGCTTACGGAGCTTCACCCCCGATAGGCTCCGGAGGGCTAGGGCCGAGCTACAGGCTCGCATCCTCCCCTCTCACGAAGACTCTGGGGCAGGTCACGTCCTGACTACCCATAGCAGGTCGGGTCTCGCCACCCAAACCGGAGAAGGGCTAGGACCGACGTACAGGCTCTCACCCTCCCCTCCCATGAAGACTCCGGGGCAGGTCACGTCCTGGCTACCCACAGCAGGTCGGGCCTCGCCACCCAAACCAGAGAAGGGATAGGGCCGAGCCACGGGCTCGCACCCTCCCCTCCCATGAAGACTCCGGGGCAGGTCACGTCCTGGTTACCCATAGCAGGTCGGGCCTCGCTACCCAAACCGGAGAAGGGCTAGGGCCGAGCTACGGGCTCGCACCCTCCCCTCCCATGAAGACTCTGGGGCATGTCACGTCCTGACTACCCATAGCAGGTCGGGCCTCGCTACCAAACCGGAGAAGGGCTAGTGCCGAGCTACGGGCTCGCACCCTCCCCTCCCTTGAAGACTTCGGGACACGCTCACGGAGCTTCGCCCCCTATATGCTACGGAGGGCTAGGGCCGAGCTATGGGCTCGCACCCTCCCCTCCCATAAAGACTCCGGGGCAGGTCATGTCCTGACTACCTATAGCAGGTCGAGCCTCGCTACCCAAACCGAAGAAGGGCTAAGGCCGAGCTACGGGCTCGCACCCTCCCCTCCCATGAAGACTCCGAGGCAGGTCACTTCCTGGCTAACCATAGCAGGTCGGGCTTCGTTACCCAAACCGGAGACGGGCTAGGGCCGAGCTATGAGCTCGTATCCCTCCCTCAAATTCCGGGACAAGCTTACGGAGATTCGCCCCCGATAGGCTCCGGAGGGCTAGGGCCGAGCTACGGGCTCGTACCCTCCCCTCCCCCAAACTCCGGAAGACAAACATCGGTCTATACTCGACATCCGGCACGGCCTCTCCCCAGCTCTCGCCCGCCCCGAATGTCGGGGTATTGCATATCAGGGCAACGCTAAGTCGCAACGCTAAGTCACAATCCGAGACTGGGAACCAAGCCACAAGGTCGAGAAGATTAAACATTAGCCCGGACTACAAAATTTCATTGACAAATTTTTACAAGTATTTCCAGGGTGCCAACCTTACAAAAAATGGTTGCACCTCGGTCGACACCACCAAAAACTCAAAACTTCCAAAACAAAAAAGACAAGTCCGACACCTAGGCCCCTAGACCGGCCCCTAAAACCCCCACCCCAGCTTTCACACGGCGCCCTGGCCACTCTCCACTTGGTCGCCACCGACCAAACTTTCGCCACATTTTGGAGCGCGGCTCCCCACTTGTTGTTCGGCTGCTGGCGCCTCTCCACCAACCGGCGTAACTTCTTCCTCTTCTTCCTCGTCGTCTGAGGCTGCCAGCTTTGAGAAGTCCACCTCGATCGAGGGATAGAGCTTCCCATTCTCTCTTTGATCCTCTGAAGGCACGCCCCCCAGCCCTCCGAGATGCCCTTCTCTTTTATCACCGACATCGCTGGGACGAGCTCCGTCTGCTGGTAGTGTCGGACCGCTTCGGCCTGCTTCGCCTCCAGCTCGACTTTCCCCGTCTCCACTTGCTGCTCCAGCTCTGCGGCCCTCTTCTTCTCTTGTTCAATGGCGACCTCCATGTTGGCACAGCAGGCTTCTTCAGCCTGGACCTTCGCCTCAAACTCCTCCAAGCATACCTCCTGCTTCCGGATCGTCGCCTGCTGTTCGGCGAACGATCCCTACAGCTTGGCGTACTTGGCCATGTGCCTCGCCGCCCAATCCTCAGCAGCCTTCTTAAATGCGGCAAGCTCAACCTCCTCCTTCCCGAGCGCGGCCTCGGTCTTGGTTATAGCTGGGGTATGGCGCCTAAGGGCGACCAACATGGCATTCGCCTGCACAGAAAACAGGAAAAGGTTAGAGTACACTTACGAACAAGGAACTGTATCTTAAGAGGGTGGGCGACCTACCTGCATACTATGCCAGATGGCCGAGGCGCACAACCTCTCCGCATCAACGATTGTCAGGGACTCCATGTCTCTAGGTAGCAGGTTGTTCTCAGCCAGCCTACCGATTCGGCGGAGCCCACTGGGCACGACGCCGCCAAAGAGTCCTCCATCTACAGAGCCAAGAGCTCGTCTCTCTTGGACTTGAACACCACGAGCGCCGACTCGCAGCTCGGGTGTGCGGGCTTCCCGAGCCCGCACGACAGACAACCATACGGCTAGCGATCTGCGGCCGACGTCCGCCCGCTGGAGCCCGACCCGATGGGAGACCCTTGGGGCGCTACGGTCCGTAGTGGAGTTGCGGGGATCGGAGGTGGTCGCCCGCTTTGAGACCCTTGGGCCTTCGGCTCGGCCCGCCCGACCTCCCCTGCATCGAGGTCAATTGGCTGGAGATCAGCTCTGGCCACTGCGCTCTCAGTAGGGCGGCCAGTGTCTGTCGCGGTCGTTAGAAGGCCCGAAGCAGCCGTGGCCTCCGCCACCTTCGTCTTCTTCGTCCGGACGAGCTTTTCAGCCTTCGCCGTCGACGATCCCTCCCGAGCTCTCGCTTCGGGCCGCCCTTCGTCGATTGTTTGGCTGCTTGCTCCGAGGCCAGCCTCATCTGTTCCTACATTGGTAAACTCATCATCTGACCTGTAAGAAGGAAATAGATCAGGGTGAGCAAATTAGGAGCGATATCTACAAAGCTCGGATTACCTTCGGGCCAGAAGTGTCGGACTATCATCTCCTCCTTGACGAGTTTCTCGTATTGCCTATCCTCCGTGGGGATTTCCTGCAAGATCCTAGCCAGCTCCACATCGTCCGCATCAAGGCGGACCTCCCTGTTCGCCTTCGGGTTTAGGACGCCCCAGTTCGACCTCAACGCCAAATCCTTGGGCGTCGAGACAAACACATACTTCTCCATCCAACCTGTAATCTTGCCCGGCAAACCCAGGACTAGAGGCCGCCTTCTCTTCGCTGAAACGTAGTATTGCGCCCTCAGCTTCTTGATCGCGAAGAAGTACCAGAATAGGGGAGGGTCGGACTGATATCGATCCCCGCACAAAGGACGAGGAAGCTGACAATTGCACTGATGGAGTTCGGCATCAGTTGAAACAGCAGGAGTTCGAGGAAGTTCAGGATGTGGAGAAGCAAAGGAGGAAGGGGGAAGCGAAGTCCTTGATAGAAGCAGGCGACGTAGACACCAACCTCGTAATCTTTGAGGAAGCACACCCGTTTAATGGCAGTCGGTAGGCGGACTCTGTAAGGTGGCCTGATGAACTTTGCGCGGGCTAGAGATATGAAGAAGGTCCGTTCTACCGACTCCACGCTTGAGATCTCAGCGGGGACTTTCCCAGCCTCGGCCATGATTACGACGATCCGAGCGGATAATCGGGGCTTCATCATGGCCGGCCCCTTTTCCTTCCTCGGATCCCTAGGGACCTCCGACGACGAACCCATGGCAAGCTCGGCCGCCGGCCTACTCTCGGGGTGGCCTTGACTAACCGGCGAAGTCTCCTCCACCCCCTCCTCCGTGTCCACGACGGAGCTATCCAGTGCTCCGTCGCCCCTGTGCCATTGTTCTACCTCTTTCGAAGCAGTTGAATGGGAAGAAGTCAGAGAAACCATTTCAAGAAGCAAGAACAGTACCTATAAGAAGACGGATTGACAAAGCTGTCGGAACAGTAGCACGAACTCCGACGACGGCAATGGCGATCGGAAACTCAGAAGAAGGCGAGAGCTCGAAGGAAATCAAAAGTGGGAAAACTCTCGCTTGATCTCTCCCTCCCCTGTTTATAGGAAGGTCGACCGATCTCCGCCGTCGAAGATCTGCCACGTGGCGAGAATCCGATCTCCTCTGACGCCTCAACTGCCACCCGCAGTCACGTCCACCACGCGAAACGGTGGGCGGGCTTTTCGAATTATTTACCGCCTTAACCGAGGGCTTAGAGCAAAGGTCGTCCATTTCCCCTCTGGGTGGATGGGGTGATAGTGCGTCATCCGAACTAGGCTGGACAGGCTTCCGCCTCAAGCTTGAATGACGGGGGGCAAATGTTATGACCTAAAGATCGTGATACTTCGACCTTCCATTCAAGATTCACCAGACACACGGCAAGCTCGCCCGTCCTCCGCAAAGTCCGCCTCGACTAGTGGGAAGGGCGCACTACGCCACAAACCTCGCCAGTTAGTCGCCCGCTTCCCTCCAAGCTCGTCAGGCAAACAACCAGGTTGCTCGTCGTCCTCAAGGAGCGATTGAACGACCCATGTGTAGCCCCACTTCTTGGACGTACCTCGACGATCCTTCAGCTTATCGAACACGACAAACGCCCTTGTACAAGAAAGCCACTGACACATCCGTCGCTCGACAGCCTGACAAAGCACCCACTGGCCGCTGTGTCGTCTGACCGCTTGGTGCTTTCGGCTCTGATACTATGATAAAGCAACCCCTGGCCGTTGCGCCATCTGACAAGCATGGCTGACATGCACAACTCTGACATCCTCGGCCGAATCATCCGCAGTCTGACACGCCAGCTCAGCACGCCAGGTCAGCCCTGCCTAACTGCCTCCATCAGCTATAAATACACATCCATCTCCATCGAGAAGGGAGTTGGCTAATTAATTCTCACTCACACACAAGAGCAAATATCGTCCATATATTTGTTCTTCCACCCTAGCTCGCCATGTAAGGTCGACATACATCTAGCTGGGCCTGCGTGTCCGATCTACATTCCTAAGCCCTCATTCTGACTTAGGCATCGGAGAGGCTGCGGGTTGGAACCCAGCCCGACCTTTCTGACGAGCTGCTCTTTGTGCAGTTGGGCTCGTCCAAGCAGCGAGCAACCGGCGAGCAACTCAAGGAGAGCAGCGAACAAGCGACGGACTTGCAAGATTAATCCAGAGATCGACCTCTGAAGTGCGCCTAGCCTCTACACCCCCAAACACTTGTAAACGTCCTACCAAATCACCCACATTTGTAACCACCGTGCCCTTGGTTCCCCCTCTATATAAATTCATTGTACGCGGATCTTATCCATAAACAATTGTGATTTATCTGGTGAGACTGCATTTTCGTTGCACCACTAGGTGTTGAGTCAGAAATAGAAGAGGCCCCAGCATACGAGGATTCAGATTTTGTGGTGGAGACCACTGTATTCTAATATAGAGGTAGTAGATGTATCCATGTCATATCTTAGACACATTTTTGTTAGTATGTGGATGATATGGTGTATATGATTTTGTAAAGACGCATATATTTCTCTATATATATGAAATTTTTGTTAAGCATTTTGATGCATCTCTGCTCGTGTCTATATTGCTCACTGGTTAACTTCAGGACCTGACATTCCTTTACAAAACGTGATACGACCCCGGATTGCGGGGGCATAACATGTTTTTCTTGGTGGCCCATGCAGGTCCTCGCAACCAACCCCGTGAACAGTCTAGAAAGAATAGGGCGCATCATGATAAAAATGATTAATTGCAATTGACTTTGCATTGCGAAGGCAAGCATGTGAGTTTACAATCGTCGTAGGCGTGCTACGAAGATGGCACATAATGCTTCTGGATCTGATCTGAGTAACCCGACGGTCCATCAGTTCTCGAACTAGGCTTTACGAGAACTTATTCAAGCTCTTCGGGAGGAGCGTATGACTACCGAAGGGATTTCGGGCCATGCATCCAGCTACATTTAATGGACGAGAGGACCCCTTGAAGCCAGACGAATGGTTGCATAACACAATAGTGTTCTAAAGGCGGTTTCCTTATGCGTGCAGTTCAGAAGCGTATAACACATATGCGGATTATGCGGTCGATTATGCGGATTATGTGGTTTAAGTGGAAACGAATATTTTAATAAATAAATAAGCAGTAAGTATATATATATATATATTGTATATTAAATTACAAAAATCCTAAAAGATGATAACATGACAAATAATCATATTAACTTTTAAAAATAAGGATTAATTCATACTAAAACATCAGCACCATCAAGTCGATCAATACATAAAATAACTAAAGTCTAAAGCAATCTCCACACAAAATATAATATTAGTTTTACATCCAAATCAAAAATGTATATTTTGAAATAACAAAAAAATACATTCTATATCTACTCATAAGCTTCCTCGTCGGCTTCATAACAAACATCATCATCTAACCCCCATCACAAAAAAGAAAAAAAAGAAGGAAAATATATATTGCAAAGCCGCTTCTTCCCGCAGGGAAAAAAGAAAAAGAAAAAACATTTGGGCATACCTGCTTTCTGCCGCTGCTTCGCTCTGTTGCTTCACTTCGCGATCCGCTGCTGCTTTGCCTTGGATATGATGGAGAGCATGGACGCCGCTTTTTATTTTGGAAAAAAATCCTTAAAATCAAAAAAACTGATTTTTATGCTTAACGGTCCGATTTCTTAATGGTTTGGAGTTTTTAGTTGTCGACTATCTGCCCGTATATTCACATATGTGGGTGCATAACAGTTATGAGACCAATTATGCAGCCAACCGCATAATTTGATCGCATAATTGATTTTTCATGCGATCAAAGGCCGCTTCCTTATATGCGGCCACATATAACTTGTTTTAGAACACTGTAGCACCGTAAAAAACTTGACCACGGTAGGAATCTCCATAAAATCCTGGGTGAAAATTGCTAAGTTACAACCGATAGATGGAGCCAGGATCTGGTGGGACGCATCAGAGGATAGATTGGCAAAACATATCACATGTGATACATTCAAGGAGCAATTTAATGCACAATACTTCTCTTATGAGGCGCGGATGGAGTTGGAGGCAAGGTTTACCAATCTGAAGCAAGGTACCATGACTGTATAGGAGTATAATGCTGAGTTCTCTATGCTCAGCAGGTTTGCGAAGGAGATCGTGTCTGCAATATATATGCTCCTGACGCATGTTTAAAATCTCCATGTTAACATCTATGTCATGCTAAATGTCTCATTGTTTTCTGTCACTATATGCTACACGTTTCTTGGATAATCATAGTACAATCTTAGACAGTGGCCCTTGACATTGTGAATAATTGATTGTTGAGTGTGTTATGGAAACCAAAAATGAATTTAAAAGCCATTGGAATATATGTATTGTTACTGTCATGTTGAAACACGCTTGTTAGAATAGAATCTTGAAAATATAATTAAAACTGGAATGACATCACATCATATGTTTTAGTTTCAATGTTGGCCAGAACTTAATCCAGAACTTTATTTCTTAAATCATGCTTTAAAATAATTAAATAGTACCAATTTAGAATTACAACTGAACTGTATCACTGAGACACTGAGAGATGTACACTTGACATACACTTGGCACTTCAGACTCACTGGTTTTTGGGGTAAATCATATTAATGATAGTGCGGGAGCGACTGGAGCCATGCTCCTATTGACATTGACCGCATCAGGTGTTCTGATCGGGTCACATCATGAATCCGATGGACCCCTAATGTATCGGCAAACTTAATTAATGAGTCCCACATTGTTACTTTTTGGACTCGTGGCCCCTACTGTTCCTGCTTTGGGACTGGCCCAGGTGAGCGCCCCGTGGTACTAAGGTGGACTCATTAGTTGCTTACTGTACTCTCCAATATGATTCACAACCTAAGTTTGGCATAAATTGATAGGACCATGTTAGTCTCGCTTTAAATTATCAACTGAGTTGCATGTATGTAATTCCAGTGCATTCCTAATAGAAAGTATTAATTAACCAGTTATTTGTTCTCAGTTTCAGCTTTCTAGTTAGTATTTACTCATGCTCACATGTCTGAATTCCACAATTCTAGAATTATTGTGATTTACATGGTGGGTCTTTGTTTTTGTTGCACCACTAGTTATTGAGTCAGAGTTAGAAGAGACCTCAGCATACAAGGATTCAGATTTGGCGGTGGAGACCGCTGACTTCTGAAATAAAGGTAGTAGATATATCCATGACATCTCTTGTAAACATATTTTTGTTAGTATGTGGACGATATTGTGTATATGATTTTGTTAACTCGCAGATTTATAAATGAAATTCTTGTCAAGCATTTTGATGCATCTCTGCTCGTGTCTAGATTGTTTTCAATGGTTAGCTGTAGGACCTGTCATTCCTTTGCAAAACATGCTACGACCCCGGGTTGCGGAGCGTGAAATGTATGAGTATCGTCGGGGGTAAAAGGGTTAAATTGCAAAAAAATTTTAGGGGCAAAGTGCATAAATCCCACCGCAAACCACAGTAGGCAAATGGGGGAACAGCAGGTGTTAAAGTGAAAAAAAACGCAAGGTGCATAGTGAAAAAGACTGATGGCAAATCCGTCCCCAGGGGAAAGATGGATGGGCATTTGGATTGCATGAAAAAGCAATGGCAATCATGGGAATAAAAGGAATTATGAGGCTTTTCTTTGGTATTTCCACTATAACACACAACAACACATACAACCCACACCCATCCCCAAGTGGGCACAGCCATGATGAGGTGGCCAAACCTAGGCCACATCTTTATCAACCTCTTTGTCCTAGTACAATAACAGCAATGTTGTAAATCCCTCTTTATAGAATAGATTTTTAATTTAGTTAAACTCTTAATTTAGGATTCCATTGCCATGGGAATCATTTGCAATAAAACTTTTAAATATATAACCAAAACTATATTAATTTTCTTTTAAGTACAGATGTAAACGAATTCGGATTATCCAAATCGTATTCACATCAGTATCCTTTCAGACACGGATACAGATATCAAAAGTTTCTATCTGATTGGTTTCGGATTCATATAGTAAAATAAGATTTTTTTTAAGATACGGATATGGATATCCAGGGCTCCGTGGGATTCACCGGCTTCTTTTAGTTCCATTGAAACTCCAAAATTAAACGTTCGGGGGCGAGAGCAGTAACAGGATAGGTGACCTCCTGTGAAATCCTCGTGTTTCTGCGACCCATGTGCCCTCTCCCACTGTGTGAGGTCGAGGGTTCTTTACTGCTTTCTGATCAATCAAAGAAAAGATATGGATATCCAATATGCTGATAATGTACTATATTTATGACGCATTTGTACTTGATCATCTTCATTTATGATCGTATATCTATTATACAATGAGTGATGTTTTTGAATGGATTTGCTAAATATGACAAAGAGGTGGGTAGATAGACGGCTGGTATTGAATCTTGAGAAATCAATAGTTAGGATGAGAGTTTGTGAACCCTAAAATTTTGCAGAAAACTAAATCTAGATGGAACTAAATGTTATGAAGAACTAAATCTGGAAGAAACTAAAATTTTTGGTAGAACTAAATTCTCTGGGAAAAATAAATTTTAATTTAAAATTTTAAGGTGATTTAAATCTAGATGGAACTAAAATTTTAAATTTTGGAGGAACTAAATCTGGAGGAAACTAAATTTTATGAAAAACTGAGAACAAAATTTTAGTTTGAATGTTAAAAAATTTGTTGGGGAGACATTTTGAAGGTGGCTAAAATTTTTTAAGGATTTTGAAGCGGCTGCTGTTGATGCAGAAAACTCGCACTGCCATTGATGCATGGACACCACACCAGCAGAGGGTCCGAACATGATTTTGGGCCGAGCTGCACCTTCGATAACTGAAACAGAGAGAAGAACGGATCGGAGGGGTGCCTCCAATTCGCCTCTGATGCTTAAGTCAATTCCAAGCAGGAGGAAGGAGGCTAGGGTTTTAGCAGTTGTATGCGCGCACCTGGGATCGTGTTGATACTATGTTTTTATAAGCTGGTGGTTGGTTATGCCACGTCAGGGAGAGTTAGGGATATCCTAGATCTTCTGCGCATAACCGATTCCTCAAATCATGTAGTGAACTAATAAGGATACCCACGCTTGCTTATTACGCGATTGGATGAATTTGGATAGTTTCTCGTTCATAACGTTCTAGAATGGGATCGCCAAAGATCACGTCACTTAACTGCATATGACATTATAGAAGATGAGCTATCTGGCAAGTAAACCCTAGGATGATGCATCTGAAGGAGCTGACCTCGGGCGCATGCCGCTGAGGTCATCCTAAGGAGATGTGCTGTTAAAGAGGTGACATCCTGAAGGTCCTCCTAGTAGAGATGTTGTCAGGGAGCCAACTTCGTAGAGGTTATCCATGTGGAGAGTGGCTGCTGAAAGAACTGTCCTCTTGGAGGTCGTCCTTATATAGCATAGACGTTGAAAGGACCGACCTCATAGAGGTAGTCCTTGTGGGTCGTAGCTACCGAAAGGACCGACCTCATGGAGGTCATCCTTATATGAGCCTTGATGGCCGAATTGGATTGACGAGTGCAGATTTGTCTAGAGAGTTTATGCTGGTAGCTTGATCAGGTTGACCTCGCAGGCTACTCCTAGGCGATCCCTGAGGACACGTGTGGCTTTTAATTTGGGCGTGAGGAGTCCCCAAAGTCAAGTCTAGCTGGCCCCAGCTGATGGGGGGCCCCAGCCCAAAGTACCTCTAATAAAGGCCCATCATCTTCTGGCTTGACATCACCGACCAGAGCTGCACATGAGGTTAGACATGGAGAGGCGAGAAGACGAAATCAAAAAAGAAGTCGAATGGTAGGATACTTCATCTGACCTTGTCTGATTAACCTAACTTACTTCAGAATGTGGCGTCGGAGGCAACACATAGTAATGAAAAAACTTATCATGACTGCTGTCATGGTCGTCTGCCTCACGGAACCCAAAGGGACAATGCCAATCGACATGCATTCATTCCAAGTTCTGAAAAGACTAGCTAAGCTCTCAAAGGGACGCCGATGTTGACGTGACGGTGTTTGATTTGCGGGTGGTATAACGAACGAAAGTTCACCAGTCACAAAAATCGAGCGGCTGCGGTTAGCACCCGCCCAGTGCATTTTGTGAGGATCGAACGGTCACAATCGTCTCCCATCGGTTCTCGTCTGGGGGCATGTTAAAAAGCAAAGGAAGCCAAGGATTATCCATACTTGTGTTTACCTCCTTGATTTACTTTATTCTTCGCTTGTGCGTTCCGAACTTCGCTGCGACTGATTTCTCCAACGATCATGTCGGACGGCGTCGGTTCACAAGCTGCCCTGTCTTTGCCATCAGAGTTCGATGTATCCCGTCAAGGCCCCCCTTAGCGGAGATGGTGGTCATCCCATCAAAGGGAATGGGAGAGAACAATGGAGTCCAGGCCTAGAAAGCCGGACAAGCTTGCAGCTGTAGCGAGCAAACTGTTGACCCGTCGCGGTACCCGGACCCACGGGGCGGCACCGCTTGCCGATCGCCTAACTGTCTTCCCAACTGAACTGTGCCCCCATGACGGTGTCCACCCAGCCACAATCCGTGTTGACTCATTGACGACAAGGTCAACTCCAACGGTCGTGCTTTGACCAAGCATCCAAAGAAGAGGAAGGGAAAAGAGAAGGTAAGCAAGGGCGCACGTCTGCAAGCTTCTGTAGAAAAAGATCAAGGCGACGGCTCTCGGGCACGCGTCAGGCACACCACTCCTTAAGGCAAGACATGCTAAAGCCCCCAGACCGGTAGGGGCCCAATGTCTGTAAGCGAGCAAAGGGTGGTGATGATCTAGGAGGCGTCAATAGGAATGGCAATATTGCGGGGCGGGGCGGGTATTTAACTACCCAAGCTTGCCCCGACCCATCTACAGGCCGGGCCGGGGCGGGTCGCGGGCCGGGTCGGGTTCTTTCTTACCAAAACCGGGTCGGGCCGGTCGGGTCAAGTCATTAGTGTCATCCATATGAATCCCAAAGAGAAATTTTATTTGTGAATTGGGAGAATTTTGATTTATTTGGTAATTTGGAATTGGAAATTGGCCCAATTAGGAGAACCGTGGAATAGAGTATGCGTTATGGGTTATTCGCTGACTGCATGGTCCTCATCAAAATAGTAAACCTCTATAGTTTACCGGGGCGGGCCGGGCCGGGCCGGGGCGCAAACAAAGCCCAAGATTGTCCCGACCTGGCTGCGGCCCAGGTCGGGCCGGGTCAAAACCGGTCGGGCCAGGTCGAGCCAGGCGGGTCAGGCCATTATTGCCATCCCTAGGCGTCAATCGACTACATGGTAGGAGAGACCGAAAAAGAGGCCGGTCTTCTCAGGTTGGAGTTCAACGGGTTTGCCTAGTCCCTCCAGCACATAAGTCAAATATGCCATGTTGCAGTGGTTGGTTTTCTTACTTAGCTTCCCTCTAACCTCTTTTCCTTGGTTTATTGCTTCAGGGCTAAGAGGAGTTGTGTCGCTAATTCCACAGCCACCGTCTTTGGAGGGATATGGCTTAGTCTCTTACTCTCTTACTGAAGAGATTGTCCTGCTCTGGCAGCTGGCGACAGGGTGTGCAGCAGTCGATGGCATGTAAGGGTGCATGTCCTCCAGAAGAGGATTTTGACGACTGAGGATGAGCTTTAGCAGTCACGGAGGGTTGAAGCGGGGCTGGTGGAGTAGATGGAGAGGGCTGAGCAGGTACACAGAGATCAAGATGCCACGGTAGCTAAGGCCTACCGTGCCGATCTGAGGTAAGTCGAAGCCCTGCTAATGGTTCATTTGACGTCGGGTAAAATATGTAAGAGATGTGTTCCTGGAGATGCAACCCGCTCACGCAAATATGCTCTCCTCCCCGATGAAGCACGACTCTTCCCCGTCGCTAATGTTGATGAAGCTCCTGTGGAAGCTCCTGAAGGTGGATTGACCCCAATTGAGGATGGGCCCGCTCCAAGGCAAAATATGTAGTGTTTCTGTTTTTGCTCTTTATTGAAATGTTTGTACACCGCGTGGAGCGGTTGGAAACTTTTGTAGACAAATTTTTATGATGAATAAATTTCATCTAACTTCAGTACCTTTGTCTTTTACCATGCTCTTGTCTACTGATCTTGAACTTCTGTTGCTTAATTAAATGTTGTGATGATCTCTCGATTTCAAACTCATTAAACTAACACTTGAGTCACATCGTACTACTGGGCTCCACTTACTGAGCAGGTGTTGTTGAGCGTGTATTGGCCATTTAGTCTGTTGAGTGATAGAGTTCCGAGTTCCCATCTCAGGATTGTTTAGTTGCGACCTCCGCTCAGAGCCTTGAGGTCGGATCAATAGGCTCCCGTCTGCATCGTGGGATTGCTAGACTCGACATGACTGAAGTTGAGTTGCTGCCTGAACTGGAAGCTTGGAGTTGTAGCAGAAGGTCCCCAGCTTGGACTGTGGGATGCATTGGACTCTAAACGGTCGTTGCTTGTCTTAGCATGCCCTGAGTTGAAATGTTGTTGTCAACATTGGGACCTTGGGGTCAGTCCAGCATGGCCCCAGCCTGAGCCGGGGGTTAGGCTCAGCACGACCATGGTCGAGTGACGTTTGTCAGCGTTGCAACCCTAAGGTCAATCCAGTGGGGCCGCCAACTTGAGCTGGGGACTAGACCCAGCACGACTAGGGTCGAGTGCTGTTTGACAGCACTGAGACCCTGAGGTCAGTCCAGCGAAGGTTCCAACTTGAGCTAGGGGTTAGGCTCAACAAAACCATGGCCGAGTGCTGTTTTGTCAGTATGGATGTGGCATGACCGTGGATCAAGTACCAGAGATCGGTGCTTGGACCGTGGGTCATGACATCACAGGCCCAGTGTGAGTGGTGGCCTGTTTTGGACGTAAATCGCCCATATGTCGACCAGAGGTCAGAACTAGAACTATGGGTCGCGACATCACAGGCCCCAGCGTGGCTGGTGAACTTGTTAGGACATAGCACGACTGAGGATTAGTCAGAGGTCGGTGATGAGACTGTGGATCTTGCAAGCGCAAGCCCCAACTTAACGAGTGGCCTGGTTAGGACATATCACGACCGTGGGTCGGCCAGAGGTCGGCACTGAGACCGTGGGTCTTGGCAACATGGATCTCATCGTGATTGCTGGCATGTTTAGGACGTAGCACAAGTGTGAGGAGGTCAGAGATCGACGCTGAGACCACGGGTCTTGCCAACGCGGGCTCCAGTTATAGGCTTTGTTTGGACGTGGCACGACCTGAGTCAATTACCAAAGATCTGCACCGTGACCCTCAGGTTGCGCCAGCGTGGGCCCCAGCCTGGGCTAAAGCTTTGTTTGGACATGACACGACCTGGGTCGAGTGCCAGGGGTCTGCGTCGTGACCCTCTAGGGAGTCTCGCCAACGGAAGTCTCCAGCTTGGGTTAAGCGTTTAAATTTTGACATAGCAAGACCCATGGGGTTGAGTGCTAGATGTCACCACTGGGGTCATAGGCATCGACAGCGGGGCTCCCAGCCTGAGCTGGGGGCTTCGCCCACGAAGAAATTGACAACAGTTAAAGCTCTGAAAGGAGAGTTTTCATTGAACGTGAAATTCACATTTATGTGTGAGAGAACACCTTAGTGAGATCGGCACTGGACGAATAATCATGTGTAATACTTTTGGAGGTGCTCAGCATTACCATGGATTCTTGATCAAAATCCTCTTCAGGGTCTCGAGCTGGTGAGCCCTTGAACTGAGGACTTCTCAGATGCGGTAAGGCCCCTCCCAATTCGGCCCTCGTGGTTGCCAGCTCTTCTCAGTCTCGTCTCGTGTGGAGGACCCTTCGGAGGACCTTGGAGCTAATGCATATGAGAGGGTTGGCCCCTACTTTTGGAAGGGTCTAACCCAGACCCTTTTGTTATAGAATCAAGCTAAAGGTCGTTTGTAGGAGTTGGCTCGGATCTGGATTGCGTCTCTTCTTTCCTCGGCAAGGTCTTGCTCTAAGGCTAGAGCCCAATTGTTGGTACCTTCGTCGAAGTGCATCACCCGAAAGGTTGAGAGAGACCTCTATTGGAGCTACTGCATCGACCCTGAAAGCTAAGGCGAAGGGAGTTTCGACTGTGCTGGTCCACTTGGTGGTGCGGTACGCCTAGAGCATGTATGGGATCGACCCAAGCTCATTTCCTAGCGTCGAGCTTCTATTTAAGCATTTACTTGATGTCTTTGTTGAGTGCCTCGGCCTGACCGTTGGCTTGTAAATGAGCAGGGATAAAGAAATGGTGCAGGATGCTGTATTGCTCGTACTACTGGGCTCCAGAAGGTCAACTCTCCCGGATGCAGCCTCGGGATGTTAGAAAAACACTGACATGTGTTGGCATCGTTGGACGTATGACTTGACGTCCTACGCAACGTGGTCTAGTAATACCAGGCCCGCAGAATCTTTTGTGCGAGGGATTTGCTTGCGTAATGGTTTTCGCACACACCTTCATGTATCTCCTCCATCGATTGGATCTCCTGCTCGCGAAGGCATCTTAGCAGGGGGAAGAGTGACCTCGCCTGTAGAGGACGTCATCAAGGAGTGTGTATCTCGCTGACCTAAACCGCAACTTCCTAACCTCACTTTTGTTCTCTGGAAGGGTATGGTGGCGAAAGTACTAGATGATGGGGTCCATCCAAAAGGAGGTCAACCTCGTAGTAGTTTGGATGAGCTCTCCTCCAAATCATGTCGGGTGTTGCAGGACCTTTATGGAACAAACTTGAGCTCGTCCTCGATCCCCATGGAACCTCGGGCTAGGATGTCAGTAGTGGTGTTTTGAGCCCGAGGAATGTTCTCTACCTGAGAGCTCTGGAGCACGCCAGAAGAGCTCAGACGATCTTTATGTACGCCAAGAGCTCCTCCTTCGTCTGGTACACGTCGTTGACTTGGTCGATGACGAATTGGAAGTCGCAGCAGACGACAATGTTGTGAGCATCGATCTCCTTGGCTAACTTGAGCCCCGCAATGGCCTCATACTTGGCTTTATTGTTGGATGCCATGAAGCTAAACCTGAGGTCGCAAGGGAGACGGATACCCTCTGGGCTGACCAAAAGCATGCCAGCTCCCAAGGCTTGCTCGGTAGAGGGTCCACATAAATGATCCACACGCGCCTATCCTCCAACAGGTCATACGGTGAGAACCCAAAATGGTAGGTGTATTCTGCGACAACGTCAACCAAGGCCTAACCTTTGATGGAGATCCGTGGCTTGAATTGGATGTCAACCCCCCGAGCTCGACTGCCCACATGGCGACCAGTTCTGATGTGTCCGGCACTCCGGCCTCTGGAGTACTTGAAGCATTAGGTATGTCGTCAAGACGGTGAATTTTTGCGCATGGAAGTATGTCTTGAGCTTCAAAAGGGATCGACCGACGTAGTAGACATGCCACTGTGTGCCATCTTCTCAAATAAGCATCGAGCTGACTGTGCTTTTGGAGACCGTAAGGTAGAGCAAGAGAGCCTAACCCTCCTTGGGTATGGACGGGAGCAGAGATCAGCCGAAGTACTCCTTGAGCTGGGTCTGTCCATTGTAAGTTCTTTGCTTTCTTTAGCACCTTGAAGAAATGCAAGCATTTGTCAGTGGCTTTAGAAATGAAGCGGTTGAAGACTGCCACTCGTCCAGTCAGGCACTGGACATCCTTCACCCTTGTGTGAGACTGCATGTTGATCAAAGCATTGATCTTCTCGGGGTTGGCCTCGATCCCCATATAATGGACAATGAAACCCAAAAATTTTCTAGAATCAACGTCAAAGACGCATTTGCTCGGTTTGATCTTTATGTGATACCTCCGCAGAATGACGAATGTTTCCTTCAGGTCGGCCATGTGATGGGCCGCTTCTAGTGATTTGACCATCATGTCGTCGACATATACCTATATTGTTTTGCCTATCTGATCCGCGAACATCCTGTTGACGAGGTGCCAGTAGGTGGTACCAACGTTCTTTAAACCGATAGGCGTCACCTTGTAGCAGTACAGCACTCGGTCTGTCAAGAAGGCTATATGCTCATGGTCTGGCTCATGCATGCGGGATATGGTTGTACCCGGAGTAAGCATTCATGAAGCTAATCAGCTTGTGCCCAGCTGTTGCGTCAACGAGCTGGCCGATCCGTGGCAGAGGAAAGTTGCCCTTCAGGCAAGCTTTGTTCAGATCTGTGAAGTCAATATAGATCATCAACTTGTCGTTCGGCCTTCTTCAACAAAAGGAGGTTGGCTAGCCATTCTGGATAAGTAGCTTCCCTGGAGAAGTCGGCACGGAGGAGCTTAACGACTTCGTCTTTAATAGCTTGGCTCCTCTCAACGTTGAACGTTCGACGCTTCTGGGAGACCGAAGGTACGGCTAGCTTGATGTTCAGTTTGAAAAAATAAGATCTCGACATGGCTTCGTGAGACCAGGCAAAGACATCCATGTTGCACCGAAGGAAGTTAATGCGGGCCCAAAGGTCGGGCCGCAGGGCGGAACCGATATGGACAGTCAGGGTCAGGTCGGCTTCTAAGTGGGGCACCGCCTCTACCTCCTCTACTGGGAAGGCTCTTTCTCGTTCTGGCTCGCCTCGAGAATCGAGCTCATCTGTCAATGGTGAGAGGTCTGAGCTCCATCTCGAAGCTAAGCAAGAGCAGCTGAGGACTGCAGAGCCTCTCCCACTAGGTTATCCCGTTCCATCTCAGCCTGAGGGATAAGCTCATCTGATATGGATGAGATCAATGCTCCCTCCTTAAGATGAGTAGGGGCAGCAAAAGATTGAGTATTCAAGCTACTAACGTCTGCACCGATTACAAGGTCGTCGTAGGGGCGACAGGAGTCGTTATGGTAGCAGTAGAAGGCTGTGGAGGCAGGCCGCCAACAGTTTGGCCATTATCGGTGGTGTTGATTTAAGGCAGACCACTTGGTCCACCCCCCACGATATTCTCTCCCCTCGCCATTGAGGAAGATGTGGAAACTAGAAAGTTGCTAGAGAGTTTTCGAAGCAAATGGTGATCGAGAGTCTATGCAATGAATGTTGTCACAAGGCCCTTCCTTCAGCGCCAATTATTGATGCAAAAAACTCGCACCGTCGTTGATGCATGGATCCCACACCAGCAGAGGACTAGACAGGGTTTCATTGGAACGATATTCGTCTTCTTCTTCGATACCTGAAACATAGAGAACAAATCAAAGCGGTGCCTTTGTTTCACCTCTGATGCTTAAGTCAACTCCAAGCAAGAGAAAGGATGCATAGATTTTAACGTTTGTATACACATACCTGAGATCACGTTGATATGGTGTTTTATATGCTGAGGGTTAGTTACGCCACGTCAAAAGTTTGGAGATCCAAGCTCTTCCGCACGTAACCGATTTCTCAGATTGTGCAATGAATGGATAAAGAAAAATACCTACCGACTTCCAAATTAGGCACGCCTGTTCGTTACGCGGTTCGATAAAAATGTGGACGATATCCTGCTCGTAATGGTTTGGAGGGGATCGTCGAAGATCACGTCACTTGATGGTTGCTCTTGGGTGGTCCCTGGGAACACATGTGGCTTTTTGATCTGGGCGCGAGGGGTCCCCAAAGTCAAGCCTGGTTTGTCCCCAGCTATAGTGTGCCTTGTTCCAAAGTACCTTTAACCGCTGCAATTTTTTAAGGGGAAATTTTTTGAATGGTTTGAAATTTTTCGGGAGAATATTTTGAATGTCACATAACTTATGGTCATGTGTTTTGATTAGTCTATTTATATTTGATGTTTAATTAGTTTGAACCCAATAACATTTTATCCATACGTCTACATTACATTTGATATGTATTATTTAAACCAAATATGACCATTTAACCATATCTGATCCATATCTGATAGCTATATGATAGCTATATGTATTTCTTTTTTTACGAAAACGAATACTAAATTTTCTATTTATATATTATCCATATATCTGCATCCGTAATCGGTAAATGATTTAGGATACAAATATGATAAACCACATTCGAACCGTATTCAACCCGCATACATACCGACTTTTAAGGCAATGATAACTAAATAATAATTCATCAATTTAAACCAATTTTAGAGTCATAATTGAATTATATTTTAAATATTTCCTTTTAAATTTAATTATGCTCCTAATTTAGAATTAGGATATGATAGGAATTCTTCACAATGAAATTTTACCTTTTTATTTAATAGCGCTCTTAATTTAAAATTACATTACGATAAAGATCATTCGCAAATAAAATTTTCAAATGTATAAAAATAATATATTAATTTTCTTTTAACATGAATATTAATTCAATAATTTATAACTTCAATAATAATTGATCAATTCCATCTAATTTATGAGTTATAACTGAATTCTAGTTTGAGATGTCTTTTAATTTGGGTGAATTCTTAATCTAGAATTCATTATATGTAATAGATAATTTCAAATATATATCAAGCCATTAAAGCAGCATATCGGGCAATAATCAAACTACTCCAAAGATATGGTAAGGATATGGATAAGAGTTCTCACAAATCTTCTTATTATGGGAAGGCCCATTGAAGTTAGAATGAGAAGAGGAAAAGATAATCCTATGAGGTGGATTCCTCGTGTCCACGGGACAAAGCCCCATTGAGATGGATGGTGCACATTTTCAAATGATCAACAAGCAGTTACATTGGCGGCAGATGAACCATGTTCATCATTTACATTTGTTATGTGGTCATAATGTAATTGGTTAGTGGGGAAAACCGAATAACTAATAGCATATTAATTTGCTTTTAAGAATAGCTATAAATAGAATATTCTTTTCTTTATTTTATTTTTCTATTCTTTTTTAAATGATACCATGTAAAGAAAAATAGAAAGACCAAAAAGGGAAGGGTGCCCTGGGAGTGAAGCGTGTTCCAATGGGTTTGTGGTAGGACAGCTCATTTTTTCCAAATGAACTGCCACCTAATTCCCATTAAATTCATATATAAATGTTCTTTGATTTCCTTCTTTTTTTGTAAATTGTTTTAAAACTACACGTATTTGGACATAACATGTAATAATCCATTTTGAGAAGGCCTGCATACAAGGTTGGTAACTTATTTTGAGAGAACTTTCATGCGAGAGGCTTTCTTACATATCTTCATTTCGGATCCAAACAAAAAATGTAGCTCTGTTCGTGATATTTGTACGGTCTATTGTCACGGTCCTCATGCCCTAATTTCAAACCTCACAGATGATTAAGTTAAATTTTTATAAGAATTTCTTTAAAATTTTCAGGCTACACTTTTGCAATCTGCCGCACTTCACTGTAGAGGTTCACCTTCTCTTGTTATATATAGATAGATCTTAGGGATATAAGAATCCACTATCTTAATTATGTTCTCCAAGGCCACCAGAAAAGGCCTTGGTCCTCGATAGGAGATAAAAAGTCAGTCAAGTGAAGATCAGCACCGGGTATAAGCTGATAAGAAGTAGGGCATTTAGTGGTGTGGCAGTGTTTGATATCATTGTTTATCAAAAAAATCAGGTATGCATAATCACTCAAAAACATTACAAAAATCTGACAGTAAATATGTGTGGTTTAATTTGAGAAAGGAAACTAACATCATGAGTCATAAAAAATGGAAACTTGAGGGAAAAGAAATGAAAAGGAAAGCAAGCAAGTAATATAAGGTATCACAAGCTTCAAATACTTACAGATGAAACAAATCCCACTGGCAATGTCTGATGGTGTGGTTCCAGAGATACTTCAAGCGGAGGAACTGGAGGGAGATCCTACAACACCAGTTGTTCAATAAGTGATAATTCAAACTAGTAGAAATGAGAACATTACTGAAGATAAGCTGTTGATAATGTGGACAATTTGTTACAAGTTTTACCATTAACACATCATAGATGCAGAATCAATGCTCCTCTTGCAAAACCATCAGGTTAAGTTCTTACAGTTCTACAACTACCATATCATAGAATTCATTGTTGAAATAGCCCAATAAAGCCCCGCTTAATCCCGCGCTTACGTTTTCTGCTTTTTGCAGCGATCTAGCCCCACTTGAAGCTTTTGAATATATCATATTTTATAAATCATCTTCTTACGTTGAATTATTAATATCAATTTTATATGTTAACAGTATAAATCATCAAAAAGACATAGTGTAGTTTTTCCTTCATTTCTTGCATTTTTTTAATTTTGTTTCTTTATTGTTATGCTTTTTTGTTTTGGTTTTTTGTTGGTGTTTTCGCTTTGTCCAGCTTAAGCATTATGGCAAGGTGTTGCGTTTTCCACAGCTGCTTTTTCCGCAGCTGCTTTTTCCGCCTTGTCATAGATGCATCTTGACAACAGAGGAAAGACCAATAACTACTAATATTCTGGCTAAGTTTGTGAATTGAATATGGACCTATCAAAGAAAGCATTCAAGTACTGGGGCAATACTGTTTGCGTGACACACACACACACAGAGAGAGAGGAAGGGACTGCGTGTGTGGTGCACTTGAGATTAAATAGATAAAATATTTAAGAGGACGTAACATTAACTGTTCAGTACACTAACTAGGGGTGGCAATTTACGACACGACACGGGCACGGCACGATAAGACCGTGCTTGGGCCAGCAATTTTGGCCCGAAACCCTTATCGGGCCGGCACGGTTCATTTTCGTGCTGGACCCGGGCCAAGCTATTCGGCCCATTGGGCAGCACGGCACGGCACTGAATGATTTTGAGTTTGCTCAATTCAAACAAAGAAACTTGATTTATAAAACAAAGTAGCTCGATCATAAACCAATAAACCAATCTTTGAACCCTACAATTATCACAAAACAAAATAGCTCGATTCAAACTTGCAGACAAAAAAATAAGCTAGCTAGCTGGACATCTTGTAGATAGCTTGAGTTTATATGCTGAAAATTTATTACACGAGAATTTACTCCAAGAAAAAAAACTCATATGCTAAATTATCAATTTGCTCTAGGAATTTGCATATAGTTTGCATTCTAAATTAAATTCTAGTAGCATTTAAAGATACATCATTAACAGAGGGGGTGTGAAAATCTAATAAACAGAGCCCAATAATTCTTTCAACCCTATTGGCCAAGACCGGGCGGCCCGAATTTTTATCGGACCATGCCCGGACCACACCGGAATGGCCCGAAGTCTTATTAGACCATGCCGGTCCAATCCTTTAAGAAAATCGGACAGGGTCGGCCCACAAAAAACTTAGAACACACGGCATGATTTGACGAGCATAACAAGCATCAGGTGACGAGCAAAACAGGCATCATATTTCAATAATTAAGTAAATATGTGACCGACAAAATCACTAGAATATTTTGTTCTTCAATCATTTGAGATCAAATTTGCAACTTTGCAACTCTGAAGGCGGCCCCTGTAAAGACTCTGCCTCAATCTTGATGACCTAGACATGAACTGTGACTACTGGATATTTTTGATGAGTACAAAGAAAGTGGTGTTCCAACATGGATGAACGGTACTGGAAACATGCATCATATTGACATAGCTCTATGTGTAAAAGATGTGGCTCTATATGGAACATGACACCATAGAACAATTAATTACATTTGAAAAAACGTTCCGCAATTCATTTATGCATGTTTTTAGTGTTTCAACTAACAGGCAAGTATGATCCGAACTGTCTAACCAAGTATTAACAATGTTGACACCAGCATTGCATTGGACCATTGGACA